>JAPQWV010000083.1:0-1207500 GCA_027422505.1 Craterostigma plantagineum
ATATGGTTATCGTGTCTTGCTAAGCAAGTTAGTAGTCTTGGGCTAAATTGTAATTTGTCATTTTGTAGGACTACTTGTGTAAATATACCACGAGTGGTATATATAAGTGAACTCCTAAGAAAATTAGGAGTGTGTTGTAGCAAGGAATCATAATCGAAATACAAGAATCAGAACTTTTAGAGAGAAATTAGCACAAACCCTTGCTTGAGCTCCAAGTCATTTCTCTCCAAAGCTTAATTCGTAAATCTCGATCTTTATCTTTATAATTCGTTAGATTTACAATCTGTTCTTCGTAGATTCGATCTAGGTTGGATATTTGGGTCCTAACAGGATTCTTCTTGTGATATTCATCGGTTAGCAGGGCATACCGGGTGTTCAACTGCAAGAACCTGAGCATAGAAGAGTCTCCACATGTGGTGTTTGAAGAATCTCAGCATGAGAACAACACCGCACGGAACATTAACCGGCTACGTAACCAACTGAAAATTCAAAATCTGGATGATTCCAGTGAAGATGATGAACAAATATGCAAGAAAATGAGTCAAACCAACCAGAAGCTAAAGAGATCGGAGCCAACAATGAGCAAATACCAGAAGAAATCTCAATCAGCATGATAAGCAGTTAATTGGAGAAGAGATACAAACTGAACAAGCACCAGAAGAATAAGCAGAATCAGTCAATCGTCAGGAGGTTCAATCTGGGGAAGAATCTAACAAATGGAACCGGACCAAACTCAATCACCCCAAATGACTAATCATCGGTGATCCAACCGCACCCATGACGACCAGGTGTCAGTCCAACCCTAACATTTCATCCATGCTTTCATCTCTCAAATACAACCGTCTAAAGTTGAAGAGGTGCTTAAAGACATTGGCTGGATCGCAGCTATGCAGTAGGAGCTGAATAAGTTTGAAAGAAGCGCTGTATGGGTGCTAGTGCCAAGACCCACTCAAACGGTGATTGGAACCAAGAGGGTATTTAAGAACAAATTAAACGAAGATGGACCGATAGTAAAGAACAATGCAAGCTAGTTGCACAGGATACCGACAAGAATAAGGGATAGACTATGATGAAACAGTCGCTCCGGTAGCGAGACTGGAGGCAATCAGAATCTTTTTAGCCTATGCTGCTTTTAAGGACTTCAAAGTTTACCAGGTGGATGTCAAAAGTGCATTCCTAAATGGGAAGATCTCGGAAGAAGCCTATGTAGCGCAACCTCCCGGTTTCATCAACCACGAGTTCCCAGATCATGTGTACCGATTGAAGAAAGCTCTATATGGGCTGAAGCAGGCACCTCGAGCCTGGTACAATACGCTGTCTAAATTCCTAACAGATAATGAGTTCTCCATCGGCAGTGTGGGCAAGACAGTGTTTTGGTACACGAAGGGAGAAGACTTACTCATCGTACAGATCTATGTCGATGATATCATCTTCGGTTCAACCAATCCGAAGTTGTGTAAGAGATTCTCCAAATTGATGCAAGACAAATTCGAGATGAGCATATGGGCGAACTGACGTTCTTTCTAGGACTTCAAGTGAGGCAACTAGGAACTGGAACCTTCATCAACCAGGCAAAATACACCAAAGAGCTACTAAAAAGATTTGGTATGGACAACTGGTCAAAAGCATCTACCCCAATGAGGGCATCAATCAAGCTCGAGAAGGACGAAGGGGGAATAGCAGTAGATGTTACGAAATACTATGGGCTTATAGATTCACTACTATACCTAACAGCCAGCAGACCGGACACCATGTACAGTGTCGGTCTCCGTGTCCGATTTCAGTCAGATCCAAAGGAGAGCCACTACACTGCAGCCAAAAGGATACTGAAGTACCTGAAGCGAATAGTCAACGTCAGACTATGGTATCCTAAAGGTTCCAGTCTATCTCTACATGGGTTTACGGATGCAGATTATGCATGTTGCAAAAAAGACCGGAGAAGCACCGCCGGAACATGTCAATTCCTTGGTGACCGGCTCATTTCCAGGTTTAGCAAGAAGTAAACCTCCATTGCAACCTCGACAGCTGAAGCAGAATACCTTGCGACTGGAAGTTGCTGTTCACAGATCGTATGGATCCAACATCAACTTGCAGATTACGTAGTCAAAGAATCGGACACGCCATATTCTGCGACAACACAAGTGCAATCGCCATCACGTTCATTCCAGGACGAAGCACATAGAGATCAGGCATCACTTCATCAGAGATCATGTGCTTAGGAATGAGATAAGACAGGGAGCACATCTCAACAGAATGGCAGGTGGCGGACATCTTCACTTCATTCTCCGAGCAGTCAAAAACCTGCACCAATGATTCGACGTAAGGAGGAAACCGGCCCAGGAGGGTATGCTAAGACCTTTGGGCTATCACATGAAGATATGAAGAAGCTCTTCGAGAACAACAAGAACTTAAAATAAAGGCCGACGACAAGGACGACTATCTCCGAGATAACAGTCATGGACGGCGCTGAGATGAAAGTGACAAACCCGGTCTCCAGACCCCCGAAAGAAGCCCTAGCCGAAAAGAAGAGGTTGTGGCTCTTGCAGGACCCCTGCCAAGATGGAGCAAGTCGAATGACGCACTCGCTCACTGCTTTGTCGAGGCTGAGCGATCTTCTGTTAGAGATCGCCAAAACAGAAGTGTCTGAACTCCCAAGAACCGCGTCAGTAGTAGAAGAGCGGCTGCCAAGTAATTGACTGCCAGGCCAGGCAGTATATTTCCGCTCCTATCGGATTCATTGCGCTTGCCGAGGAGAAAACAACCGTATGACGACTCTCCTGCGCAATGACAAAGCCGAGGGCTACCATCCCAAAAACTAGACAAGTGCTTGTCAAAAAGGGGGAAGGATAGTACTGCTAGATGAAGAGAACGAGCAGTACTGACGAAGCAGATGGCCAGATCAGACCGGATAGACCCCAAGAGGCCGACAACATAAGATTGAAGAATTGGCCAAGTCTAAGTACTAGATAGGCTAAAAAGGTTGTAATAGACTGGTAGCTTATGTATCAAAATTTTTTATAAATGTCTTTCTGCTTCATTAATTTTTGCCAATCACCAAAAAGGGGGAAATTGTTAGGAATAGTGAATTTAAAGAATGATTAACAGTTTCGGTGATTGGATTTAACTTAATTGAATATACAGGTTAGACATGGGTAAAACCAGATACCAGTCAGCAGTTAGGGTCATTAGAGACCGGAATGCAGACATCGGAAGTGCCACATTGAAGTAAGATTCAAATACATTTGAAGAGAGACAAGTTGAAGACTTCTGATGAGCAATTAATTCAAGGCTGAAAGCAAGAGCCATGTTGAAGTCAAACTAAGCCAAATAAAGAATAAAGCAAAGTGCAAGCAAGGCAACTGCTGTAAAGACCGAACAGACCCATTTTGGGAAAAGTCATTAAAGCTTTGTCCGGTACAAAGAGCTATCTCACAACGGCCTTCTACATCAAGCCCAACAAGGGAGTGAGGCAAGATGAAGAACTGACTTCACCTTGAAATCAAGAATCGAGTGAAAAAGTTCAAGTTCACAAACGCTTAAGCAAAAAGCGTTTAGACCGCTTCGGTTAGTGAATGAGTTGTTCTCAAGGGACTGTAAAAAGCTCTTGAAAGTAGACGAACTGTAAAAGCTGTCTAAGTAGTGTTTAGGAGTTTAGTTAGCTGAGTATAGCCGTGTGGGTTGTACTGTGTTAGTCTAGATAAGGAGGTTGTGCAACGGGGATTGTAAAACCAAGTCTTCTAGTGGTGCCTTTCTTGCGGGAAGAAGGGGAAATGTTGGAGATTTTTGGCTCCGAACGTCCAGAAACAAATTCGTGGCCTTCGTAAACACACACACACACAAGTCACATCTTCCATCCAGTCTTGATTCAAAACCGATCGGTTTGCTTTCGCATAAGTCGCATACACAAATATCAAGCATCGGTATCTAACCTTAACCGGTGAAGACCGCAAAAGAAACTAGTGTTTATTCACCCCCACCTCTAAACACGTAACCGATCCGAATAGTTTATTTACTCTCAATACATTACAACACAAGTAATGGATCTCGGGTTTGGGTTCATCATGGGCATGAATTTGCACAGTGTCTAATGTAGTAATATATTTCCTCTCTTGGTTGTATGTTGTATCATCAAAGCACGTAAAATAACATGTTCTCTTGATCATTAATTTACATAATTATCTCGATAAATGTACAAATTAGCTATGTCCCGTTTGGATTCCAGATTTCAATTTGAAATCCGAATTTCGCCCAAATCTTCCTTTTGACAATCGCACCAATTTGGATTTCGATTTTGCCCAACTCCGAGGGGAAATCCAAACTCTTATAATTCGTCGGATTTGAAATTTCGTGACAAATGGTCCGTTTTCAAAATCCAAAACTGAGCACATAACGAGTTTTTCGTATTGATATAATAATAATACTAATAATAATAATAACTACTTCCTCCGTCCCATTTAAATGTTCCCGAAGATTAGTGGGCACGGAGATTAAGAAATCACATTATTTTAATATTATAGTACACCTTTTGAGGTATGGAGAGAGAAAAGTTATTAGTAGACACGCAAATCGAGAAGACTTTTTTTAATATTAATGATGTAATTAGTTTAATTAGTGGGATACTTTTTTACCAAAAATGGAAATGGGAAGAATTATGTAGGACGCCCGAAATAGAAAGATGGGAAGAAATAAGTGGGACTGAGCTGAGGTTGTAATTATTATTATTATAGTATAACCATAATTATATTAAATAATAATATAATAATAACAACAATAATAATAATATTAACAATAATTAGGTGGTGGGTCAACCAATTGGCAAGCTCGATGAGCCGACTCGAGATCGTCATGGATTCGCGAATGAGCCGGCTCGAGCCCGACGAGCTCTTGTCGAGGTCAAGCTCGTCACGGGTTCGCGAATGAGCATGCTCGAGCTCGAGCTCACTCGTGGGCATCGAAAGCTCGCAAGCCGGCTCACGAGCTTGTTTTTTCATATTATTCATGATTTTTATTTTATTTTATTCTGTACTTTCTAAAATTATCTAGAAAAAGATAGAAATCGAGTTCGACGAGCTTTACAAGCTCGAGTCGAGCTCTGTTTTGAAACTTTCAAAAATCTAAATTTTGCCAAACAGTGAATTTCAGAATCAGGCGATTTCGTTCCATTACGCGAATCCAAACGCTCTTTAGCTTCCTTATGCCCGAATTTTGAATTTTTCCATTTGTATATCGGATTTGATTTATGAGTGCTGTGCGGTGAAAAACTGAAAAGCAAATTGGAAACTAAATTTCTTTTGACTTTTCTTATAGTGCGGTTTTGTAGCCTTAAAATGAGCAAAAACTCGAAAGAAAGTCTGACCATTTCGGATAACTCTTGAAAATTCATCTTTATTTATTTTTAATAAATGAGAGTTTTTTTTTTTTTTTTTGAAACGAGCTGGTTGGGCACGTGGGGACCCTGTCCTTAATTTGAGTTTTACAATTTGAGGACCCTATCCATTAATACTAGGTTTTTTTAGAGAAAATTACCTAATGAGAATTTAGACTTACGAATCAGTCCCTTCGGGTTTGCTTTTGTGATTAAGTACTGACGTTAGGCAAAAAATTTGTTTCCACTCCCTAAATGTTAAATAATTATATTACCCTTTCATTTCAAAAGCTGTGCCGGAGAGAGAAACGATAAAAACAGAGCTTCAAATGAGAGAGAGATGAGAACTAGGGCAAAATCCTATTTTCGGCCATTTTCGAAACTGCCTAACTTTTACTGCCATGATAAACGAGGTGACGCTTGTTAGGGCCGGCGAGTCGAGCGTCGTTGCTTGTGATACGCGGAGTGGGAGCAGATGACGAAGAAGAAAACCGAATTTAAAGTTCATGATCATATTCTTTCGAGTTTTTTCGATGAATTGTTTCTTCATTTGCATTGATTTCACAAATTTTCGTAGTTCATGGGCTCAAACGTGGTGCTTATGGAGAATTGTGAAGCTTGTTTGAGAATAAAAGTTTTTTATTACTTTTGAAAATTGATTCCTCGAATAAATTGTTGTTTAGAGGAAGAGATTTTCTTCGTTGCAAGCTTCGTTATTTATTTGTGAGTGGCAGAGCGTGAGACGTGAAGTGTTAATTGTTTTTGAGGTTTTTTTTTATTGCAGAGGTGTGACTTGAAGTAACGCGTGAGCAGCATAGAAAGAAATTAGTTCTCTGATTTGAGCTTATCCAACATAAATCACTTCCTGGCCTTCTTCAGACATTCTTCCTGCTCGAATTTCACCCATTTTCATGGACGCACAAAGCAATTACAGACGCTCCCTTACAAAGACGACACGAAATTGAAGATGAAAACACTAGAGAAAAGAACCCATCGAAGAAGCGTTGAGTGATTATGATCTGCACAAGCAGATTGGGAATCCTCACTCGTTTATTGGTCCTTAAACCTATCGAGGAGATACTTACGAATGAGGAGCTACGAGTGGTATTCGAGGAAACCTGAGAAGAAACAGTGATCTATGCGGCAACCATTTTATTCTTAAATAACTAGCTTCAATTTGGACGTATTTTTCTCATAGATATAGGTATAATTTCTCAAAGATTATGTATTTTCCTTCCAAATTAGGTATTTATCCTCTGAATTTAAGTGCTTAGAAGGATTTGAAAGTGAAGTTGGATGTTGCGATGATCAACTACTTTAGGCATACAAATAAGTATTTTTGGCATTAAATTAGTTACTTTAAGAGGTATTTTATTGTTGAATTCAAGTATTGACCTTTAATGGATGTGAAGTTGTTAGAAATTAAGTTTATGTTGTTGATGATGAGTAATGTCATTAACATGTAAGATTTTAATCAAAAAACATCATTTTAGACTTTTATAACTCAACCAAATATACAAGTATTTTATGCATAAAAATCAGTATTAGTGGCCTTAAATTAGGTACTTTCAGTCTCGATTTAGGTATTTTATTGTTGAATTCAAATATTTGACCTCGAATGAATGAGAAGTTGGTAGAAAACTCATTTTATGTTGTTGATGATGATTAATGTCATTAATATGTAAGATGTTGATTAGAAATCATCATTTTGGACTTTTGTAACTCGACCTTATTCACAAGTATTTTATGCATAAAAATCAGTATTTGTGGCCTTAAAATAGGTACTTTTAGTCTCGATTTAGGTATTTATTTGTAGAATTCAAGTATTTGACCTCGAATGAATGTGAAGTTGCTAGAAAACTCATTTTATGTGGTTGATGATGATTAATGTCATTAATATGTAAGATGTTGATCAAAAAATATCATTTTAGACTTTTAAACTCGACCATATGTAGAAGTATTTTATTAATAAAAATAAGTATTTGTGGCCTTAAATTAGGTACTTTTAGTCTCGATTTAGGTATTTTATTGTTGAATTTAAGTATTTGACCTCGAATGAATGTGAAGTTGCTAGAAATATGTGATTGATGATGATTAATGTCATGATTATGTAAGATGTCGATATAAAAATATCAATTTGGACTTTTATAACTCGATTATATATACAAGTATTTTATTAATAAAATAAGTATTTGTGGCCTAAAACTTAGGTACTTTTAGTCTCGATTTAGGTATTATTGTTGAATTCAAGTATTTGACCTCGAATGAATGTGAAGATACTAGAAAACTCATTTTATGTTGTTGATGATGATTAATGTCATTAATATGTTAGATGTTGATTAAAAACCATCATTTTGGACTTTTGTAACTCGACCTTATACACAAGTATTTTATGCATGAAAATCTGTATTTGTGGCCTTAAATTAGTACTTTTAGTCTCGATTTAGGTATTTTTTGTAGAATATTTGACCTCGAATGAATGAGAAGTTGCTAGAAAACTCATTTTATGTGGTTGATGATGATTAATGTAATTAATATGTAAGATGTTGATCAAAAAATGTCGTTTTAGACTTTTATAACACCACCATATATACAGTATTTTATTAATAAGAATAAGTATTTGTGGCCTTAAATTTGGTATTTTTAGTCTCGATTTAGGTATTTTATTGTTGAATTCAAGTATTTGACCTCGAATGAATGTGAAGTTGCTAGAAAACTCATTTTATGTGGTTGATGATGATTAATGTCATTATTATGTAAGATGTTGATAAAAAAAATATCAATTTGGACTTTTATAACTCGATTATATATACAAGTATTTTATTAATAAAATAAGTATTTGTGGCCTAAAACTTAGGTACTTTTAGTCTCGATTTAGGTATTATTGTTGAATTCAAGTATTTGACCTCGAATGAATGTGAAGATACTAGAAAACTCATTTTATGTTGTTGATGATGATTAATGTCATTAATATGTTAGATGTTGATTAAAAACCATCATTTTGGACTTTTGTAACTCGACCTTATACACAAGTATTTTATGCATGAAAATCTGTATTTGTGGCCTTAAATTAGGTACTTTTAGTCTCGATTTAGGTATTTTTTTTGTAGAATTCAAGTATTTGACCTCGAATGAATGAGAAGTTGCTAGAAAACTCATTTTATGTGGTTGATGATGATTAATGTAATTAATATGTAAGATGTTGATCAAAAAATGTCGTTTTAGACTTTTATAACACCACCATATATACAAGTATTTTATTAATAAGAATAAGTATTTGTGCCCTTAAATTAGGTACTTTCAGTCTCGATTTAGGTATTTTATTGTTGAATACAAGTATTTGACCCCAATGAATGTGAAGTTGCTAGAAAACTCATTTTATGTGGTTTATGATGATGAATGTCATAATTATGTAAGATGTTGATCAAAAAATATCATTTCGGACTTTTATAACTCGACCATATATACAAGTATTTTACTAATAAAATAAGTATTTGTGGCCTTAAATTACGTACTTTTAGTATCGATTTAGGTATTTTATTGTTGAATTCAAGTATTTGACCTCGAATGAATGTGAAGTTGCTAGAAATTCATTTTATGTGGTTGTTGATGAAATGTCATTATTATGTAAGATGTTGATCAAAAAATATCATTTTGACTTTTATAACTCGACCATATATACAAGTATTTTATGCATATAAATCAGTATTTGTGGCCTTAAATTAGTACTTTTAATCTCGATTTGGTATTTTATTGTTGAATTCAAGCATCTGACGAAGAATGAGAGAAGTTGCTAGAAAACTCATTTTATGTTGTTGATGATGATTAATGTCATTAATATGTATGATGTTGATTAAAACCATCATTTTGGACTTTTTAACTCGACCTTATACACAAGTATTTTATGCATAAAATCAGTATTTGTGGCCTTAAATTAGGTACTTTTCAGTCTCGATTTAGGTATTTTATTGTAGAATTCAAGTATTTGACCTCGAATGGATGTAAAGTTGCTAGAAAACTCATTTTATTGTGTTGATGATGATTAATGTCATTATACGTAAGATGTTGATAAAAAATATCATTTTAGACTTTTATAACTCGACCATATATACAAGTATTTCATTAATAAAAATAAGTTTTTGTGTGCCTTAATTTGGTATTTTTAGTCTCGATTTAGGTATTTTATTGTTGAATTCAAGTATTTGACCTCGAATGAATGTGAAGTTGCTAGAAAACTCATTTTATGTGGTTGATGATGATTAATGTCATTATTATGTAAGATGTTGATAAAAAAAATATCATTTTGGACTTTTATAACTCGACCATATATACAAGTGTTAATAAAAATAAGTATTTGTGGCCTTAAATTAGGTACTTTTAGTCTCGATTCAGGTATTTTATTGTTGAATTCAAGTATTTTACCTCGAATGAATCTGAAGTTGCTACAAATTCATTTTATATGGTTTGTTATTATTAAGGTCATTATTATGTAAGATGTTGATCAAAAAATATCATTTTGGACTTTTATAACTCGACCATATATACAAGTATTTTATGCATAAAAATCAGTGTTTGTGGCCTTAAATTAGGTACTTTTAGTCTCGATTTAGGTATTTTATTGTTGAATTCAAGTATTTGACCTCGAATGAATGTGAAGTTGCTAGAAAACTGAGGTGAATTGAGCGATGGTGTTTTATTCTCTCTCTTTTCTACAATTTAGAGACACATAAAGGTCATTATAGTAACTTACTACGCCGGGGAGTTGAAACTAATTTTCTATCTATTGTCAGTACCTATTTATAAAACTAAACATGTAGGGACTGATTCTTAAGTTAAATTTGTCAGGAGGTATTTTTTACTAAAAATCCCCTTAATACTAAGCCGGATTTTCTATCCATAAACTACTATTCACAATCCTCATGGCTGAAAAATGTTATTCACACATCTTTATCAGTTTAATAATTTTTCATTCTAATTTTTGGAATAACTTGAAATTTGTAAAAGCTACCTTTTGTTCATCTTGTATTCAACAATAATTATTAAGTTACCTTTTTTTTTCATCTTGTATTCAACAATAATTATTTATTAATTAATTTATCCTATCAACACATGACATTTAATAATATTTATTTAAATGACTCCATGCTTACAAACAATTTAAAAAGTAACTTAATTTTATATTTATAAACATTAATAATTAACGTATTTAATATAATCACATAATTATGGGTGTGTTTGGTTTGAGAAAATTAGTACGCAAAAGAAAATGAAATGGAAAGACAAACTCGTTTCATGAATGTTTGATCAAAGAAAAGTGCAAGCGTGAGTTTGGTATGCGGAAATCGGCGTTGAAAGGAAAGAAAACGTATTATGGTACGACACATGAGGCGTGATGTACAACGATCCGATACGTATCATTTTATTTCCTTTTCTTTTCCGCGTTGGATACCGCATACCAAACGGACCCTAAGGAAAAGAAAAAGAAAGAAAGTCTAGTTTAATTTTGACTCAAACCTAAGGAAAACTAATTTTCTCACCAAATAGTTAGGAAAATGAAAGAAACCCTAATGGAAACCATTTTCTCTCTCATTTTCTGTTCCACCAGACTTTTCTCAAACCAAACACACTGTATATATCTTATTAACTTATAAAATTATTGAAACAGATTATAAGTTAATTTAGTCAAATACATTAACATAACGTCTTAGATATTACAACTATAATATTATGAGGATTTTTATATTATTGCGAAGAGAGATAGAAAATTATATATTCAGGAGAAGTTTTAATAATTCGTTGGAAAGAAACAAGTTAGTATTAATTTCTTTTTATTTTGTATGCAATAAAAAGTGAACACTAATAAAGATTTAGTCAAACTTGACACTTAATAAGGTTTCGTATTGGGTAATTCTATTCAACCCCCTATTTACTAAATACACCCCTATTTATTACTTAAGTAAATCCTACTAAAAATAGTATGTTTCAAAGCTTGATTAATTCTCTAAAATTATATTCTCTCTCATATTTATTGCCTATACATAATGTAAAATTTGTAAAGTGAATTACTTATTTACTTAGCCAATGACTTCTCATCTCATAAATATATACTTTATATTTTAATTGAGCGAAATATATAAAATACGTCTTTTTTTTCATTTGTCACGTTAAGTATATTTATAGTATCTATAATTATTATATATTAATTATATAATGTGGGTATTCAGCTAAACTAACATGTAAATATTTTGATGATTATTGTATAACTATAAAAATATCATGTTATTTATTTTATTAAAATAAATTAATTATTGATATTTATTTGCAAAACTCAATAATACGTTTTAAATAAGTGTAAAGGTATAGACTAATATAAAAATGCAGTATTATTAAATGCAATGTTTTAATGAGAAAAAAAACTAAAACAAAATTATTATGGTAAATCTACACATAAATCCCCTTACCCCAAACTATACATCAACTTACTCCCCCCTTCCAATTCAATTATCACCAAACTCCCCCTTTCAAACTTCTATATCACATAGCTACCTAATGGACAAATATACCCCTGTAAAACATGAATATTCCAAAATAACCTAGTGAATTCATTACAGAGAGAACGACGATGAACAAAATGTAGACAACGAAAAGCGGAAGAACGAAAACGAGTACAGAGAAGTCGGCCGATTCTCAGCTTCACCTCCACAACGAGCAGCGAACGAGAGATTAGGACTTCACACCTTTATTCGACTTGGCATCATCTCAACGGTATACTGGCCGCTTGACACCTTCATTTTTCGACTTTAATTTTCATTTTTAGTGGCATTTTTGGTTAATGTAGAGATTAGGGCTTTCATAGTTGCATTTCTTGAAGGATTTCATGACGGGCTATGTTTAATATTGTGATTACGGCTCAAATTTGGAGTTTATGGCAAAATTAGGGTTTAATTATTTCATTTTTTGAATTGGGAACTTGATTTGTTAGCTTCTAAATTCCCAGCTCGATGTAAAGGTACTGCATTTTTTACTGTCTTGGTACGAATCTTGGTTTTTTTTGGATACGATAATTGAATTGGTGCTTATATATGTTTTTTGGTACCATATTACATAGATAATTGGTACTGTAAAGACGATTTTACCTACGAGATTCGCTGAAGCACAATCACATGAATGGGCGACAAGATCATTTGTAAGTTTGAATTTTATTAAATTAAACGCTTTATCATGTTCTTAACTTGTTATATTGTTACAGGCTCGTTTTCTGTTGACCTATTGGACTTGGAGGTGGGACTATAAGCCCAAGTCAATCATGTCAAAGTCCGAGTCCACGAGGGAGCCGAGTCCAGATGGCGTGGATTGCGGCTTACATTCTGCAATGTCCATGGATCGATACATCGTTAGACCGGTGGCTCGAGGAGGTACCTTGACGAAGTTGACGTCGAATTCTATCGTGGCTTCATGGCTGCCACGATATTACGGACGATCTTAGTTGCATGCTCCACTTGTTTGAGTGATATTTATCTGTGTTTGGAGACTCATATGCTGTTGATCCTCATAGTTTTGTGACTTGTTTATGTTTCTGTTCCATGTATTTTTTGTAGTACCTGAACAAACAGATATGTAGTACCAATATTGCTATCTTGCAGTAACGGTTGCTTTACTGTAGTATCATACGTGGGTCATTTGTAATATCTTTTAAGTACCATGCGAACGGCTTCGAAATACGCCGACTCTAATTTGTGGTACCAATATAAAGACTTTTGTAGTATCTACATGTGGACAGTTGCCGTCTCATATTATATGCTTTGTATTACTATAATAAGGTTATTTGTAGTATCTTTTACGTACTGTGTGCACGGAGTCGAAATACGCCAATTCTGATTTGTGGTACAAATATAAAGACATTTGTAGTACTTACATGTGGACAGTTGCAGTACCATATTATATGTTTATCTAGTACCATAATTAGGTTGTTTGTAGTACCTTTTACGTACCGTGCAAGCGGCCTGGAAATACGCCGACTCTAATGTGTGGTAACGTTTGTAGTACCTACATGTGCACAGGTGCAGTACCATAGTATATGCCTTTGTAGTACCAAAATTGGGTTGTTCATAGTATCTTTTACGTGCCGTGCAAGCGGCTTCGAAATACGCACTCTAATTTGTGGTACCGAGATAAAGACGTTTGTATTACCTATATGTGGATAGTTGCAGTACCAAACTACATGCTTTTGCAGTACCATAGTTGAGTTGTTTGTAGTATCTTTTACGTACCGTGCTAGCGGCTTCAAAATATGTAGATGTTTGTGGTACCAAAACATAAGCTACTGCGGTACCATGAGGTTACTTGCAGTATCTTTTTTCGTACCACGTTTTTAATTATCGAAAACGCGTAGATTATTGTCCAAAGAACTTCCAAAATACGGCATATGATAAAATTAAACACACGGTAGCATAAAATATAAACACTAACTTTCAATCGATTAAAAATCTTGACTAATGTTCTTACTAGTATCATAATAAGTAGAAAGAAAGTTGGGGTTTCAACGTAATAATCCCTAATTCTAATATTCACCCACCAATAATGATACCAAATCATCATTAAAGTATTTATAACTATGGTAACATAGTCAAGGACCAAAAATAACTCGGACGGCGTCGAAAATTTACTACCCAAATTTGTGATACTAATATACATATATTTGTAGTTCCAATATCTAGATGTTCGTAGTACCATACTCTACCATAGTGTAGTACCATATGTATGTTTCTTGTAGTATCTTTTTCGTACCACGTTTCTAGCAATAGAAATCCCTAGCCAAATTTGTAGTACCAATATACATATGTTTATAGATCCAATATATAGATATTCGTAATACCATACCCCACCATAGCGTAGCACCATACGTACGTTACTTGTAGTATCTTTTTCGTACCACGTTTCTAACAATCGAAATTCCTACTCCAAATTTGTAGTACCAATAAACATATATTAGTTGTTCCAATATATAGATTGTTTGCGGTACCATAACATAAGTTAGTGTAGTACCACGAGTAGATTACTTGTAGTATCTTTTCGGTACCATGTTTTTAATTATCGAAAACGCGTAGATTATTGTGCAAATAAGGCATGTGAACTTTCAAATTACGGTGTATATAAAATTAAACACACGGTAACACGAAATATAGACACTAACTTTTAATCGATGAAAAATCATGAGTATGCAGTAAGATGTTCATACTAGTATCATAATAAGTAAAACGACAGTTGGGGTTTCAACGTAATAATACCTAATTCTAAATATTAACCACTAATATTGATACCAGATCATCAATAAAGTATTTATAACTATGGCAACATAATCAAGGACCAAAAATAACTCGGACGGCGTCGAAACATTCCTGGCCAAATTTATAGTACCAATATACATATGTTTTTGTAGTTCCAATATATAGATGTTCGTAGTACCATGCCCCACCATAGCGTAGTACCATACGTATGTTACTTGTAGTATCTTTTCGTACCACGTTTCTAACAATCGAAATTCCTACCCCAAATTTGTAGTATCAATATACATATATTTGTTGTTCCAATATATTGATGTTTGTTGTACCATAACTTAAGCTAGTGTAGTACCACGAGTAGGTTAATTGTAGTATTTTTTTCGTGCAACGTTTTTAATTATCGAAAACGCGTAGATTATTGTGCAAATAAGGCATGTGAACTTCCAAATTACGGTACATAATAAAATTAAACACACGGTACATGATTTTTCAATCGATGAAAAATCATGACTATGCAGTAAGATGTTCTTACTACTATCATAATAAGTAGAACGAAAGTTGGGGTTTCAACGTAATAATACCTAATTCTAAATATTAACCACTAATGTTGATAACAGATCATCAGTAAAGTATTTATAACTATGGTAACATAATCAAGGACCAAAAATATCTCGGAGGGCGTCGAAAAATTCCTACCCAAATTTGTAGTACCAATATACATATGTTTGTAGTTCCAATATATAGATGTTTGTAGTACCATACCCCACCATAGCGTAGTACCATACGTATGTTACTTGTAGTATCTTTTTCGTACCACGTTTCTAATAATCGAAATTCCTACTCCAAACTGTAGTACCAATATAAATATGTTTGTAGTTCCAATATACAGATGTTCGTAGTACCATACCCCACCATAGCGTAGTACCATACGTATGTTACTTGTAGTATCTTTTTCGTACCACATTTCTAACAATCGAAATTCCTACCCCAAATTTGTAGTACCAATATACATATATTTGTAGTTCCAAAGTAGATGTTTGCGGTACCGTAACATAATCTAGTGTAGTACCACGAGTTGGTTAATTGTAGTATCTTTCCGTACCACGTTTCTAACAATCGAAAATCCTACCCAAATTTGAAGTACCAATATACATATGTTTGTAGTTCCAATATATAGATGTTCGTGGTACCATACCCTACCATAGTGTAGTACCGTATGTATGTTACTTATACTATCTTTTTCATACCACGTTTCTAACAATCGAAATTCCTCTCCCAAATTTGTAGTATCGATATACATATATTTATAGTTCCAATATATATATTTTGCGGTACCATAACATATGCTAGCGTAGTACCACGAGTAGATTACTTGTAATATCTTTTCCGTACCACGTTTCTAGCAATCGAAATTCCTAGCCAAATTTGTAGTACCAATACACATAAGTTTGTAGTTCCAATATATATGTTTGAAGTACCATACCCTACGATGGTGTAGTACCACAAGTATGTTACTTGTAGTATTTTTTTCGTACCACGTTTCTAGCAATCTATTCCTACCCAAATTTGTATAGACATATGTTTCTCGTTCCAATATATAGATGTTCGTGGTACCGTACCCTACCATAGTGTAGTACCATACGTATGTTACTTGTGGTATCTTTTTCGTACCACGTTTCTAGCAATCGAAATTCCTAGCCAAATTTGTAATACCAATATACATATGTTGTAGTTCTAATATATAGATGTTCGTAGTACCATACCCTATCGTAGTGTAGTACCATACAAATGTTACTTGTAGTATCTTTTTCGGACCATGTTTCTAGCAATCGAAATTCCTGCCCAAATTTGTAGTACCAATATACATATGTTTGTAGTTCCAATATATAGATGTCAATAGTACCATATCCTACGATAGTGTAGTACCAATGTATGTTACTTGTAGTATCTTTCTCGTACCACGTTTCTAACAATTGAAATTCCTGCCCCAATTTGTAGTATCAATATACAGATTTTTTTGTACCATATGTAGATAATTATAGTACCATAGCTTATGATAATGTAGTGCCATGGGTAGGTTACTTGTAGTATCTTTTGCGTACCACGTTTTTAATTATCGAAAACACAGATTATTGTGCAAATAAGGCATTAGAACTTCCGGCAAACAATTTTATTGAACACCATCAATAATACGACATCAGTATTAATATTATTCATCCAACAAAAGTATTGATATCAATATATCTACAATTTTAATATGATTCATCCACCAACAATATTAATATCGAACATATCGACAGTATTAATATCATTTATCCACCATCACGATATCAAAAACATATCGCCGTAAGAATGTGTGATAACATATCGGCAACATACCAACAAAAAGAATGCTCCATAACCTATTGTTTCGTTGGTCAAACAATAAATATGTGCTCTTCTTATATTCCACACATGCAAACAACGTGAGCCCACCAAAGACATTCGTAGACAACATATCTTCGTATTATGTTACCTGTTAAAAGAAAAATAACAAACGATTACCATATGATACTGCTAGAAACCTTCGAAAGGTACTTCATAAAAGGAATGTGGGTACTGTAATTCAATATACTTGGTACTGCATATAATAAATTGCTTTAACAGATAAATTAGTCAAATCTTAAGCAAGTACTAACCTCTCTTGACAAAACACAGTATGCTAACAGTAGAAGACAGGAGAAGAACTAGGCTTTTTACACCTCACGCCCAAATCGCAACACCCACGGCTCGACACCCAAATCGCGACACCCACAACCCAATACCCAATTTATGTCCATGCTACTGCCACAAACATTCATTGTACGCCTCATCAGAGTGTTCTCTAACTCAATTTCGTTCGCTCGAGGTTAAGAAGCTAGAAGGATAACCCACAGTGAAAAAAACAACAAAAACCTACCTCAACTTACCTGTATCGAGAAACCCACGATGAATTAGGCAAGCTAGGAGCTTTCCGGCGCGGACAGAGGCTTTTCCGTTGCTGGTGGGAGCCTTTCTAGTTGGGAGACGAGGCCTAAAATTAAAAGCTATGTGGGTGTTGATTTGGGGAGGAAATGATTTAAAAAATAATTAACTGAGGGCTAGAACCGTCATTTCGGGTAAATAGGTAGTGGTGTGTAAGAGTGTTTTGATTTAGGGAGTTTGATAGTAAGTAAATTGAAAGTTAGTTGATAAAAAGTTTGGAAATGTGGATTTAATTGAGGTTACCCAATTATTATTGTTGAAGAATGATGGAATGATTGTGGTATTCTAATCGTATATTATTTATGAAAGTATTTAATGTGTCGATATCATTTCACTATTTATGTAAAGTATTTAATGTGATAGGGGGTTAGTATCTTTTAGGTCCTACTAGTCGCACCCCTATACCACTCTTTCCACCCCAATTGTTGCAATAATAATTCACATGATTCAACAAAAATTATTTTGTTAACTTATTTTCTATTAAATCAACAATATTAATTACATGGACTATTCAAAAATTATTAATTAATTCATTTTAACCAATGTCACATTCAGAAACAACAAAAATGCTCGTGTCCTGCGGCCCGCCCGCCCCACAACTAGTACTGTCAAATGGGCCTACGGGCCGCGGGCCCACCAAAGTGACGGCGCGGCTGCTATCTGGCGGGCCTATGCGGGTAAGCGCGGGCAGGCCCGCCAAATATCATAATCTATTTTTGTAAAAATTAATATATACATGAATTTTGTAGGTTTTTTATATTTTTGAGATCCAATTTATAATTTAATCATATTTAATAAAGAATTTAAAGTTGACGGAGTAATTCAACTTCATAAGTTATTAATGTTTTTTTCCTTTTCATATAATTTTTTGTTTTTAGTATTTTAGGACGGGGCGGGCCCACTAGGCCTGCTACCCATCAGTAGGGCGAGGCAGGCCTTCATTTACCATGCCTGCGCAGATGGAAAAAATTGCCTTTTTTATCGGCAAATATTTATTTAATATTACTTTTATTAAATTATTAACATTAAACTCCTTTTTTCCTTTTTTTATGGGATATATAATTGGTAAATAATTAGTATTTACCTACATTAATTAGGGGGTGCAAATAAAAAAAAACGGGTGCCAATAGAATTACCCTACTTTTAATTCAACACGAGGCCAATAGTAGCACCCCTAATAGTTTCCTTAAAAGGTGTATGCATTAAATATGTGAGAGAAAATAACTAATAAAGAATCAGTATATAAAAAAACACATTATTTAATAATACTAATAAATATGGGGGTATATTTAGTAAAATGAGGTATGGGCTCGTTTGATATGAGTGTATATGTGGTATAGGTGGTTATGAGATGTGAATGAATAAGTTACCTCGTGTTTGTTATCTGTGTATAGTCATACATGCCATGTATACCCTTGAACGGCTATACACGTCTATTACAAGGAATTTAGTTATAGGGCTTGTATATACATACCCACCTCTAAGGTGGTTATGGGGTGTGTATCACTAATTCATACACACCTATACACACCTCAAACACATCTATCAAACACAATTTGTATCATTACACAAATAATTAATACACGCATATCAAACATGTTAAAATAAAATATCAACAAAATCCGTGTATGCTCATACAAAAATAACTTATACCCATATCTATTAATATGGTAACCCTTGTTCTAATCTTTTTAGATTGCGGGTAAAATAGTAATTTTCCTTAAAATAACTATTTGTTTTATTTTATTTTTTGTCTCATTATACATCAGCGTAGATGGGTGATTGAAGGTCAATTCTATGGACTATTTCGATTAACAATCCTCATTAGTCGTATCAGAAATATAATGCATAATTAATTTATTTCGCACACTATTCAAGCATGAAAACATATGTGTTAGAAATCAAGAATTTAAATAATTCAGATTCATAGTGTAAGTTCATATTATCCAAGAACGCTTTGATAAAGATTGAAACCTTCGTTGCATACTTGAACAGTGTTTGGAGGCTTTAGAGAGTTTGCGTACGTGAAGTAATTGAGCAAATGGAAACTTAGACTAATCAATGTCAGGGTTTAGGCTTAAATACCTTAGAAAGGTATTAAGCCCATTGGGCCCCTAACAAGCCCATTACAACTACAACCCATCAATGTAAATAAAGCTTATAAAGTACATCATAAAGAAATAAAAAGACTTAGAATGCATATTTTGGACACTTCTAAAATATACCTAACATTCTCCCCCTAAGGGTCCAAATTACAATGAAGCCTATCGTCTAAGTCTTCATTTCTTCTTTTTCTTTGAGCGAGGAGGCGGAGGCTCCCTATGAGCTAAATATGTCTTCCTGAATCCTAGGGCGTGCTCGAACTGCCTGATGTTGTTTCTGAGCATGATTCGATCTAGGATAGCTTGGATGATTTTATCCAGAACAGATTGTTCTGGGAGTTATGTCCCATCAAGGATTGTGTCATCAGGAGCGTCTCTTGCCTTAGCCTGATTTGGCTTAGGATTATCTTCATCGTTCTATCAGAAAACTTGGCAGCTTCTGATATTAAGAATGCCTGCATATGATTTTTCGTTCGTTGTAGGTAGGTAACCGCAGGTTGTGGTTCAAGGAAGATGTTTCCCTCGCCGTATTTATCAAGGTCTTTGTATCTATTATCAGGCTGTGTCAAGTTGACTTTGCTCATGTTGCTTTCCAAGGCTATTTGAAAGTCATGTGAAGCGTAGAACTTGATCTGCCTCAGCATGCATTCTTTGATAGCTCTGTATCCTTCCCGTTTTTTGTGAGTGTCGAGGATGAATTTGTTGCGATACAAGTTGTAAAGCTTGTTCAGTTCGCCAAATGGAAAGAAAGGAAATTCAGCTTCTGTAAATCTATCGATAGACCTGTCGTACCTCACGATCACATAGATAGGGCCTACATATCTTCCCATCTCGCACTCCACGTTTTGGATGTCGCAGATGGCCTTTTGAGCTCTAAGATGTTTTCTGTATTGCTCTGAAGTCATTCCTCTTCTTCTGAGCTTTCCCAGAGCATGATTTGATGGGGAAGACCCTTGGTCATTCCTTTTAGATGCTCAAGAGCTCGAAGATTTAGCTCATTGATTCCCTTTATCTCTTCCTCCTTCCACCAGATCCTACGATAATAGGCTTTGAGGAAAGGTGTCTTGATCTTCGCGTTTGAGTCTCTGTGAAATCATAACCCGGCGTCGGTCTCTCAGGCACTTGATATCGAAGGAGTTCTGGAACTTCTGGGAGATCCACTCCAGGGTTTTCTCCTTGCTCCTCTTCTTCGCGCTCGATGAAACAGAAGTCTGATGCCGCCGCTTTCAAGAAGCTTCGGATGCTTTCAATCCTGAGGCGGGACTCTTCTTCTGTCTCTATTCTCGTCAGCCACTCCTATTCTAAGATGTATTTGTCGATATATACTTGAGGATCTTTGGGACGAGGGTTTGTAGTTGTTTGGACTGATTGGGTGAAGATCCTCGAGGGAACAGACTCGACTTCGCCAAGGGAAGTTGTCTGGTTTGGCCCTGGCGTAGCTTGTCTGCCTCTGGAGGACCTTGGTGGTGGTGGTGGTGGATTGGATGATCGGAAAGGACCACACCTCCACGAATTTGAACTCCACATCCTCATCCTCGTTCGCCGCGAATGACCGGAGACTTGGTTCTCGGCCTCTTGTTCTCCCCCTCAAGATGATCCTTGTCGGGATCGTCATGACGATGTTTTTGACCGGATCCTTCTTGTCAGCAAGTATTCGGTTGAGGATTGACTCCACCTGCGAGCAGCTTCTAGTAGAGTTCTTCTTCTTCGTGGTTGCTCTTAGTGACGAGTTCTAGAAGACGAGCAATACCGATGTCGAAGAGCTCAATTAATGGCATGGTGTACGGATCAGGTTTACTTGTTATTCGTGGCGGCAATGCGAGGATGCGAGTTTGTAACGATGGATGTTCCACCATGGGGGCATTGCCTTTGTCAGTTGAGGTGGATTGGAACGGCAGCTTTAATGAGTCCTCGTACCCGTGGTAGGGTGACGGTTTCGAAGAACTCATATAGACGGTTTTCTAGGTAGGCCATTGTGACAGTTACTGGAGTAGTCCCGGTGCCGCTGGCGGTAGCCATTATCACACGTTCAAAACTAGATTCTATACGGTAGCCCTCATCAACAGAAGTCCGTGGGACTTCTGTACCCGCGGGTCTTCCCGCCCTGTCCGTGCAATGATCTCTTGGAGATAGTGCTCGGGGCGCTACAGCCTCGAAAGGGAGGCGACCAAGGGTGGAGCTTTCACCGGGGCCACTTCCCGTTAGCACACGTCCAGAACAGGGTTCTGTACGGTGGCTCTCGGATGGGGAGCTGTTGAGATCATCCGAATCCGTGAGACTTCCGTCCAATCCTCGAAGAGCTTCAATTTGCTCTTCTATGGGCGTTGAGGCCTGTTCGACAGGCTGAGACTCGAGCTGTGTCGTGGGAATAGATATATTTTCTGGTGGAGTGGACACAGGAGCCGAGGTGTCTTTGATTTGGGGGGTTCTGTTGACTTTGGGATACTTGTCTGCTGGGAGACAACTGGATGGTTGGGTTCTGGTTGTGCTTGTGCCGTTGGGTTAGGTTCGGCGTCTTCTATCCTAGGGGTGTCCCGGCTTTTTATGACTGAGAGGCTTCGGTCGTGGTTGTGTCGAGAATGACTATTTGCGGTTATTCGATACGCTTAGCCTGTTGTCGTTCCTCGGTTGGTTGGTCAATATTATTTGTTGAGAGGTTGGTCGGGATAGTTGAGGTGCTATCTGTGGTTCAAAGGGTTCTCTCAGGCCCTCACTCTATCTTTCTCTCTCACTTCCACTAACCCCTGGGTTAGACTCGGGTGGGTTTTCCTGAGTCGTGGGGTTAAAGACATTGTAGCACTGGCAGTACTCTTCTACTTGTTCTGAGCTGGCAAGGGCTAAACAACCGCGCGGAATTGGCATGCCTTTTCGCGCGTACTTCTCACCAGTCTTCCCTTTCTGAAGGTATCGAAGTTTGGGTGGGGTGAAGTTTTCCTCTTCAGGTCGTCTCGGTATCTCCGGCTTTGTTGACATGAAGTGTTGAATCATCAACAGGAACCACCGGAGATAGGACAGGTTCTGTGGCTTTTTCGACTTAGTTCACTAGTGAAGTTGATCGTCCAGGTCTGATATGACCAGCTTGGCGAAGTCGTAATTTTTCTTGAACACGATCCCATGATGCGAAGTATCATAAGGTTGCACCTATCCCATCCTGAGTGCTTACGTGAGCACTTATCGACGAATGCAAAGAGTGTTAGCCAGGATGCGGTGTCATGAACTGCTGAAAGTGGGAGATGAATTTGAATGGAGTGAAGTATCTCATCTTTTTTAAGGTCATCCTCGGATGCCTCATCTTCGTATTCAAGTTGACTTGGCAGCCGAAGAATTTCTCAGAAGAAATCCTGACTTGGCAGATGACTTCCCCTTTAGAAAATCCTTCACAAATTGAAAAACCTATTAAGAAATTGAGTAATTTTGCCAGAAAAATCACAGGAGAGCCCTTTGCTTCCAGAAATCATTCCTGCAATCAGAAATAAAAAACTGTAAGTAGAGTAAAAGCAAGCATTTCCTTACCACATTTGATTTCCTGTATGGATGATTTTGAGCAGAGAAAAACACTATTGATGAGAGAGGAAAAAAGTCTGGGAGGGTTGACGAGTTCGATCTATTTTGTGATGGAGAGAATTTGAGAGTTCGTGAAGTGTCAAATGGGAAGTTCGTGAAATTGGAGTAAGGTTAAATGAACTTCGCGGGCTTAAAGATTGGGCCGCGAAATGATTTGAGAAAGAGGGCCCACCAAGCCGATTGACGTATGAACTGTTGGTTCGCAAACTAGTTGATAAGGGTGTTGGCGGGTCAACCTTTGAGAGGATTCCCGAATTGAGACTTCGCGAACTAAGTTGAGTTCGCTAATTGAAGAGATATCGCTATGTGAACTTTGCGAGTTTGTAGATTGGGCTGCAATGTGAATTGAAAGATAGGCCATGACTGAGTTCGTGAAATGAAAGTCCAAAGGGCTTGGGAATTTGACTTCGCGAACTGAAAGGTTGAAATAATTGAAGTAGGTTCGCGAACTGAACATGATAGTTTGACAAGTTCGCGAACTAGGTTAAGAAGCAGAGTTTGGGAAGTGAAATTTGCGAATAATAACAAAATGCTTTGAAAAGTTGAAATTAAGGATTTGCGAATTAAGTGTGCATCAGATAAATTCAGGTTCACGAATCTCCCTTAAACTGATACGTGCAAAATTTTCTACTGATCTAAATTATAGAATTTAATACTTAGCCCTATAACATCAATTTGACTCCATCGAACATAGAAAATATCAAATCTACGAGTTTTTCAAAATCGATTTGTCTGAGGCAAAATCCGAAAATCGAAGAAGAAAGCATCGCTTTCTTTCGCGGCGATGAACCCTCAAGTCAAAAATTCGTCTGTATCAATTATTATGTTTGTTGGAGCAATAATGATGTTATTTTCAAATTAGGCCTATAAATAGACAAAACTCGAATTAATACCACTATAAAAATTTACAACTAACTCGTCTTGCATTCTCACATTTTCAGCACTCTCGCTCAGACAAATGAGCTGGATGCAGCAAGACCAAGAGAATGAGAATGAAGAGCATGCAGAGTTAAGGAGTAATTTTGAACACAATTTGGATATGCTGGCGTTTGAGCTTTTTCTTCTGTTGTGCTTATCCGTCACTTTACTAGCTATTCTGTATTGTGTTCTCACATGGGCGTACTAACTTTTGAGATTGTTTTGAGAGTGTTCTTCTCTTTTTGAAGATCAATTTGCTAAACACACCTACTCCCCCTAAATATTTTGGATTTTAGAATTTAAACTCCCCTCAGTGAAATGTCTATTCGAGGATCTTAAGAAATTTGAGAAAACATTTACTCCCCTTCGATAGATATAAACATTCCCCCCCCCCCCCTCCCCCGATGTAGGGCCATCAGCATTGGCGCTACATCGACTTATTTGAAACGAAGAAAAATTTATTTGTAAAATAAACTAAAATCTAAAGCATAAATAAAATTCTAACTAACTAAAAAACACGCACAGAATAATAAAAAATCAAAGCAGAGCAGTTGGACAAGTAGTGAATCATAGGGAGGCATAATCGAAATTAGAGATTGAGATTCAACATTCCCAGCTTTGCAACTAAGAATTGGAACCGTTTTTCATCCAATGCTTTTGTAAACAAATCGGCTAGTTGAATCTCTGTATTGGCAAAGTACATTTCTATTACGCCCCTTTCCTTTATGAAGTGATATCTTACGTCTATGTGCTTATTGCATGAATGGTGAACAGGATTGCATGTAATTGCTATGTCACTTTTGGAATCACAACAAATAGGAAATATATTGTGATCAAACCCGTAATCTCGTAGTTGGGTCCTTATCCAAAAAACTTGTGAGCAACAACTTGCAGCAGCGACATATTCTGCTTCTGCCGTGGAAGTTGACACACAATTTTGTTTCTTAGAAGCCCAAGATACGAGTTTATCTCCTAGGATTTGGATGTTGCCCGATGTGCTTTTCTTGTTCAATCTGTAGCCTGCGAAGTCTGCATCATAATACCCTATTAGTTTCATACCTGAGTTCTTAGGATACCAAAGCCCGAGGTCTGGTGTGCCTTTCAGATACGTTAAAATTCTCTTGACAGCTTGAAACCTTACGCAAAGACAGGTGGAGAATAGAATATTGGGTCGGCGGCAGTGAGATAGAGCAGATACCCAATAATGCCTCTGTAGTGGGTAGCATCTACAGGTTCACCTAAGTGATCTATGTCTAGTGTGCACGAGGTCGACATTGGAGTACCTGAAGATTGCTCTTGTCGATCCCATATTTTCTGAGAATGTTGTGGATGTACTTGGACTGATTGATAAATATCCCATCCTGAAGTTGCTTGATTTGCAGTCCAAGGAAGAAAGACATTTCTCCCATCATACTCATTTCAAACTGTGATTTCATCAAAGTGCTGAATTCGACACAGAGTTTCGGGTTGGTAGAGCCAAAAATGATGTCATCCACGTAGATCTGCACAAGCATGATATCGGCCATCTTTCTTGATGAACAGTGTGGTATCAATTTTCCGGTTAGTGAAGCCTGAGTTGATAAGGAAGTCGGATAAAACCTCGTATCAGGCCCTTGGAGCTTGCTCCAGCCCATATAGTGCCTTGTCGAGTTTGTATATGAAGTTCGGTTGTTCTGTATTGAGAAATCTGTCTGGCTGTGAGACATACACTTCTTCCTTTAAAATTCCATTCAAGAAGGCAGTCTTTACGTCCATTTGATAGACAGTAAAGTCTTTGTGGGCTGCATATGCTAGGAACAATCTGATCGCTTCAATTCTTGCTACAGGGGCAAAAGTCTCATCGTAGTCAATTCCTTCTTGTTGATTGTACCTCTTAGCTACAAGCCAGCCTTGTTACGGACTACCACACCATCCTTGTCTTTCTTGTTTTAAATACCCATTTTGTTCTGATCACTATCTTGCCTTTTGGACGAGGAACTAAGTTCCAGACCTTGAGATGCTCGAACTGATTGATTTCCTCTTGCATAGCTAATATCCAGTTCGAGTCACGTAGTGCGTCGATTACTCTGGTAGGTTCTATTTGGCTCAAGAAACAAGTAAAATTACTCTCGTTTGATATCGAACCTCTAGTCTTTACTCCTGCAGTGGAATCTCCTATTATTTGATCTGTAGAATGACTTCGAATCCATTTTCTTTTCATGAGTTAGTGTAGTTTCATCCATTTCTGATCCCTCGTTAAGTGGGTACTCGATCTGAGAGGGCGGAACTGTTCGTTCAGGAATGGGTTTGGATTCAGAAGTTGATGGACTAGGACTGGGTTCTGTACTAGGAAAGAGATCATCAATTGTCCTGTTTTGGTTTGTGGAGAAGTACATATGTTCAAAGATTTGATCCAGATCCATTTCCTCTTGAGCTTGATGACGGAAACATGTTGGGTTGGAGTGTCTTGAGTCGTCAGCTGCATGTTGTTGGTATTGCCCCAACTTTTCTTTGTCTGACCCTGGTTCTGAACAATCGTGTTCAGAAGCGCCACTTGAGGCCTCTCCTAATTCCATACGTGATTGAGTAGAACCTATTGGTGTTGTTTCGAGTCCTGAGTCCAGAATTAATTTCTAGACCCTCATCGAAAGTGACATTTGCACTTTCAATGATCATTATCCTTTCACGAAGATATACCCTATACGCCTTAGATTGCGCAGAGTAGCCCACAAAATTCCTTCAGTAGCCTTTGGATCTAGCTTGGATTTGTCTTCTCGGTCATTGGCGACGAAGCATTTGCATCCAAAAATCCTCAAGTGGGCAATGTTGGGTAATATTTCGTTTATTAGTTCATAGGGCGGCTTTCAAAATCTTAGATGAATGTTCGTTCGATTCTGAGTATAGCAAACACTGCTTCTGCCCAAAGAAAATAAGGTAGCGATCGTTGTATTAGCATTGTCCGGGCAGCTTCTACAGCGTTCGATTTTGCCTTTCTACGACTCCATTCTGTTGAGGCGTGTGGACAGCATCCCTAGAGATTCGTAGAAGTCACTGAACTGTTGATTCTTAAATTTTGATCCATTGTCAGATCAAATTACTTTACTGCGCTGTAGCACGTTCTGCGTTGTCCTGATGAGATTTGGAATGTATTCAACTGTCTCTGATTTTGTCCGTAAAAAGCGGACCCAAGTATAGCGTGAGTAGTCGTCTACAATAACCATCATATATTGCTTTTCACTGATGCTATCTGTTCGCATTGGGCCACATAGATCTATGTGTAATAGCTCTAGTGGATGTTGAGTTGATGCTGTGTGTTTTATAGGGTGAGATGCCTTTTTCATTTTTCCTTTCTCACAAGCCGGGCATAGATGTTCCTTTGCGGAAGTCCAATAGCCAGTTTGTTGGTCGCCAGCTTGTTGAGAGTCTTGAAATTTAGATGAGATAGCCTCTGGTGCCATAAGTTATCTGAACTGATGTTGCTCGGGAGATCAGGTAGATATTTGTCTTCGTCTGACGGTCCTAATGTCAATGGTGTACAGATTTGTTTTGCGAGTTCCAGTGAGAAGTTCATCACCATTGGCGTTGAGAATTTTGCACGTCCTCTTTTGAAACACAACTTGAAGTCCAATGTCACTGACCTGTTCTATAGATAAGAGGTTGTGGGTCAGCCCTTCAACATAAGAAACTTCCTTGATTGTGATAGATTGCATATAAGATCTCCATAACCAAGGATTCTGGCTGCATTGCTGTTTCCAAAGCGCACCAGTCCACCCGGCCTATCAACATAGTTGCTCAACAGTCCCTTCTTCCCGATCATGTGTGTGGAGCAACCTGAATCTAGATACCACACATGCGGGCCTACAAAATCAAACTAGAGGGTTTTAGGTACCCATTTAAAAATGGGTCCACCTCTGTTGTACTTGTTAGTCCGTATAGACTCTTTACCTAGCCTAGATTTATCATTGTCAGCGGAAGACTTACTGTCATGCACAGAGTCATTAAACGTTTCTAGGGCTTGGATTTGGGTTTCCTCAGTCTTAAGCTTTGGAACCCATTTTTGTAGTACTGGAGCTCTCTTTGTCTTAGTTTTAGAAACGCGTTTTGGAGTCTTTTCTTGTTTTGTGGGTTCCTTAACAGTTTTTGTTTCTGATCGTTTCTTTTTCTTTACAGATGTGTCCTTTGAAGTCGTTTTGTGAGCTTGTGTGTAGAAACGATTATGCATGGGAAAATAATTTTTTGAATAAAAGGATGAGTTTTGCGATACATGAGAAAATGAAGACGGTACAAAAGTTTCTGAAGGAAAACAATCTATAATAAAAGGCTCGTTAAAATCGCTTCAAAATATCTTCCTTTCTAACCCAGACTTGACCTTTCAATGGCTTTTTATGGGTCCAGAAAACTTTAAAGCATTAGTCTAAGAAATTTATCATGCGAAATCAAGGTATATGAAAGTGAGTTCTTAATTTTTCTTCAAGTCATGATATTTCCACGAGAAGTTTCTGCATTTCATCATCAGAGGACTTTCTCGCAGGCATATATATCCTGCTGCATACGTAGTCATTGGTGCATCACTCGCTGATTCTCCTGAGGTATCTCCTTCACTTGGACGAGGAATATCGGACTAAAATTTAGTTATTGACGAACATTTTCTTCTTTGTAAGTGCCATTTAATTCTGCGTATTTAAATGATATTTCTGCTTTCCTGTGTGTCTCATCCTTTCCTTGTACGGATTCGGATTCACCGACGAAAGGCATGAGATCTGTCACACAACCTAATTGCATATATTTGATATCATATACATGGGGTGCATTGTTTATGCCTTGCGTCAGCAGACATGGATTCTCAAAGCCAAGTCCATTATGGGGATTGTAGAAATCAATGTCTGCAGGTTTCTTCAAGAAAATAGTCTACTCTGACTGTTCTCGTCGGGTTAAAAGGTCCTCCAGTTTTTTTATCTTGGAGCACAGTCTTTCCCTTTCTTATAGAGTAAGTCATATTTCGTTGAGGTGTCCATTGGTTTATCTCTATGGGACCTCATTTCTACAACTAACTCCTAGGCTTTAGCCTCGGATTTTAGCACTTGAGCTTCTAGCTTTGTGACTTTCTCATTAGCTACAAGTACACAATTTTTCTCACATACATACTCATACCTAAACTTATCTAGAACTTCTAGATTATTATCTAGATTCGCTTCTAATTCTCTAAATTTTCTTTCTACACTGTTTGTTCGATTTATATAGAGTTAAAAATTCATTTTCCATTTTAAGTAATTGTTGGTCTCGAATGCACCAAACAAGGAATCAAAGAGGCTTTGATGGAATGAAAAGGGAGACTTTCTCACCTTGTAGTGTGTGTAGTGTGTGAAAACTTGGGTTAGCCTTTTGATCTTTGATTAGCTTTCAAATGGTGTTAGTAACACCTTATATACCACATTAACCTAGGTATATTAAGGCCCAAACACCAACAATTAAGTAATTACATTCTAGTCCAAAGCCCAAGCTAAAGGATAATTACAATATAAATCCCAAGACTTAAACTATTGACACAATCACTAAATATCCTAACAATCTCCCCCTTTGTGTCAATTGTTGGGAGTCTTGGATCTTGGGCATTGGGATGGTGGATTAGCGTGTGAGTGTATCGCGAAGCCCTAGCTTGAACTCGAAGGCGCGGAGATTCCTTCGAAGTACCATTCGATCAGCTATAGCGTCAATGAGCTTCGCGAACTTGGATCGGCAGAGAGGATCTTCTTTCGAAAGGATGCGGCAAATCCTCATGAGTTTGTCTTGGATGATGGTGAGCGTCCCGTCCGAGAACTTTGCCACTTCGGAACAGCGCAGCAGCCTCATCTTTCCCTTGTAGTTCGAGTAGGCGACCGCCGGGTCGTCTCCGTCGATAACATCGCCTTCTCGGTAGTCGTCCGCGTTCTTGAAAGATGGGCGAGTCAGATTCACCTTCTTCAGGTTGTGCTCTACCGCCATCTGCAGATCGTGGGTGGCGAAGAATCTGACCTGTCAGAGCATGTGGCGCTTGAGAGCCACATATCCCATGGTGACCGGTTCAGCACGCACGAGATGTCCAGAACTTCTGAGGACGAGTCTGAACTGTTTCATGGATTCCAGCATGCTGTATAGGTCACCCAGGCACAGAAACTTGAAGTCCGCCTCACTGGCTTAACTGTAGCTCTCATCCTGCCTCATTACTGTGAACACTGGGTAATGGACAGGTCCTTTCGATTCTTGGCGGAGGTCAGTGACTTTGTAGATGGGGGCCCGATTCATTTCCTGAGCGATGTTTTCCTCATCGGATAGCGTCCTCTTTGTGCACTTTTTGCAAAGAAGGCTCCATCGATAGAGCTTCTTCTTTTCCTCGCTCCAATTTTGGATGTTCATCAGCTCATACTCGTCGAAGGTTGTGATGATCTGCTCCTTGCGCCGCCAGATCCTCTTCCTGATCTCTTCTTGAAACGGCGCGGTTATTTTTTTGTTTTCCCACGGTGCTTCCGGTATGTCCACCGTGGGCACATCCGTTTGAGCAGCAGGAGCCTCGGTTTGCTGCGCTTGGAATTGTAGGATGTTCTCGAGCTCGGCAGGTTCAGCGTCGTACTCCTCTCCATTCTCGTCGTCTGCGGTGTTGATTAGCGTGAGCGAGGCTTCCTTTAGCAGACGTCGAGCATTTTCCACCAGCTTCCTGGCTGCTACTGCATCGGCGGGCGTGTATAGCCATTCATCGTTGAAGATGTAGGCTTTGATCTCGTTCTGTGCGCAGTAGACGTCCTCGGAAGCCAGGTCGGAATCGATGTTGAGAGGGGTATGGCTATGTGGTGGCGAGGGTGTTGCGTCGGAGGAATTTGTGGATTGTGGGGAAGGTTGTGATGGGGATTCTGGTGGTTCGGTTGAGGTGATGGTTTTGGCGAGGATGATTTGGGTAACGAGGGGTGTAGATGTGGTGGTGGCCTCTAACGTCATGTGACAGTTAGAGTTTCCGTGGTGGCGAGCGGAGAAGGTGTGGAGGTGGTCTCTAACGTCGATGTGACGATTAGAGTTTCGGATACGGTAGTGGGTTGTGGTGAGGGTGATTTGGCTAGTGGCTCAGGGTAGATAAGGTGGGATTTTTGGCTATTGAGGTGTGAGGTTTCTGTTGCGGGTGTCGTTTCAGGTCCAGAGGAGGAGGGCGGCGTTGATTGCATGAGTCCTTAGGACTGTGAGCCGTGCTGCCTATTCTCCCCCTTGCGGCGATCTTGATCATCGTCTTGATCGTCGCGCCTGATCCCGCTAGACTCGCCTTGAGCACGGCAAGTTAGTGGTTGAGTCATTATTCGCTTCATCTGCTGTTCTTCCTCATCAAGCTCCGTCATGGATTCAAATCTGGCTCGGAGGATGTAGAAGAGCTCCTTGGCGGAGATGGAGGAGAGAGCAGCGTCTGCGTCCGTGTGTTGCATTGGCGCCACACCTTTGCCTTGGTCGACGGTGGACGCCTCGAGACGCGCGTAGACTTGATCGAGAATCGACGCCTCAAGAGTCTTTGCAAACTCTTGAAGACGTGTCTCTAGCGCAGTCTCGATGACGAAGTGAGGTAAATCTAACACGTTGGAATCACGAAGAAATCCAACTGACACCGAATCGGAGAATATAGCCGATCGGCCGCCCGTTTGCACAGGACGGGAAAAGACGGGGTCACTCAGACTTCCCGTTGGCATCATCGATGAGATAGACTCAATCGAATGATGGCCTAGGCTCACGGTTGTTGTGATGTTGGCCGTGCTAGGTCTTCCGCTCTCAGTCACAGAGACATCACCGAGCGTTCTGACAGAGTCACGAAGACTCTGTGGTACGGTAGAAGGTGTATGTGTCCTAGAAACGTGTGAAAGTATGGGGAGTGAGGGCACTATACTCGATGTGCATGAAGAGGATGCAGTCTGAGGCGAGGGACTGCTTGTTTCAACATCGACCATCTCCAAGTGGGATGTCGATGGTATACGTGGCTCCTCGTGGAATGAAATATCTTCCTGTAGAGAGGAAGATAAGTGGGTTGGTGGGGTCGTTTGCGTGGTTGAGCCAGATGCCACGTCTTCTACTCGGGAGGTGAACACATCACCTCCTGTACCTATTGGTTCGGCTCGGCTTATTTGTGGCTGAGGAGGTCGATCATGTTTTTGTTTCGATCGACGCTCCGTGGGGCGGCTTACGTCATCCTCACGCGACCGTTTTTCGGAACGCGGGTGGAAGAGGATGCGGCGCGACTCGATGACTTTTTGGAGGTGGTGGTGGGGGTTTGGCTAGTCCCGGGGATAGGCGCAGTGGGGTTGATCTGCGCCGTAGGGACAATAGTTAGAGGTCGGGGGCTTTCGTGGAATGTGGCGGTTGTGGCTCGATATTCACGGACGTGCGGATTTGTCTGGTCTGCGTAGGCGAGCACTTCGTCCGGAATTATCATGGCGTGTCGATCCTTCGCCGGAGTGTTTTTCTTGGCGAACTTCTCGACAGTTGGGATGATGAAGTGTTCCGCTGCCGGCCGGATGCGTATGTTGGTGGAGTGCAGGCGGAAGTATTTGATGAGAGCTGGGAGCCACCGCATGTAAGGAACGAAGCGATTTGTGACTCCCTTGGCGATTTCTCGGTCGCGACGTTGGATCATGGAGACGAGATCCATCCAGATTATGTCGGCGTAGTTGTACTTACGGTTGTAGGCGATGCCGGTGAGGATGTTGAGAATTTGAAAGTTGCCGCGGTCCTGACCAGCATGCTTCCCTGACATGCATTTGTTCACTAGCAGGTACAGTGTTCGCCATGGTTGAGGTAGATTGCGGGTGGTGACTTCACTGAGGACAAGTGGGCCCTTCTTCTTCTTGTTATCTGGTTGATAGCCCAGTCTGTCAATGTCTTCAATGAGTTGTTCGTGCGTCGGTAGTGGATCGTAGGGTGAGTAGACTGGGAGTTGAAGAACTTCTTGTACTATTTTGCGAGTGAGGACCACCGTTTCTTGATCAATGTGGGCGGATAAGGTTTTGGCAAGATGGAGTGGTCCAGCTATCTGCAGCGTATGCAAGAATTGTTGAAGATACACCTGTGCTTCTGGCTCGCCATGTGTGAGGGCGTGGCGAAGTGGGTGCCCTTTGAGGATTCTACAATGACGGGGGTATCACATCGAAAGCTGGCCAAGTCCACCATGTAGTTGTTGGGAATCAGGGCCGCCCATTGACTAAGGGGGAAGATTTGGTCGGGTGGTGGGACATAGGTACGTGTATTGAGCTCGATGCGAGCGACGTCCCTTTGGATTGCAGCCGCCTCAAGTGCTTCAAGCGTGGCTTGATCTTTGTTAGTCATATATGTACTCGACAGTAATTGTAATATGATTAGCTCGTATGGACATAAATAAGTTGTGGATGAAACAATGACAGTAGCCTCAAATTGTAAATGAAAACATCGACAATTTTTAAACGAAATTTCTCCAATACTTAGAAAATTTCTGACTTGAGGGCGTGCATGTGAGATGAGAAAAGTGCGCTAGGTGTAACACATAGACATGTCAAGAAATTTTTCGCATATTGTGTGATGGAAAATTCGCATATCAAGGAAGAGTTTCGCAGATAGAGAAAAATTTTCGCATGCTGTGTAAAGGTTCGCATGTAATGAAAATTCGCTAAGTGTAACTTTTCGCATGTAGAATGCTAAGTGTAACTTTTCGCATGTAGAATGCTAAGTGTAACTTTTCGCATGAAAATTCGCTAAGTGTAAAGGTTCGCATGTAGAAATTTTCGCATAGAGAAACTTTTCGCATGTATTAGGAATTTTTCGCAAGTGATAGCACATAAACATGTTTGTTAGAAATTTTCGCAGACTGAGTGAAATTTCACAAGTATGAAAAATTTTCGCAAGTTATGAAATCTCGTAAGTTGTCCAAATTATTTTCGTATGTAATGAAAATTTTCGCACGTTGAAGTGTTTTCGCATTCAGAGGGATTTTTCGCATATAAGGAAAATTTTCGCACGTTGAAGTGATTTCTCATGCAGAGGGAATTTTCGCATATAAGGAAAATTTTCGCACGTTGAAGTGATTTTCTCATGCAGAGGGAATTTTCGCATATAAGGAAAATTTTCGCAAGTTATATGAATGTTTCGCGGAAGGAGAAAGCTTTATGCATTGAGAAATTTTCGTGTTCCACTGTGGTTGCGAAACAGTGAAGATGCGAAAATATGTAATATGAAGTGATGTGTTATGAGATTTTCGCGGGTGACACTCACTGTAGCAGAAAAGAGTTTTGGGGTGAGGAAGAAAAATTTTCTCAGATGAACTTTCGTGGGACTTCACATACTGTAGCAGCGAAAAGAATTTTGACTCATGTAAATTCTCGAATGAAAGTTTCGCATCTCCTTAGTCACTGTAGCAGCGAAAATTTTAACGTTAGAAATTTCTCGGATAAAAATTTCGCGGGACCTCACTCACTGTAGTAGCGAAGATTTCAACGTAAGAAATTTCTCGGAAAAATTTCGCGGAACCTTGCTCACTGTAGCAGCGAAATTTAACGTTTAAAGCAATTTTCTGAGAATTTTTCTCGGTGAAGAACACAGTGCGAAACCTTGCGAAACTACGCAATCAATTTTTGCCTTAGACCTACTCAAATCTCAACCAAAATGCAACAATCTGGATTTAATCGACTCGTAATTGGATGGGCATGCATATTTGGGGGTATTAAACATCAAAAACCTAACATGCGTTCGATTCAGAGCCGAGAAAAATTAAACCTAACCTAACAGATTTAATCAATACGGGCCAAAACAGGATAAAATGAACGGAAATTGATTTATTTGAGGTGTATTCATACCGAAAAACTGATTTGCGACAATGGAGTTAGCAGGAAACAGATTTTGGAAGCAGATTTGACGACAACGACGATGCGAGGAGTTGCGAAATTTTCGAAAGAAGGGGTTGCGAAATTTTGAATTTTCTCGGGAATTTTAGGATTGTGAACAACGTTAAGGGTTTTGGGGTTTTAGGGGTTTTAGTCACTGTTCATGCGAAATTTTGTGTAAATGGGCCGAAATTCGTGGCTTGGTCAAAGCTGGGTCCAGATCTGATTTTCGCGGGCTTGGTCAAAATTGGACCAATTGAATTCAATTGGTCCAATTTTGACCCAGTTTGACCAATCTTTAAAATTTCAGCTTCAATTTTTAATTTTAAAAGGCAAAATCAGAAACTCTCCCTTAATCTAAAACTCTCCTTTTTAGATAATGGAAAAATAAAAATTCCCCCTTAATCGAAAACTTCCCTTTAAAAATAATAGTGGAAAAATCAGACGCTCCCCCTTAATCGAAAACTCCCCCTCAAAAGACATAATTTAGAGGACACATAGACAATGGAGTGAAGTGGAGAAAGGGAATATGTACACTTTTTTCAAAGTTTATGTAGGGTCGATTGATCACAACTGAATATTCAACATGCCCAACATAGTCACTAGGTGTTGGAATCGTTTGACATCCAATGGTTTTGTGAAAATGTCGGCCAGTTGATCTTCGGTTGTGACGTAGTGCAATTCAATCGTCCCTTGTTCGACATGTTCTTTGATGAAGTGGTGACGAATATCTATGTGTTTCGTTCTCGAGTGATGTACCGGATTACTCGTCATCGCAATAGCACTTTTTGAGTCACAATAGATGGGAATTTTATCAACATGAAAATTAAAATCTCGTAGTTGGGTTCTCATCCACAAAAGCTGTGAACAGCAACTAGCGGCGGCGACATATTCTGCCTCCGTCGACGAAGTTGAGACACAGTTTTGTTTTCGAGACGACCAACTTACGAGTTTACCGCCCAAGAAGTGTGCAGCTCCAGAGGTGCTTTTTCGGTCCATCTTGCATCCTGCATAATCCGAGTCAGAGAATCCAACCATTTGAAGTCCGATCGAGTGGGGTACCACAAACCCAGATTGGGTGTTCCTTTGAGATAGCGGAGAATCCTTTTGACAGCAGTGAGATGGGATTCCTTCGGTGTTGTCTGGAAACGACCGCAGATTCCTGTCGAGAGAACAATATCCGGTCGACTAGCAGTGAGTACAAAAGAGAGCCTATTATCCCTCGATACACAGTTTGATCAACGGCAGCACCAGATGGGTCTGCGTCGGGTCGGCCAGAGGGTGACATAGGTGTAGCAGCAGTCTTTGCATCTTCATTCCATATTTCTCGAGGATGTCATGGATGTATTTGGACTGATTGATGAAGATTCCGTCGGGGAGTTGCTTAACTTGAAGACCAAGAAAGAAATTCAGCTCGCCCATCATACTCATTTCGAACTTCTCCTTCATCAATTCTGCGAACTCTTCACACAGTTGTGGTTCAGTCGATCCAAAAATGATGTCATCGACATAAATCTGTACAATCATGATGTTGGGCCACTCCGCTTGGTAAAGAGAGTTGTATCCAGAGATCCTTTCTTGAATCCAGACTGAACAAGGAAGTCTGAAAGGACGTCATACCAAGCTCGGGGAGCCTGTTTTAGTCCGTAGAGTGCCTTGTAGTGTCGATATACGTGATGAGGAAACTCTTCGCTCAAGAACCTTCAGGTTGATCAACGTACACTTCTTCCTTGAGAAACCCATTCAGAAATGCAGTCTTTACGTCCATTTGGTAGACTTTAAAGTTCTTGTGAGCAGCAAAGGCAAGAAAAATTCGTATGGCTTCGATCCTGGCAACTGGGGCAAAAGTTTCATCGTAGTCGATGCCTTCTTGTTGTTGTACCCCTTAGCCACAAGTCTTGCTTTATTGCGGATGACAACACCGTCTTCATCTTTTTTGTTCTTGAAGATCCACTTTGTGCCGATAATGGATCTATTGTGAGGTCGTGGTACGAGTTCCAAACTTGTAAACGTTCAAACTGATTTTTTCCTCCTGCATTGCAATCAGCCAATCGGATCGATGAGAGCTTCAGCTACTCGTGATGGTTCGACTTGACTGAGATAGCTGCAAACAGACTTTCATTCATCGTAGCCGAACGTGGTTGAAACACCAGATGTGGATCCCCAATAATCTGATCTGAAGGATGAAGCGAGCCCAAAGTGGTACATTGGTCTGAGAGGAGCTGGCCACATTTGTATCGGTCGGAGGCTCATTGGATTGAGGTCCGGTGTCCGAAGAAGAGATCTCGATCGTAGTAGACTGAGAAGGTCAGCATCAGGATCTGCAATGTTCCCAGGGTTGGGTAAAATGTCGTCTTCGTTGAGATTGAGCGCATCCAAGTTTGGAGGGACGACGTCATTGCCGATAGCTGGTGGTATTGATGGAGTGGGTGCAGCGGGAGAGAATGTAAGAAAGATGGGCTAACAAGCTCATCTTTCTTGATTGAGAGCAGCATTTGTCATCTATATATCTGACTGCTTTGTTTAAAATAAATATTTATTTAATCGATGCAGAAAAATTCTCTTGAAGAGCTCCCATCTTCAGTTTGCAATTGGTTATTCTGAAATCGCTGTGCTTGGACAACAATAATGTGAAGCAGGTTCCGGCTAATACCGTAGAAATTCGATAGTTGTTATTTGATACCTCCAAACCTATTGAAAGACTTGCAAGTGTTGCAGTATATATCCTCCATGGAAACCTAATTTCTCTTCTGGAAACTTTCAACAGGTTTGAGTCGTCTCTCTGTAACCTTTCGCCGTTATCTTTTTTCTTATAAGGCAGGCAAATAACTTCGAAACTGATGTCGATGAGGAGATGACAAATGGGAGGCAGAGGTAAATTATCATTCACCCTTCATTTTATTAACTTATGAAGTTGAGGGCTTTCCTGGTGCGATGCACAAAGCCCGTTGATTTCTGTATTGTTGAATGCATTGCAAGTTGGTATGATGTCACATTTCTGTGCACAAATCTGTAAACGTTAGTTTAATAGGATTTTACGAAGTCTTACAGTCGTACGAAGTTTGCAGTCTTACAAATTACTGCAGCCTTACAAAAATGCAGTCGTGCGAGCACGCATGCTTGCAGTTGTTCGCAGTCTTCCACACGGAAACGATCTTACGAAGCTTTGCAACAAGATCGAGACGGACTTCTCTGTTTCGGTAGAATTTGGTACTGTGTTATTGAATTTGTTCTGCATACAATAGACGACACTGATCTCTTATTGATTAATGATAATATATAGTTTTTCCAAAAATAGATTATCTGATATGTATTTTTGCAACATATAATCACAAAGATATTCGTGCTCACCATTTATGCTAAGCCGCGAGTAAACTTTTAAAAGTAATTTGAATATAATATAAATCATGCACCCGAGGAAAAAAAAAAGAGGAAATAGATCAACATCGCCTACACGAATCAATGATATGAGCATCAAAGAAGACCACGTAATAGAAACAGGTTCACTAAAAAAATTATGAACTGTTAAATTTCTAACATCAACTGAAGTACGCAAGGCAATCTTCAGATGCATATGTGAGGATATATATTAGTTAAAAGGATTGTGTAATGCCATGTATAATTACGTAGTTTTAAGGGAACCTTCGCCGTCTTCATTTTGTTATTTGAGGTTGAGAAAAAAGTTTTAAAAAACATATACTTTAAAAGAAGAATGAAAAAAACCCGTAGGAAGCTGCACGACTGTAACATAGCTTGAAACCTGCAACAATAGACAATTAGATTATATTTATATATATTATGTTATGTTATGTTATGTTATGTTATGTTTGTTATGTTATGTTATGTTATGTTATGTTATGTTATGTTATGTTATGTTATGTTTGTTATGTTATGTTATGTTATGTTATGTTAGTTATGTTATGTTATGTTATATTATATTATATTATATTATATTGTATTGTGTTATATTAAATTATACTACATTATATTATATAATATTATTATTATTATATATATTGTATTGTATTGTATTATATATTGTATTGTATTGTACTATATTGTATCGTATTGTATTGTATTGTATATTTTATTAGATTATATTATGTTATATATATAATATTATGTTGTATTGTATTATATATATTATATTGTATTGTGTTATATTAAATTATACGATATTATATTATATATAGTATTATATTATATATATTATATTATATTGTATTGTATTATATACTATTGTTATTTGTATTGTATTGTATTATAGGTTCAGTTATGAATTCAAAGTAAACTTCTTTGTTATCGAAGTTACCTTTAAATCCATATTCATTTATATTTTGGATAGGAAATATTTTCCTAAGGAACGGAGTACCAAGAATTACTTGGTTTGTAATATTCTTGACCAGCAAGAATGAAGTAGGAATGCAGACTTATTTTTACAAATAAAGGCCTTAGGAATTTTGTAATTAATTTGAAGTTTTTCTCCGCTTGCAGAGCTAAGAGAATGAGCTGTTTTATGAAAATATTGGGTAGGAATTATTCCTTCCAGAATACAATTTAAATCTGCTCCACTATCAATTAGTGCAATCAGATTCTTTGGAAATTTCGTCTATAAGTAAAGATATTTTTACAAGCCATTTTGAGAAGTAATAACTTCTAATGTTGAAAGAAAATTATCTTCTTGAATATTTTCAGAAATACTAGCAAAATCTTTATTAACTTCAAATTCGTTAACAATTTCTTTCCCTTTTTCTAATTTAGAAAATCTTCTTTCTAAATCTATATGACTTAATTTTAAATTTTTAATTTCATCTTTTAAATTTGAAATTTCAATTGTTAAATCTTTAATATTAACATTTGATTCTTTTTTGTTTAATTGATTTTTATTACGAAGTAATCTCATTACTTCGGCCATACTATAAGGTTCAGATTTAATTATTTTAGGGAATAACTTCTTTTGAAGTTTCTTCTTCTTTTGAATCAATCTTTTGATTATATGATTTTTTAAATCTGGATCTTCTGTTTCTTTTAACATTTCAAGAAGATTATTATCAAGAACATTTAATTCTAATTCTTGAAATTGAGATATAATTTGATATAAATTATCTTCTGGTTCAGATTCTGAATTTTTTATATTTTTAGAACAAGATTGTCCTATTTGACAGTTTTGACATTCTTCAGATTCTTCTGAAGAAACTTCTTCAATGAAATTATTTTCATTTTCTGAAGAAAATTCTGATTCACTTTCTGATTTATCAGATTCTAATAAAATTTTTGATAATGATTCTTTTAATTCATTATCAATTTCTAAATTATTAATTTTCTTTTGGTCCAGCAAGCTTTTGCTTTATGACCAATTTTTCCGCATTTTCTGCAGATAATTGAAGGAAAATTTTTTCTATAGTGATAGTCTTTTTTGTATTTTGAGAGGTTTTGTTCTCTCCTTTTTTATTTTCGATATTTTCTCCTTTCATATTGTTTAGGGGAATATTTTTTAGGTTTATATTCTTTACGAGGTTTACTAGTAGAAGGATTTTCTAAACCAAATTGACTACAGAATTCTCCTAATTGTTTTTTCTCATCTAGAGAATGTCTCTTAAGTTGTTTATTTAGCTTTATTTCATTGCATAAAGCTAAACCTTCCTGTATACAGGTTCCTATTAATCTACCGTAAGTATATGAATTATAATCAATACTGGATTCTCCATTTCTAAGAGTTTTCTTAACTCTTTCAGCAAATAAGAAAGGAAGACCATCAATAAATTTGGATTTCCAATGAGTGCTATTTGACTCAGGAAGTTCCATGACTCTGCTAAGGAAAGTATCCTTATACCATCTAATGATGTAAGGTTTTACACCTAAGGTTTGAAGCAAAGTCCTAACATTTTCGGAATTATCAGACCATCGGCCTGTAAAATGTTCAACGATGTTTATACATAAAGTATAAACAGCATTTTCAATAATTGTATTGTTTTCTCTTTTACAGTAAGGAAAATACTTTCACGATCTGGCTGAGATAAATAATTATCCCACCAACCTTTCAACTGACCAGTAAAGCCAGCGACAAGCATTTGAGCTATAGTTTTGTCTGTATTACCTTGAGTTTTACAGACTGTACTATACATCATCATTCTATGAACCATACCGAAAGTTTGTAGCCATCTAAATTCCATTCATAAATACAATGACCATTATATGAATTATTAATAGTAAGATCATGTTCTTCAATTAGAACATCTTGAGGAGTTGGTCTTGGGTAATAATATTTAGTTTGAATTGGTTTACTAGCAAATTTTGAAGAATTTCTTATTTTATTTATCTCTTCATTAAAAGTATTATAAAAATTATCAGAATTTTCAAGCTGATTCTCAAAGTCTTCACTTAAAGTATTAAGCTTTAGATTTTTAAGCTTATTTTCAACCAAATCTTCAATTTGAGTAATCGACTTTAATTTGAAATCAACAATCTCAGGAGGAGGTTGAATACTGGTAGAAGCTATATTAGCTATTTTAATTTCACTTATATTCTTATCTTTATTCATTAAAAGATAATTTTTTATGTCTTTAATAGAAAAAGATATTTCTTCTATATTTTTTTTAATAAAGAAATTTGTTCTCCTAAAACAATAACGTACATATTTGTATTAATTTTGTTGTTTTAAAAGACCATTAATGTGATTTACAGTAACTGTAAGAGTTTCGTTTTCAAATAATTTGAAAAGCATTATAATAGCGAATTTCATTATCTTTTTCAATTTGAAAATTACTTTGAGGAGGAAATATTGACTTCATATTTTTCCCTGTTGAAAGTTTATAATTTCTTTCAAGAACTGAAATCATATTTTAAAATAATTTGTCAAAAACCAAGGAATAAAAGGTAATTTTTCATTTCTTTTTGACAAATCATTATAAAATTTCTTCTGAATAATAATTTTATCCTCGTTATTAAAGCTTTCAAAAAACCACTTTCGAAAGAGTTCCCATTTGGGTAAATTAAATTCTTTTTGAATTCTTTTCTTGCCGGAGAACCCGGACTAAAATCAATTTTGGGTTTTAAATCCATTAAACACAAAATTCCATTTCTGACTCGTATATTCCTCGTCTTTATTTTTAGAAATTCCACGAACTATATTATCAGAATTAATTCTTAATTCTTCTACCCTATTTTGTAGATAATCGTTAGAGATTGATTCTCTGACCTGAGAAGTCGAAGCTCTAGAAGGAGATCTTATCATATAATCACATGGAGATATATGATAATGAGAAGAGGCTGATCTAGTCATTCTTGATCTAGGAGTTCTAAAATCAATAGATTTACGACTTTGATCAAACTGTATTTGAACAGTTCCATCAGTAGATTGTATTATTTGAGTAGGATTATGTTGTATTTGGGCTGAAGTGGCATGGCTCTTTCAATTGTCCAGTTTTCTGGAAATTGTATTTCTTCCCATTTTATAGATCTACGAGTTGTTAGATCTACTAAAATTGGTTTCTATTAGAATAGTTTCATTAATAGGTTTATCAACAATTTTACATTGAGGATTAAGAGTATATAAAGGCTTATAATAAATTCTATAACAGATAATATACTTCCGAACCCGGAGCGTAATTATATCATGAGTTTTGACATTAATGTCAGAGCATCCAATATATTGACATCAGTCAAAGATAGTTGGAGATTTGGATAAACATTAAAATAAACTGGACCATGTGCCAGACTTGATTGGATTATTCCCATAAGGGATTGTTTCCAATCGAGATTTCTACCGTCTCTTAGAGCTGCTATAAAGCTCTCTGGTAAACCTTCTAAGTTAATGGCTTAAAAGCTACCTGAACTAATCCAATATGGATAAACTTATGATTCAATCTATATTTTTCTAAGTCTCTATTACTTAGAAGTCTAATAACCATCTCTTCGTTGTTGAGAGAGATAGTTTCTTCAGTAGTTTTTACTACCTGTTTTAAACCCAATTTTTCAAAGTTCCTAATTCATAGATTATTTTATTATCTATCTTAGGAATTGTCCAACGATTTAATTTTTCTAAATTGAGGAACATCATATTCCTCTTCAATACTGTTTTTAACAGTATCTTTTCTTCGCATCAAATTCATGAGAATATGACGTTAAACTACACCTTAACTTCTTAATACCCCCACCATGGCTCTGATACCATTTTTAGGATCTTTGTACAAAAGAGAAAGAAAATAAAACAAATGAAATGATTGATATATGATATGAACAACCTATCAAACCATGATAATGATACAAGGCTTTGTTTAACCAGTTTAGTCCAATCGGACCTGAGGTAGTCAAGCCAAATACCAAAATCAAAAGAAAAATGGTACGTGGCGTTTTTAAACCTATTAGTCCAGTATCAAACTGTAAAACAGTCTGATCCCGTTCGGACCCAAGGTATTCCAGCCTATATACCATTAATCAAAAATTAAAAATTATTTTTATGATCTTTAGAATTAAATCATCAAATACAAGGAATTTTACATAATAAAATTTTTATTCAATTAATTCAATCGGTAACAGCCATATGCCCTCAAACGCCAATCTTCGGCAACACGGGCTTTGCCAAGAGCCGACTCAGAATTAATTAAAATCAAATTTTATTATAACCTTTATCCAAAAATTTAATTCTTTCAATCGATTTTAAAAGATTTTTTTCTATATCATATTAATATATATAATATATGATATAAACCATGATTTAAGGTATTAAGGCATCTTGGTGTAGTCTAACGAATAATTTAGCCTTCCATTGAGGCTAAATGATACAAAAGATAAATATTTAAAACAAAATTAAAAACTTACTTAACAGAGGAGAGTCGTACAACAAACTTCAATCTTTTATTTCTTAGAATATTTTACAGTAGAGGGGAATTACAAGAGAGAAGGGAGAGATAGTACAAGAGAGCGTAAAGTGAAGCACACCTCGAAGCATATGAGCTTCATTACATTAAATAGAAAGAAAAAGTGAGGTACAATAATTAAAGTAAAGAAAAATTTTTCTTCATTGTCATTGTAATCCACTTGTCGAGGAATCTTGCCAGCTATTTGGCCAAGAAAGTCTTTGTTCTTATCCTTAGCTTTATAAAAGCTTAGGATAACTAATTTTTCATCGTGGACGTCACGATCAACTTTGTTTAAAAGAAGCTTTGATTTTGAGTGCTTCTTTAGCTTTATTTTCCTTGATTTCTTCACGGGTTTTGACGATTTCTGCCACCTTTTCTTTAATAATGGCAATTTCCTGTCCCATGAGGTCGACACATTATCTCCAATTTCTTCAATAATAATATTATCCGGATCTTCCGGATCTTGTCCTTCACCAGCAAGGCAAAAGTCCTCATCATCTTCATTTTTCGATGATGTTCCCATGGAGATATCTCCAATGTCCATTCCAAAATTTTTTGCAATATCTTTCTTCATCTCTTCGAAGTATACATCGATGATTTCATTGGGTTTCATCTTACCCTTTTGCAAATTAATCCTTTGAGAAATCATCTCAAAAGGACTAGGAGATTCTCTTTGTTCACGATTATTAATTGCATTTTTATAAAGAGAAATTTTCTCTTCTATTTTGTCAATCGTCTGCTGGCTTTCATATTCACCAGTGGCTGTTTTTCTTATCATTTTTTTTCCAAAACTTTATATAAAAATTTCTTTTTAAACATGGAATTTTTTGTTGGGTATAACCCACTTCTGGAGTCCATCTCCAAATCCAAGGAATACTAAATTCGATATAAAAATGTAAAGAAGCCATTGCTTCAATACATTCAATGTCACATGTTCCCGTAGACTTAAGAATATTTTCATAAGTATCACGGTTTTTATAAAAAGTAGCAGCATATGATGCTCTGTCTAAATACCTTGACATTAAAGTCCAAGGTTCATCAGACGATTTTAAATCTTTAAATTCGAGTAATATAATTACCTCGGTATGAGAAATTTTCTCATAATCAACCTCATCTTCTTCTTCCGCAATTATTTTTGCGTAAGATGTTCCTTCAGCAGATTTTGCTTTCTGCTTCTTATATTCGAGAAATTCTCTGAATTCGTCACTGCTCAAGGTATTACTTGAAGATGCTGATAGATTTTCTTTTACCAGCTTTTTATTGCCCATTTGAGCAATAACATTTTTACCACCTCTTCCTCCTCTATTAGAGGGGAAATTTCTCCCATATTGGGACATATCTGCAAAATTCATGAAAGATATTCACGAGTAAGATAATCAGGAAGACTATTATCACTTCCTTTTTTATAAATAATTTCAAAATCAAATGGGGCTAAATGAGCCTGCCATCTCGCAAACATTTGTTTGGAGACATCATGTTTGAAATCTTTCTGGAACATGAATTTAGCAGCTTGACAATCAGTTTTTATTAAAAACTTTTGATTATATAAATCATCCTGAAATTTAAGAACACACTTAACTATAGCAAGTACTTCTCTAGCTATAGTAGCATAATTTTTCTGAGCAGTATTCCATTTTCCCGAATGGAATCTAACTAAATATTCTTTCTTATCTTCTGGAGAAACTTGTTTTAAGATTCCTCCAAAACCTAAGTCTGATGCATCAGTTTCAATAATTTTTTGCCAATTAGAATTAGCAAGCATTAAACATGGTAAATGCGTAACTTTATTTTTAATTTTTTTAACAACTTCAGTGTGACTATTTGTCCACTGACAAGGAATCTTTTTTAATCTATCATATAAGATAGATGTATCAATAGCAAGATTTTTGTAATAAGGAGAAATATAATTTAAACTTCCTAAAAATCTTTGAAGCTGAGTTTTATCTAAAATTTGATCTGGAAATTTTGATGCAAACTCAATACTTCTATTAATTGGATTAATATTTCCCTTTTCAATATTATGACCCAAAAATCTAATTTTAGTTTGAAATAAAATCATTTTTGGACTAGATATAACCAATCCATTTTGAATAACAATTTTCTTGAATATATCGAGATGTTTAAAATGTGTTTCAATATCTTTTGAAAATATCAAAATATCATCAATATAAACGATAATAAAATTACTATAAGGAATAAAAATATCGTTCATAATATTTTGAAATTCAGAAGGAGCGTTTTTCAATCCAAAAGGCATAACGTTCCATTCAAGTTGTCCAATTGGGACTGTAAAAGCAGTTTTATATCTATCTTTTTAAGCCACTTGTATTTGCCAAAATCCTGATTTTAAATCAAATTTTGAAAAGATTATCGCATCAAATAATCGATCTAAAAGATCCTTTTTATTAGGGATAGGATACCTTATCCATTTTAAAACTTTATTAAGGGGTTTATAGTTAATAACTAACCTAGGGGCTCCCCTTTCCTTTTCTGCCGCATTATTGACATAAAAGGCTGTGCATGACCAAGGTGATTTGGAAGGTTTTATTAAACCTTTCTGTAAAAGAGAAGTTATTTCTTTTTTACATAATTCTAATAATTCAGAATTCATCTGATAAGGACGAGCTTTAGTGGGAATATTTTTCTCACTAAAATCATCTTCATAAGGTAAAGAAACTATATGCTTTTTTCTATTCCAAAAAGCATTAGGAAGATCGTTACATATTTGTAACGTAAATTCATTATGTAATAGTTTAATTTTTTCTTGTAACTTAGGATTTTGAAGTTTATCTTCAATTGTAAGTATATTAATTTCTTGCTTTAGGTAATTTACCTGTTTTTCTTTTGCTTATTATATTATATTATATTATATTGTATTATATTATATTGTCAAAAGATAATAAAAAATATCAATACAGAAATAAATTTCCTCCAATTGTTTGTCGCAAATGCGGAAAAATTGGTCATAAAGCAACAACTTGTTGGACCAAGAAGAAGATTAATAATTTAAACATTGATAATGATTTAAAAGAAACATTATCTAAAATCCTTCTAGAATCTGACAGCGAAACAGATTCTTCTTCAAACGAGGAAAACAATATTATTGAAGAAGATATATCATCTTCAGAATCCGAAGAATGTCAAAACTGTCAAATAGGTCAGTCTTGTTCTAAAAATAAAAGTTCAGAATCTGAATCAGAAGATAATTTATATCAAATGCTATCTCAATTTCAAGAATTAAATGTCCTTGATAATAATCTTCTCGAAATATTAAAAGAAACAGAAGATCCAGATTTAAAAAAACTAATCATTAAAAAAATAATCCAAAAGGAAGAAGAAACTTCAAAAGAAGTTATTCCTAAATTATTAAATCTGAACCTTAGAGTATGGCCGAAGTAATGAGATTACTTCGTAATAAGAATCAATTAAACAAAAATGAATCAATTGTTAATATTAAAGATTTAACAATAGAAATTTCAAACTTAAAAGATGAAATTAAAATTTTAAAATTATGTCATATAGACTTCGAAAGAAGATTTTCTAAATTAGAAAAAGGAAAATAAATTGTTACCGAATTTAAAGTTAATGAAGACCTTGCTAGTACTTCTAAGAATTTTCATGAAGAAAATTTTCTATCAACTTTAGAAGTTATTACTTCTCAAAAATGGTTAGTGAAAATCTCACTACTCATTGACCGAAACTTTCAAATCGCTTTAATAGATAGTGGTGCAGATTTAAATTGTATTCAGGAAGGAATAATTCTATTCAATATTTTCAAAAAACAACTCATTCTCTTAGCTCTGCAAGCGGAGAAAAACTTCAAATTAATTATTAAAATCCCTAAGGCCTTCATTTGTAAAAATAAGGTCTGTATTCCGTCTTGCTGGTCAAGAATATTACAAACCAAGTAATCCTTGGTACTCCGTTCCTTAGGAAAATATTTCCCATTCAAAATATAAATGAACTTGGATTTAAAGGTAACTTCGAAAATAAAGAAGTTTACTTTGAATTCATTACTGAACCTTTTTCAAGAATTCTTAATGAAATTATGGATTCTATTCTTATAAAAGCAAAAGAAAAACAGGTAAATTACCTTAAGCAGGAAATTAATATACTTACAATTGAGGATCAAATCCAAAATCCTAAGTTACAAGAAAAAATTAAGTTACTATATAATGAATTTTACGTTGCAAATATGTAACGATCTTCCAAATGCTTTTTGGAATAGAAAAAAAACATATAGTTTCTTTACCTTATGACGATGATTTTAGTGAAAAAAATATTCCCACTAAAGCTCGTCCTTGTCAGATGAATTCTGAATTATTAGAATTATGTAAAAAAGAAATAACTTCTCTTTACAGAAAGGTTTAATAAAACCTTCGAAATCACCTTGGTCATGCACAGCCTTTTATGTAAATAATGCGGCAGAAAAGGAAAGGGGAGCACATAGGTTAGTTAGTAATTATAAACCCCTTAATAAAGTTTTGAAATGGATTAGGTATCCTATTACTAATAAAAAAGATAGTTTAGATCGTCTATTTGATGCTATTATATTTTCAAAATTTGATTTAAAATCAGGTTTTTGGCAAATTCAAATTGCTGAACAAGATAGATATAAAACTGCCTTTACAGTCCCAATTGGACAATTTGAATGGAACGTTATGCCTTTTGGTTTGAAAAATGCTCCTTCTGAATTTCAAAATATTATGAACGATATTTTTATTCCTTATAGTAATTTTATTATCGTTTAAATGGATGATATTTCGATATTTTCAAAAGATATCGAAACACATTTTAAACATCTTGATATATTTAAGAAAATTTTTATTCAAAATGGATTAGTTATATCAAGTCCAAAAATGGTTTTATTCCAAACCAAAATAAGATTTTTAGGTCATAATATTGAAAAGGGAAAAATTAATCCGATTAATAGAAGTATTGAGTTTGCATCCAAATTTCCAGATCAAATTTTAGATAAAACTCAACTTCAAACATTTTTAGGGAGTCTCAATTATATTTCTCCTTATTACAAAAATCTTGCTATAGATACATCTATTTTATATGATAGATTAAAAAAGATTCCTTGTCAGTGGACAGATAGTCACACTGAAGTAATTAAAAAAATTAGAAATAAGGTTATGCATTTACCTTGTTTAATGCTTGCTAATTCTAATTGGCAAAAAATTATTGAAACTGATGCTTTTGACTTAGGCTTCGGAGGAATTTTAAAACAAATCTCTCCAGAAGATAAGAAAGAATATTTAGTTAGATTCCATTCGGGGAAATGGAATAATGCTCAGAAAAATTATGCTACTATAGCTAGAGAAGTACTTGTTATAGTCAAATGTGTTCTTAAATTTCAGGATGATTTATATAATCAAAAGTTTTTAATAAAAACTGATTGCCAAGCTGCATAATTTATGTTTCAAAAGGATTTTAAACATGATGTTTCCAAGCAAATGTTTGCGAGATGAAAAGCTCATTTAGCTCCATTTGATTTTGAAATAATTTAGAAAAAAGGAAGTGATAATAGCTTTCCCGATTTTCTTACTAGAGAATTTATTCAATGAATTCTTTTGCAGGAATGTCCCAATATGGGAAGAACTATCCCTCTAATAGAGGTGGTAGAAGTGGCAAGCCTATTGCTCAACATGGCAATAGAAAATTATTCAAAGAGAATCTCTCTTCGTCTTCGAGCAACATGAGTGCTCAAAACTACCGAAGAAACTATCTCGCTCAATAATGAAGAGATGGTTATTAGACTTCTAAGTAATAGAGACTTAGAAAAATACAGAATAAATCATAAGTTTATTCATATTGGGTTAGTTCGGGTAGCCTTTAAGCCATTAACTTTAGAAGGTTCACCAGAAAGCTTTATAGCAGCTCTTAGAGATGGTAGAAATCTTGATTGGAAACAATCTCTTATGGGAATAATTCAATCAAGTCTGGCGCATGGACCAGTTTATTTTAATGTTTATCCAAATCTCCAATTATCTTTGACTGATGTCAATATATTGGATGCTCTGACATTAAATGTCAAAACTCATGGATACAATTACGCTCCGGGATCGGAAGTAATATCTATCTGTTATAGAATTTATTATAAGCCTTTATATACGCTTAATCCACAGTGTAAAATCGTTGATAAACCAATCAACGAAACTGTTCTAATAGAAACCAATTTTAGTAGATCGAATATTACAACTCGCAGATCTATAAAATGGGAAGAAATACAATTTCCAGAAAATTGGACAATTGAAAGAGCTATGCCTCTTCAGCCCAAAATACAAAATAATCCCACTCAAATAATACAATCTACTGATGGAACTGTTCAAATACAGTTTGATCAAAGTCGTAGATCTATTGATTTTAGAACTCCTAGATCTAGAATGACTAGATCAGCCTCTTCTCATTATCATATATCTCCATGTGATTATATGATAAAATCTCCCTCTAGAGCTTCGACTTCTCAAGTTAGAGAATCAACCTCTAACGATTATCTACAAAATAGAGTAGAAGAATTAAGAACTAATAATGATAATATAGTTCATGGAATTTCTAAAAATAAAGACGAGGAAATAACCGAGTCAGAAATGGATTTTTGTGTTTGATGGATTTAAAACCTAAATTTGATTTTAGTCCAGGTTCTCCGGCAAGAAAAGAAATCCAAAAGGAATTTAATTTACACAAATGGAAACTTTTTCGAAAATGGTTTTTTGAAAGTTTTAATAACGAAGATAAATTATTATCCAAAACAAATTTTATACTGATTTGTCAAAAAGAAATGAAAAATTACCTTTTATTCCTTGGTTTTTGACAAATTATTTAAAAATATGATTTCAGTTCTTGAAAGAACTTATAAGCTTTCAACGGGGAAAAATATGAAGCCAATTTATCCTCCTCAAAGCAGTTTTCAAATTGAAAAAGATAATGAAATTAATGCTTTTCAAAAATTATTTGAAAACGAAACCCTTACAGTTACTATAAATCATATAAATGGTCTTTTAAAACAACAAAATTATACAAATATGTATGTTATTGTTTTAGGAGAACAAATTTCTTTATTAAAAAAAATATAGAAGAAATATCTTTTTCTATTAAAGATATAAAAAATTATCTTTTAATAAATAAAGATAAAAATATAAGTGAAATTAAAATAGCTAATATAGCTTCTACCAGTATTCAACCTCCTCCTGAGATTGTTGATTTTAAATTGAAATCGATTACTCAGATTGAAGATTTGATTGAAAATAAGCTTAAAAATTTTAAGCTTAACACTTTAAGTGAAGATTTTGAAAATCAGCTTGAAAATTCTGATAATTTTCATAATACTTCCATTGAAGAAATCAATAAATTAAGAAATTCTTCATAATTTGCTAGTAAACCAATTCAAACCAGATATTATTATCCAAGACCAACTCCTCAAGATGTTCTAATTGAAGAACATGATCTTACTATTAACAATTCATATAATGGTCATTTTATTTACGAATGGAATTTAGATGGCTATACGGAAAGACAAACTTTCGGTATGGTTCATAGGATGATGATGTATAGTACACTCTGTAAAACTCAAGGTAATACAGACAAAACCATAGCGCAAATGCTTGTCGCTGGCTTTACTGGTCAGTTGAAAGGTTGGTGGGATAATTATTTATCTCAGCATGACCGTGAAAGTATTTTCCTTACTGTAAAGGAGGAAAATAATACAATTATTGAAAATGTTGTTTATACTTTATGTATAAACATTGTTGAACATTTTACAGGCCGATGGTCTGATAATTCCGAAAATGTTAGAACTCTGCTTCAAAACCGTAGGTGTAAAACCCTTACATCATTTAGATGGTATAAGGATACTTTCCTTAGCAGAGTTATGGAACTTCCTGAGTCAAATAGTACTCATTGAAAATCCAAATTCATTGATGGTCTTCCTTTCCTATTTGCCGAAAGAGTTAAGAAAACTCTTAGAAATGGAGAATCCAGTATTGATTATAATTCATATACTTACGGTAGATTAATAGGAACTTGTATACAAGAAGGTTTAGCTTTATGCAATGAAATAAAGCTTAACAAACAACTTAAGAGACATTCTCTTGATGAAAAAAAAAACAATTAGGAGAATTCTGTAGTCAATTTGGTTTAGAAAACCCTTCTACGAGCAAACCTCGTAAAGAGTATAAACCTAAAAAATACTCTCCTAAGCAATATGAAAAAAGAAAATATCGAAAGTCTAAACGAAGAGAACAAAAATTCTCAAAAGATCATAAAAATTATCAATACAGAAATAAATTTCTTCCAATTGTTTGTCGCAAATGCGGAAAAATTGGTCATAAAGCAACAACTTGTTGGACCAAGAAGAAGATTAATAATTTAAACATTGATAATGATTTAAAAGAAACATTATCTAAAATCCTTCTAGAATCTGACAGCGAAACAGATTCTTCTTCAAACGAGGAAAACAATATTATTGAAGAAGATATATCATCTTCGGAATCCGAAGAATGTCAAAACTGTAAATAGGTCAGTCTTGCTCTAAAAATAAAAGTTCAGAATCCGAATCAGAAGATAATTTATATCAAATGATATCTCAATTTCAAGAATTAAATGTCCTTGATAATAATCTTCTCGAAATATTAAAAGAAACAGAAGATCCAGATTAAAAAAAAACTAATCATTAAAAAAATAATCCAAAAGGAAGAAGAAACTTCAAAAGAAGTTATTCCTAAATTATTAAATCTGAACCTTAGAGTATGGCCGAAGTAATGAGATTACTTCGTAATAAGAATCAATTAAACAAAAATGAATCAATTGTTAATATTAAAGATTTAACAATAGAAATTTCAAACTTAAAAGATGAAATTAAAATTTTAAAATTAAGTCATATAGACCTAGAAAGAATATTTTCTAAATTAGAAAAAGGAAAAGAAATTGTTACCGAATTTAAAGTTAATGAAGACCTTGCAAGTACTTCTAAGAATTTTCATGAAGAAAATTTTCTATCAACTTTAGAAGTTATTACTTCTCAAAAGTGGTTAGTGAAAATCTCACTACTCATTGACGGAAACTTTCAAATCGCTTTAATAGATAGTGGTGCAGATTTAAATTGTATTCAGGAAGGAATAATTCCTACTCAATATTTCATAAAACAACTCATTCTCTTAGCTCTGGAAGCGGAGAAAAACTTCAAATTAATTATAAAATCCCTAAGGCCTTCATTTGTAAAAATAAAGTCTTTATTCCTACTTCATTCTTGCTGGTCAAGAATATTACAAACCAAGTAATCCTCGGTACTCCGTTCCTTAGGAAAATATTTCCCATTCAAAATATAAATGAACTTGGATTTAAAGGTAACTTCGAAAATAAAGAAGTTTACTTTGAATTTATTACTGAACCTTTTTCAAGAATTCTTAATGAAATTAAGGATTCTATTCTTATTAAAGCAAAAGAAAAACAGGTAAATTACCTTAAGCAGGAAATTAATATACTTACAATTGAGGATAAAATCCATAATCCTAAGTTACAAGAAAAAATTAAGTTACTATATAATGAATTTACGTTGCAAATATGTAACGATCTTCCAAATGCTTTTTGGAATAGAAAAAAACATATAGTTTCTTTACCTTATGAAGATGATTTTAGTGAAAAAAATATTCCACTAAAGCTCGTCCTTGTCAGATGAATTCTGAATTATTAGAATTATGTAAAAAAGAAATAACTTCTCTTTTACAGAAAGGTTTAATAAAACCTTCGAAATCACCTTGGTTATGCACAGCCTTTATGTCAATAATGCGGCAGAAAAGGAAATGGGAGCACCTAGGTTAGTTATTAATTATAAACCCCTTAATAAACTTTTGAAATGGATTAGGTATCATATTCCTAATAAAAAGGATCTTTTAGATCGTCTATTTGATGCTATTATATTTTCAAAATTTGAATTAAAATCAGGTTTTTGGCAAATTCAAATTGCTGAACAAGATAGATATAAAACTGTCTTTACAGTCCCAATTGGACAATTTGAATGGAACGTTATGCCTTTTGGTTTGAAAAATGCTCCTTCTGAATTTCAAAATATTATGAACGATATTTTTATTCCTTATAGTAATTTTATTATCGTTTACATTGATGATATTTTGATATTTTCAAAAGATATCGAAACACATTTTAAACATCTTGATATATTTAAGAAAATTGTTATTCAAAATGGATTAGTTATATCAAGTCCAAAAATGGTTCTATAACTAAAATAAGATTTTTAGGTCATAATATTGAAAAAGGGAAAGTTAATCCGATTAATAGAAGTATTGAGTTTGCATCAAAATTTCCAGATCAAATTTTAGATAAAATTCAACTTCAAAGATTTTTAGGGAGTCTCAATTATATTTCTCCTTATTATAAAAATCTTGCTATAGATACATCTATTTTATATGATAGATGAAAAAAGATTCATTGTCAGTGGACAGATAGTCACACTGAAGTAATTAAAAAAATTAAAAATAAGGTTACGCATTTACCTTGTTTAATGCTTGCTAATTCTAATTGGCAAAAAATTATTGAAACTGATGCTTCTGACTTAGGCTTCGGAGGAATTTTAAAACAAATCTCTCCAGAAGATAAGAAAGAATATTTAGTTAGATTCCATTCGAGGAAATGAAATAATGCTCAGAAAAATTATGCTAATATAGCTAGAGAAGTACTTGCTATAGTCAAATGTGTTCTTAAATTTCAGGATGATTTATATAATCAAAAGTTTTTAATAAAAACTTATTGGCAAGCTGCAAAATTTATGTTTCAAAAGGATTTTAAACATGATGTTTCCAAGCAAATGTTTGCGAGATGGCAAGCTCATTTAGCTCCATTTGATTTTGAAATAATTTATAAAAAAAGGAAGTGATAATAGCCTTCCCGATTTTCTTACTAGAGAATTTATTCAATGAATTCTTTTGCAGGGATGTCCCAATATGGGAAGAACTATCCCTCTAATAGAGGTGGTAGAAGTGGCAAGCCTATTGCTCAACATGGCAATAGAAAATTATTCAAAGAGAATCTCTCTTCGTCTTCGAGCAACATGAGTGCTCAAGATCAGCAGATGTACAAAGAATTCCTTAAATATAAGGAACAAACGGTTCAAGAAGGTACGACCTCTTATGCTAAAATTGTAGCAGATGATGAAATTGAAGATCTAGAATTTATTTATGAGCAAAATTCTCATAAAGAAGTTATACTTCTCTTAAGTGAAAATGATTTAAAATGGAAAGATCAGCCATGGACCTTAATGGAAAGGTATCTTGATACAGCATCATATGCTGGAGGATATTATAAAAACAGAATGAACTACGAAAATATTCTTAAGTTCACATAATCTTGTCAATTTGATCACTTTGTCACTGGAAATCAGAAGGTTTATAACTTCAGTAAGATTATTATTAAAAGAATTATGTCTCCTGAATCATGGGCTATTCACCCTATGAAGGATAAGGAATATTTCCATCCGGAATTAAAGGTTCCAGTTAAATTCAATTATTGGGATTATATCCAAGCATTTCATCGAGTTTTCTTATATGAAAACGTCAAAAGAAAACATTCTTGGTGGATCAAGATATGTGCTGATGTGTACAAGCAGGAAATTCCTAATTGGTTTTATAATTGGTGGCTATCCTATGGAGCCACAATTAATATTCTTAAAGAACCGTTCTCAGGATTATATACTGAATGGGTTAAAGTTTCGCCAGCTCTAATAGAAGCACAACATAATAATAAATGGATTGAAGGAATGGCTTCAATGCATTTTTATATTGAGTACAGTATTCCATGGATTTGGAAATGGGCTCCTGAAGTTGGTCATAACCAACAAAATATACCTTGTTTATGGAGAACTTTTTATACAAAGTTCTGGAAGAAAATGACCCGAATTGACGGACAAGGAGAATACGAAGGGCAACAAACTATTGATAAAATCAAAGAAAAGATTGCTTATTATAAGGAACAAATTGAAAAGAAACAGCAAAGGGAATCTCCTAGTCCATTCGAAGTCCTTTCTAGAAGATTAAATATTCAGAAAGGAAAAATGTCTAGAGAATTGATTGAATACATGGAAGAAATAAAGAAGGATATCGGAAAGAATTTTGGTATTGATATTTCCGATGTGTCTATGGGGACTTCATCAAAAGATGAAGACTTCTGTCAAGCAGGAGAAGCTCAAGATCCCTTTGAGGATGATGACTTATTATCATTTGAAGACGCTATCAATAATATTACTGAAGAATCCTTCAAAAGGATGAAAGGAAAGATAAGGAATGACGATGGAATGACAAGGCATCCACTAGGCGGCTAAAATTTAGCATGGCGACAACATAATTTACTTTTATAAAGTATTGGCCGACAAGAGGAATCAAGAACAAGAACAAGATGATGGTCAGCTGGAATCATAATTTCTTACTGTTCTTTTGTCTTTTTACTTTTTGTGTCTTTAAATATGGCCTTTCGCCATAAGTTGTTTACGCAGTTTTTCACTTTGCACTCTTGTACTCTTTCCCTCTCTGTAAAATACGTTGAAAAAAAAAAGTTCTGGTTTGCATCTACTTCTTCTCTTTCAAGTAAGTTTCTCTTTTATCTCTATATAATTTTGTTTGATCAAGCCTTAAAGGAAGGCTAAACCTTAACGTTAAACTACACCAAAATGCCTTAATACTTGAATCATGGTTTTATATCATATATGAATCAGTAATTTGTCCATTCAAATTGTCCAATTGGGACTGTAAAGGCAGTTTTATATCTATCTTGTTCAGCAATTTGAATTTGCCAAAAACTTGATTTTAAATCTGTAGACCTTTTTGGTCCAAATGACTATGAGAGTTTTGATTATTCCAAGTAATTATGTAAATTGGGGGGTACAAATTAGAAAACTCGATATGCATGTTAAGTGATGTTTAAGTATGTGAAAATATTCTATTAAGCGCTTGAATATGGTTTAAATGTTAAGAAAATCGAATTTGAGTGATCTTATGCTTAACTGGAATATTGATGTGATCACCTGGTTTTGAACGTTCTCGTTTGGATGGAATATCACTGTGTGCTATATATGGAAAATATATCCTGATAAGTGATCGAGTTATATTAGGAAAGAATATCGTAGAGATTACCCGGATATGAACGACTATATATGGAAGATATATTGAATTAAGTGATATATGAGCTGTACACGAGATTGGGTTATTTTAGGAAAGAATATCACTGTGATCACCCGGATATGAATGAATGTGCTATATATATGGAAAAGATATTCTGATTAAGTGCTTACATGTGATTGATCTATTTTAGGAAAGAATATCAATGATATATCCGTTGAGTGCAATATTAAGTAACTCTTAAATCAGTGAATCATGATCCTGCTTTCCTTGTGCAACTTAAGATTCATATTATGGAAAGTGATTAATTGATTGGGCTTATATGTGGTAAGATGCTGATTGAGTCTATTTATGGAATGTGCTGAAATCGGATGAGATCACCATACATGGAAAATATACTTTGCATTATACTCAGTAGATCAAATCCTTCTCTGTGCGTATTGGGTATCATATTTTGGGAAAGAAATCAGTTGATTGAGCTTACCGTTGATAATATGCTGAGTGGAATTATATATGAAATATGCTGACTAACGGATGAGATTACAGTGGAATGAAAGTAAATATGTGGTATTTATGGTATTGATCATGCATGACCGTTGAGCTTAATTGGTTTATTCTTGGCATGATTGTTTGAGTTAATGCACGTGATTATTGAGCTTTATCTTGCATATTATGTGCTTAACTTTCCTTGTGAAGTGTAGAAGCGAAAATTGGTTCTATATAGAGAAGAACACTTCCCGATTGAAGGGTAGACAACGAACACACAAGCTAGCGAATCCCTTAGAGTTCTTGAGCGAAATTTGCGATTCATTCGTAGTTTGTGTTGAGCTTTCATTTGCGAATCTGTACCCTTTAGGCGATCCTTAGAAACTCCAAATCCTAAAAACCTTGTCTTCAGACGTGTTGTGTCTGCGGGCACGTTGAGCGCACAAAGGAGCATGAGTGAAGTCTTACGCACGTGGAGGGACGAATTTTGTGGATTCGGTGGCCCTTCGGTAGCAAGCTGCATCCAGTCGGGGAATAGGTTTCCTGGGTAAACGACGTGGATCGAAACTTGGCGTGCATCAGCCTAGAGCGAGGTCTAGTGTCCATAGTGCTTCGGTTGTGTACGGGTCAATCATAGTGTAACCGGTAATACCTAGTGATTGATCGGAACTCTTGGGAGATCACATCCCAAGGACAGGATTAAACCCCAGTTGGGGATATAACCTTTATAAAAATCCCGTCTCACTTTACTTTCTGCTATTTACTTTTCTGTGAGACAAACCGGGGACGACAGCAAATAACTAGGTGATATCGTTGATACGAGTTCTGAAAGTAACCTGATTTTTATTAAATAGAATTAGGGAGATAACTTGGATACTCGTACTGCTTTCTAGGAAATAACACACTCTGCAGATATCTTCTTAAAGAAAAGTCTTTTTCAAAGAAGAACAAGCCAAAATTTTTATAGCCTAATTCACCCCCCCTCTTAGGCATATTTTACACATCATTTGGTATCAGAGCCAGGTTACTCAACGAAAGGCCTAACACGCCTGAGTTAAGATCTAATGGCTTTTTCGAGTGTTGATGTATTTGCAGAGGGTCAATCCCACTCTAGGCCGCCTCTCTTTGATGGAACAAACTACGCCGTGTGGAAGAACCGTATGATCGAGTTTCTGATCGCTGTCGACTACGAGCTTTGGGAGACAATCATCAACGGACCGTACACAGCTGCGAAATCCGATGGAACTCCAAAGGATACTAAAGATTACACTGCTGATGACAAAAGGGGAATCACGCGAAACGCAAAGGCGAAAAACATGCTCGCATGCGCACTCACACGGGAAGAATACATTCGGGTGAGTTCCTGCTCATCAGCGAAGGCCATGTGGGACATGCTCCAAGTCACTCATGAAGGAACCCAACGAGTCGTGCAAGAAAGACTGGCTCTACTCACTCACCAGTATGAACATTTCTCAATGGAATCTGACGAAAATATAAGCCAGATGTACGCCAGATTCATGGGAATCATCAACCAAATGTTCTCTCTCGGCAAGAAAGTTCCCGACAGTGAACAAGTAAGAAAGATACTGAGATCACTGCCACGAGAATGGAATGTCAAGGTTACTGCCATCTACGAAGCAAAGGATCTAGAAGCACTTAGCATCTCCGAGCTGATTGGATCTCTTATATCCTATGAGATGATTCAAACATCAATGAATGAGAAGTCTCAGAATAAAAATCAGAAGTCCATTGCATTCAAATCCAACCAAGAAGAATCTGATTCTGACGACGAAGAAAAGGACCTGATGAACGATTTGGCCATGCTTACAAAAAGAATTGAAAGGTTCCAGTAGAAAAAGAAATTCAAAGGGAACTTCAACAAATTCCAGAACAAGAGCAAGGGAATATCCACGTCTGGGAAGAAAGTTCAGAAGTGTTTCAGATGCAACAAACCAGGCCACTATGCACATGAATGTCCCGCAACTAGCAATGAGAAACCAAGGAAGCAGAAGGCTATGGTGACGGAATCAAATGACTCTGAACTAGAACAAAGTGAGGACGAGGATCACGCTTACATGGCTGACGAGGATCAGGTATCCCGCTCTTCCTCTATTGAGAAAATTCATATCCTAAACAGCTTATATAACAATGATTGTGAAAGTGACTCATCTGTTTCTGATATAGAAGAAAGTAAGGAAGAATTGTGTGATTTACTTCAGAAAGCTGAGAGAAAGATTAAGTCACTAAACTCGTGAATAAAACAGCGAGATCACCTAGCTAAAGAAAAACATGAGGCTGATCTAGAGATCTTACGTTTGAAAGGAGAATTAGTTACTGCTAAGAAAGAGGGAATACCTTGTGACTGTGAGAAAACAGAAAAGAAAAACAGCGACTTATCCAGAGATATTGTAGAACTTAGGAACTCCTTAGAGAAAGAAAAACAGACAGTTGATAGACTCCTTGAGGGTGGGCAGAACCTAAATATGCTGCTGAATACTCCTAGACACATTGGTAGGTCAGGGTTAGGTTATTCCACTGATGAAAAGCATGTTAAACATTCTGTGCCTAAGTTTAAATGTTTCTGTTGTGGTAGAAATGGTCATTATGCATACAACTGTCCCTTAAAAAGGTTTGATAAAGCTAAGTATGTCTGGAGACCTAAGAAGTCCCTGAAAATGCCACTGTTGTATCTGATTGTAACAGGAGATCACCGTCTCTGCAGAATGATATCTCTTATGTTAACAGAAGTTATTTCTCGGCTAACATGTTAGGACCCAACAGAATTTGGGTGCCTCAGAAGAGTACTTCTTTCTACAGGTACGAAGGAAGAATCCCACTAAGAAAAGTAAGTGGTACCTCGACAGCGGGTGCTCCCGCCACATGACAGGTGATAAAGGCAATTTTGTGTCGTTTGAAGGCGGTAGATGGAGGATACGTTTCGTACGCCAACGACGCAAAAGCCAAAATCGTGGGAGTTGGTACCGTCGGTAACAATTTAAATATCACCATAGATAACGTACGATTCGTTAGGAACTTAGAACATAATTTAATACGTATTAGCCAATTATGTGATGATGGACATACCGTAGATTTCGCCAAAGATAAATGCCTTGTTAAAAAGAATGATGAGATTGTGTTTAGTGCATCTAGGCATGGTAATATTTACTGCATCACTCTTGATGATATTGCTAACCAAAACGTCAAGTGTCTAGCAGTTACGCAGGATATCACATGGTTATGGCATAGACGTCTGGGACATGCTAATATGGAACTAATGTCTCACATATCATGCAATGAGTTGGTGAGAGGTATTCCAGATATGAAAGCCACCAAGGACAGAATCTGTAAAGCGTGCCAAATGGGGAAACAGACCAAGACGTCCTTTAAGCCTAAGAATGTGATCTCTACGTCCAGACCACTGGAACTGCTGCATCTTGACCTTTTTGGTCCGGTACAGGTTATGTCATTGAAAGGTAAACGATATGCCTTTGTGATCGTAGACGACTATACTAGGTACACATGGGTCTTATTTCTTGCGCACAAAAGTGAGGCTTTAGATAATCTTGCGCCACTGATTAAGAAGCTAGAAAATGAGAAAGAAATGAAAGTCCGTAAGATTAGGAGTGATAACGGTCTAGAATTTGTTAGCAAATCCTTTGCATCTTTTTGTGATGAAAATGGTTATAGTCATAATTTTTCAGCCCCTATTACGCCTCAACAGAACGGAGTGGTCGAGAGGAAAAATAGAGTATTACAAGAAATGGCTAGGACTATGTTGAGCGATTATAATACTCCAAAACATTTTTGGGCCGAAGCTGTTAGTACGGCATGTTATGTCTCGAGTAGGATTTTCCTTAGACAGATTATTAAGAGAACACCCTATGAACTTTGGAACGACAAAACCCCTAACATAGGATATTTCCATGTATTTGGTTGCATTTTTGAATGATAGGGATAAAAGAGGAAAATTCGATTCCAAGGTAGATGAAGGGATATTCCTAGGTTACAGCCTTCATTCCAAAGCTTTTAGAGTGTTTAATGATAGGAAGAAGACTGTTCAAGAATCTGTGCATGATACGTTTGATGAATTTCCTAACGCAGATGCTACTGAGGAAGGTATAGTTGTGTCTCCTGCAGATATACAGGTTACTGACAAAGAAGTGAACGCAATTCCATTGGAACTAGATGATATGTCAGAGGAACCTGAAGCTTCAGACGAGCAACAACGCAGAAAATTCAAACATGCTTCCAGCCATCCCACTGAACAGGTCATAGGGAATATCACTTCAGGGATCAAAACGAGAGCAACTGCACGAAACGATACTGCTGAGGAATCACATGACGTGCTGTTGTCAACCATGGAACCTAAGACAGTGAATGAAGCACTTGACGATGAATCGTGGGTGATTGCCATGGAAGAAGAGCTGGCACAATTGAAAAGAGCCAGGTGTGGACTCTTGTGGAAAGACCGAACGATAAGTCCATAATAGGCACGAAGTGGGTGTTTCGCAACAAACTGGATGAGAACGGTAATGTAACACGAAATAAGGCCAGGTTAGTCGCCAAAGGTTATTCCCAAGAAGAAGGTAGAGATTTTCAAAAAACCTTTGCACCCGTAGCTAGGCTTGAGTCAATCCGTATTTTACTTGCATATGCATCCTTTAAAAGATTTAAGCTTTTCCAAATGGACGTAAAAAGTGCATTTTTAAATGGTTTTATAAATGAGGAAGTTTTTGTCGAGCAACCTCCCGGTTTTGAAAAAGAGGAATTTTCAAATCACGTTTTTAAATTAAACAAAGCTTTATATGGTATGAAACAGGCCCCTAGGGCATGGTATGAAAGATTGAGTAAGTTTTTACTAGACATGGGTTTTACGATAGGAACAATAGATAACACTCTGTTCATAAAGTGCGAAGGGAATCACATATTACTTTTGCAGATATATGTTGATGATATCATATTTGGCAGCACTGGCATCACTCTTTCGAGAATTTTTCCAAGTCTATGCAACAGGTTGAGCTTAATGGGAGAACTCACGTACTTTCTTAGATTGCAAATCAAGCAATTGGATACGGGAACATTCATATCTCAAACGAAGTACACGAAGGAACTACTCGAAAAATTCGGAATGGCTGATTCCAAGGTACTTCCCACTCTTATGCACCAGACCGCTAAAATTGACAGTGATGAACAAGGTACGCCTTTTGACCAAACTAAGTATAGAGGTATGATCGGAAGTTTGCTATACCTTACGGCAAGCAGACCGATATTATGTTTGCTACTGGTCTATGTTCTAGATATCAATCGAGTCCTAGGGAATCTCACTTGACAGCAGTCAAGCGGATACTTAGATATTTGAAGGGAACAATCAATCATGGTATATGGTATCCAAATTCCAAGGAATTCCCATTAATGGGATACTCGGATGCGGATTACGCCGGTTCTAGGGAAGATAGAAAAAGCACTAGCGGTACTTGTCAAATACTAGGAAATTCCCTTGTTACTTGGTCCAGTAGGAAACAAAATGCCCCTATCCACAACCGAAGCAGAATATATGGCCTTAGGAAGTTGTTCTCAGCAAATCCTTTGGATGAAACAGACCTTGAGTGATTATGGTTTAAGATACAATCAAATCCCCATTTTCTGTGATAGTACTAGTGCCTTTAGTATCACTAAGAATCCCGTACACCACTCTCGAACTAAGCATATAGAGGTGAAACATCATTTTATTCGAGATCATGTTCAGAAAGGGAATATCGGTGTGAATTTCGTAGGAACTAATGATCAGTTGGCTGATATCTTTACGAAACCCCTTATTGAGAGTAGCTTCTGTGATATACGCGACCGATTAGGAATTATTGAGCTCAAATAGGAAAGATAACTAGATAATCCTTAGTATCTCCTTGATCTTATCCTTTAGGATTTCCTCCATTTTATTCCTTGATTCTATTCCGTAATTCTATCCTTTCTATTAAGATCCTTTCCATCCATGGGGAGATTATTTTTAGATTTTTCGACATTTATGTCAAAATCTATTTTCAGCCAATATTTTCCTTTTCAGCTAATATTTTCCTTGAGCTCTGATCTTTACTTATTTCCCCTCTTAATTCCCGTGAGATATCCTTTTATTCCATTTAACGGGCAGTTTCCTTAACCACCAAGTATTCCTTTTAAAATTCAAATTTTGAAATCCTTCCTTATGTGACACACGTCTTGTCAAGATCACATCTCTCTTTAACTTCCTTCCATCCTTATCCAAAAGGACTAAGACTTTTTATAAACCATCCCTTCCTTGTTTCTCCATTCAATTCAAACCCTAATCTCTTCACTTCATCCTTTCATCCTTCAACTCTTCGACATCAACCATGGTGAAAACCAAAGGTGCCGGATCTAAATCCGACAAAAAGCGAAAGGCTGCCCTAGTTGAAACTCCACCTTCTTCGAAAGTTACACGTTCCAAGTCAAAGAGCAGTCCCAAATTCACGAAATCCCCGACGAAACCTAAGAAGAAAAAGGCTAAGATCGATAAAATTCCTACTCCAACCACTACTCCTTCTCCTGCCTCCTCTGATAATCAGTCTGCCTCTTCCGAAAATCAGCCCCACTTGAGAAATCTGCCTCTCCAGAAAAATCTATCTCTGCTCAGATCGAGACTCCTCCTCGAGACAAAACTCCCTCCTTGGATCAGCCTGAGAAGGTCATGTTCAATCCTGAAAATCCTGAGGAGATCACCGACGAGATCAAATTTCTGACTGAGAGCGCCAAGGAACTACATGAGAAACTCCAGAAGTGGCGAGTTGCACGAGGAAGAAGTGTCAATTTTGACGAACTGGCTGAGAGCCAAGTGGCGATGGCTGACGGAGTACGGCTGGGAAGGATAGACAAGTCGGTGTATGTTGAGGTCGTGAAGCTGTTCTACGCCAATCTCACTTTCGTTGAAGACGAAACGGAGATTACAGTGAAATCTTATGTGCTTGGGACGCACCTAGAATGGAATAGCGCAAAGGTGAACGAGATCTTGGGTGTTGAGAACGAAGGGTTACGCTACTTCGATTTCGTCCACTGGTGTACGTCTGAGGTATCCCTGCGTGACTGTGTGAAAGCCCTATGGAATTCCCCCTATAATCCCAAATTCTCTGAAGGAGAAGCTCTGAACAAACTTCATGTCGATCTATTCTTCCTTTACAAAGTTCTTCACTTTACCCTCTGGAGCGCCCGAGTTGGCAGTGGCGGCCATTCCACCACTATGAACAACATGAGCATGTTGACTCTCTATCTAGTATCCCAAAATAAACCGCTCAATCTAGGGTACTTCGTTCTTAAGTTCATGGTCCATGCCATTAAGAGCTCTGATAAGGAACTTCCATATGGAATGCTGCTTACACACATGCTTGAATTCGAGGGAATAACTCTGCCCAAGGCTTGGGAAGATAGCGCAAAGCATGCAGTGGATATGGTCACTCTCAAGCGTGTTGGTATACGCTTTGATGAGCGGAAAGGATGGTTGAAGACAAGGGATTTGAAGGCTCCGTCAAAGAGTCCGATCAGGAAGAAGAAGGATCTAGAGAGCGACGACGAGCAGGGAACGATAGCTAATCTGAAAAGAAGCTTCAAGGGGCTTAAGGATGAAAATCGTCAGAATTTCAAAAAGATCTCACGGAACTTCAAAAAGGTTAACAAGTATCTGAAGGAGATCTCCGCCGCTCTTAATATCGCTGAATCCTCATCTGCCTCATCCGATAGCGATTCCAGCCCTTAGATCTTATTCCCTAGCAATTCCCTAGCTCTGATAGGATTAGTTCTAGTGTGTTTCTTTGCTGGTTCTTGGGTTTGAGGGTCGAGGTTGGTTGCAGGTTTAGGTACGCTGGTGGTGTTGGTCCCTCCTTTTTAATGATGAAGGGGGAGAAGTCTAGGCAATTAATGCCTTATTTTGGAATGATATAATATAATCGACTTGCTTGCTTTTATATGCTTATGTCTTAATCCTCTGTGCTTTAGTTTTGATGACTTGCTAAGGATTAGGAATTCCGCACATAGGCAGGGGGAGCAAACTGATGTGATGTGATAACTTGAGACATTCCATGGTAACTTGAGATGTTCCCTATGATATAACCTGGTAATTGCTAAATCTTTGCGACTGTGCTTTACATAGGTTTATTAGCAATTAGGCAGGGGGAGCATGCTATGAATTTGATAAATTTATTTGCTCTGATCATATGTCACATCCTTTGATACTTAAACATGCTACGTGCTTAAATGGTTTCATATCGAGTGACTCATATGCTTAAGATAGGCATTAATTACTTGTCATCATCAAAAAGGGGGAGATTGTAGACCTTTTTGGTCCAAATGACTATGAGAGTTTTGATTATTCCAAGTAATTATGTAAATTGGGGGGTACAAATTAGAAAACTCGATATGCATGTTAAGTGATGTTTAAGTATGTGAAAATATTTGATTAAGCGCTTGAATATGGTTTAAATGTTAAGAAAATCGAATTTGAGTGATCTTATGCTTAACTGGAATATTAATGTGATCACCTGGTTTTGAACGTTCTCGTTTGGATGGAATATCACTGTGTGCTATATATGGAAAATATATCCTGATAAGTGATCGAGTTATATTAGGAAAGAATGTCGTAGAGATTACCCGGATATGAACGACTATATATGGAAGATATATTGTATTAAGTGATATATGAGCTGTACACGAGATTGGGTTATTTTAGGAAAGAATATCACTGTGATCACCCGGATATGAATGACTGTGCTATATATATGGAAAAGATATTCTGATTAAGTGCTTACATGTGATTGATCTATTTTAGGAAAGAATATCAATGATATATCCGTTGAGTGCAATATTAAGTGACTCTTAAATCAGTGAATCATGATCCTGCTTTCCTTGTGCAACTTAAGATTCATATTATGGAAAGTGATTAACTGATTGGGCTTATTTGTGGTAAGATGCTGATTGAGTCTATTTATGGAATGTGCTGAAATCGGATGTGATCACCATACATAGAAAATATACTTTGCATTATACTCAGTAGATCAAATCCTTCTCTGTGCGTATTGGGTATCATATTTTGGGAAAGAAATCAGTTGATTGAGCTTACCGTTGATAATATGCTGAGTGGAATTATATATGGAATATGCTGACTAACGGATGAGATTACAGTGGAACGAAAGTAAATCTGTGGTATTTATGGTAAGTGATCATGCATGACCGTTGAGCTTAATTGGTTTATTCTTGGCATGATTGTTTGAGTTAATGCACGTGATTATTGAGCTTTATCTTGCATATTCTGTGCTTAACTTTCCTTGTGAAGTGTAGAAGCGAAAATTGGTTCTATATAGAGAAGAACACTTCACGATTGAAGGGTAGACAACGAACACACAAGCTAGCGAATCCCTTAGAGTTCTTGAGCGAAATTTGCGATTCATTCGTAGTTTGTGTTGAGCTTTCATTTGCGAATCTGTACCCTTTGAGCGATCCTTAGAAACTCCAAATCCTAAAAACCTTGTCTTCGGACGTGTTGTGTCTGCGGGCACGTTGAGCGCACAAAGGAGCACGAGTGGAGTCTTACGCACGTGGAGGGACGAATTTTGTGGATTCGGTGGCCCTTCGGTAGCAAGCTGCATCCAGTCGGGGAATAGGTTTCCTCGGTAAACGACGTGGATCGAAACTTGGCGTGCGTCAGCCTAGAGCGAGGTCTAGTGTCCATAGTGCTTCGGTTGTGTACGGGTCAATCATAGTGTAACCGGTAATACCTAGTGATTTATTGGAACTCTTGGGAATCCCAAGGACAGGATTAAACCCCAGTTGGGGATATAACCTGTATAAAAATCCCGTCTCACTTTACTTTCTGCTATTTACTTTTCTATGAGACAAACCGGGGACGACAGCAAATAACTAGGTGATATCGTTGATACTAGTTCTGAAAGTAACCTGATTTTTATTAAATAGTATTAGGGAGATAACTTGGATACTCGTACTGCTTTCTAGGAAATAACACACTCTGCAGATATCTTCTTAAAGAAAATTATTTTTCAAAGAAGAACAAGCCAAAATTTTTATAGCCTAATTCACCCCCCTCTTAGGCATATTTTACACTTCAAAATCAAATTTTGAAAATATAATAGCATCAAATAGAATCTAAAAGATCCTTTTTATTAGGAATAGGATACCTAATCCATTTCAAAACTTTATTAAGGGGTTTATAATTAATAACTAACCTAGGTGCTCCCCTTTCCTTTTCTGCCACATTATTGACATAAAAGGCTGTGCATGACCAAGGTGATTTCGAAGGTTTTATTAAACCTTTCTGTAAAAGAGAAGTTATTTCTTTTTTACATAATTCTAATAATTCAGAATTCATCTGACAAGGACGAGCTTTAGTGGGAATATTTTTTCACTAAAATCATCTTCTTAAGGTAAAGAAACTATATGTTTTTTTCTATTCCAAAAAGCAGTTGGAAGATCGTTACATATTTGCAACGTAAATGCATTATATAGTAACTTAATTTTTTCTTGTAACTTAGGATTTTGGATTTTATCCTCAATTGTAAGTATATTAATTTCCTGCTTAAGGTAATTTACCTGTTTTTCTTTTGCTTTAATAAGAATAGAATCCTTAATTTCATTAAGAATTCTAGAAAAAGGTTCAGTAATGAATTCAAAGTAAACTTCTTTATTTTTGAAGTTACCTTTAAATCCAAGTTCATTTATATTTTGAATGGGAAATATTTTCCTAAGGAACGGAGTACCAAGGATTACTTGGTTTGTAATATTCTTGACCAGCAAGAATGAAGTAGGAATACAGACCTTATTTTTACAAATGAAGGCCTTAGGGATTTTATAATTAATTTGAAGTTTTTCTCCGCTTGCAGAGCTAAGAGAATGAGTTGTTTTATGAAAGTATAAACAGCATTTTCAATAATTGTATTATTTTCCTCCTTTACAGTAAGGAAAATACTTTCACGGTCATGCTGAGATAAATAATTATCCCACCAACCTTTCAACTGACCAGTAAAGCCAGCGACAAGCATTTGCGCTATGGTTTTGTCTGTATTACCTTGAGTTTTACAGACTGTACTATACATCATCATCCTATGAACCATTCCGAAAGTTTGTCTTTCCGTATATAGCCATCTAAATTCCATTCGTAAATACAATGACCATTATATGAATTGTTAATAGTAAGATCATGTTCTTCAATTAGAACATCTTGAGGAGTTGGTCTTGGATAATAATATTTGGTTTGAATTGGTTTACTAGCAAATTTTGAAGAATTTCTTAATTTATTGATTTCTTCAATAAAAGTATGAAAATTATCAGAATTTTCAAGCTGATTTTCAAAATCTTCACTTAAAGTGTTAAGCTTTAAATTTTTAAGCTTATTTTCAATCAAATCTTCAATCTGAGTAATCGATTTTAATTTAAAATCAACAATCTCAGGAGGAGGTTGAATACTGGTAGAAGCTATATTAGCTATTTTAATTTCACTTATATTTTTATCTTTATTTATTAAAAGATAATTTTTTATATCTTTAATAGAAAAAGATATTTCTTCTATATTTTTTTAATAAAGAAATTTATTCTCCTAAAACAATAACATACATATTTGTATAATTTTGTTGTTTTAAAAGACCATTTATATGATTTATAGTAACTGTAAGGGTTTCGTTTTCAAATAATTTTTGAAAAGCATTATAATAGCGAATTTCATTATCTTTTTCAATTTGAAAACTGCTTTGAGGAGGATAAATTGACTTCATATTTTTCCCCGTTGAAAGCTTATAACTTCTTTCAAGAACTGAAATCATATTTTTAAAATTTTTGTCAAAAACCAAGGAATAAAAGGTAATTTTTCATTTCTTTTTGACAAATCAGTATAAAATTTGTTTTGGATAATAATTTTTTCTTCGTTATTAAAACTTTCAAAAAACCATTTTCGAAAAAGTTTCCATTTGGGTAAATTAAATTCCTTTTGAATTTCTTTTCTTGCCGGAGAACCGGACTAAAATCAATTTTAGGTTTTAAATCCACCAAACACAAAAATCCATCAGATGACCACGTGGTCGTGGGTTCGTTTCCCACAGACGGCGCCAGTATTCAACCTCCTCCTGAGATTGTTTATTTTCAATCAAATCTTCAATCTGAGTAATCGATATTAATTTAAAATCAACAATCTCAGGAGGAGGTTGAATACAGAGTTTTCTTAACTCTTTCGGCAAATAGGAAAGGAATCAATGAATTTGGATTTCCAATGAGTACTATTTGACTCAGGAAGTTCCTAATTCATAGATTATTTTATAATCTATCTTAGGAATGGTCCAATGATTTAATTTTTCTAATTCTTGAGGAATATCACACTCCTCTTCAATACTGTTTTTAACAGTATCTTTTCGTCTCATCAAATTTATCATTTGATAAAGATCGTTAAACTACACATTAATTTCTTAACACTCCCACCATGGCTCTGATACCATTTTTAGGATCTTTTATACAAAAATCAAAAACTTTACAAAATGATGATGATGGTACGTGGTAAATCCACCTAACAAACCATGATAACAGTACTTAGTCAGACAAAACCTATCGGATCTGGTGATTAAACTGAGAAACAGTTTATCTCACTTTGAACCAAAGCTAGTCACTTTTTTTTTTTAAGGAATTCCATCCATTAATCTTCTTACATTACATCAAGTCTGCTGCAAACATGAGAAAAGCTTATATAATCATTTATTACTAACCTCGGCACTCTCACCACCAAGAACGCAGTCCCATTTTCACTCCTTTTTCACCTCCCACATTCGAGAAATCATCAATTCTCAAGCACAAACCCCCCCAAAAAAAAGAAAACGAAACAAAACACAAAAACTCCTCAAATCAACTCCTTCGCAGCAGCAACAACAGCTTCAACCGTAATCCCAAACTCCTCGTAAATCTTCCCCGCAGGCGCACTCGCCCCAAACCTATCGATCCCAATAGCCTTCCCTTTGCTCCCGACAATCTTTCCCCAGCCAAAAGTCGAGCGCGCCTCAATACTAACCCTAGCCGTCACGCTCGAGGGCAAAATGCTCTCCTTATACTCCTTCGACTGCTCGTCGAACAGCTCCCAAGAAACAAACGAAACAACCCTCACTCCCTTCCCTTCCTTCCTCAGCACCTCCCCAGCCTTCACAGCAACCTCCAGCTCAGATCCCGTTCCTATCAGATAACATCAGGCTTATTCCCCGACAAATTATCAAAAATTACGTAACCGCCCTTCTCCACACCCTCGATGGAAGTCCCGGGCAGCTGGGGCAGCTTCTGGCGGGAAAGGGCCAAGACCGATGGCCTCTTAAGGTTCTGCACGGCGACCTTGTATGCGCCGGCGGTCTCATTCCCATCGGCGGGCCTGAGCATCAGTATATTGGGCATGGCCCGAAAGCTGGCCAAGTGCTCGATGGGCTGGTGGGTGGGCCCGTCTTCTCCGAGCCCGATGGAGTCGTGGGTCGTGACGTAGATGACTCGGGCCTCGCAGAGGGCTGAGATTCTCATGGCGGCCCTCATGTAGTCTGTGATACCATTTTTAGAATCTATACAAAAACAAAAACTTTACAAAATGATGATGATAGTACGTGGTAATATCCACCTAACAAACCATGATAACAGTACTTAGTCAGACAAAACCTATCGGATCTGGTGATTAAACTGAGAAACAGTTTAACTCACTTTGAACCAAAGGTAGTCAAACTTTCATACCATGATCGGTGTCTCGTTTGAAGGCAGTTCAACCGATATACCAAACATCAAAATAAAAGAAAAATAGAATGAATAATGGTACGTGGCGTTGTTAAACCTATTAGTCCAGTTATTAGACTGTAAACAATCTAATCCCATTCGGACCCAAGGTATTCCAGCCTATATACCATTCTTCAAAAAAAAAATAGTTTTGTGATTTGTTAGAATTAAATCCTCGAATACAAGGAGTTTTACATAATAAAATCTTTATTCAATTAATTCAATCGGTAACAGCCTTACCCTTCAAACGCCTTTTCTGCGGCAACACGGGCTAGCCAAGAGCCGACACAGAATTAATCGAAATCAAATTTTATTATAACCTTTATTCAAAATTTAATTCCTTCAATCGATTTTTAAAAGATTTTTAAAAAAGAAAATATTACATTTAGATCATGTTCTTCAATTAGAACATCTTGAGGAGTTGGTCTTGGATAATAATATTTTGTTTGAATTGGTTTACTAGCAAATTTTGAAGAATTTCTTAATTTGTTGATTTCTTCAATAAAAGTATTATGAAAATTATCAGAATTTTCAAGCTGATTTTCAAAATCTTCACTTAAAGTGTTAAGCTTTAAATTTTTAAGCTACACTTTCATACCATGATCGGTGTCTCGTTTGAAGGCAGTTCAACCGATATACCAAACATCAAAATAAAAGAAAAATAGAATGAATAATGGTACGTGGCGTTGAATCAAATCTTCAATCTGAGTAATCGATTTTAATTTAAAATCAACAATCTCAGGGGGAGGTTGAATACTGGTAGAAGCTATATTAGCTATTTTTGAACCAAAGGTAGTCACACTTTCATACCATGATCGATGTCTCGTTTGAAGGCAGTTCAACCGATATACCAAACATCAAAATAAAAGACAAAATAGAATGAATAATGGTACGTGGCGTTGTTAAACCTATTAGTCCAGTTATTAGACTGTAAACAATCTAATCCCGTAATTTATATTAAAATATATATTATATTAATTTATATTGTAATATATTGTAATACATTAATATATTCGGTACATCAATGTACGGTAAAAAGAAACGTTGCGGTCTTCAAGGTTTTCAGTCCATCATCTACCAAAAGTTCGCGGCATTTTAAAATTTACGGCTCGCTGTTTCCTGGTACAATAAATTTGCTTGTGCGAAGAATTAAACTTTGTGGTCCATCAAAAAAATTTGCTACATCATTGTTTGCAGTAAAAACACATTTTGCACTGTTCCTCCAAGTTTCGGTCCATCAACTACCAAAATATTTTTGAAAGTCAATAACAAAAATCAGACCAATACGTGAATTTTGGTAGAAATCACTCTTTAACATGTTTACAACATGACAATGGTACATTTTATACGGTATTGATTCTCTCGCGTATGATCAATGAAATACTGTAATAATATTTACGATATATAAGAAGATAATGATTATGACTCTAATTCTTTGATATCTATAAAGCATATTGTTTCCCGTGCACGGTGTTTTACTCGAGAAGATTCAGGAGCTCAGGATATTCTTCACCATATCAATATTCTTCAGCAGCTGGGCGTACTTCTTCGAACCAATAATATAAATATGACATTGCATGTGTAGATGTTTTATTATTTTATGGAAGATTTAAAAATTTTGCTGTGAAAATATTGCATCCACTTAAAAAAAGCGCAACATAATTCATTCGCCGATTTGCATTAAGACTGTGTCACGTCTGTGCGACCGAAAGAACGACGTCTAAGTTTGTATGATGGTAAGATTGTAAGACTGTAAGGCTGCACTACTTAAACATTGTAAGATTGTATGATGCACGGCTATGAGACTGCACTCGGCTATGAGAGTGCGCTACTTAAATATTTTAAGACTGTAAGACTGCACTGCTACAACTTAAACATTGTAAGATTGTACGATGCACAGTTATCAGACTGTAAGACTAAATGAGTAATAAAGATCGAAGTTGTTCCTGTATATGCATGGTACATGTTTTGATTTCTAAATTACTTAAAGAGCCGCCACTTTCTTGACAATATCGACAATTTCAAATTCAAATGAAGCAAATTTTCCTTGCATGGAAGGAGGGCCAGCCCGGAACCACGTTACATGGCATCGAATCAGATGGTTGCCTCTCGAAACTTTTTCGCTTGATCTTCATCCCTCTGGCTGCCCAGACGAACTGCAGCCCGACAATCAGATCGAATACAGTGGATATGAAAAAAATAATTCCTCTGCGTTACGAATTCTTTCAAATGCCTGAAATATCATATGCTGATTGATGTCTCGATTAATATAACAAAACGAAAAGAAAAATTGCATATTGATGGTATGGCGTCGTGGGGGAAAGGGGTGAAGGAAACAAGATTATTTCCATTGTCGCCGAAAAGGTAAAGATTTGCATCTAGGCGACATTTTCTTTTGCCGTTTTATTACTATATTTTTGTGGCCTTTTGTTTTAATGCAAGAAACTATCATGTTAAAGTTCAAGCAATCATGTGCGGTCGCGGTGGAGGACAATGATTGTTAAATGAAGGGGTCATGGAAAGGACGGGCATGAAGCCGATGGGTTTTACTGCGGTGTTCGACTATTATGAAACCGGCGAAAGAACATGAACATCAAAACCATCAAGACACTCAATTATGAAATCAAGCATTGAAGCTTATATCGAAGGTAATAAAAAAAAATAAAAATATATTTTAGGACTTTGTTGATGAAGAATTACCTGTATGGAACGTCTAGCAGAGATCGTTAAGAATCTGTAACAGACTTCATTCATCAAGCATATTCAAGAATATTACGTGTTTATGTCATACGGGTGATGTACTGTATTAAATTCTGCTGACATACATTATTATCACATGGATTTGCAGTAGTTTACCTTCAAGGGGTCATAAATGTCCATGATTTGCTGAGGAACATATCTTTTTACATCATTTATATGATATTTCTATTAAAACAAAGCTCATCAACAATCTGTTATTATCCCCTACTTTCTTTTGTCAGGCGCTAGGGTTGGAAGTCGAGGCATACCCATTACTGGATAAACTAACATCAAAGATTGGTACTTAGAACCTTCAAATGGTTCGTCGACTGAAAATTAGTCACGTCAGCAAAATACAAATGTAAAAAATCACGTATATGTTGTATCCATTATGTTCAATTAATTAATATGATAACTAAGCAATCTTACAAATTACTCAATTGATGAGAGTTGAACCAGGTTCATTGTATCGCAGTCATATGAGTTTCTATTGCAAACCCATGATAAACCTCAGCCAAAATTGTCTTTATTAGTGCAGAGAACCGTCGTAACTTATCGAGTTAATAGGGTAGCCAAACGGCAATGGAAATGTAAGGATAGAGAAACTACAACACCCAGCTGATGTGACCGACCAGATCCGAACACGACGATCAATAGACCTGTAGGCGAAACACCTTGCGACAATGAAGGTACATGTGGAATCTCTTGATGTTTAACATAGCCATAATACGATTGTCGTTGGGGGGCGTTCGTGCTGAGCTATGGTTTTTATTAGAATTATTTGTTGCGAATTAGGGGCTGAGAGGCGGCGTAAAAAAAAAGCTACCATTGCGGGTGTTGTAGTGGAGGGAAGGCTGCAGACAATGGGACAGCCATGTGCCTCTGCATATATGTTGAACTATGTGATACTAATATTTCTGTTGAATGAATCTCGGGAAATTATATTGTGTTCTAATCCTAATGTAGAGTGAATTTTTTCCTCATTAGTGAAGGAAATCCTGATCTCTACCTATTTTATGTGGATCGTCCTATTTATTGGACCATTTTTGCCATATACCTTTTTTGGTTTTTTATTTAGAAACTTCACATATCATTGATTTTTGTTGACAGTCATGAACCCATTAGTTCGAGATGTTGGCTCTAACATAATAGTTAATGCTTGGATCATAAAGGTTAGTTTTTAAAACATTTGTCCTTTTGCGGGTGCAAAAGTTATGTATTGGAACATTTATTCTGATGATTTGTTTGGTTTGTATTGGAACATCCTTTTCTTTTTTGGATGATTGTTATAATAGAGGTTTATAAATTAAAAATGTATATTGGAAGTTTATTTAGGGTTTGTTATGTTTGCACGACCATTATTGAAGCAGTAGAGTAATATAACAAACTGACGGTCGTTATAAAATTGCAAATCACTTAATAGTGAGGCAGAAGTGCATTATGACAGAACACAACAGTCGTGCATGGATATGCAACATGTTAAGGTCGTAAGTGAACAGAATAAATCAGTAGTGCATTATTTTGTGTATGTTTTTACCTATTCTATGTAACTATTACGCATTCGCCTTGAAGTAGTGCACGTCACGAGGGCAAAGAAGATCAAACGTTTGGTCCATAACATAGTGCATAATTATTTTCGCTTTAAAGATGTGCACATTTTGGCGGGTGCAAGTAGTATGTATTTGAATATTTATTTGTTTACACTAGCCCACCTTTTGGCCGATGCAAGTAGTATGTATTTGTTAGCTTTATATTACATGTTTTACGTTTATAAACGTGCTTTGTGTTGTGCTATCAAGTTGAACGCATGTTTCAGTTTATGTTATTTTAACTGAATCAGTTTATCTTTCTACATAACTATTTTGCATTCGCCTCCAAGTAGTGCACGTGAAGAGGGCGACGAAGATCAAACTTTTTTTTTACATTATTTGTTCATAATCATCTTCACTTTGTCTTATTTTTCAGGTTTCAGTTTTGTTTAAAGCCGGTGAGTTTTTTTACGTACATTTGCTCATCTTTTTGCGAGTGCAAAAAATATTTATTGGAACATCCTTTTCTTTTTTGGATAACTGTTATACTAAACGGTTATAAATTAAAAATTTATATTGGAAGTTTATTTACGATTTGTTATAACGCCGTTATTGAAGCAGTATTCCAATATAACAAATAGACGGTCGTACAAAATTTCAAATGAATCTGATTCATTTAAGAATGACGTAATAGTGCATTATGACAGAACGCAGCAGTCGTGCATTAATATGCAACATGTTTCCTTTTGGCATTTACTTATTCGGTTAAACTCAAAATAAGATTTTGTTAGACTGAAAATATTTATCATGTTTCTAATGTAGGTTAGAGGCTTATGTGACAAGGCAAAAGAGATACCAGTGAAGGAAAGTAATGTACAGGTATGCATTTTCACATTATCTGCATGGGTTTTTCTCTATTCCTTATCGTGTTAAATTTTCTGATTACCTTAGAAATGACTTCCACTATAAAGTTGATTATCCAATCAATCGTCCTTGCTTTTTGCTGAAACATAGACTTCATGGATCCGTTTTTTCTTATTGCAGGGGACTTCCAGTTTGGCTCAAATATGTACCAGGGATTACCTTCAGGACAGATAATGAGCAATTCAAGGTTCTCTTTATAAGCAGTCAGTGGTGAAGACTGAAAAATTGGTTGTAATTTCCATATTAGTCTTTCCTTGAAAGATGGCTATGCAGAAAGCTCACGGAGAATTGTCAATCTTATGAAGAGTGAGAATCTTTATGAACCTCAGGGAGGTCCAATTATTCTTTCTCAGATGTGGTTTCACCGTTTAATAACACAGACGCTTTATAACACATACTCTTTTCTAACAACTAAATTTTGTTTATTCAGATTGAAAATGTGTACGAGCCACAATCAAAAGCACTCGGCCAAGCTGGCCATCGATACATTATTGGGCGGCCGTTGGATTGAACACAGGCGTTCCATGATGTGCAAGGAAGAAGACGCCCCCAACCCAGTGGTAAGGAAATCTTCGAAGCATAACTGTGACATAATTCTCTATATAATTAGCCTCTGATTGCTAAGAACACTCGAAAATCATTACATTTACCAGCATAGTGTTAGTGAATTCAATTTTCTTTCTTTTTTTGTGTCGTAGATTAACACTAGCAAAAGCTTATACTGTGGCACCTTCTCTCCCAACAAACCTTCCACTCGGACAAAGGCTTGGACAGGCTGGTATTTTAATATCTTTAAAGGTTGTGAATTGTTTTTTGTCATTATTCTTAACTTCGACATTTGTTAATCCTCGGGAATTAGGTTTACGGAGTTCTATGGGCCCGTCCATAAGAGGCCTGTCGAGGATCTTGCATTTGCAGCGGCGAGGTTCGTACAGAAGGGAGGATCTATTATTAACTACTACATGGTAGGTTTTTACCGAGTCCATGGTAAGGCATTAATATCTTTCGCCTTTACTTGATGGGGTGTTGCAAGTGTTGTCACAAGCTGAGTACATGGCACATTCTATTGGTACTTCGATCCTTCCAAGCTCTCGACAAGATATCTGATTCAACAAGCAAGCGTATGATACTAAGCTCAGCTCCTATTATTCTCCTGCAATAAAAACAACTCGGTATTGACTTTGCTTTGTAACAGGTATGATATGGTCTATTTCTTCATTAGTGGTATGACTTGTCTATCACGTCACGACAATGAGACTGCACTCGGTTATGAGACTACACTACTTAAACATTGTATAACTTCAAGACTGCACAACTAATATTTAAACATTGTTAAGCATACAATGCACACTTATCAACTGCACTACTTAGACATTGTAAGACTGTAAGACTACACGGCTGAGAGACTGTAGAATATGATTTATTATTATTATTTTTGTAAACAGCTATGGATAGTCCTGCAACGATTTTATATTACATAATAAAAAGATTGATCTGTGTGACAAAACCTGGCTAATGAAAGAATTTTGGTATTGGACTCAGATAGAACATTGTTTACCATGAAGTCTACAACAATTAGGTGAGAGATTGCTTAACTAAAGGTATGTAATAAGAACATAATGCACTACTGTTGTATACTAATGCACTATTGCGTCATTCCACGACTGTTTCAATGATAGTCCTGCAATAGTTTTCGTACAGTCGTGCAGTTTCTTGCGGGTGTAAAGAGTATGAAGTCTACGACAATTAGGCGAGAGATTGCTTAACTAACGGTATGTAATAAGAACATAATGCACTACTAATGTATATTGTTATAATGCAGTACTGCATCGTTCTTACTCCTGTTTCCTAAATTACATGATTGTTTCAATAACAGTTGTGCAATAGTTTTCGTACAGTCGTACAGTTTCTTGCGGGTGTAAATAGTATGTACTGGAACATTTACTCTAAGTTCTTTGTTCGAAGTTCTACATAATTATGTTTCTAATTTCATAATCCTTGATTAACATTTATTTAGAATTTTTCATGTTTTTGCACGACTGTTATTGAAGCAGTCGTGTAATTTAATGTTTGTCCTATTTTTGCATGATTGTTATTGAAGCAGCCGTGTAATTTAAGAAACAGGAAGTACATAAGTTCAAATGGATCTAAACCAATTAAGAACGATGCGGTAGTGCATTATAAAGTATACAGCAGTCGGGCATTGATATGCAAAATGCTACGGCCGTAAGTGAACATAATCCATGCTTATTTAATAATTTATTGGATGAAGATAGGGAAACTGTAGACAGAAAGGAATTAAAAAAATGTTTGACACTGACTTTAGGAGGTTTCATACATCCATTCATATATGATTGTACAGGTTTGACATGTAATTGTAGCATCTCATCGGAAACATTATATTGAACCAAATTTAAGAACATATTGATAGATTTATTTACTTTGCGCGAAATAATTTGTATTATGAATGCAACATTGGAAATCTATGAAGTACACTGCCGATGAAGACTTAAACTACTCTTACAAAATTGTTCGCTCACTATAATACATTAGAACATTATATCCGCACCACTGACAAATATTCAAACATGTCACACAAAAATGTAAACGATGATACAATTAATAAAAAGATATAATTAAAGAAGTTGTATGAATTACTTAATTTTCACCCGTGACTATAAATTTTAAGAATGAAAAACGAGAAGTAACAGTTATAAAAGAATCCTCCCACAGTATATTATTTTTTGCCATTTAGTTGTATAATTGATTAAGTATTTTCTACTACTAAAATTTATATTGACTTGCCGAAGTATCTATAATTGCACTACTGACCATCAAAGCTATTGGCAGCATATTCTTTCCATAAATATCTTATTGTAAGATTGAACCAAACTGCGTTTCTAATGTTGCACTACCGATCATCATAGAATGTTGTCAGCTTATTCTTTCCATCAATACTCTTATTGAAAGAATGAACCACTATTGGATATTGCAAGACGGTAAATAGAAAACATAATCAATATTAATATATGAAATAATCAATATACCAAATACATTACGACTGTTTTTTGTTCATTTTTTCAATTCTGATAGTTGTATTACATTTTAAAGTAATTTGCTAAATTTGGAGCATCATAACTATATGTAAAAATAAAATGACATATAACAATAATTTATAAGTTTTTTATCTATTTAATTATAATAAATCACAAGATTATAAACTATTACATTAAATACTGATAAAATGACATAAAGATTAGAGATGTCAATGGGACTGGGACGGGTCTAGACTCGAACCGCCAGAACCCGGCTGGGTTCGGGGCAGGTCCGGATTTTGCCAACCCTGCCTGAAACCCGCGCCGAGACCCGCCATTTATAATTTCTTTTATGTAAATAATATATATATATTTATATAACTATATAGAAACATATATTAATAAATAATTATTATATTGAAAAATTTATAAACGCGGGCCAATTTTTTTCTGAGGCCGGTCTGGCGTCCACTATAAAATAAATGGGCAGGTCACGGGTCCATTATAAAATAGATGGTCCGATCGCGGATCTCGGGTCATTCCGATAACAATAAATCTGATAAAGTAAAAAATCTCTTAAAATAACCGGTGCAACGCACGGGGCTAAACTAGTAACTATGCAGACTAAATTGACGAAGGGCAACCATTTCGGATACGTACCGTCGTCGTCTTTTCATCTAGATTCTTGGCCTGGGACATGATAGTGAGAACCAGTGCTGCCGCTTCGCGTCCTCTGAAGTTGCTTATCTACTTATCGCGTGCGATTCCACGCGATTCCCTCAATCGCTGGATAAGCCTACCACGCACGTCCTCTGATTGTCAACTGCGCTTGCCGTATCTGCTACATCGCGACGAGCTCTCCCGCCGCCGTCGCCGCGCCGCCATGTCTGTCTCTGGCTCGAATTCTCTGACGACGGATGCGTTGCCTTTTGAGCTGAAAGACGAGTCCGATTTCGATCAGATCTCGTCGCCCGACGGCCTAATTTCCATATGCGGCTTCGGTTCTCTTCTCTCCGGTCCGTGTTATCTTGACAACTTTCCAACCCGACGGTGAATTTGATTAATGGGTTTTTTTATTCGATGAAACTTTTAAGCCCAACGAGTCCTCTGTTTTGGTCAAATTGCTCTTCTTTTTTGTTAATTTGAAATTGCGTGGCGATAACTGAAGTTTAACTCTACAATTTCATTTTGTTTCCCTCTAATGTTTTCCTTTTCCTTTTCACTGATTTCCAGTTGGCATTAGTTTGATCTATTCTCGTACATGATTTGCTAGCCACATACATTGATAGTGTAGAACATTTTGTCTCTTCGTGTTTCTTATTAATTCTTATGCATTTGATGCTAATTCTCAGAGAGGAGTGCAACGAGTACCTTCCCGAACTTGATCAACTTCAAAGTGGCTAAGTTGAGTGGATTCCGTAGAGTGTTTGCTCACGTTGCTCCTATATTCTTCGACCGTGGCATAGCGAGGCCTGAAACTAAGGTTCGCGCTTCTTATCTCCTTTTTACAAGTTTCTGCTGTGATATGATAACAAGAAGGAGCAGTTTTTCTATGTAGCTTTCAATCCTATGATATTCATATATGAGGTTGAAGCTCTATATCCCTTTGATCGTGGTATTGTAATGTGTTGAAATGATGAAGTCTATCGAGAAGTAGGCTCGTTCTTGATGAATGACTAGTCGCTGGTTTTTTTATAACTATCTACAAACAGCTCTGTTGACTGAAGGATTAGTTAGGAATCTAATCAAAAACTGCTTGTCCACATCTATCTGACTATGGGATAAATGACTTGTAATGGAAAGAGAATCCAATGGGTCGATCCATACTGCCATGTCGAATTATGATTTCTTTTGTAATTTAAATAACGTTCCTTTCACTCTTCATATCCCGGCAGGAGATATCAAGCTTGAGCGTCGAACCGTGCGAAGGTGAAACCCTCATAGTTACTACTTTTGAGATACAGAGATCGGAGGTACACAATTGTAATTTCTTTTACTTTAGGTTCGAGTATGATAATCTGATGCCTTTACAACTTTATAACCTCAGATACCTTCTTTCATCGAGAGGGAGCATGAATTCCGATTTCTGGCTGTGAGTTGCTCTGTTCATACAAGATAATACGTATTAGTTACCAAGTTAGTAAAATGTGATTTCTTGCATTAGGTGGTGCCTGAAACATTAAATGGCTCGCGCTATTCAAATCCCACTGTAAGTACGGCTAATCTAACTTCAACTATCAGTTTATTCAGTCGTAGTTTAGCTGCTGGTAAACTGGTGCAGGTTTTATGCGCCCGTTACAGTGATGAAGAATACTTTCAGAACAGATGCAAAGGTAATAGTATATATTATTCAGCATAATATTCCAATCTACGACAACTTCTATCATCTCAAGAATTAGTATTTTTGTCTCAACAGGAAATAAGGAGATGTTATATCAACGTTACGGTAGATATGGAGTTCAAAGGATTTGGGCCAACGACATTTTACCATGCCGAGTCTATCTGCGTCACTGGTGAGTGAGCGCATACATACTATCATATATCATAAGCCGTGAAAAAAATAAAGAAACAAATGATCATCTTTGGAAGATAGTGCAGAGTTTTTTTAATTAATTTTCGGGTGCAGCGTATTAGCTGCGAAGAACCTCAGCGATTTGGCTTATGATAATTTCATGGACCATACGTATCTCGGAGATCGTAGAACGACGATCCGTCAGTATTTGTCGAGCACTGGCTTGGGCATTATGGAAGAAGGGCCTCCTCAAGAGCTTAAACATCGATACAGTGGTTGAGTTTTCGTTACCATTTTTTTGTAAAACTATGTTTTTTCTTTGAATCATGTTTATATTTGGGTTATTATGATCATAAAGTTTGTAAAGAGGATAGTAGATAAAAGTGAAATTTGTTCAATATTTTGTGGTATGATACTATGCATTAAATTCAATCTAATATCAAAATCAGTAATTTCATTAATCTAATCAACAAATAATTCAATTGCTATTATTATCTAAAACATTATGTCGTAATAATTTTGTAATACTCTTCGTGGCATGTTCAAAGAATATGTCTCGTTGCAAACCTTAATAAAAAAATGTGTGACATGAAAAACTAATTAAGAAAAAAGACATATTCTTATATGGGCTTTGAATTGTTGCCTCCTTGAAAATCATATCATTTTTTGTATCGTTAAAAATCTTATTTGGTAAACCATCGGTGATGGAAAAACAGTACGAATCGTTACCCATTCCAAATTTTGAAGTCTTCGAAATCCAATTGAATATACAGATTGCTTGCAAATAGTTGGGAAAAGTGAATTTGTAAATAATTATGGCAATTGCCACCATGAGGTTTCTTATCTGAACATCTTGTATTCACAGTGACGATATTCTGCGAAAGCACACGACACATGTCGTTTAGTTAGTTACACACATTATTATTTTTTTAATAAAACATAATATTAATGACGATTAACATAAAATAAAAGTATCATACCTTGATTAAACTTGTACAAGATCTTCGACGGAGGTTTATACGACGATGGAGAGAGCTCGTGCTAATACGTATTTTACAATAATATTATTTTAAGATATAATTAAGATTGCGTTTTTAGTATTATGATAATATTAATATCATAAAGCTTGAGAACACAGGACATAATGTGTGAATTCTTTTTCTTTTTCTTTTTTTTTTTTTTGTGTTTTAACGATACAATTCTAATTACATATTTATACCACTAAATTTTTACTTTTACAACTAATTACATTATTTAATCTAATTAATATCGGGTAATTCTATATACACCCCCTTAGATTCTATTTAGACCCCCTATTAATTATCACTCAATTAATTGCTCTAAAAATCATGCCTTTGACCAGATATTAATTAACTAAAACTTATAGGACTTCTATTTTGAACGTCTATGAACTAACCCACTTAATACTTTAATTTTTTTTATTGTCATCATATCATCACAATTAATTTTTAGTTATACTTAAAAACAATTTACCATTTTGCTCATCTATTGTTTTATTTATTATAATTATATCTCCAAAAATCATTTTCCTTTTACATATTTAAAGATAATATTTCATGAAACATTATAAATTTTAATAATAGATATAAAAAGTAACAATAAATACAGTAATATTTTAGTACACACAAATATGAAGGAAATACTAGTATAAATATAATATATATATAGATATATATAGATATATGTATGAAAACACTACAAGAAACGTACTATCAGACACGAATATAGATAGGAAATTCACTTCTTATCTAAATATGAGTATTAGAAAGGGAAGTTGACACACTTTTTTATTTTTATTTCAAAATAGATTCATATTTTTATTTAAACACAAATTCAGATATGGAAATAAAAACGAAAATGTGATAAAATTCATTTTAGAAACGGTATATTATCCGTGTCCCAATTTACTACAAGAACAATACCTAAAGAATCAGACACAGATAATTCCGTGTCTAGCCAAATAGATATGAAATTTTAATTTTAGACACCGTATTTACCGTGTCTAATATGTTTTTTTTTTTCTAATAGTGCCATAAAAACAATGGCTGTTATTATAGAATAAAAGGAGGCTCTCATCTAAACATCCCTCATGAGAAACGTTTTGAAGCGAAATGATGGACAATATACCACGGTGAATTCTATTGGCACCCCTATTTGCACCCCTAAACCCAATCATATTAAATAATCCAACTTTCAATATTAACCCTTTATTAGTAAAGACGATTTGTTGCCAGTTCTTTGTTAATTATGTTTCTCTTATGTAATTGTAATATTTAAATTTGAAAAAATAAGGTCAATATAATCTCAACTTCTCATAAATATTTTATTTATAGTTTAGTTTTGAAAAAAAGTAAATATGACAATGTTACATATTTTTATATTTACAATATTATTACGTGAACATTTCATTATTGCAGATGTGTGTATGTTAGGTGGATTATATTAACAATTAGTTAAACGAAAAGCTCTAATTTTCTACCGATAATGTTATATTGAAATAATGTAGATAGTATTAATATTACCTAAAAATGGTTACTATTTATGTGTTTATTCCTATTAATATTGATAACTTTAAAATATTTTTTAAATTAAGTCTACAATGTAGATAAGTTTAAAAATAAATAAGAATTAATAATGCTTTGAATTCAATGAATTAATGAAAAATATTAATAAATAAATAACAATTAATGCTCCAAATAAATCGAGTTAATAAAAATAATAAATATATGAATAATCAAATATTGTTGAATACAAGGTAGAGAAATGTTACATTTAATGAAGTTTACTGATTCCCAAGTTATTTTCACCCCCAAAGGGGGTGCCAATAGTAGTACCCTTAATATCTAGTCGTCATAAAATTCAGCTAATCATATTAACAAAAATTCATAATCAACTAATATCATTATTTAAAACAATCACATCTTAAATTTTATAATAAATAATTTTTTTTTGCGCATCCATATAATATCATACGGTGGTTAAACCACATCTATTTCTATCTTCTATTGTGACTGTGAGGCTTTTCTAACGCATGTGATCTCTTTCCGCCTAAATCCACCAACTTAACAATATTCTTTGGGCCCAACAAGTATTTTTACCGCATAGCTCGAGACCACTAAGAAGACACCAAGTGGCAATTTAGGATCTTAGTCTTGCCCTCTCCAACGTTTGTTAAATAAACTAGGGTGTGTTTTTTATGGTGAACCATCATCACGGTGATACCTCGCATCACATGTAATATAAGTATCATTGTGATGTGGATCAAGGTGACATATCATCACTGTGTTTGTTTGGGGGTGATATTTCATTTTGCATATCAAGGAGATGTTGAAATATTATGTTTGATTAATCACGTGATGTGTGGCGTCATATTGCACGAACATATTTAACCCTATGTATATCATATAAGTAATGGGAATTAATATATTAATGTTGAGATGATATTTTACATAATAATGATGAATGTTTTAGTATCGAGTTAAATTTTTTTAAGGCACAATTATATAATTATCAATATTATTTTATATTTTTAATTATTACATATCTTTTTAAGATTTAAAATAGTTAGTTATATAATTTAAAATATGAATAAGGTTATAGAAGGAATATGTTAAAATATCATGGGTAATATTGTCCGAATAAATTCCCAATATCACCTCATCACCGTAATGTTGGATCACCTAGCCTTTTGGGGTATGTAAAAGTTTAAATATAATTCCAATTTGATCACCTAGGTGATCCTTCATAACGGTGATGACTCGTCACCCACGAAAAACAAACACAGTGAATCAGTGATGAGGAGGTGATGTGAAGATCAGGTGATGTTTTGGAGGATTATCCCAACACAAACACCCCCTAGAAGTAATAATTTATGATAAATACAAGGGGAAATTTTTTGTCAAGCCCTGTCAGAATTTAAAATTAGAGATCAGACCCTGTCATTTTTTTTAGTTTGAAGGACCTTGTTTTTGAAAATTAAGTGAAAAGGACCCAAAACTATATTTTGACGAGATTACCATTAATAAAGTGATTTCTGAATGGGTATTTGACGTCAGTTTTACGTTACACAGTTATACTGATTTGTTACCGTAAAAACCGTAAGTGTTACTTTAACGTCAAAAGACGTTACTTATCGACAGTAAAATGTTATTAACAGACATATTTATTATATCATACAATCGAACCCATTTTTCACACTGATCGAGCACAGTAGATTGTTAACACCTTGTTTTGTTTTTCATAAGTATTGATGTTGTATTTTGTGTAGCAAATCTGTTTCGATGATTTTTTGCATCGAACTGTTTTTTACTACATAAAATCGAAACGTTACTTAGATTATCTAAGTACAGTATCTGTTACTAAATTAGCAATAAAAGTTACTCTGTTTTCCATCATGTGGTATTACACTCTAAACTCTAAACCATAAACCCTAAACCCAGCGCGACGACCATTAGTATTCTCCTATAAAAGATCGAATAATTAACGTTTATCTTATTACACGTTTCGAGATTGAAAATTGGTAAATCTATTATAGGAGCATTGCTCCCTATAACGATGGATTTTATGTCTAGGGAAACAGGGGGGATGGTCGGGTGGAGGCTTGAAGAAGGGTTCAAGAAGGGTTCATTGAACCCTTCTCAGGGTGCAAAATAGGGTATCACGGGCAATTGAAATGCTAATGATTACCATATGACAGTTATGCGCTGAAAAAAACACTTCATTTCTTTGGATAATAAACAGTCTTGGAATGAGTACCATATGGTGTCTATCTAGTAAGAAATGATGTCGCAGAAGTAACATATCATTCAAAAACAGTACCGAACCCTAAACCATAACCCTATATGACAATTATAACAGTTTTGCGCTGAAAAAAATACCTTCTTTCATTCAGATAACAAAAGTCTTGTATTGAGTACCATATGGTGTCTATTTAGTAACAAATAATGTCGCAGAAGTAACACATCATTCAAAAATAATAGTGCTTTCTGCAATAACACATTAACAAATGATGTTGCAGGAAGCGGTATTATTTTTGAATGGTGTGTTACTTCTGCGACATCTTTTGTTAACAGACACCATATGGTACTCAGTAAAAGACTGTTTGTTATTCAAATGAAAGGAAGTGTTTTTTGCAGCGCAAAACTGTTATAATTATCGGATCATTTAGGTATCCAACGTATTTTTGGCATATGTCAGGGTTAAATATGTCTTTTCACATTATTTTAGGGCCTGACCACTTAATTTTTCGAAAAGTTGGTCCTTATTCCTAAACCAAACTCTAGTGGGGCCTGAACCCAAATCCAAACATCTTAATACGGCCTGAAATTGAATTAATCCTAGATACAATCACTATGTGTTGGATTCAGTGTAATGGCTCTCGTTTTGAAAGTCTTGAGGACCAAGAGAACCTCGGTTTTCTTCGCAAAGTTTAAGGACCGGTATATCAATTTCGGAATATCCCATGGAAAGGAACAAATAATAATCTATTCAGAAAATCAATAGCTAATAGAGCTGCATAAAGTTTATTTAATCAAACTCTTGCAATACTTACATGTAATGTAGGAGACATTGTAATAAAGTCCATGTAATGATTCACGTGACAGCCAATAGATAGAAAACACTAACCACTTTTAATCTCTTCAACCAACCCAAAAGGGAAGACTTCAGTGCCCGATAATTTAGCCCTTAACTTATCCATATTGACTTCTTTAAAATACATCATTCATTACAGTTATGAAACTTGAGAAAAGGTGGCGTTACGCACTAACCTAAACCATCTTTTATAATCCTATATATGTGTTAAAGTATGTATAGTAATTTACTATTAGTAAAGACACATTTTCTGGAAAATGTCATCTAAAAGAGAAGCAGAATTGGCCGTAGAGATATGTGAGATATAAAATCGCGCACCTGCGCGGATCTTCATCAGAAGAGATCCACACCGTTCATTGATTGGTATCTTGTGCTTAGAGTATGTATTTGGATAACGCCTCGGTGTCCTTTCTTTCTTTCTTCATCTTGTCTGCTGTAATTCCGACAGGTTGAAAAAAATACAGCAACAGATGTAATAAGGAAGCAGTACCATAAGTTCGGTAATAACAGACGACGGTGTTTCAATATATTGGATTCTTACGTTTCATTTAATATTTTGCTAAATAATATTCTCATGCAGCTTTGCAGCTTCATCCGGATAAAAGTACACACTCCAGGGCTAAATCTGCCTTCAAACTTGTCTACGAGGTGTTACGAATTCTCTTCGAAGGTTAGCGACTTACAGTATGATAAGCTAAGTAGCTAAGGATACCAGGTAAGTGGAAGTCCCCACTACAACACATAACTGTATGTGCATGAAATTATGTGTTATGTGCTTCTATGATATTATGTGACTTCTTACGTGAATTATTTACATTACATGACATGCAAATTCATGACATGATCATATGGCACGCACGTATAGTGCTAATGGCATGATACAAAGAGCGTACATGATACACGATCGTTGAGAGCGATAGATATTCGCCGATATGGGCGTCTGATGTCGACTCACAGTTGAGTCACGGGTCTTCTATGCTACTTTGGTGACGTCGTATGTCGTTACCATCAAGACATGACATGTTCAAGACAAGACATGATTTTAGGGTGAACGCCCTCATGGCGAAACCTGAAACCTGGAGGATGCGAGCTGAGGGAGTAAGCGACACTGAGGGTACCTCTGGTGTGGACAACCTCAGAATAGGCTACTAGTGTGAGGTGTCCGCGTGGCGTATGAAACCACCTTGGGACAGAAAAGGCGCCCTAGGGTTAGCCTCCCATGTGTGGGAGGCTATATGACAAGACAAGACAAGGAAAAATATGAGGTCTAGAGAGCATTGACACGAATGCCTTTGCGAATTAGGACACATGCATGGCATGCATGTCTTTCACTTACTGAGCTTTATAAGCACATTCCACGTATTTATGTGTTGTAGGTTCACGGGATCACGGTACGTGGTCTTTACGAAAGCGAGGCCAAATTTTGAAGCTTTCGGAGGACTTTTGAGGTGCAGCGTGTACATGGATGCGACCTGAGTGGCGGGCCGATAGATTATTTGGAACACGCATGTGCACTCACCTATGTATCTATGTCCTAGGAATATTTTGTAATGTACAAAAGTGTTTCCTTTATATAAAAATAAAAATTTTGTACGCATTTTCGTAGATACAATATCCTTTATACCATATGCAGTCACACAAATTAGTAATAAGTATGAGTGGTGGAAGTAAGGGGCGCCACATTCGCGCTCCAAGTGAACACGTCTTCATTCCTCTTCAGCCGCTCGATGAGGTCTTCCTTCAAGTCTGGTGGCAGGCTTCGCGCTATCATGACCGTCCCAGAGGGGGGTCGAACCATGATCTCTTCCATATCATCCTCGGTCGTCAACCCTTGAATCGTATGTATGGCGAAAGAAGCTTCAAGGTTCCGAGGGTGGCTGTCTCGACTACTTTTCAAGGACTTCAACTCAATTCTTACTTCCTCCACATAGCATTTGCGCGCTACCTTCTGATCTCCGAGTACCTCCCCCACTCGGTTTCCGACGGGGAATATCATTTTTTGATGTAGGGCTGAGGCGATGGCTGCGAACGAACTTAGTGCTGGCAGCCCTAGTATGACGTTGTAAGACGAAGACATATCGACCACCAGGAAAGGAGTGATCCTTGTTTTCTCAACTCGCCCGACCGAGGGTCAAGGGTAGTCATATCAGTCCCACGGCCTCGGTTGCATGTCCCGTGAATCCGAACAAAGCCGTGTCCGCCGAATCCATGTGATACTCCCCTAGTTCCATTTGGTTCATCGTCTCTTTAAAGATGATCTGCACCGACCTCCCATTGTCGACAAACACCTTTCCTACTTCATGATTGGCTATCTCCGCCCGAACAACTAGGGCGTCTTCATGGGCATCGTCTCCTCCGTGGAAGTCCTCGGGTCCAAACGACATGGTTGGTCCCGATCCATTTTTCCCGGATGCTATCCCCCAATTCTCTAGCCTTCTCACCTCGCCTTTTCTAGCTCTATTCGAGTCACCGACTGTGGGTCCCCCTGATATCATGTTAAATCTTCGCGGAGGTACGTAGGGTTTTTCGGGAGCGTGAGCATGCTCAAGGGGCCAGTTAGCATCTTGTCCTTGATCAACTCTGGTCTCCCTTCGTGGTTCGGCTTGCCTTCGCTCAGGGGATCGTTGGTATTGCTCTGGGGACCGCCGGTATCTTTCCGAGCGTCTACTGCTTGTATACGGCTGCCCTCTTCCCATCTCTTGCTCGAATTCTCTCCTCGCATATTTTCGTGGGGTGTTTCCTCCCCCCTCCTCCACCAATTCCGCTCTAGCTCCGGGGTTGGTCTCCACCAAGCCTCTCGAGCTCGTCATTTAGGTGGAAGCACCTTTCTGTGGTGTGGTCATACTCACGGTGGAACTCACAGTGCTTCTTCGATATGGGTTTCCTTGGTCCGTTCTGCTCGCTAAGGTCTTTTTATGAAGTATCGCCCTTCGCACATTTCTAATGCTTTCGCCTTGCTCACCTTCCATCGGGTATTACGGGTTAGTGACTCCCTCGAGATATCCCGTCGGGGAGTTTCTTCCTTAAAGCTTGGAAGGTGGATTGGTTCCGGGGCAATATCCACTGCCCTATCGCCCGCTTCTTGTCTACCTTTTTGAAGCCGTGTTCTTCCTCCACTCTTACATACTTCTCGACCCGGACTATCAGCTCCTCTACCGTGGTCGGGTATTTCTTCACTAATGATCTGAAGATATCACCCTCTTTCAACCCACTATGGAAGGCCCTAATTAAAAGATCCGGAGTGGCCGAGGGCACTTCCATCATAATCTTGTTGAATCTCTTCAGGTAGTCTCGCAGATTATCTTGGTCTCTTTGCGCATGTTCAACAAATTCACCGCCGAACAAGGCCTCCTTCGGTTGTTGGAGAATTGCCTTAAGAAAGAGCGGGTGAAGTCCGCGAAGCTGCGGATTTCCCCTGCGGGTAGCATGGTGAACCATTGCTGGGCTCCTCGGGCAAGGGCTGTAGCGAGTACTCGGCATTTGATCTCGTCTCCCAACTGGTAAAGTGCGGCGTTCCCTTCAAAGCTGGCCAAATGATCCTCGGGTGGCCCCCAACCATCGTACTTGCTCATGTCAACCTGAAGTTACTCGGCAGAGGAGCCCGAGCAACTTTGTTAGAGAACGGGATCCCCCTGCACCGGGATGGGTACCCGTGGGATTGTCAGTTCCATCAAAGCTCGAATCTCTTCCTTCATTCGTTCCCACTCAGCGATTAGCCTTTCGGCCGTCACTTTCCTCGTCTCAGCTCGCAGGGCCTTGATCTCCACTCTCAGTGTTTTCTCCTCGGCTCCTTTGTCGGGTCCTTCAGTGTGTGGAACTTCCGCTTCTCTATGTAGCCGCTCGGTCTCCTCTTCTTCAGTCTCCGGCCGTTGCAGTGATTCGTGCCGGGTTTTCGGCTTTCGCTCCGTCCTTAACATCTCAACTTCTGCTCTTGGGTCCCCAACTCGACGTTAAATTTTTTTTCCCTCAGTCTTCTCTCTATCTCCCTCTGCCGTGGGCATTCTGCCAGCGGCGATTGAGGGTCGTTTGCATAATCCACCATGTTTTATTTCTGGTAATATACGTTTTCACGTTTTCCTACAGACGGCGCCAATGACGTGTTCTGCTGGACACGACCTTTGCTTGACGATGAATTTGCACGCCTTCTTGAGTCAGCGATGATGAATGTTGAAACCTAACACTCAGAAGCCAACAGAAACAGGTTAGAGGGGGCCGGGGTGGTTGCCGACGACGCCCCTCCGATGCTTAAGTCAGTTTTTGCTCGTAAAGGAGTGAGACAAGTGCTAGGCGTGTGCGTACCTGGGAAATTCCCCAACATTACCTTTTATACTAGATTCAGACGGCGTTGCCATGACCTGATCTTCCCCCAGCCCGCCTTTTCCGCGGACGTCGTGTGGAAATCATGGTTTTCCCCACGCAACCCACGTTCTCCTTTCTTCCTCATTCTTTCGTTCCCCACCTTGGCCTCTTCTTCTTGGTGTGAACTTATTTTGGTTGGGCTCCTTCTTCCTTTCTCGGGCGTATTCCCTCTGTCCGACTTCATTCCTTCTTGATTTGGTCTGCTCGGGCTATCCGCTTCTTCTTGAGACAGTTCGCCCTGACCCAACCATCATCGGGCTTCCCTCGAGCAGTTCGCCCGAGCCCTCTCAACGTCTCCTCGAGCATTCTTAGCTCCCTTATCGCGGAGAACTTCCTCGGGCATGTGAGGGAATTTCTCTAACTCCCTCGTCTTTTTACCTCTCGCCTTTCCTGTTGCGGGTTATTTTACCGCTAGCCGAGAATCCAAGGTAACAGTCTTGTTGCCATTAAATTATCTCAATAGGAAAATGATGACAACTGATTGGAATAAGGTATATTTAATACTGACTTTAATTCGAAAGGTGTTTGAAGAATGGGAAATTCAATGCAAAGTGGCCGTTGATTAACATCTGGCGTTGCCATATCCCTCACGTAAGACGTAGTGGCTGTTGATGTTCGGTTTCCTCCATGTCGCTTGCAACAAAATCTTGTTCGGATTCCGTGCTGGATATTGATATAGTCGAATCCTTTTGCCTTTTTGCCTTTCGATTCGTCATCGCGGTCCTCTCGATTTCTGGATCAAATATTAGTACACCTGTTCGAGAAGATCGGGGTATAAACTAGACAAAATCGAATTAAAACTAGAAGTAAATCAATAGACACCACCTTCCCCGACAACGGCGCCAAAATTTGGTCGCGTCGAAATACGGCCAAAAATGAAATTTATCACCTTTTTTTCACTAAATATTAGTATAGCGAAAATAGGGATCGTCTCCACAGGGAAAATGGCTGATTTTTTTCTAATTTCAAGCTCGATCGATAATAATAATAATAATAATAATAATAAGGAGAATAATAATGATAATATAATGGTAAAGGGGGGATTTTGATGATAAGGTTTTTACCGCAATAACGAAAGAGAAAAATATCGAAACTAACAATGATAAAAATAATAGTCGAAGGAATTATTGTCCACCTAGATTATTTAACTGATCATCGATTTATAAAAATATTATGTCAGCGCAAGCATAATCGGTTATAGTTATCGACGAACGCCTAATAACCAATCTTTTCTTACTTTCTCCGTAATTAAGAGACGCTCTATAATTACTTCCCTAATCGAAAAATAATCTCTTGGACGCCCTGCAAGATTTTAAAGTTCCGACAGCGTTAAATACGAAAAAGACCCGATTATTGACTAATAAACTCGGACGCCGGTTTATTAAAATCAAATCATTTAAACTCACAATATAACTTACACTTACCGTAGGTAGAGAAGTTTAATATCGTTTGCTACTTATTAGAACGTACAAATAATTACGGATTTGCTGTTCTAATTAGCTACGACTTCGCCTAGATTAATTAATCATTGGCCACTATTTTAATCGACCTAAGGTCATCGATAAATTTAATTCAAAGCTAAACAAATACTTACGCTTTCAAAAGTACGCTCGTTTAATCTAACAGTTTTAACAGAACTAGGTTTCGAATAATCCTTCGACTATGGAATTTAGCCGCTAAAAATATTAACCAAAGCACCACTAAAATTAATATATGCTAATGAAATAACAAGACAAGGGGGAATATGCTTACGACCATGCGAATGAAAACTTAGTTCTTTGCCAATAACGACAACAGGTCAAACGCCACAGCCAAGAATATGAAACAAACACCAGAACTCTAAGCTTGCATCGAATCATCATATATATATAAAAGTTCGTAGAGGGTTTTGAATCTAGGCTTATATTGAGTTTATTACGAAACATGCCACACCCTATAGCCGGATGCTATGTGCCACGTCAGCTGTTCATGAGGGTATTTATGCCAATTAAAAGTAGCAAAAATAATGTCCACTTTAGCCTTATGTGTGGGTTGTATTACATCGGTGGCATCATAAATGCGATTTGTATTTTGATCTATAGATTATATTTATTATGCATTTTTTTTTTCGTCGTTTAATTTATATGTGCTGTTTGGAATATCATAGTCGTTAGACCAAAGGTAATCTCGGATAGAAGTCTTATTTATATGCTCTGACTGACGCTTGGTTGTTGCTGGGTTGTTTTGCATTTCATGATGTTTATCGATCCTCTGTTGTGTGTGTGTGTGGTTTGTTTATTGTTGCAAGTTTCAAGCTATGATACAGTCGCTGCAGTTTGAAGGCGTGGATATGTACGATTATTTGATGCCTTTTATGGAGCATATTTATTCGTTTTAATGTGATCCGTGGACGTCATTCAGCATTTAAGAGTGCACTCTCTGGCGAAGTGACCTGGCTTGCCACAATTGAAGCGTTTGTTAGCCTCCTTAGGATTCTTGACTTCGGAGCTCTCTGGTGCACGTCTTTGTTTTAGAGCTTGTAGTCCGAAGTCTATTGGCTGAGGTTGAAGACTTCTTCTTGAAGTACTTTTTGCTCATCATTTGTCCTATGAGAGCTAACTGCTTTCTAGAGCTTTCAAATTTGGCTCAACGTCTCGAGTCTGACTCTTCTTCCGACTTGAAGGTGAAGTGGGCCTAACGATCTTTTTCCTTCTTGATCTGAGCTCCTTTCTCCGAGACTAAGGCAACAGTGTACTCGGTCTGTTTACCTTTCTGCTCTGTGAGAATCTCGCTGATATCATCCTCATGCTGTGAGAGATTGTCAAACACGGCATGGATATCCAACTCCTCTAGATATTTATTTTGTCGAATCTGAGTGGATATTTTCTTCCATTCCGCGGGCAGTGAAGATAGAAATATGATGTTCGTCTCCATATTTGTCTTCGTTATTTCTATCTTCCTCATCTCATTGAGAAGAGTGAGGTACCTTTGGTAGATCTCGTATAGACTCTCCTCCGGCTTTGCTTTGAAGGAGTCGTAAGCAGTGAGAATGTTCGCCTTTTTGGCATTTATGCCAACTTCCGTCCTCTGCATCATCCTATGCAGTTCATCTCACATTCCTTTAGCCGATGAAAGGCTATCAATTTGTCTGTATATGTCGTTGGGGATGCCCTGCATGAGGGTATTCATGGCTACTAGATCAGCCTTAGCCCGAGCTCTTTCCTCTAGAGAGTATTCCCTAGGCTCATTTAGTCGCCTAGAAGGTGGAATTGGAGGAGTAGCTGTTTCGTCACCGGGTACATGGACCCAGAATTGTGCCGGTCCCTCTTCAAGAGACTGCAGTAGATTTTCAGCTTGATCTTACAGAGTGATGAAATTTAGGAAGCGCCTTCTCCACACGGTATATTCGCCTCGTTGCAAAATCGGCGGATGGTTGTCATTTCCGAGCGAGTAAGCATCCATTTGTATTGTAGTCGAGTTGTTGAAGGATCTTCGTTAATTGTTTTGAAAGTTTGAAGATGATGTAATGTGCTTCACAAGTGACAAAATTCGTTAGTAGCGTTTGATTCGGAAAATTAGTTCGAGAGAAAGTTTTTACGCATGCAAAGTCAAAATTGGTCTTTCTCGAAAAAGTTTTTCGCTGAATAATGCTTGAGAAATATTTCTAACTAAAATCGTTTCTGGTGATGACGATTCTAGCGCTGACTTCGTATTCTGACCGAGAACAATTCGCGCGCCAAGTTTTTCGATCGAGAGAAACTAATCCGATCGTAAACCTAGCGAGAAAAATTAGAACGATCGAGAAAAATTCACAGAATACGATTAACACAGATTCGAGCAGAAACAAAGAATTAGACAGTGAAATTTCAGGTAATTGCTCGCAATCAATTGCTAACTACGCACGGACAAGCAATTAAACATGTTATGAAGCAAAATATGTCGAATTTGAGCAAAATCAGAACGTGTTCTTCACAAAAAAACAGTAACATATTAGATTTAATCCTAAATCCGAAGTTCAAACAGTAGTTATGAATTTGATCGAAATAAACGTTTAGCACTTAACCGAGCACAGAAACATCAAATTCAAGTCAATTAAGCACAAAATTTGCTATTGGATCGAAAATAAGATTCGCGCCAAGCCCCGTTTCCGATCCAATTCTAAAACAATTTTGATTCAAAACAGAATGAATCTGCTCTGATACCAATTGTTAGGTCCTACGATTACCAACTCTGAGATCCTAGGCAAGAATTCAAAGTAATTCGACGATAATGATAATCAATAAGATTCGATCGATAAACTCTATTGAAGAACGAGGAGAGAGTTCGAGTAGAGTGAGAAAGTTATTGTTGTTTCTCTCTCTAGAAATTGAATTGCAAACCTTTCGGATTTTTCAATTTCTCTATTCATCTCAATTGGTATAAATATCTAACTAGTCCTAATCTAAGGACTACTATACAAAACGCCCCAAATTACAAGAACGACTAATAAAATCAAGCACAATTAGAAATGGTATTCTACAGGTAATGCCTCCAAATTTGAGTGCAAAGACCACTGCCGCGAGCTCTAGGTCGTGGGTCGGGTAATTCTTCTCGTACTCTTTTAGTTGGCGAGAGGCGTGTGCTATTACATTCCCGTTCTACATTAGTACACACCCTCACCCGTTCTTCGACGCATCACTATAAACGGTAAACCCTCCAGTTCCTGAAGGTATTGTGAGAACTGGGGCTGTCGTAAGCCGCTCCTTCAGTTCTTGGAAGCTCTGTTCGCATTCTGCGGTCCATTGGAACGGCGTATCTTTCCTGGTCAGCCTTGTCAGTGTCGCGCTATTTTGAGAGAAATCCTTGATGAATTTTCTATAATATCCTGCTAGACCGTGGAAACTTCGTACTTCCGTCACGTTTCTCGGTCGGGGACCAATTACTAATGGCTTATATTTTGTTCGGGTCTACGGAAATCCCTGCTCCAGAGACTATATGCCCCAAGAAGGCGACTTGGTCAAGCCAGAATTCGCACTTCTTGAACTTGGCGTTAGGTGTTCTTCGTGTTCTTCCTTTGTCTTCGAATAGATTAGGATATGTCATCGATAAAGACGATGACAAACCTATCTAGATACGGCTTGAACACCCGGTTCATTAAATCCATAAAAGCCGTCGGCGCATTAGTCAGTCTGAATAGCATCACCAAGAACTCATAGTGGCCATAACGGGTACTAAAGGCTGTCTTCGGACTTCTTCCTTCCGGATTCTCAACTGGTGGTAGCCTGAGCGTAAGTCTATCTTGGAGAAGACCGTCGCGCCTTCTAACTGATCAAGCAGATCGTCTATTCTTGGGAGTGGGTACTTATTCTTGATGGTTAACTTGCTCAATTCCCTATAGTCAATACACAATCTCATGGATCCATCCTTCTTCTTTACGAATAACACCGGCGCTTTCCAGGGGGAGAAGCTCGGCTGGATAAACCCCTTCTGCATGAGCTCGTCCAATTGTCCTTTAGTTCCTTCATCTCAGTCGGTGCTAGCCGATAAGGGGTCTTAGATACTGGTGCCACTCCAGGTACCAGGTCTATGGTGAATTCAATTTCCCTCTCGAGCTGTAGCCCGGTAATTCCTCCGGAAATACGTCGGGGAAGTCATTAACTACTGGTACTTCCTTGAATTTCGAAGAGAAGTTTTCTTCCGATTTGATGGCAAATACCAGATACGCTTCGCACCCTGCTAGGATCAGTCGTTCGGCCTTTAGCGCTGATACTCTAGAGATATTCGCCTCTTTACTCGTTCCTCCAAACCTAAAGTGCTCATTTCCATCCATGTTGAACGTGACTATCTGTTAGGTCCTCAGATTAACAACTCTACGATCCTAGGCTAGAATCCCTAGTAATTCGATCGTTTAGATAATCAATTGAATTCGATCGAAAAACTCAAGTTAAGAACACGAGAGAGAATTCAATTAGAGTGAGAAAGCTACTGTTGTTTCTCTCTCTATAAATCGAATTGCAAGCCCTTCGGATAAATTCTCTAAACTTTCTTTATTCAGCTCAATTCATTTACAAGTATTTATGCCAAACAAGCTTGGTATAAATATCAAGCTAGCCCTAATCTAAAGACTAATACAAATAAAGCCCCTAATTACAAGGACAACTAATGAATCAAGCACAATTACAAATGATATTCTACAATCTCCCCCTTTGTGCTTGATTGCGTCTGCGCGCTGTTCGTCCAGCGCATGCTCGTAGTCCCTAACGGTCTCCCTGAGCTTCAGGCGCTCCTTGATGTCATCCAACAATTCCATCAAGAGCGGCTGTTCTCTCACAAACCGGTGGATCCTCAGCATCGTGACTCTATTTATCTCTTCCAACCTCTGTTCGATATTTCTCCTGACGATCTTGAGGGTTCCGTCGCAGAACTTGTGAATTTCTGTCTTCAGCATCAACCTATTCTTCTTGGCAATTGGGTTGTTGTTGGTGATGCCGATGACAGAGCTGATATGCACGTGATTGCTTGGAAGCCTCTCGATCTCAGGTCCTTTGAAGAGTGGTTCGGCCATGTTGACCTTCTTCATATTGCTCTCAAGCGCCATTTGAAGGTCGTGAGCGGCGAAGTACTTGACTTGTCGCATCATGAACCGGTAGAGCCAGCCCTTCTTTCTTGATGAAGCCCTGAGGACCTTTGTACTTCTCCACGTATAGTTGATAAAGATGGTACACTTCATCGGCGGGGAGGTACGGTAGGTCGCTCTCGCTCAGTTCCTCTCGGGTCCTATCCACTCGTTCGATGATATAGTGAGGTGTTGGAAGTCCTCCTTTGGCACTAGACACTGAGGAGTTGGCAAATTGGGGAGAGTTCCCTGAAGTGACTCTTCAGTAGATTCTTCAAGATCCCCAGCCTCACGTTCGGTCCTAGTTGGGTCAGCATCAACAGATAGGTCATTCTCTTCTGCTGATCCCAGTGAGAGATCCCTCTCAGCTCGAACTCATCCCGCTTCTTAATTCGAACCGGTGACCTCCAAATGTTTTCCCTGACTTCTTCAAGGAAAGGTATCTCTATGTGAATGTTCTCCCACGGCGTGTCGATCCGAACGGTCCCTGACATCTGTCTTGTAGGGGAGGCCGCTCGTTGTGCGATGAACTCTGGTAGCCTTGGGATTTCACTTTTGTAGTCTATACCTTCTTGAAGTTCATCGTCTTCTATGATCACGAGGTCCACGGATGCTTGTTGTAAGAAGTGGCGTACGTCCTGAAGCCGTTGTCTCTGATGCTCCTCGGGCATGGAATGGGTCATCCACTGGCCTTCGAAAATGTACTTGTCTAATACTTCGTGTGGATTGACGCCATGTCCAGAGGGTCCCGATTGGTCTGGAGCAACGGAGGGAGTAGCTTTGTGTAGCTGCCAGAGCTACAAGCATTGCAGCACTTGCTTCTTCTTCCGGAAGCAAGGGGCTTGAGTGGATCGGCGGTGTGGGCGGAGGCGTACGTAGGGTAAAGGTTGGTTGGTCGATATTTGGTAGAGTGGCGGTACGGTGCATGGTGTTGGTGGTTTGTGTTTGGATTTGTGTTTGGATTTCACCAGCTCCAGCGCTTGTCTGCGTAGCGCCCGAGCCTTGTCCTTGGCCGGGTGTAGATGTCCTCGGCCTCTTCTCCCCCTCATGAGGGTCCTGATCGTCAGGATTGTCATGTCGTGAGTGGGAGCTTTGGCCTCGGCAGGTGTCAGTCGGTGGCTCAGGATGATCCACCAATCGCCGATAGAGGGATTCCTCTTGAGGTGACCGAATGGACAGGCCGATCAAGCGGGCGAGTAATATGTCATGGAGCTCGGTTATGGGTATGGTCTATGGGTTGATGAGGATGGAGGAAGTGGCTAAAGGATCGGTGGGTGTGGGTTGTGGAGGTGTGGGGTAGATTTATGACGAAGGCCCTTCTGAGACATGTGCTTTCCCGGTATCTTGTCGAGATGTCTCGATGGCATGTAACACTTTCTCCGTGATTGTGTCTTCCATAGTTCTCACAGCGGCAGAGAGAGCAGCATGGAACTGCTCGATCGTCACAAAGGGAGTGGACGCCTCCGTGGATGGACCAGGACGACTGATGTCGCCTGTTATCAACCCTTGAGTAGACACCGACTCTTGGGGTTGGCTCACAGTCACTTGAGATTGTGACTGTATGAGACTTCCACCCAATCCTCGAGTCGAATCCAGAGGATCCGCCTCTAAGGGTGTTATGGAAAGCTCAGGTTGCGCCTGCGAACCAGACACCACGTGAGATGGTTGCGGCTCAAGATCGAGCGATGAAGTGCCGACAGCACTTGTCGTTGTGGTCAGCATAGTATCTGGTGCGGTGGTGACTGCTGGAAAGAGCGACTCCAACTGAATACTGAGTCTTTTGGGAGTCCTCCTGATCAGACTGATTTCCTCATCAGACTGTGTCAGACGGGGTGGCGGTGTGAGGAGTAAGGTCTCGATCGACGTTCTCCAATGTCTGATCAGTCACCAGTGGAAGTAAAGTGTGCCCCATTTCCGTTTCGGGCTGTGCTTCTTGTTGAAGGACTTCCTCAAAAGTTTCTTCGAGCACGCCAACATTTACGGGGACTTCCACTTGTAATTCGAGTGCAGGAGCCTCGAGCCCCATCTCTATAGCCACGACGTCGATTAAAGTATCTTCTACATCGGGCATTGGCTCTTCGACCAAAGGAGACTCATGTTGAAGCTCCTGAGTGACAACATCGATCATCGTGTCGTCAGGGCTTGGCTGGTGTTCCGGTTGGGAAGTGCTCACATGGTGATCTGCCGGGGGCCCCCTGATCATTTCCTCCGTTAAATTGTGTTCCCGGCAGAACCTTTGATACACAGCTCCCGCAGGGTCGGCGAGCCTGAGTAGATTGAGCGGAATCGGCATCGACGGTTGGTCCAGGTCCGCGAGCCGTTGATTGTAGAAAAACTTTAGCCTTGGCGGCTGATAGTTTCCACCAGGAGGTAGCTGAGGGATGTTCTCCGCATGTAACTCCATGAACTCCCTGATGATCACATTGAACCATCGAGCATAGGGCATGTTCTTCGACCTTCAGTTCTCTTTCTGCCGAATCTGGTCCGCGAGGTCGTTCCAGATCAGCTGAGTGTAGTCATAATTTCTTGAGAAGGCAATGCCGTGGAAGATCCTCAAAATATTGCTCTTGCCCTTATCGAATCCTGCGTGCTTGGGGGACAGACACTTATTCACTATTCTGAATAGTGTCTTCCACCGGTGTGGGATTCCGCTGCTCTGGACCTGAGCTAATCTTGTAAGTGGCGGTTGGTATCCCATGTGCAAGAAGTCCTGAATCATCTCTGCGTCCGTCGGGAACGGGTCATAGTTGTCGTTGTGGGGCAAGTCCAGCATCATCCCAAACTGGCTCTTGCTCATAAGAATATGCCGCGTCCCGAGTTTTGTTGTGAAGGAGAATGCCCCATTTGCTACAACTCCTTGTATATATCCCCAGAGTTGCTGGAGATAGACCATCGGCACTGATGCGGTGACCGTTAACACATGCCAGATGGGGTGGCATCTGAGGATGGATACGATGATCTCGTCCGGGCACCGAAATGTGCTCAGATCGAGCTGAAAGTTCGTATCCTGAACCTTTAAGTACAGATTGTGATCATATATATGGTTGTATCTTGGGTAGCGATCCATCCGAAATATAAGATATATAAAAGTTTATTAGATCAATTTTATTTTCAGTCGAAATATGAATAAATTTCATCAAACTATAGTAATATTGCAAATAATAGCATGTTCGATGAATTTTGAATTGAAATCATATCAAATGTATAGTGTATGTTTAATTTCAAAAATCGTGATGGCATGAATGTAATTTCGAATGAAATATATGTCGTGTGAAAAACAGTTTGAAATTTCGCTAAGTGTTAAATCAGTAAGTTACTATTCATGCCGAGAAAATTTTCGGTCGATAAAATTGAATTGCGATTTGATTTCCTATATATTGATTTCAATTGAAAGAATTCCGTCTAAATTTTGCGATCGAAAAATTTTCTCCGCTATTGTTAGCTACAATGTAAAAGACTTTGAAAAAAAATTTCTAAGTATTGAAGTTGAAAGCTAGACTGTAGTCGATCAATTTTACGGTCGAGAAAAATTCCGTATAAATTTACGATCGAGAAATTATTTCTCAGGCAAATTCACTGTCGAGAAATTTTCTTCGATTGAATAAAATTTTTCGATTTGAAATTTGTGGAGCGGTATGTGATTATCGATTGTAAGTAAAATTTTTGCTACTGTACTTATTTATCGAGAAATTGGTCAACGACGAAACTAAGTCAATCGTCGAGAAATTTTTCGATCAATTTAATCTAAGTGGCGAATTTTACGATCGAAAAATTTAGCATTGAAAGATTAATTTTTCGCTGCTAAATTTTTGCGACCGAAATAAAATGAAATCGAAATTTTAATTTTGTGATGGTAAGTTTAACCCTCGATTTGAATATGCATCTAAATTATCTATTCAGTGCATAAGTTTTTCGCTCGTAGAAAATCATAATTGGATTTTACGATGGTAAGTGTAACGGTTATAATCTTTTATCGTGATGACTAAGTCAAAATTTTGCGATCGAAAACTAGGTCGACACAAATAGTATCTCGATTGAATTGAAATCCAATTAAGATAATTTGCGATCGACAAAATTCTTCGACAGCTTCAAAACTTCAAAATACCCAGTTTCATCGAAACTCATTTTATCATCACAGATGGAAATTTTCCAACGATTTACGCTATTTGTTTCATCAAAAACATCGAATCTATCTAAACAACAGGCATTTAACTCAGAAAATCCAAGAAGCATGCCTAAATTTAGTGAAACAGTATACGTTTAAATGGTTTTTGAAGAACAGTCGAAAAATCTTAACTAAACATGCGAAAAACTACAGAATGTAAATGCAAGTCAAGTTATAACATTCGCAATCGTTAACCGAATCGAATTTCTACCTTAATCAGACGATTTGAAGTGAGAAAATCGAAAGATTTTGAAGGTTTTTGAATCGTCTGAGAAAGTTTTGCGAGAGAGTTTTTTTTATTAGGTTTTGCGTGAGAAAAAGATTTTCGACTGACAAAAGTTAAACTTTTATTAACTAGAATTAATTCGTTGTTGGGCTTGTGATTTGACATTTTGCGATTTAATGGATTAGGCCCACGATCCCGACACTGTTTACGATCGAGAAACTTTAGATTGCGAATTAATTCTAATATCCAGTTTCTCGATAGAAAGTTCTTCTAAAGAATTTCAGATTGACCCCTATTTCAAAATAGAACCCATTGTATGGCTCCCCCTTAGTAATTAAAATAAATGCAATTAACTCCCTGTATTTTTCGTGTAGTAACGTCTAGCTCCCCTGGCAGAAGTTTAAAAATCTGTACCACTTAGAGATAAACGTTAGTAATAATGGATTTAATCAGCAATTATTTTTGGCAATTTTATCTTTGAAGTGTCGACGTCTCACTCCGTAATTTTGTTTGAAGGAATCTGAAATACTTAGAGAAAAACGTCGAGAATATTTGGAGCTAATCCACGATTTTTATATTTGCTCCCCCTCAAATAATGCGCAAGAATTGACTAATTATGCAAGCATATGAAATCAATTCAAGTCACGAGCATATAACACACAAGTTTACTAAGTAAGCACGTATACATGGTCCCCGAAAACATGTACTTAAAATATTGTGTGAGGGTAAGAGCAATGAAAAGTTTATCGCATTTAAACAATTCAGTGCCAATGCAATATCACATTGCATTTAGAATGTGCGACACGCTAAAGAAATTCGCATTTATTCAATTCAACGTATATGAAATATAACATTTCATGTCAAAATGTGCGAATTTTATTATTTATTATTTATATATATATATATATTTTATTTTTTTTATTACTATTATTATAGTATGGGGTCAGATTATTTTGCTTCGATCAATCGTCATTCTTAAAATTTACGAGACATTTGAAAGACGAAAATGCCGTCAAGTCTTGTCGTCAAACTAAAGTCCTAAGTTCATAGACTGTTCCATTTCGACAACTCTCACTAGGTTCGCTCTTGCTCTCAATAATTTCTATCTTGGAATTTTTATATTTTTATCGCCCAAGTCAACACAAGCAGTTTCAAGTCAATTTACCTGTGATCGAGGCGTGTTTAATCATTTCACCCAAGCGAGAGAACGTCGATTGGAATCAAAGGGGTGTAAAGGTTTTAGTTTGGCTAGGACTTAGAAGGGAAGGAATTTAGAGGAAAGTGAGCTTATCTCTTCGTCATCTTCTATTTCTATGTCCGTCTCCTTTTTTTTCGACGTCTTTCTTCTTTTCAATCTTTTCTCCCTCTTTTTCTTTTAAGAACTATCCCTTTTTATGTTATGCTCAAGCTGAAGCTCCGCTTCTCCAAGAGGCTATAGGAGATTATTGTAGGCGAAGTTCTTCTCGTTGGTTCTCGGGCCGATACCGTGCTCCTCTTCTCTTAATCCCTAGAGAGGTTTCAGAGATTATCTTTTTGGAAAAGTTCACGGTTATGGAATTCGTACCCGAGGCTGCGCTCCTCTTCTCGTTTCCCGATATAAGGCCGGATTATCGTTGGAGAAGTTCACTTCGTGGTGCTCCTCTTCCAGCCGTTCTGACGAACGTACGAGATTATCGTTGGAGAAGTTCGCAGCAGGAACCATGCCACTTTCTACAAGGTAGTCGGAAGGCCGGTTCCTTTGGTCTTTGCGCGTTGAGCAAAGCCTTCTTTTGTCATCATCCTACTTTTCTTTTGTTATCTCCCCCTCCTTTTCTCGTTTGAACAACCATTCGAAGAGTCTAGAATTCGGTTGAAGGCTGGGAATGGGTTTCAAATGAAGAAAATGACGTCGGAGAAGGCTCAAAGTGGATGACTAAGGGCAAACGTGGGGGAATTTATATAAGGCCGAATGAGGAATATCCTAAACTCCCTTATCATTTTCCTAGCAATCTAACGCAAGATGAGTATGACACCAAGAATCACTAGGTAAGCAAGTAATTTATGTGTGACTCATTCGAGAAGTAGATCCAAAGAAAGGAAAAAGGAACAAGGCTTGAACCCTCACGCATGTAGAGTGACTATGTGTCTAGTGGAACAATCAAATGACCTTTTAGACACAAGAATGCGACTTAGACTGACAAAATTTAAGCAATTAAATCGATCGCATGCCGGGGTAAAATCCTGGTGACTTTGATCAAAGCATCCTAAAGGATTTCGTCATACCCCATTATATTATATATATATATATTTATTATTTTTTTTATTATTATTATTTTTATCACGCAAGATAAGGACAAATAAGCATAGAAAACACATAGAACAGAGCATGTGATAGCACAGAAGATTAGGTAATGCACATATTACGGAAGATTCAGCATGCCTAATTTTCCGACAGGGAATTGGAATCGTTTCTCATCCAAGGCCTTGGTGAAAATGTCGGCTAGTTGAAACTCCGTGTTCACAAAGTACATCTCTATCGTGCCTTTTTCTACGTGATCTTTGATAAAATGATATCTAATGTCTATGTGTTTTGTGCGTAAATGATGAACAGGATTGCAAGTAATGGCGATTGCACTTTGACTATCACTATATATGGGTATATTATTTAGATTGTACCCATAGTCGCGAAGCTGTGTCCGCATCCACAGCATCTGTGAGCAACAACTGGCGGCAGCTACGTATTCTGCTTCGGCCGTCGAAGTGGACACACAGTTCTGCTTTTTGGATGACCAGCAGACCAGCTTTTCTCCTAGAAATTGAGCGCCGCCGGACGTGCGTTTCCTGTCCATTCGGCAACCAGCATAGTCAGCGTCAGTGTAGCCGATAAGTTTGAAATTCGTACCCTTTGGATACCATTGGCCAAGGGTAGAGGTGCCCTTAAGGTAGCGTAGAATTTTTTTGACCGCGAGCATATGGGATTCTTTGGGATCGGCTTGAAAACGGGCACACAAGCAGGTGGCAAACATGATATCCGGCCGGCTCGAAGTGAGGAGGTAGAGAAGAGATCCAATAATACTGCGATACAGTGTGATGTCGACCGATTTACCAGAGGGATCGGCATCCAACTTGCAGCTTGGTGACATAGGAGTGCTGAGAGGCTTGCTCTATCCTTGATGTACTTTGTCTGACTGATGAAAATTCCATTATTGAGCTGTGACTTGAAGGCCTAAGAAAAATTGCATCTCTTCCATGTGACTCATCTCGAATTTGCTCTTCATGAGATCTCCAAACTCCTTGCAGAGCCGAGGATTTGTTGAACCGAAGATGATGTCGTCGACGTATACTTGGACGACCATCAGATCTTTTTCATGCCATTTAATGAAGAGGGTTGTGTCTATCGTACCTCGTATGAATCCAGACTTCACGAGGAAATTACTCAGGACATCGTACCAAGCACGTGCGGCTTGTTTTTAGTCCATAGAGAGCTTTGTCCAAGCGATAGACGTGATCGGGATGTTCTTGATCAACGAAACCTTTCGGCTGAGCGACGTAGACTTCTTCTTTAACACGCCGTTGAGAAAGGTGGTTCTAACATCCATCTGATAGACTTTGAAGTCTTTGTGAGCCGCATAAGCCAGCAGGAGGCGAATAGCTACGATACGGGCAACAGGAGCATAAGTCTCGTCGTAGTCGATGCTTTCCTGTTGATTGTATCCCTTAGCAACTAGCCTTGTTTTGTTCCGGATCACTTCACCATCTTCATTTTTCTTGTTCTTGAAAACCCATTTAGTTCCGACCACTGTTTTTTCCATGTGGACGGGGTACCAAGGTCCACACTTGAAGACGTTCGAATTGATTGATTTCCTCTTGCATTGCAATTGTCCAATCCGGGTCTCGAAGTGCGTCTGCTACTTTGGTAGGCTCGTTTCGGCTCAGGAAGCAACTGAAAAGACTGTGTTGATGAGGTGTCCTCACACCAACCGAAGGATCGCCAATTATCTGAACAACCGGGTGGCCTCTCGTCCACTTGCGCTCATGAGGCAAGGCTGAAGTCGATGCGTCAGCCATCTGTGGATCTGGATTGCCTATAGTCTCAGATTGATCATTTGTCTGAGGAAGTTCCCATACTGCACTGTAGGTTCTTCGGTATTCTGTGGCAATTCTGAATCGGGTGGGATAGAGGTGTGAGATGAACTTGGTACGTCGGTCTCGTTCGGTGGAGAATCCATTGTAGGTATAGTCGTGTATGACCGATATACCGGTTCGAAGAGAGAATCCAAATCGTCTATTGCAAGTCTCGTTGCTTCGTCTGACACTGATCCTGAAGTTGTTGCCATCTTCTGTTGGTTTTGCGCCAACACACTAGTGATTACGAGTTCTGAAATGTTGTCTTCAGAAGCCAACGGGTTGAGCACGGGTCCTGAACTGAATTGAGCAGGAACCAACGGGTTAGGCACGGGTCCTGGACTGAGTTGACCAGAAGCCATTTCTGCCACTTCGTGGAAAGTGACATTATAGCTTTCCTTAATAGTTCGGTTGGACTTGATGTATACTCGGTACGCTTTTGATGTTGAAGAATACCCGACAAATGTAGCTTCGAATGCTTTAGGGTCGAACTTTGCACGTTGCTCTCGGTCGTTCGCCACAAAGCACTTGGACCCGAAGACTTTAAGGAAAGAGATGTTGGGCACTCTATTATTCACAATCTCGTACGGAGTCTTGTTGAACCGTTTGTGAACCACCGTCCTGTTTTGAGTGAAACAAGCAGTATTGACTGCTTCAGCCCATAGAAAGTGTGGAAGTCCCGATTGGATCAGCATTGAACGAGCGGCTTCCACTAGTGTTCGATTTTTCCTTTCAACGACCCCATTTTGTTGAGGTGTTTTGGCGGCTGAAAATTGTTGACTTATTCCAAGTTGCTGACAAAACTCACTGAGGTGATTGTTCTTGAACTCAGTGCCGTTGTCTGTTTTAACAACTTGAATAGTCTGTTGCAGAAGATTTTGAGTTGTGTTCACAAAATTGATAATCAAGTCACCGGTCTCGTCTTTCGTTCGGAGGAATTTTGTCCACGTGTAGCGAGAATAGTCATCTACAATCACTAGGACATACTTTCTTCCATTGATACTCTGAGTCTGCATCAGACCACAGAGATCCATGTGAATTAGTTCCAATGGTCGAGAAGTAGATGCAATTTGCTTGACGTGATGAGATGCTCGCTTCATTTTTCCTATGTGACATGCCGAACAATGATGCTCCCTTTAGTTGCATAGTTGGAAGACCGTGAACCAACTTTTTGTAGAAAGACGTTGGAGAGCTTTCATGTTTCGATGACACAGTCGTTGACGCCATAGGCTGTTCCTCTGTAAATCAATCTGAGAAATGAGGCATACAGCTGTCGAGGGCCGCACGGACGTCAGGTTGATCGTGTAAAGATTGGATCTCCGAAGTCCTTGAAGGAGTTCTGTGTCCTGACTATCCAAAATTCTGCACCCGTCAGCATGGAAGACCACCTTGAAGCCTTTGTCACAAAATTGGCCTATGCTGAACAAGTTATGGCGGAGGCCTTCGACGTATGAGACATCTTTGATGGTCAAATTCTTCAGAATGATATCCCCAAGTCCTAGAATCGGGGCTGAATCGTTGTTCCCAAATCTGACTTTGCCGTTTGGTCGGTCTTTGTAGTTGCTCAGCAGCTCTTGTTTACCAGTCATGTGTGTGGAGCAACCAGAGTCGGGGTACCACACATGATGGATCTACAAAAACAATTTAGAGAGCTTTAGGTACCCACTTAAGCATGGGTCCTCTCGGATTAGCAGATTTAATTTTGGGTTCAGATATGACTCCTAAATCTATTTTTGGAAGAGTCTTAATAACCCATTGCACTTTTGGAGAAGTGGGCTGGGTTTTGCCTCTATAGGAGACTTGGCCCTTTTGGCTTTTGTCGTCCTAGGCGGAGATTTAGGAAACATTTGGGTTGAACCTTACAGGGAAGGTTAATTTCAGCTTGTACAAATGCCTTGGAATGTTTGACTGGGGAAAAAATCTTTTCTTGTGATAGTCTCCTAAGGTGCTTGGGGGATTTAATTTCTACGGGATAACTTAGGTGAGTACAATCATGTACGGCGCCATAAGCTTTCTTTATGGTTGGATCCTGTTTCCTACGAATCTGCCTTATGGCATTTGTTTCAGAATGATTAGTAGTAATTTTCGGGGTAGAGCCTATTTCGAGATTTTCACTTCTATAGGTGATAGTCTGAAGTGAGCACGTAGAAGCAATTATTTTGAACGTAGAAATGGCTCTTTTATTACTACGAGTGTCTTTTATTTTGACAGAAGGAATAACATGTTCAGAAACATTTAAATCTACTAGCTCCTTCTTTAGTTTAGGACTAGACACTCTCGCCTTCGTAGTCGATGCTAGCTCTACGCTCCCTGTGGACGTAGGTGAAGTAGAATTAGTCTTAGCACTTGTAATAGAATTATTAATGCTCTTACGATCTTTTAAAGGCGATTTTTCTATTTTCACGCTTTTTATGATAGCGTGTGAGGAAGTTTTGGTGGACAGGGAAGCCTTGAGATTTTCCATCTCTTTAAAGAATTTTTTCTTTTCAGCTTCGAAATTCTCTCTGTCTTTGTCTAGTTTCGCCTGTGACTCCTCTATCTGTTTTATGATAGGGGGTTTGTAGAGAGAATTTTGATAATTAACCTTTTTGACTTCCTCGTAGTGTTCTTTAGAGTCAGGAGGTAAGACTTGAGCTAAATCACTGACAGGTGTTAAGGATTGTTTCCTATTTTTGTCCTTTTTAATTAGTTCAGTAGTCAAAGGGGATCTCAGGCCCATGTGAGGCTTGTTTGATGGGTGAATCAAACGCATGTTCATACGTCGATTCCGTAATGTTCCTAAGAGAGGTTGCAGCTAAACCCATGTTCTTAATGTCATGCATTTCTTTCTTCCGTAAAATACGTGGGTTAGTGTAACCTATCCCTTCTATTGGATTATAAAACTCTATATCCTTGGGCTTGTTTAAGAATATCGTCTGTTCAGAGTGTCCCTTACGCGTAAGAAGATGATCTAATTTTTTAATTTTTGCATACAACTTCCTGCGTTCCTCACTTAGGAGAGCATAATTATCTTCTACCGTCAGTTTGGCGGCTTGACAGGTGTCTAGATCCTTACTAAGCTCACTAACCTTAGCGTTAGATGTTTCTATTTGAGCTTCTAAGTCAGTGATCTTAGAGGTAGCTTCGGTTATCCTACAATTTAAGGTAGCTTTCTCGTTGAGATGCCTAACCAAATAATTGTAGTTATTTGCTAGCCTATCTTCTAATTCTTTAATCTTTTCACTATGCTGTCCTAAAGGAGGTTGACTAGTCTCTCTAGAATGTAGACTCTTAGTAAGTTCTTCTATTTTTGCACTAGAGCTTCTAAGTTCTGATTCGAGACTATATATTCTCCTGAGCTCTCTCAAGTTTGTTCTCTACTTCCTTTATATTTTTCTGCTCACGTTTCATGTTAGCATATTGCGTTTGATATGATTCTAACATGGTCAATAATGTGGAAAGAGTGACTACCTCATTTGAAGACGTGGATGCGTTGTCGTCGTCCGTATGAGTGGATGTTTCGGCGTTCAATTCGTTGTCGAGACGGACCATGAGGGCTAAGTTCTCAACTTCGGAGCTCGACGTGTCCTCGAGCCATTGGTCCTGTTCGGCCATGAGAGCTACTCCAGCTTCTTTCTGTTTTGTCAATTGAAGCTTCCTGGAGTAGTAGTTTGCATCTCTATTCTTCGGGAGAGTGCACTCTCTGGCGAAGTGACCTGCTTTGCCACAGTTAAAGCATTTGTTAGTCTCTTTGGCATTCTTGACCTCGTAACTCTCCAGAGCACGTCTTTGTTCTTGGAGCTTGTAGTCCGAAGTCTGTTGGCTGAGGTTGAAGACTTCTTCTTGAAGTACTTCTTGCTCATCATTTGTCCAATGAGAGCTAACTGCTTTCCAAGGGCTTTCATGTTCGGCTCGATGTCGGAGTCCGATTCTCCTTCTGACTCTGATGATGAAGGTGGCCTAACGATCTTTTCCTTTCTTGATCTTGTGCTCCTCTTCTCCGAGACTAAGGCAACGTGTCATTGGTTTGTTTGCCTTTCTGCTCTTTGATAATCTCGCGGATATCATCCTCATGCTGAGCGAGATTATCAAACACGGCATGGACATCCAACTCCTCTAGATCTTTATTTTGTCGTATTTGTGTGGATATTTTCTTTCATTCCGTGGGCAGAGAAGATAGAAATCTTATGTTTGTTTCCATGTTTGTCTTTGTTATTTCTATCTTCCTCATCTCGTTGAGAAGAGTGAGGTATCGTTGGTAGATTTCGTATAGACTCTCCTCCAGCTTTGCTTTGAAGGAGTCGTAAGCAGTGAGAATGTTCGCCGTCTTGGCCTTTATGCAACTTCCGTCCTTTGAATCATCATATGCGGCTCATCCCACATCGCTTTAGCCGATGTAAGGCTGTCTATTTGCCTGTATATATCATTGGGGATGCCCTGCATAAGGGTATTCATGGCTACTAGATCAGCCTTAGCTCGAGCTCTCCCCCAGAGAGTATACTCTAGGCTCCTTTAGTCGCCTAGAAGCTGGAATTACTGGAGTAGTTGATTCGTCCCCGGGTACATGAACCCAGAACTGTGCCGGTCCCTCTTCAAGGGACTGCAGTAGATTTTTGGCTTGATCCTTTAGAGCTATGAAATTCAGGAAGCGGCTTCTCCACACTGTGTATTCGCCTCTTTGCAAGATCGGCGGACGGTTGTCATTTCCGAGTGAATATGCATCCATGTTTGTATTATAGTAGTCGAGTTGTTGAAGGATCTTCGTTGATTGTTTTGAGAGTTGAAGACGATGTAAAGTGCTTCACAAGTGACGAAATTTGTTAGTAGCGTTTGATTCGAAGATTTGTTCGAGAATTATTTTCGATTCAATCTTTAAAGTATGATTGAAATTAATTTCGTCGATATAGAATGTATTTACTGTTCTCGTGCGAGAAATTTTGTCAGCGAAATATTTTACGAGCGAAATAAATTGCCCAAAATTGTTCAGTCGAGAAAAGTTTCCTGATCGTGAATTTATTTCGATCGTAAAGAAACAGTACGTTAGTAAGTTTCTCGACAAGTCAAAATAAATCCGTTGACTAGAAAAGTTTCTCGCGTATAAATGATTTTCGCCTGGTCAAACGTTAAAAGGTTTGACTAAAAAAGTTTTTCGAGTGGAAGTTATTATGCATGCAAGGTCAAAATTGGTCTCACTCGAAAACGTTTTTCGCTGGATAATGCTCGAGAAATATTTCTAACTAAAATCGTTTCTGCTGATGACGACTCTAGCGCTGACTTTGTATTCTGACCGAGAAAAATTCTCGCGCTAAGTTTATCGATCGAGAAACTAATCCGATTGCACAGATTCGATTAACACAGATTCGAGCAAAAACAAATAATCAGATAGTGAAGTTTGAGGTAATTACTCGCAATCAAGTACTAATCACGCACGAACAAGCAATTAAACACGTTATGATGCAAAATATATCGAATTTGATCAAAATCATAACGTGTTCTTCATGTTCTTCGTCAACAGTAAAATTTCATAATCAAATTAATCAAAATTCGAAGATCAAACTGCTACTGATCTAGTCGCAATGATCATTTATCACTTAATCTAGCACTGAAACATCAAATTCAAGTCAATTAAGCACAGACTTAAGCTATTGGATCGAAAAACTTTTCGCGCCAAATCTGTTCTTCGATGGAACAGTGTTCGAAATAAAATTTCGATCCAATTCTAACAATTTACGATCAAAACAGAACGAATCTGCTCTGATACCAATTGTTAGGTCCTCAGATTAACAACTCTACGATCCTAGGCTAGAATCCATAGTAATTCGATCGTTTAGATAATCAATTGAATTCGATCGAAAAACTCAAGTTAAGAACACGAGAGAGAATTCAATTAGAGTGAAAAAGTTACTGTTGTTTCTCTCTCTAGAAATCGAATTGCAAGCCCTTCGGATCAATTCTCTAAACTTTCTCTATTCAGCTCAATTCATTTACAAGTATTTATACCAAACAAGCTTGGTATAAATATCAAGCTAGTCCTTAATCTAAAGACTAATACAAATAAAGCCCCTAATTACAAGGACAACTAATGAAATCAAGCACAATTACAAATGATATTCTACACTATCTTACGGTGGCAGTCTATAATGGCTTCGTACTTCGATAGCCAGTCCATCCCGAGAATCACCTCATAGTCATTCATGGGAATTATTATGAGGTCTATGGAAGTTCCTTATCCCCGGTTACTACTGGGCAATCCCGTAGTATGTGGTTAGTTTGGGTGGGGTTCCATTTGGCACGGTCACACTATACTCGCACTCAGCTCGGTGAGGCATGACTCCTATTCTCGTGACGTACTTAGTGGATGTAAATGAGTGCGTCGCTCCCGAGTCGACTAGAATGCACGTGGGAGTTTGATGGATGAAGACAGTACCTGTCACCACTGCCGGGTTATTTTCCACTTCCTCGGACGTGATCGTGTAAACCGGGCCGGTACCATCGGGGGTCTTGCCTGGTTTCCAGCTTGTCTTCTGGATCCAATTTCTTGGCATGCCTTGAGACAGTGGCCCGTCTTGCCACATTTGAAGCAGGTCGCGTTCTCGGAATAGCAGACCCTGGTGTGCCTTCGCGTGCACTTTGGACATACGGGTAGGTTCAGTTGGGATCTACCCTGATTTGGGTTGGGTTGTTGGGGTGGTCCTGGTCGATTCTGAAAATACTGCTTCCCACCCTTGGCGACGAACTTTCGCTTTTGGTTGCCTCCGCTCCCTTGCGGCCGTTGTACAAACTTTTGTTTAGCTTCTTGGGCGCGGACAATCCTGGCTTCCGCTTGTTTTGCCACTAGTGCCCTTTCAGCCACTTGAGCATATGTGGCTCTTGTATCCTAGCCATGCTTACATCTCAGTACAGCTCAAGCTTTAACCCTTCCATGAACCTTTCAATCTTGAGCGCGTCGGTGCTCACCATATGGGCTGCAAATCTTGAGAGTTGTTCGAACTTCTTGATGTACTCCGCCACTATCATTGCCCCTTGGCGGAGGTTGATGAACTCATTCATCCCCTGGGCTTGGACGGGGGAACTATAAATGTGGTTTCAGGTAAATGATTCGAAGGCTCGATGGAATCGGGAAAATTAGGTAACAAATCGGGCGACTGTAGTTGTATGGAAATCATGCGATTCCAAGTTAAATTGCATATAGGACAAGTCTCGGCAATTTTAGCTTGGATACACCACAAATCGGCCGATTGAAAGGAATAGGAAATAGCATGGAGACTAAGTAATATATTTGGTAAAATCGAACGAATGAAATGCCCTAACAAATCGGGCGATTTCACAAGCATTGATGGTCGAATCGAGCATGAGCATGCATGCATGAAATCGGACGATTTCAAGCACAACCCAAATCGGCCAAGCACTAATCAGGCGACTTCATGCACATGCATAATCGATCGAAATTAGTCCATGTGAGATCAAATTGGGCGATTTAAATAGAAACTACACTTGGCATGAAGGGAACAAATCGCCGAAATTGAGTTAGTGGGACAAGAATCGGGCGATTCCAGAAGTGAACAATCGAATGACTTATAGAAATCGGGCGAATTGCATGATATTCGTGGATAATCGTACGATTTTGAATATGATGGCATTGGGTTCGATCGAAAGTAGGTAATTAATTTAGCAATAATCGGGCGATTTGACAAGGGACGTAGAACTTTTGCCGAGCCTTCCACCTTAAGAACTTAATAATTTTACTTAGGATTTATTTTGGGGGTGGCGACTTAGGAAATATCGAGTGACTTAGAATAGTGGTAAAATTACTTAACAAGAATACCTTAGCTTGACTTAACAAAAAAAAAAAGAAGAAAAGAAAGGTACAATGCTTATATTATGATATTTATGTCTAAAGGTCGAACAGTAGATAATTCCTGAAGCAGTGAGAACACGTAGCTCGGACGACAGGTAAGTAGAAATTCAACTACGACACGTAACTTACCTGCGCATGATTATGTGATACGTGCTTATATGACCCTATGTGAACCTTGTATGATATGATACGCATTATGCATGAAGACATGATATGCATAATTATATGATCATGACATGAACATTTGCACGCATAAGTAGTACGAAAGACATGAGGTACGAGCATGCATAAGATCGCCTGTGTGCGATGTTTATTCGCCGATATTGGCATCTACTGTCGACTCAATGAAGAGTCACGGCTCTTCTATGCGATCATGGCGTTATGATGCCGATTTGCCTGTTATGATAGGCAGGGGGAATACCCCATTTGCGGGAGATGCAACCTGGAGGATGCGACCAGAGGCATGCACTACACAGAGGGAACCTCTGGGGTAGTGACCTAGGTATTGGCTACCAGTGAGAAGCGTCCGCGTGGAGGCCACACTGAGTAAGGGAAGATTCCTTCGGGTGACCTTCTAGTGTGTGAACCTCGACATATGTATGAATCCCTCGTGGATTTAGAGCTCTATGAAATGGCGCATAGTAAGATGGAAAGCCGAGGGCCCATATGACGTATATGTCTAAAAGAGTATGAGCGTTAGCGAGCGATGGCGTGGATTGCTGTCGTTAGGACATGTGCATACATGCATCATTTCTACGAAAATCCAAGGAAATTCCTTCATCGTCACTAAGGGTTCGATTATCTTATTATGCCTCATTTGAAGATTCTTTGTTTTTGGTTTGTCTGCACACTCTATAGTCTTTGCAGTTGTTCAATTCTTAATTTAGCTACTGAAAACTATTGGTGAGAGTTTTTTGGTTACCGTTATGAGATATGTTTTAATTAAACAGTAGTTGGAATGTGCTGATGTGGATTTAGGAGCTTGAGGATAGGATTTGGGTGGTTGAATGATATTTGTGTTGCGATTTCGTAGATATGAAATAAAGAGAACTCATTTTCGGAGCATTATAGATCTGACATGAAGTGGCTATTCAGTGTGGTTAAGCTTATGTCTGTCTGCATTGTTTCACGTTCCCGCGTTCCAATCGTGTATGATGGTCCCATCTGTTTTTCGATTTTTATTTAAACTTTTTAGAATTGCTGTGATCAACGGACATAATTGCATGAATCGTGGAGGGGGTTTTTATATGTAACAAGTTATATTGATGTTTCTTACATTGTTTTCTAGGGTATTTTCTGCTCGGTTTTTATATGTTTTTTTAACCATGGGGTTTTCATCACATGCCCAAGACAAGGGGTTTGTGCCTCTCGGAAGAGCAGACTGTTGCCTGCATAAGAGATTATTATTGCTAATTTATGCAAATGCTGGTATATCTATGTCTACATGTGAATGTTAATATTCTCTATCATCATACATAATAAGAGGCCTAGAACAACGTCGGAGCATACTGGAGTTGTAAGAATCAGAACAGAACCACATAAGCTTATCAGCAATATTTCGAAGTTAGAGCGATTCTAGCCTTATATGGGCTGCCAAGGTAATTTTTTCTTCGCCAAGTAGCAGCTGCATGCTTTTGCTGAGGCTGTAATTCTTCCATGGCGCAGATTACTGATAGGAGCCATACTTGCCCATGAGCTGATGCATGGATGGTTACGCCTCAACGGTGAAGATTATAGTTCATATGTGCAACGCCTTCGAACGATAACCTTAATAAGCAGAGATGGAGAACTTTTTTTTTGCAGGTTACAGAAGCCTAAGGCCTGAGGAAGAATAAGGTATCTGTCAAGTTCTATTTTACATGTGGCTTGAATCAGAAGTATTACCATGTACAAGAGGCAATAATGCAATAATTTCCTATGGATCCACAAGTGCTTCTGCTACTGTTCTTTGTCGTTGTTTAAAAAGGGAGCGGGAAAATCGAGCGCTGTCGAGAACAAACTGGGGGAGTTCTTCATGCATCAGATGGCACACGATGCTTCTGAGATCTATGGAGGAGGCTATAGAACTGCCATGGATGCTGTGGATAAGTAAGGTTTACGCACCATCTTGGATCACATACGATACACTGGAACTTTCCCAGAGTGAACTGTTAATCTATAATTTGTAAGGCAAATACAACAATTAATGCTCTCAATCAATGTATATAACTGACTTGCCAAATCTTAGAGTGCTCCTTCAAAATGTTTCGTGTTTTTCTATTGCAGGTTCAGTGTGGTTAAGCTTACGTCTGTCTGCATTGTTTCGTGTTCTCGCGTTCCAATCGTGCATGATGGTCCCATTTGTTAATCAATTTTCTTCAAAAATTTTTAGAATTGGTGTGATCAATGGACATAATTGCATGAATCGTGGAGGAGGTTTTTATATGTAAAAAGTTATATTGGTGTTTCTTACATTGTTTTCTAGGGTATTTTCTGCTCGGTTTTTATATGTTTTTTTAACTATGGGGATTTCATCACATGCCCGAGACAAGGGGTCTGTGCCTCTCGAAAGAGCAGACCGTTGCCAGTGTAAGAGATTATTATTGGTACTTTATGCAAATGCTGGTATATCTATGTCTACATATGCATATTAATATTCTCTAGCACCAGATACATAATAAGAGACCTAGAACAACGTTGGAGCATACTGGAGTTGTAAGAATCTGAACAGAACCACATAAGCTTATCAACAATATTTCGAAGTTACACCGATCCTAGCCTTATATGGGCTGCCAAGGTAATTTTTTCTTCGCCAGGTAGCAGCTGCATGTTTTTGCTGAGGCCGTAATTCCTCCATGGCGCAGATTACTGACAGGAGCCATACTTACCCATTAGCCGTAATTCAAGCTAAGTTGTAATGTTTTTAGTGTATTCCTCAATCATTCGTTTGATGTAATGGTGGTTAGGTTGTTCTCACTAACCATTTAGATGAAACATAGAATTACCAATGCATAAGAAGGACGCGACGAACTGGGAAAAGCGCAGCTGCACCAATAAAGAGAGTGAAGCTGTTGTTGCAGAATCAGGGAAGTTGATAAAGAGAGGTCAGCTTCAAAGACCTTACATGAGTATCGAAACTTGATAAAGAATGGACCTTCATCAGTCTCTAGCTTTGTCGAGTAAATCCTAAACGTTCCTACTTGCCTAGAGATTTTCGATTGGAGTAATAAGCTAAATGTAATTTTATCTGGCAGTTCAGATTCAGTTATAAGCGTCTGCTTAAGCGTCAGAAGCCACCAAATCCCTCACCCTTACAAAGTAATCTTTGATCTTAGCTTCAGCGTTCCCATGATTTGTACATTTGACTTATTCATCAATATTTTACCCTAATTCGCAGGTTGAAAAGGGTGAAGAAGATGCCTACTTTGTTAGCAGCCACGGAGGTGAAGTTATAGCAATTGTTGATGGGGTTTCAGGGTATTTTTTCGAAATTAATCCATTCTTTCAATTTTTCTACCCTTTTCAGTGTTCTGGGATACTTATTATCGCCAAGGGCGCCATCCATTTGTCACTGAACTGCAATGGGTAAATTAACTGTACTTTAAAATATAAAACAGTTTGTCACACGCCTTTCACTACACAGCATACTAATCTTTCTGTAAACAGATGGCTACCACTCGACGTGGCGAGGATGTGGGGATGCAATTGGCTCGAGCCTTTATTAGCGCCTAACTTCGAACTTCCAAATATAGCCTTTCAGCCATCTAATTACCTTTCACTGCCCCTCTTGCGCGTCCTCAACATAGCAAGGTAAGAACGACGACAACAAGAATAACAAACTCTTAGTTCGTTTTCCATTTTGTAGAGTATTATATACGTTCTGATTATTACATCTAACTATTCTTTTTGCACGTCTTCCCCCGCGAGTGCCTAATACACAACAGTGTAGATCAACGTTTTACAGGTGCAAAACCTAAATAAGCAGAATGAGGGTGAGTTGATTAAAAGAGGTCAGCTTCAAAGACCTTACATGAGTATCAGCACTTGCTTTCAATGGGTCTTTAGAGAAGAGGGCGTTATCTCCTTTTGGAAGGGTAATCAAGCCAATGTCATCAGATATTTTTCGACACAAGTACAATCATGACCACAGCCACTCTTACATTGAAGGGTTTGCGAAGGTGATACTTTAGAAGAGAATGGAGAAACATTTGACTTCTTAATTTTCTGATTGCTTGGGCTGAGATTGGTAATGAATTGAATTGCTTGAGAGTTGAGAGGTCTTGGGAACTCAGAGTTGATTTCTTATCTCATGTGTGTGTGTTTTGGGGGGGGGGGGGGTATTACGATGATTCGATTTGCTTGGATTTGCCTAGGGAGTTGTTGAGTTATTAGGTCGTGCGATTCTGCTTATTTAGGTTTTCACTGGTAAAATGTTGATCTTAACTGTTGTATTAGGTACTCGCCGGGGAAGCAAAAGCTCGATATCCACAAGCAACCTTCAAAATAGTTGAGTTGGTAAGTTTGTGTTTAACGGACAGTGCTATCTTTTTCTTTTTTGTTAAACTTTTGTCGTAGTTGGAGATTGATTCAATGAACTGAGTGCCCTAAGTATGATCATTTTGTGATTCATTTTTATGAATTATAATAATAGGTATGATTGCGATGCAGATGATTACGCTGTGGATGACGACCGACGATTATGAGAAGAAGTTGAAGAAGTCATCTTTCTTGCCACGTAGGTCTATTTCTTTGCTAATGGTTCACTTTCCCATAATTGCATAGCTCATTTTCGATGTTACGATATCATTTACTAGAATCTATTCTAAAATAGTCTCATGTTATATATCGAGTTGTTTGAGGGTTGCAGATATGGAGACGGTGAGCCAACTTAATGTTGGGCGGTCCTATAAGTGGTTTACTGATGTGAAAATATATTATTAGCAAGTGTATTTTTTTGGTCTTTGACCGAGTCAATTGGCAGTAGTTTCCCTTTGGAGGAAATTCAAGCTAATGGTAATGTTTTTAGTGTATTCTTCAATCATCTTCATTTGATGTAATGGTGGTTGGGTCATTCTCACTAACCTTCTAGATGAAACATAGAATGTAAGAAAGATGGGCTAACAAGCTCATCTTTCTTGATTGAGAGCAGCATTTGTCATCTATATATCTGACTTTTGTTAAAACTTAATATTTATTTTAATCGATGCAGAAAATTCTCTTGAAGAGCTCCCGTCTTCAGTTTGCAATTGGTTATTCTTAAATCGCTGTGCTTGGACAACAATAATGTGAAGCAGGTTCCGGCTTAATACCGTAGAAATTCGATAGTTGTTATTTGATACCTCCAAACCTTTTGAAAGACTTGCAAGTGTTTGCAGTACATATCCTTCCATGGAAACCTAATTTCTCTGGATAACTTTCAACAGGTTTGAGTCGTCTCTCTCTGTAACCTTTCACCGTTATCTTTTTTCTTATAAGGCAGGCAAATAACTTCGAAACTGATGTCGATGAGGAGATGACAAATGGGAGGCAGAGGTAAATTATCATTCACCCTTCATTTTATTTAACTTATGAAGTTGAGGGCTTTCCTGGTGCGATGCACAAAGTCCGCTGATTTCTGTATTGTTGAATGCATTGCAAGTTGGTATGATGTCACATTTCTGTGCAGAAATCTGTAAACGTTAGTTTAATAGGATCTTACGAAGTCTTACAGTCGTACGTTTGCAGTCTTACAAATTACTGCAGCCTTACAAAAATGCAGTCGTGCGAGCACGCATGCTTGCAGTTGTTCGCAGTCTTCCACTGAAACGATCTTACGAAGCTTTGCAACAAGATCGAGACGGACTTCTGTGTTTCGGTAGAATTTTGGTACTGTGTTATTGAATTTGTTCTGCATACAATAGACGACACTGATCTCTTATTTGATTAATGATAATATATAGTTTTTCAAAAATAGATTATCTGATATGTATTTTTGCAACATATAATCACAAAGATATTCGTGCTCACCATTTATGCTAAGCCGCGAGTAAACTTTTAAAGTAATTTGAATATAATATAAATCATGCACCCGAGGAAAAAAAAGAGGAAATAGATCAACATCGCCTACACGAATCAATGATATGAGCATCAAAGAAGACCACGTAATAGATAACAGGTTCACTAAAAAAATTATGAACTGTTAAATTTCTAACATCAACTGAAGTACGCAAGGCAATCTTCAGATGCATACGTGAGGAATATATATTAGTTAAAAGGATTGTGTAATGCCATGTACAATTACGTAGTTTTAAGGGAACCTTCGCCGTCTTCATTTTTGTTATTTGAGGTTGAGAAAAAAGTTTAAAAAACATATACTTTAAAAGAAGAATGAAAAAAAACCCGTAGGAAGCTGCATGACTGTAACATAGCTTGAAACCTGCAACAATAGACAATTATATTATATTATATTATATTATGTTATGTTATGTTATGTTATGTTATGTTATGTTATGTTATGTTATGTTATGTTATGTTATGTTATGTTATGTTATGTTATGTTATGTTATGTTATGTTATGTTATGTTATGTTATATTATATTATATTATATTGTATTGTGTTATATTAAATTATACTACATTATATTATATAATATTATATTATATTATATTGTATTGTATTGCATTATATTGTATTGTATTGTACTATATTGTATCGTATTGTATTGTATTGTATATTTTATTAGATTATATTATGTTATATTATATTATGTTGTGTTGTATTATATATATTATATTGTATTGTGTTATATTAAATTATACGATATTATATTATATAGTATTATATTATATTATATTCTATTATATTGTATTGTATTATACTATATTGTTATTTGTATTGTATTGTATTATATTGTATTATATTATATTATATTTTATTATATTATATTACATTACATTACACTATATTATATTATGTTATGTTATGTTATGTTATGTTATGTTATGTTATGTTATGTTATGTTGTATTATCTTATATTATATATATTATATTATATTGTATTATATTATATTATATTATATTGTCAAAAGATAATAAAAACTATCAATACAGAAATAAATTTCCTCCAATTGTTTGTCGCAAATGCGGAAAAATTGGTCATAAAGCAACAACTTGTTGGACCAAGAAGAATATTAATAATTTAAACATTGATAATGATTTAAAAGAAACATTATCTAAAATCCTTCTAAAAATTTAAAATTAAGTCATATAGACCTAGAAAGAAGATTTTCTAAATTAGAAAAAGGAAAAGAAATTGTTACCGAATTTAAAGTTAATGAAGACCTTGCTAGTACTTCTAAGAATTTTCATGAAGAAAATTTTCTATCAACTTTAGAAGTTATTACTTCTCAAAAATGGTTAGTGAAAATCTCACTACTCATTGACCGAAACTTTCAAAGAAATCTTATCGCTTTAATAGATAGTGGTGCAGATTTAAATTGTATTCAGGAAGGAATAATTCCTACTCAATATTTTCAAAAATCAACTCATTCTCTTAGCTCTTCAAGCGGAGAAAAACTTCAAATTAATTATAAAATCCCTAAGGCCTTCATTGGTAAAAATAAGGTCTGTATTCCTACTTCATTCTTGCTGGTCAAGAATATTACAAACCAAGTAATCCTTGGTACTCCGTTCCTTAGGAAAATATTTCCCATTCAAAATATAAATGAACTTGGATTTAAAGGTAACTTCGAAAATAAAGAAGTTTACTTTGAATTCATTACTGAACCTTTTTCAAGAATTCTTAATGAAATTATGGATTCTATTCTTATTAAAGCAAAAGAAAAACAGGTAAATTACCTTAAGCAGGAAATTAATATACTTACAATTGAGGATAAAATCCAAAATCCTAAGTTACAAGAAAAAATTAAGTTAGTATATAATGAATTTACGTTGCAAATATGTAACGATCTTCCAAATGCTTTTTGGAATAGAAAAAAACATATAGTTTCTTTACCTTATGACGATGATTTTAGTGAAAAAAATATTCCCACTAAAGCACGTCCTTGTCAGATGAATTCTGAATTATTAGAATTATGTAAAAAAGAAATAACTTCTCTTTATAGAAAGGTTTAATAAAACCTTCGAAATCACCTTGGTCATGCACAGCCTTTTATGTCAATAATGCGGCAAAAAAGGAAAGGGGAGCAAATAGGTTAGTTATTAATTATAAACCCCTTAATAAAGTTTTGAAATGGATTAGGTATCCTATTACTAATAAAAAGGATATTTTAGATCGTCTATTTGATGCTATTATATTTTCAAAATTTGATTTAAAATAAGGTTTTTGGCAAATTCAAATTGCTGAACAAGATAGATATAAAACTGCCTTTACAGTCCCAATTGGACACTTTGAATGGAACGTTATGCCTTTTGGTTTGAAAAATGCTCCTTCTGAATTTCAAAATATTATGAACGATATTTTTATTCCTTATAGTAATTTTATTATCGTTTACATTGATGATATTTCGATATTTTCAAAAGATATCGAAACACATTTTAAACATCTTGATATATTTAAGAAAATTGTTATTCAAAATGGATTAGTTATATCAAGTCCAAAAATGGTTATATTCCAAACCAAAATAAGATTTTTAGGTCATAATATTGAAAAGGGAAAAATTAATCCGATTAATAGAAGTATTGAGTTTGCATCAAAATTTCCAGATCAAATTTTAGATAAAACTCAACTTCAAACATTTTTAGGGAGTCTCATTATATTTCTCCTTATTATAAAAATCTTGCTATAGATACATCTATTTTATATGATAGATTAAAAAAGATTCCTTGTCAGTGGACAGATAGTCACACTGAAGTAATTAAAAAAATTGAAAATAAGGTTATGCATTTACCTTGTTTAATGCTTGCTAATTCTAATTGGCAAAAAATAATTGAAACTGATGCTTTTGAATTAGGCTTCGGAGGAATTTTAAAACAAATCTCTCCAGAAGATAAGAAAGAATATTTAGTTAGATTCCATTCGGGGAAATGGAATAATGCTCAGAAAAATTATGCTACTATAGCTAGAGAAGTACTTGCTATAGTCAAATGTGTTCTTAAATTTCAGGATGATTTATATAATCAAAAGTTTTTAATAAAAACTGATTGCCAAGCTGCATAATTTATGTTTCAAAAGGATTTTAGACATGATGTTTCCAAGCAAATGTTTGCGAGATGGCAAGCTCATTTAGCTCGATTTGATTTTGAAATAATTTATAAAAAAGGAAGTGATAATAGCCTTCCCGATTTTCTTACTAGAAATATATTCAATGAATTCTTTTGCAGGAATGTCCCAATATGGGAAGAACTATCCCTCTAATAGAGGTGGTAGAAGTGGCAAGCCTATTGCTCAACATGGCAATAGAAAATTATTCAAAGAGAATCTCTCTTCGTCTTCGAGCAACATGAGTGCTCAAAACTACCGAAGAAACTATCTCGCTCAATAATGAAGAGATGATTATTAGACTTCTACGTAATAGAGACTTAGAAAAATACAGAATAAATCATAAGTTTATTCATATTGGGTTAGTTCGGGTAGCCTTTAAGCCATTAACTTTAGAAGGTTTACCAGAAAGCTTTATAGCAGCTCTTAGAGATGGTAGAAATCTTGATTGGAAACAATCTCTTATGGGAATAATTCAATCAAGTCTGGCGCATGGACCAGTTTATTTTAATGTTTATCCAAATCTCCAATTATCTTTGACTGATGTCAATATATTGGATGCTCTGACATTAAATGTCAAAACTCATGGATACAATTACGCTCCGGGATCGGAAGTAATATCTATCTGTTATAGAATTTATTATAAGCCTTTATATACGCTTAATCCACAGTGTAAAATCGTTGATAAACCAATCAACGAAACTGTTCTAATAGAAACCAATTTTAGTAGATCGAATATTACAACTCGCAGATCTATAAAATGGGAAGAAATACAATTTCCAGAAAATTGGACAATTGAAAGAGCTATGCCTCTTCAGCCCAAAATACAAAATAATCCCACTCAAATAATACAATCTACTGATGGAACTGTTCAAATACAATTTGATCAAAGTCGTAGATCTATTGATTTTAGAACTCCTAGATCTAGAATGACTAGATCAGCCTCTTCTCATTATCATATATCTCCATGTGATTATATGATAAAATCTCCCTCTAGAGTGTAATACCCGTAAAATTAATACGGGATTATTTTTGTAATGTTCGGGATTAATGAAGATGATTTTCGAACGAAACTGAATTTTCGGGAGCGAGCCGAAAAATATTAATTTGGGCAGAGGAAAAACAAGGGGGACGAAAATGTTTAAGAAACCCCAAGGAATAAAAATAGGTTGAATAATATTAGACCCCAAAATAAATTAGTAAAGGCCCAAGCTAAATGATAAATGGCCCAATTGAGTTAAAATAACAAGATAAAGACAAGTTTCCTCAATTTGAGGAAAACCCACGCCTTGTACCATATAACCTTCATTAGATATTTTATAAAAATCATCATTGTGGTCAAAGATGATTAGGTGAAGTAGATGCAAAGAAGAAAAAAAAAAAAAAAACAAAACCCTCAGTTGTGACTTGATAAAACCAACGAAACCAAAGAAATAGAAAACCCCATTTGCAAGCTTCAACTTCGACGTGGGATCAAAAAGAAGAAAAGTGGAGAAAGCTAAAACAAAAGAAGGTGAGAATGTCATTTATAGCTCAAGTATTTATTACCTTACGTGGTCTTAAAGGATTAACCAAGGTTAGAGCAAAAATAGGCTACGGACGAAGCAAGGGACGTAAGAATCGACTAGCTCAAATTCGATTTCAGCCTTGGGAGCAATTTAAATTTAGCTTGGAGGAAAGGTAGGTGGTTTATACCCCTACAAACCCTTTTAAAGTATATTAATTTCCGTAAAATGGTTAGAAGTCGATTGGAAGGCCATTCGATTTCAAATTCTTAAGTCTTATAATCTTTATAATCTTTCGTGGCATGTTGCTATGTGTTTCAATGTGATTTCGAACTCAAAATATGAGTTCTTGGTTGATGATTTAGATTATGGGTTGAGCGACGAAGAACTTGTTAAATTTCTGAAAAATGTCGATATCTTATACTAAATGTCGAAACTTTTATAGAATGTCGATATAATAGAAATGTCGAGACATACCAAAAGGGTCGAGCGAAGAATGTCGAGGCCTCTAACAAAAATGTCGATATCTTATACTAAATGTCGAAACTTTTATAGAATGTCGATATAATAGAAATGTCGAGACATACCAAAAAGGTCGAGCGAAGAATGTCGAGGCCTCTAACAAAAATGTCGATATCTTATACTAAATGTCGAAACTTTTATAGAATGTCGATATAACATAAATGTCGAGACATACTAAAAATGTCGAGCTCTAGTAAATTAGAAAATGTCGAGCTCCTCATTCCTTGTAAAAAAAAAAACGACATCATTGTAAAATGTCGTGGCACATAATTGAACAAAGAATAAATGTCGAAATTCTTACACAATGTCGAGACTCTCAAAACAACTATAAATGTCGATATACAAACCTTAGAAATGTCGAGTCCCTTCACTATACGTTTCGACATCTATCAATTATGCAGCTCGACATCTTTTGTAATAGGTAACTCGACATCTTTTATAATTCATTTCGAAATCCATCTATTAACTATCTCGACATTTTTCTACTGCACAACTTAAATCGCCCGACTTTTACCAAAAACCCTAAAACAGTATCCAAATATTTTAAATAAATGGTTTTAAGCCCAAATCACTTTTAAATAAAATATTTTCGTACTATAACATATATTTTCGGGTCAACCCATATTTTAAATTGTAAAAATATTATTTTTGGAATTTCAAACCATCGGACTAGTATCGGATTTTAATAAAATATAATATTTTCCGTGTTTTACTATTTACTGTTGTATGAAGTGTGATGTGTTCATGTGAATGATTTTTATGTGCATATCACGACATGCACGGGTGAGAGTGATGATGATGTACCGTATTTATACGGCGACTCCTTACGCTGACGTGACTACCGATGTTGGTAGTCAGGTCTAGACTCGATAGGGCACCTGGTGGGAGAGGGGGTTTGCGACACCCATCTACTCGGGATTGAGCCACCCGAGGTGTACACCACCGATATTTTATTGGCTCAGGGACGGCAGACAGATGTGAGATTCCTGTCTACCCGGGTAGTGGTAGACTACTCGGGGAGTTACACCAAGGTGTAACACCGTCGGGTTGAGATTGTGTGCGGAGGGAGCGACCCGGCGAGGCCGGCGTGGGCTACCGCATGATTATGGCGTACCTTGCCATGCGCGCGTGGGTGCCGAGTCTAGCCTAGGGCCCTGATATGTGATGAGACGTGAGATAGGTCGAGCGTGCATATTTCATGTGTGAGGACATGGGATTGGGTTGAGTGCACGCACGCATATGCATTGCATGTTTTTACTGCCACCTACTGGGCGTTTTTGCTCAGGGTTTTATTTTATAGGTGAGACTGCGCCCGACACCGATGGGTGTCAGGGTTAGCTGTAGGCGGGCTGGCGGCGGTGACTCCACGGGCTTTTGAGGGCGGAGCGGTACATGGGACGCGACCTGTGGAGAGGCGTAGTTCAGTTTAGTCGGGATAGATTTTGGGGCTTCGGCCCGGTGTGTAGATATGACACTTTTTGTAAAACCCGACTTTTGATATATATATGATGTAAATTATTCTGTTAAAAGTTTTCAATAAATCGGGTCCTCCGCGACTTTTGTTGCGGAAATCCGCCAATTATTCAAATTAGGAAGTAGGGTCGCGACATAGAGCTTCGACTTCTCAAGTTAGAGAATCAACCTCTAACGATTATCTACAAAATAGAGTAGAAGAATTAAGAATTAATAATGATAATATAGTTCATGGAATTTCTAAAAATAAAGACGAGGAAATAACCGAGTCAGAAATGGATTTTTGTGTTTGATGGATTTAAAACCTAAATTTGATTTTAGTCCGGGTTCTCCGGCAAGAAAAGAAATTCAAAAGGAATTTAATTTACACAAATGGAAACTTTTTCGAAAATGGTTTTTTGAAAGTTTTAATAACGAAGATAAAATTATTATCCAAAACAAATTTTATACTGATTTGTCAAAAAGAAATGAAAAATTACCTTTTATTCCTTGGTTTTTGACAAATTATTTTAAAAATATGATTTCAGTTCTTGAAAGAAGTTATAAGCTTTCAACGGGGAAAAATATGAAGCCAATTAATCCTCCTCAAAGCAGTTTTCAAATTGAAAAAGATAATGAAATTAATGCTTTTCAAAAATTATTTGAAAACGAAACCCTTACAGTTACTATAAATCATATAAATGGTCTTTTAAAACAACAAAATTATACAAATATGTATGTTATTGTTTTAGGAGAACAAATTTCTTTATTAAAAAAAAATATAGAAGAAATATCTTTTTCTATTAAAGGTATAAAAAATTATCTTTTAATAAATAAAGATAAAAATATAAGTGAAATTAAAATAGCTAATATAGCTTCTACCAGTATTCAACCTCCTCCTGAGATTGTTGATTTTAAATTAAAATCGATTACTCAGATTGAACATTTGATTGAAAATAAGCTTAAAAATTTTAAGCTTAACACTTTAAGTGAAGATTTTGAAAATCAGCTTGAAAATTCTAATAAATTTCATAATACTTCTATTGAAGAAATCAATAAATTAAGAAATTCTTCAAAATTTGCTAGTAAACCAATTCAAACCAGATATTATTATCCAAGACCAACTCCTCAAGATGTTCTAATTGAAGAACATGATCTTACTATTAACAATTCATATAATGGTCATTTTATTTACGAATGGAATTTAGATGGCTATACGGAAAGACAAACTTTCGGTATGGTTCATAGGATGATAATGTATAGTACACTCTGTAAAACTCAAGGTAATACAGACAAAACCATAGCGCAAATGCTTGTCGCTGGCTTTACTGGTCAGTTGAAAGGTTGGTGGGATAATTATTTATCTCAGCATGACCGTGAAAGTATTTTCCTTACTGTAAAGGAGGAAAATAATACAATTATTGAAAATGCTGTTTATACTTTATGTATAAACATTGTTGAACATTTTACAGGCCGATGGTCTGATAATTCCGAAAATGTTAGAACTCTGCTTCAAAACCTTAGGTGTAAAACCCTTACATCATTTAGATGGTATAAGGATACTTTCCTTAGCAGAGTTATGGAACTTCCTGAGTCAAATAGTACTCATTGGAAATCCAAATTCATTGATGGTCTTCCTTTCCTATTTGCCGAAAGAGTTAAGAAAACTCTTAGAAATGGAGAATCCAGTATTGATTATAATTCATATACTTACGGTAGATTAATAGGAACTTGTATACAAGAAGATTTAGCATTATGCAATGAAATAAAGCTTAACAAACAACTTAAGAGACATTCTCTTGATGAGAAAAAACAATTAGGAGAATTCTGTAGTCAATTTGGTTTAGAAAACCCTTCTACGAGCAAACCTCGTAAAGAGTATAAACCTAAAAAATACTCTCCTAAGCAATATGAAAAAAGAAAATATCGAAAGTCTAAACGAAGAGAACAAAAATTCTCAAAAGATCATAAAAATTATCAATACAGAAATAAATTTCCTCCAATTGTTTGTCGCAAATGCGGAAAAATTGGTCATAAAGCAACAACTTGTTGGACCAAGAAGAAGATTAATAATTTAAACATTGATAATGATTTAAAAGAAACATTATCTAAAATCCTTCTAGAATCTGACAGCGAAACAGATTCTTCTTCAAACGGGGAAAACAATATTATTGAAGAAGATATATCATCTTCGGAATCCGAAGAATGTCAAAACTGCCAAATAGGTCAGTCTTGCTCTAAAAATAAAAGTTCAGAATCCGAATCAGAAGATAATTTATATCAAATGATATCTCAATTTCAAGAATTAAATGTCCTTGATAATAATCTTCTCGAACTATTAAAAGAAACAGAAGATCCAGATTAAAAAAAACTAATCATTAAAAAAATAATCCAAAAGGAAGAAGAAACTTCAAAAGAAGTTATTCCTAAAATTATTAAATCTGAACCTTATAGTATGGCCGAAGTAATGAGATTACTTCGTAATAAGAATCAATTAAACAAAAATGAATCAATTGTTAATATTAAAGATTTAACAATAGAAATTTCAAACTTAAAAGATGAAATTAAAAATTTAAAATTAAGTCATATAGACCTAGAAAGAAGATTTTCTAAATTAGAAAAAGGAAAAGAAATTGTTACCGAATTTAAAGTTAATGAAGACCTTGCTAGTACTTCTAAGAATTTTCATGAAGAAAATTTTCTATCAACTTTAGAAGTTATTACTTCTCAAAAATGGTTAGTGAAAATCTCACTACTCATTGACGGAAACTTTCAAATCGCTTTAATAGATAGTGGTGCAGATTTAAATTGTATTCAGGAAGGAATAATTCCTACTCAATATTTTCATAAAACAACTCATTCTCTTAGCTCTGCAAGCGGAGAAAAACTTCAAATTAATTATAAAATCCCTAAGGCCTTCATTTGTAAAAATAAAGTCTTTATTCATACTTCATTCTTGCTGGTCAAGAATATTACAAACCAAGTAATCCTTGGTACTCCGTTCCTTAGGAAAATATTTCCCATTCAAAATATAAATGAACTTGGATTTAAAGGTAACTTCGAAAATAAAGAAGTTTACTTTGAATTCATTACTGAACCTTTTTCAAGAATTCTTAATGAAATTAAGGATTCTATTCTTATTAAAGCAAAAGAAAAACAGGTAAATTACCTTAAGCAGGAAATTAATATACTTACAATTGAGGATAAAATCCAAAATCCTAAGTTACAAGAAAAAATTAAGTTACTATATAATGAATTTACGTTGCAAATATGTAACGATCTTCCAAATGCTTTTTGGAATAGAAAAAAACATATAGTTTCTTTACCTTATGAAGATGATTTTAGTGAAAAAAATATTCCCACTAAAGCTCGTCCTTGTCAGATGAATTCTGAATTATTAGAATTATGTAAAAAAGAAATAACTTCTCTTTTACAGTAAGGTTTAATAAAACCTTCGAAATCACCTTGGTTATGCACAGCCTTTTATGTCAATAATGCGGCAGAAAAGGAAAGGGGAGCACCTAGGTTAGTTATTAATTATAAACCCCTTAATAAACTTTTGAAATGGATTAGGTATCCTATTCCTAATAAAAAGGATCTTTTAGATCGTCTATTTGATGCTATTATATTTTCAAAATTTGATTTAAAATCAGGTTTTTGGCAAATTCAAATTGCTGAACAAGATAGATATAAAACTGCCTTTACAATCCCAATTGGACAATTTGAATGGAACGTTATGCCTTTTGGTTTGAAAAATGCTCCTTCTGAATTTCAAAATATTATGAACGATATTTTTATTCCTTATAGTAATTTTATTATCGTTTACATTGATGATATTTTGATATTTTCAAAAGATATCGAAACACATTTTAAACATCTTGATATATTTAAGAAAATTGTTATTCAAAATGGATTAGTTATATCAAGTCCAAAAATGGTTCTATTCCAAACTAAAATAAGATTTTTAGGTCATAATATTGAAAAAGGGAAAGTTAATCCGATTAATAGAAGTATTGAGTTTGCATCAAAATTTCCAGATCAAATTTTAGATAAAACTCAACTTCAAAGATTTTTAGGGAGTCTCAATTATATTTCTCCTTATTATAAAAATCTTCCTATAGATACATCTATTTTATATGATAGATTAAAAAAGATTCCTTGTCAGTGGACAGATAGTCACACTGAAGTAATTAAAAAAATTAAAAATAAGGTTACGCATTTACCTTGTTTAATGCTTGCTAATTCTAATTGGCAAAAAATTATTGAAACTGATGCTTCTGACTTAGGCTTCGGAGGAATTTTAAAACAAATCTCTCCAGAAGATAAGAAAGAATATTTAGTTAGATTCCATTCGAGGAAATGGAATAATGCTCAGAAAAATTATGCTAATATAGCTAGAGAAGTACTTGCTATAGTCAAATGTGTTCTTAAATTTCAGGATGATTTATATAATCAAAAGTTTTTAATAAAAACTGATTGCCAAGCTGCAAAATTTATGTTTCAAAAGGATTTTAAACATGATGTTTCCAAGCAAATGTTTGCGAGATGGCAAGCTCATTCAGCTCCATTTGATTTTGAAATAATTTATAAAAAGGAAGTGATAATAGCCTTCTCGATTTTCTTACTAGAGAATTTATTCAATGAATTCTTTTGCAGGGATGTCCCAATATGGGAAGAACTATCCCTCTAATAGAGGTGGTAGAAGTGGCAAGCCTATTGCTCAACATGGCAATAGAAAATTATTCAAAGAGAATCTCTCTTCGTCTTCGAGCAACATGAGTGCTCAAGATCAGCAGATGTACAAAGAATTCCTTAAATATAAGGAACAAAAGGTTCAAGAAGGTACGACCTCTTATGCTAAATTGTAGCAGATGATGAAATTGAAGATCAAGAATTTATTTATGAGCAAAATTCTCATAAAGAAGTTATACTTCTCTTAAGTGAAAATGATTTAAAATGGAAAGATCAGCCATGGACCTTAATGGAAAGGTATCTTGATACAGCATCATATGCTGGGGGATATTATAAAAACAGAATGAACTACGAAAATATTCTTAAGTTCACATAATCTTGTGAATTTGATCACTTTGTCACTGGAAATCAGAAGGTTTATAACTTCAGTAAGATTATTATTAAAAGAATTATATCTCCTGAATCATGGGCTATTCACCCTATGAAGGATAAGGAATATTTCCATCCGGAATTAAAGGTTCCAGTTAAATTCAATTATTGGGATTATATCCAAGCATTTCATAGAGTTTTCTTATATGAAAACGTCAAAAGAAAACATTCTTGGTGGATCAAGATATGTGCTGATGTGTACAAGCAGGAAATTTCTAATTGGTTTTATAATTGGTGGCTATCCTATGGAGCCACAATTAATATTCTTAAAGAACCGTTCTCAGGATTATATACTGAATGGGTTAAAGTTTCGCCAGCTCTAATAGAAGCACAACATAATAATAAATGGATTGAAGGAATGGCTTCAATGCATTTTTATATTGAGTACAGTATTCCATGGATTTGGAAATGGGCTCCTGAAGTTGGTCATAACCAACAAAATATACCTTGTTTATGGAGAACTTTTTATACAAAGTTCTGGAAGAAAATGATCCGAATTGACGGACAAGGAGAATACGAAGGGCAACAAACTATTGATAAAATCAAAGAAAAGATTGCTTATTATAAGGAACAAATTGAAAAGAAACAGCAAAGGGAATCTCCTAGTCCATTCGAAGTCCTTTCTAGAAGATTAAATATTCAGAAAGGAAAAATGTCTAGAGAATTGATTGAATACATGGAAGAAATAAAGAAGGATATCGGAAAGAATTTTGGTATTGATATTTCCGATGTGTCTATGGGGACTTCATCAAAAGATGAAGACTTCTGCCAGCTGGAATCATAATTTCTTACTGTTCTTTTGTCTTTTTACTTTTTGTGTGTCTTTAAATATGGCCTTTCGCCATAAGTTGTTTACGCAGTTTTTCACTTTGCACTCTTGTACTCTTTTCCTCTCTGTAACATACGTTGAAGATATAAAAGTTCTGGTTTGCATCTACTTCTTCTCTTTCAAGTAAGTTTCTCTTTTATCTCTATATAATTTCGTTTGATCAAGCCTTAATGAAAGGCTAAACCTTAACGTTAAACTACACCAAAATGCCTTAATACTTGAATCATGGTTTTATATCATATATATATCAGCAATTTGTCCATTCAAATTGTCCAATTGGGACTGTAAAGGCAGTTTTATATCTATCTTGTTCAGCAATTTGAATTTGCCAAAAACTTGATTTTAAATCTGTAGACCTTTTTGGTCCAAATGACTATGAGAGTTTTCATTATTCCAAGTAATTATGTAAATTGGGGGGTACAAATTAGAAAACTCGATATGCATGTTAAGTGATGTTTAAGTATGTGAAAATATTCGATTAAGCGCTTGAATATGGTTTAAATGTTAAGAAAATCGAATTTGAGTGATCTTATGCTTAACTGGAATATTGATGTGATCACCTGGTTTTGAACGTTCTCGTTTGGATGGAATATCACTGTGTGCTATATATGGAAAATATATCCTGGTAAGTGATCGAGTTATATTAGGAAAGAACATCGTAGAGATTACCCGGATATGAACAACTATATATGGAAGATATATTGAATTAAGTGATATATGAGTTGTACACGAGATTGGGTTATTTTAGGAAAGAATATCACTGTGATCATCCGGATATGAATGACTGTGCTATATATATGGAAAAGATATTCTGATTAAGTGCTTACATGTGATTGATCTATTTTAGGAAAGAATATCAATGATATATCCGTTGAGTGCAATATTAAGTGACTCTTAAATCAGTGAATCATGATCCTGCTTTCCTTGTGCAACTTAAGATTCATATTATGGAAAGTGATTAATTGATTGGGCTTATATGTGGTAAGATGCTGATTGAGTCTATTTATGGAATGTGCTGAAATCGGATGAGATCACCATACATGGAAAATATACTTTGCATTATACTCAGTAGATCAAATCCTTCTCTGTGCGTATTGGGTATCATATTTTGGGAAAGAAATCAGTTGATTGAGCTTACCGTTGATAATATGCTGAGTGGAATTATATATGGAATATGCTGACTAACGGATGAGATTACAGTGGAACGAAAGTAAATCTGTGGTATTTATGGTAAGTGATCATGCATGACCGTTGAGCTTAATTGGTTTATTCTTGGCATGATTGTTTGAGTTAATGCACGTGATTATTGAGCTTTATCTTGCATATTCTGTGCTTAACTTTCCTTGTGAAGTGTAGAAGCGAAAATTGGCTCTATATAGAGAAGAACACTTCACGATTGAAGGGTAGACAACGAACACACAAGCTAGCGAATCCCTTAGAGTTCTTGAGCGAAATTTGCGATTCATTCGTTGTTTGTGTTGAGCTTTCATTTGCGAATCTGTACCCTTTGAGCGATCCTTAGAAACTCCAAATCCTAAAAACCTTGTCTTCGGACGTGTTGTGTCTGCAGGCACGTTGAGCGCACAAAGGAGCACGAGTGGAGTCTTACGCACGTGGAGGGACGAATTTTGTGGATTCGGTGGCCCTTCGGTAGCAAGCTGCATCCAGTCGGGGAATAGGTTTCCTCGGTAAACGACGTGGATCGAAACTTGGCGTGCATCAGCCTAGAGCGAGGTCTAGTGTCCATAGTGCTTCGGTTGTGTACGGGTCAATCATAGTGTAACCGGTAATACCTAGTGATTTATTGGAACTCTTGGGAGATCACATCCCAAGGACAGGATTAAACCACAGTTGGGGATATAACCTGTATAAAAATCCCGTCTCACTTTACTTTCTGCTATTTACTTTTCTGTGAGACAAACCGGGGACGACAGCAAATAACTAGGTGATATCGTTGATACTAGTTCTGAAAGTAACCTGATTTTTATTAAATAGTATTAGGGAGATAACTTGGATACTCGTACTGCTTTCTAGGAAATAACACACTCTGCAGATATCTTCTCAAAGAAAAGCATTTTTCAAAGAAGAACAAGCCAAAATTTTTATAGCCTAATTCACCCCCCTCTTAGGCATATTTTACACTTCAAAATCAAATTTTGAAAATATAATAGCATCAAATAGAATCTAAAAGATCCTTTTTATTAGGAATAGGATACCTAATCCATTTCAAAACTTTATTAAGGGGTTTATAATTAATAACTAACCTAGGTGCTCCCCTTTCCTTTTCTGCCGCATTATTGACATAAAAGGCTGTGCATGACCAAGGTGATTTCGAAGGTTTTATTAAACCTTTCTGTAAAAGAGAAGTTATTTCTTTTTTACGTAATTCTAATAATTCAGAATTCATCTGACAAGGACGAGCTTTAGTGGGAATATTTTTTCACTAAAATCATCTTCATAAGGTAAAGAAACTATATGTTTTTTTCTATTCCAAAAAGCAGTTGGAAGATCGTTACATATTTGCAACGTAAATTCATTATATAGTAACTTAATTTTTTCTTGTAACTTAGGATTTTGGATTTTATCCTCAATTGTAAGTATATTAATTTCCTGCTTAAGGTAATTTACCTGTTTTTCTTTTGCTTTAATAAGAATATAATCCTTAATTTCATTAAGAATTCTAGAAAAAGGTTCAGTAATGAATTCAAAGTAAACTTCTTTATTTTCGAAGTTACCTTTAAATCCAAGTTCATTTATATTTTGAATGGGAAATATTTTCCTAAGGAACGGAGTACCAAGGATTACTTGGTTTGTAATATTCTTGACCAGCAAGAATGAAGTAGGAATACAGACCTTATTTTTACAAATGAAGGCCTTAGGGATTTTATAATTAATTTGAAGTTTTTCTCCGCTTGCAGAGCTAAGAGAATGAGTTGTTTTATGAAAGTATTGAGTAGGAATTATTCCTTCCTGAATACAATTTAAATCTGCACCACTATCTATTAAAGCGATAAGATTTCTTTAAAAGTTTCCGTCAATGTGTAGTGAGATTTTCACTAACCATTTTTGAGAAGTAATAACTTCTAAAGTTGATAGAAAATTTTCTTCATGAAAATTCTTAGAAGTACTAGCAAGGTCTTCATTAACTTTAAATTCGGTAACAATTTCTTTTCCTTTTTTTAATTTAGAAAATCTTCTTTCTAAGTCTATATGACTTAATTTAAATTTTTAATTTCATCTTTTAAGTTTGAAATTTCTATTGTTAAATCTTTAATATTAACAATTGATTCATTTTTGTTTAATTGATTCTTATTACGAAGTAATCTCATTACTTCGGCCATACTATAAGGTTCAGATTTAATAATTTTAGGAATAACTTCTTTTGAAGTTTCTTCTTCCTTTTGGATTATTTTGTTAATGATTAGTTTTTTTAATCTGGATCTTCTGTTTCTTTTAATATTTCGAGAAGATTATTATCAAGGACATTTAATTCTTGAAATTGAGATATCATTTGATATAAATTATCTTCTGATTCGGATTCTGAACTTTTATTTTTAGAGCAAGACTGACCTATTTGACAGTTTTGACATTCTTCGGATTCCGAAGATGATATATCTTCTTCAATAATATTGTTTTCCTCGTTTGAAGAAGAATCTGTTTCGCTGTCAGATTCTAGAAGGATTTTAGATAATGTTTCTTTTAAATCATTATCAATGTTTAAATTATTAATCTTCTTCTTGGTCCAACAAGCTGTTGCTTTATGACCAATTTTTCCGCATTTGCGACAAACAATTGTAGGAAATTTATTTCTGTATTGATAATTTTTATGATCTTTTGAGAATTTTTGTTCTCTTCGTTTAGACTTTCGATATTTTCTTTTTTCATATTGCTTAGGAGAGTATTTTTTAGGTTTATACTCTTTACGAGGTTTGCTCGTAGAAGGGTTTTCTAAACCAAATTGACTACAAAATTCTCCTAATTGTTTTTTCTCATCAAGAGAATGTCTCTTAAGTTGTTTGTTAAGCTTTATTTCATTGCATAAAGCTAAGCCTTCTTGTATACAAGTTCCTATTAATTACCGTAAGTATATGAATTATAATCAATACTGGATTCTCCATTTCTAAGAGTTTTCTTAACTCTTTCGGCAAATAGGAAAGGAAGACCATCAATGAATTTGGATTTCCAATGAGTACTATTTGACTCAGGAAGTTCCTAATTCATAGATTATTTTATAATCTATCTTAGGAATGGTCCAATGATTTAATTTTTCTAAATCTTGAGGAATATCATACTCCTCTTCAATACTGTTTTTAACAGTATCTTTTCGTCTCATCAAATTTATCATTTGATAAAGATCGTTAAACTACACATTAATTTCATAACACTCCCACCATGGCTCTGATACCATTTTTAGGATCTTTTATACAAAAATCAAAAACTTTACAAAATGATGATGATGGTACGTGGTAAATCCACCTAACAAACCATGATAACAGTACTTGGTCAGACAAAACCTATCGGATCTGGTGATTAAACTGAGAAACAGTTTAACTCACTTTGAACCAAAGGTAGTCACTTTTTTTTAAGGAATTCCATCCATTAATCTTCTTACATTACATCAAGTCTGCTGCAAACATGAGAAAAGCTTATATAATCATTTATTACTAACCTCGGCACTCTCACCACCAAGAACGAAGTCCCATTTTCACTCCTTTCACCTCCCACATTCGAGAAATCATCAATTCTCAAACACAAACCCCCAAAAAAAAAGAAAACAAAACAAAACACAAAAACACCTCAAATCAACTCCTTCGCAGCAGCAACAACAGCTTCAACCGTAATCCAAACTCCTCGTAAATCTTCCCCGCAGGCGCACTCGCCCCAAACCTATCGATCCCAATAGCCTTCCCTTTGCTCCCGACAATCTTTCCCCAGCCAAAAGTCGAGCGCGCCTCAATACTAACCCTAGCCGTCATGCTCGAGGGCAAAACGCTCTCCTTATACTCCTTCGACTGCTCGTCGAACAGCTCCCAAGAAACAAACGAAACAACCCTCACTCCCTTCCCTTCCTTCCTCAGCACCTCCCCAGCCTTCGCAGCAACCTCCAGCTCAGATCCCGTCCCTATCAAGATAACATCGGGCTTATTCCCCGACAAATTATCAGAAATTACGTAACCGCCCTTCTCCACACCCTCGATGGAAGTCCCGGGCAGCTGGGGTAGCTTCTGGCGGGAAAGGGCCAAGACCGATGGCCTCTTACGGTTCTGCACGGCGACCTTGTATGCGCCGGCGGTCTCATTCCCATCGGCGGGCCTGAGCATCAGTATATTGGGCATGGCCCGAAAGCTGGCCAAGTGCTCGATGGGCTGGTGGGTGGGCCCGTCTTCTCCGAGCCCGATGGAGTCGTGGGTCATGACGTAGATGACTCGGGCCTCGCAGAGGGCTGAGATTCTCATGGCGGCCCTCATGTAGTCTGTGATACCATTTTTAGGATCTTTTATACAAAAACAAAAACTTTACAAAATGATGATGATAGTACGTGGTAATATCCACCTAACAAACCATGATAACAGTACTTAGTCAGACAAAACCTATCGGATCTGGTGATTAAACTGAGAAACAGTTTAACTCACTTTGAACCAAAGGTAGTCACACTTTCATACCATGATCGGTGTCTTGTTTGAAGTCAGTTCAACCGATATACCAAACATCAAAATAAAAGAAAAATAGAATGAATAATGGTACGTGGCGTTGTTAAACCTAATAGTCCAGTTATTAGACTGTAAACAATCTAATCCCATTCGGACCCAAGGTATTCCAGCCTATATACCATTCTTCAAAAAAAAAATAGTTTTGTGATTTGTTAGAATTAAATCCTCGAATACAAGGAGTTTTACATAATAAAATCTTTATTCAATTAATTCAATCGGTAACAGCCTTACCCTTCAAACGCCTTTTCTGCGGCAACACGGGCTAGCCAAGAGCCGACATAGAATTAATCGAAATCAAATTTTATTATAACCTTTATTCAAAATTTAATTCCTTCAATCGATTTTTAAAAGATTTTTAAAAAAGAAAATATTACATTTAGATCATGTTCTTCAATTAGAACATCTTGAGGAGTTGGTCTTGGATAATAATATTTGGTTTGAATTGGTTTACTAGCAAATTTTGAAGAATTTCTTAATTTGTTGATTTCTTCAATAAAAGTATTATGAAAATTATCAGAATTTTCAAGCTGATTTTCAAAATCTTCACTTAAAGTGTTAAGCTTTAAATTTTTAAGCTACACTTTCATACCATGATCGGTGTCTCGTTTGAAGGCAGTTCAACCGATATACCAAACATCAAAATAAAAGAAAAATAGAATGAATAATGGTACGTGGCGTTGAATCAAATCTTCAATCTGAGTAATCGATTTTAATTTAAAATCAACAATCTCAGGAGGAGGTTGAATACTGGTAGAAGCTATATTAGCTATTTTTGAACCAAAGGTAGTCACACTTTCATACCATGATCGATGTCTCGTTTGAAGGCAGTTCAACCGATATACCAAACATCAAAATAAAAGACAAAATAGAATGAATAATGGTACGTGGCGTTGTTAAACCTATTAGTCCAGTTATTAGACTGTAAAAAATCTAATCCCGTAAAATTTATATTAAAATATATATTATATTAATTTATATTGTAATATATTGTAATACATTAATATATTCGGTACATCAATGTACGGTAAAAAGAAACGTTGCGGTCTTCAAGGTTTTCAGTCCATCATCTACCAAAAGTTCGCGGCATTTTAAAATTTACGGCTCGCTGTTCCGTGGTACAATAAATTTGCTTGTGCGAAGAATTAAACTTTGTGGTCCATCAAAAAAATTTGCTACATCATTGTTTGCAGTAAAAACACATTTTGCACTGTTCCTCCAAGTTTCGGTCCATCAACTACCAAAATATTTTTGAAAGTCAATAACAAAAGTCAATACGTGAAGTTTTGTAGAAATCACTCTTTAACATGTTTACAACATGACAATGGTACATTTTATACGGTATTGATTCTCTCGCGTATGATCAGTAAAATACTGTAATAATATTTACGATATATAAGAAGATAATGATTATGACTCTAATTCTTTGATATCTATAAAGCATATTGTTTCCCGTGCACGGTGTTTTACTCGAGAAGATTCAGGAGCTCAGGATATTCTTCACCATATCAATATTCTTCAGCAGCTGGGCGTACTTCTTCGAACCAATAATATAAATATGACATTGCATGTCTAGATGTTTTATTATTTTATGGAAGATTTAAAAATTTTGCTGTGAAAATATTGCATCCACTTAAAAAAAGCGCAACATAATTCATTCGCCGATTTGCATTAAGACTGTATCACGTCTGTGCGACCGAAAGAACGACGTCTAAGTTTGTATGATGGTAAGATTGTAAGACTGTAAGGCTGCACTACTTAAACATTGTAAGATTGTATGATGCACGGCTATGAGACTGCACTCGGCTATGAGAGTGCTACTTAAATATTTTAAGACTGTAAGACTGCACTGCTACAACTTAAACATTGTAAGATTGTACGATGCACAATTATCAGACTGTAAGACTAAATGAGTAATAAAGATCGAAGTTGTTCCTGTATATGCATGGTACATGTTTTGATTTAGAAATTACTTAAAGAGCCGCCACTTTCTTGACAATCGATAATTTCAAATTCAAATGAAGCAAATTTTCCTTGCATGGAAGGAGGGCCAGCCCGGAACCACGTTACATGGCATCGAATCAGATGGTTGCCTCTCGAAACTTTTTCGCTTGATCTTCATCCCTCTGGCTGCCCAGACGAACTGCAGCCCGACAATCAGATCGAATACAGTGGATATGAAAAAAATAATTCCTCTGCGTTACGAATTCTTTCAAATGCCTGAAATATCATATGCTGATTGATGTCTCGATTAATATAACAAAAACGAAAAGAAAAATTGCATATTGATGGTATGGCGTCGTGGGGGAAAGGGGTGAAGGAAACAAGATTATTTCCATTGTCGTCGAAAAGGTAAAGATTTGCATCTAGGCGACATTTTCTTTTGCCGTTTTATTACTATATTTTTGTGGCCTTTTGTTTTAATGCAAGAAACTATCATGTTAAAGTTCAAGCAATCATGTGCGGTCGCGGTGGAGGACAATGATTGTTAAATGAAGGGGTCATCGAAAGGACGGCATGAAGCCGATGGGTTTTACTGCGGTGTTCGACTATTATGAAACCGGCGAAAGAACATGAACATCAAAACCATCAAGACACTCAATTATGAAATCAAGCATTGAAGCTTATATCGAAGGTAATAAAAAAAAATAAAAATATATTTTAGGACTTTGTTGATGAAGAATTACCTGTATGGAACGTCTAGCCGAGATCGTTAAGAATCTGTAACAGACTTCATTCATCAAGCATATTCAAGAATATTACGTGTTTATGTCATACGGGTGATGTACTGTATTAAATTCTGCTGACATACATTATTATCACATGGATTTGCAGTAGTTTACCTTTAAGGGGTCATAAATGTCCATGATTTGCTGAGGAACATATCTTTTTACATCATTTATATGATATTTCTATTAAAACAAAGCTCATCAACAATCTGTTATTATCCCCTACTTTCTTTTGTCAGGCGCTAGGGTTGGAAGTCGAGGCATACCCATTACTGGATAAACTAACATCAAAGATTGGTACTTAGAACTTTCAAATGGTTCGTCGACTGAAAATTAGTCACGTCAGCAAAATACAAATGTAAAAAATCACGTACATGTTGTATCCATTATGTTCAATTAATTAATATGATAACTAAGCAATCTTACAAATTACTCAATTGACGAGAGTTGAACCAGGTTCATTGTATCGCAGTCATATGAGTTTCTATTGCAAACCCATGATAAACCTCAGCCAAAATTGTCTTTATTAGTGCAGAGAACCGTCATAACTTATCGAGTTAATAGGGTAGCCAAACGGCAATGGAAATGTAAGGATAGAGAAACTACAACACCCAGCTGATGTGACCGACCAGATCCGAACACGACGATCAATAGACCTGTAGGCGAAACACCTTGCGACAATGAAGGTACATGTGGAATCTCTTGATGTTTAACATAGCCATAATACGATTGTCGTTGGGGGGCGTTCGTGCTGAGCTATGGTTTTTATTAGAATTATTTGTTGCGAATTAGGGGCTGAGAGGCGGCGTAAAAAAAAGCTACCATTGCGGGTGTTGTAGTGGAGGGAAGGCTGCAGACAATGGGACAGCCATGTGCCTCTGCATATATGTTGAACTATGTGATACTCTAATATTTCTGTTGAATGAATCTCGGGAAATTATATTGTGTTCTAATCCTAATGTAGAGTGAACTTTTTCCTCATTAGTGAAGGAAATCCTGATCTCTACCTATTTTATGTGGATCGTCCTATTTATTGGACCATTTTTGCCATATACCTTTTTTGGTTTTTTATTTAGAAACTTCACATATCATTGATTTTTGTTGACAGTCATGAACCCATTAGTTCGAGATGTTGGCTCTAACATAATAGTTAATGCTTGGATCATAAAGGTTAGTTTTTAAAACATTTGTCCTTTTGCGGGTGCAAAAGTTATGCATTGGAACATTTATTCTGATGATTTGTTTGGTTTGTATTGGAACATCCTTTTCTTTTTTTGGATGATTGTTATAATAGAGGTTTATAAATTAAAAATGTATATTGGAAGTTTATTTAGGGTTTGTTATGTTTGCACGACCATTATTGAAGCAGTAGAGTAATATAACAAACTGACGGTCGTTATAAAATTGCAAATCACTTAATAGTGAGGCAGAAGTGCATTATGACAGAACACAACAGTCGTGCATGGATATGCAACATGTTAAGGTCGTAAGTGAACAAAATAAATCAGTAGTGCATTATTTTGTGTATGTTTTTACCTATTCTATGTAACTATTACGCATCCGCCTTGAAGTAGTGCACGTCACGAGGGCAAAGAAGATCAAACGTTTGGTCCATAACATAGTGCATAATTATTTTCGCTTTAAAGATGTGCACATTTTGGCGGGTGCAAGTAGTATGTATTTGAATATTTATTTGTTTACACTAGCCCACCTTTTGGCCGATGCAAGTAGTATGTATTTGTTAGCTTTATATTACCTGTTTTACGTTTATAAACGTGCTTTGTGTTGTGCTATCAAGTTGAACGCATGTTTCAGTTTATGTTATTTTAACTGAATCAGTTTATCTTTCTACATAACTATTTTGCATTCGCCTCGCAGTAGTGCACGTGAAGAGGGCGACGAAGATCAAACTTTTTTTACATTATTTGTTCATAATCATCTTCGCTTTGTCTTATTTTTCAGGTTTCAGTTTTGTTTAAAGCCGGTGAGTTTTTTTACGTACATTTGCTCATCTTTTTGGAGTGCAAAAAATATTTATTGGAACATCCTTTTCTTTTTTGGATAACTGTTATACTAAACGGTTATAAATTAAAAATTTATATTGGAAGTTTATTTACGATTTGTTATAACGCCGTTATTGAAGCAGTATTGCAATATAACAAATAGACGGTCGTACAAAATTTCAAATGAATCTGATTCATTTAAGAATGACGTAATAGTGCATTATGACAGAACGCAGCAGTCGTGCATTAATATGCAACATGTTTCCTTTTGGCATTTACTTATTCGGTTAAACTCAAAATAAGATTTTGTTAGACTGAAAATATTTATCATGTTTCTAATGTAGGTTAGAGGCTTATGTGACAAGGCAAAAGAGATACCAGTGAAGGAAAGTAATGTACAGGTATGCATTTTCACATTATCTGCATGGGTTTTTCTCTATTCCGTATCGTGTTAAATTTTCTGATTACCTTAGAAATGACTTCCACTATGAAGTTGATTATCCAATCAATCGTCCTTGCTTTTTGCTGAAACATAGACTTCATGGATCCGTTTTTTCTTATTGCAGGGGACTTCCAGTTTGGCTCAAATATGTACCAGGGATTACCTTCAGGACAGATAATGAGCAATTCAAGGTTCTCTTTATAAGCAGTCAGTGGTGAAGACTGAAAAATTGGTTGTAATTTCCATATTAGTCTTTCCTTGAAAGATGGCTATGCAGAAAGCTCACGGAGAATTGTCAATCTTATGAAGGGTGAGAATCTTTATGAACCTCAGGGAGGTCCAATTATTCTTTCTCAGATGTGGTTTCACCGCTTAATAACACAGACGCTTTATAACACATACTCTTTTCTAACAACTAAATTTTGTTTATTCAGATTGAAAATGAGTACGAGCCACAATCAAAAGCACTCGGCCAAGCTGGCCATCGATACATTATTGGGCGGCCGTTGGATTGAACACAGGCGTTCCATGATGTGCAAGGAAGAAGACGCCCCCAACCCAGTGGTAAGGAAATCTTCGAAGCATAACTGTGACATAATTCTCTATATAATTAGCCTCTGATTGCTAAGAACACTCGAAAATCATTACATTTACCAGCATAGTGTTAGTGAATTCAATTTTCTTTCTTTTTTTGTGTCGTAGATTAACACTAGCAAAAGCTTCTACTGTGGCACCTTCTCTCCCAACAAACCTTCCACTCGGACAAAGGCTTGGACAGGCTGGTATTTTAATATCTTTAAAGGTTGTGAATTGTTTTTTGTCATTATTCTTAACTTCGACATTTGTTAATCCTCGGGAATTAGGTTTACGGAGTTCTATGGGCCCGTCCATAAGAGGCCTGTCGAGGATCTTGCATTTGCAGCGGCGAGGTTCGTACAGAAGGGAGGATCTATTGATTATTTCATATATATATATATATATATATATATATATTTTTTTTTTTTTTTTTGAAAAGGTCAGTAATATTAAAGACTAATAAAGTGGGGGTACATCGCTAAGAGAGCACAGTTACCAAGCTATTCGCCAGATCCTACGTAATGCTAAGATTTGCAACTGATGTGTAGGCGCTAACAAAGACAGACGCATACAAAGGATATGTAAAATATCATCAATCAGGCAATCAGCTGTGCGCGAGCATCCCTCCTTCCATCGACGATTACGCTCTAGCCATAGGTGATATACCAGAGAGGCCAATAGATGACGGTACCCAGCCATATGGAGGTGGCGGCCCCTCCATCTGCGAGCAGCCCAGTCCAGGGCCAATGGCCATGCCCTATGCGGCCAACAAAAACGTACCTTGTGCTGTAGGATCGTTAAGCAGTCCCGGGAGAATGAACAGTCGAACAGAAGATGTTGCGTTGTTTCTTCAGCCACGCCGCACAGCTCACACATCGACGATCCCGCCGCAGCTGCTATCCACGGCTTATCTCGTGCCGCCCACCTATCACGGATCGCCAACCAAAGAATAAAATCATGTCTGGGGACTCGTAAACAGCCCCCAATTAGGCCAGCCCATCGCACACACGGTTGCTTGTGCCGCAACACATTCCGGGCAGTTCTCGTGGTGAATTTGCCGTCCATGGAGCCCAACCATTGGATGGTATCTTCAGCATTTGGTCGGGCAGGGGGAAGCCGATGTAAGATCTCAATGCATGCCGCGCGTCGTGGGGCTGACCAATGCCAACCAGCACTGTTGATGACCGCGCTGAGCCGGGAGTCCAGAGGCAGCCCCATCACCATCGGCCCCCTTGGGAACCTTGCCGCTAAGGGTTCAGCGTCCAGCCACGGATCTAGCCACAGCATAATCGTCTCACCGTTACCCACGCAAAAATGTACCTGACTGCGGAAGATGGGTCGTAGCTTGAGCAATTTATTCCATACCCAAGCAGATTGAGAAGATGGTTGCACACTCCATAGTGACTTTTTCCGTAACCGTGTTGTTAGAATCCACTGGACCCAAATCGAGTTCTTGTCACGGGTGGCCAACCGCCATAATTGTCGGAGGAGCAGCGCGCGATTATCCACTGCAATGGATCGCAGCCCAAGCCCTCCCTCCTTCACTGGGAGGCATACCTCAATCCATGCCACCTTAGCAGATCCCGCCCAAAGGAATTTCCGTAGGCGCATCTCGAGAGCCCGGATGATGCCTTTGGGTATTATAAACACCCCAGACCAATAGACCAAAACTGCGAGGAGGACTGACTTAATCAATTGCAGCCGCCCCGCATATGATAAAGATCTATTCAGCCACGCTCCTAGTCGACGGTCCACACTCTGAATCAGCGGTTGGCAGTCCTGGATGGTCAGCCGCGCAGTGATTAATGGGACCCCTAGATAGCGCACCGGCAGCTGTCCGATAGGGTAGCCCAGAATCGCCTGAAGTTCGGTAGCGCTTTGCATAGCTCCCTTCGATAGGAAGATCTCACTTTTCTGTAGATTCGCCCTCAGTCCCGACAGCCGAGCAAAAGTTTCCAGCCCTTCTTTCAGGATACTCACCGATGTCGTGTCCGCATGTGAGAACAATAGTAGATCATCTGCAAAAGATAGCATAAACAACGGTAAGGTGTCACAGCGCCAATGATAGCGGAATCCACTTCCCACGTCCGTCCTCGTCTTAGAATTCCATGTAGCACCTCCATTACAAGGGTGAACAAGTACGGTGATATGGGATCACCTTGCCGGAGCCCTCGGCGTCCATCAAAGAGCCCCTGTGAGCTTCCATTAATGCTGATGGAAAACTTCGTTGAGGTGAGGCATGTTCGAATCCAACCTATAAACCTGGGGTGAAAGTTCAAGCCCCGCAAGATGGCTAGGATAAAATCCCATTCCACCCGGTCATACGCCTTCGCGAGGTCCACTTTAAGTGTTACCCGACCGGGTAAATGTGCTACATTGTATCCGTGGCATAGCTCTTGCGCCAATAGAATGTTATCAGTTATACTCCTCCCGGGGATGAATGCATTCTGGGACTGATGTACCAGTGTAGTTAGCTGCCCTTTAAGGCGATTAGCTATCACCTTCGAAATGACCTTATATAGGACGTTACAGCATGCAATAGGCCGGAAAGCCGCTACTCGCCGGGCAGCCCCACCCTTCGGAATGAGGGCGATGAGGGTGCAGTTTAGTTCCTTCAAAAGATAGCCCGTTCGGAAGAATTCCTGTATCGCAGCTGTGATGTCCGGCCCTACTATTTGCCAGGCTGCTTTGAAGAAGGCAGAAGTATACCCATCCGGGCCCGGCGCCTTGTCATCTTTGATAGAGTACAACGCTTCCTTGATTTCAGTCGCAGTCACTGGTGCTACCATGCTAAGGGCCTCCTCCGTTGTTAATCGAGCAGACAGATAGTCGCCCACAGTTGCCAAGTCGCTAGGAGATGGGTGGCAAGATTGGCCCAGAAGTTCTGTGTAAAACTGGAGCAGCTCTGCCGTTACGTTATCGTGCCCCTCAATGCTCCTTCCCTGGTCATCCTCCAAGCTGAAAATCCGATTGGCAGCTTGGCGTAATGCAATCTTCTTGAAGAAGTAAGCGGTGCACTGATCCCCCTCTTTGAGCCACATCTGTTTAGCGCGTTGGCGATATGACACATGCTCCATTTCCACTGCTCTCGCATACACTCTGCGGCAGTCCTGTTCCAGTATTTGGAGCCGTATCTCACGGGGATAGATGGTGGTATACTCTTATTTCATATATTAATATTGATTATGTTTTCTATTTACCGTCTTGCAATATCCAATAGTGGTTCATTCTTTCAATAAGAGTATTGATGGAAAGAATAAGCTGACAACATTCTATGATGATCGGTAGTGCAACATTAGAAACGCAGTTTGGTTCAATCTTACAATAAGATATTTATGGAAAGAATATGCTGCCAATAGCTTTGATGGTCAGTAGTGCAATGATAGATACTTCGGCAAGTCAATATAAATTTTAGTAGTAGAAAATACTTAATCAATTATACAACTAAATGGCAAAAAATAATATACTGTGGGAGGGTTCTTTTATAACTGTTATTTCTCGTTTTTCATTCTTAAAATTTATAGTCACGGGTGAAAATTAAGTAATTCATACAACTTCTTTAATTATATCTTTTTATTAATTGTATCATCGTTTACATTTTTGTGTGACATGTTTGAATATTTGTCAGTGGTGCGGATATAATGTTCTAATGTATTATAGTGAGCGAACAATTTTGTAAGAGTAGTTTAAGTCTTCATCGGCAGTGTACTTCATAGATTTCCAATGTTATTCTATGCATTCATAATACAAATTATTTCGCGCAAAGTAAATGAATCTATCAATATGTTCTTAAATTTGGTTCAATATAATGTTTCCGATGAGATGCTACAATTACATGTCAAACCTGTACAATCATATATGAATGGATGTATGAAACCTCCTAAAGTCAGTGTCAAACATTTTTTTAATTCCTTTCTGTCTACAGTTTCCCTATCTTCATCCAATAAATTATTAAATAAGCATGGATTATGTTCACTTACGGCCGTAGCATTTTGCATATCAATGCCCAACTGCTGTATACTTTATAATGCACTACCGCATCGTTCTTAATTGGTTTAGATCCATTTGAACTTATGTACCTCCTGTTTCTTAAATTACACGACTGCTTCAATAACAATCATGCAAAAATAGGACAAACATTAAATTACACGACTGCTTCAATAACAGTCGTGCAAAAACATGAAAAATTCTAAATAAATGTTAATCATGGATTATGAAATTAGAAACATAATTATGTAGAACTTCGAACAAAGAACTTAGAGTAAATGTTCCAGTACATACTATTTACACCCGCAAGAAACTGTACGACGTACGAAAACTATTGCACAACTGTTATTGAAACAATCATGTAATTTAGGAAACAGGAGTAAGAACGATGCAGTACTGCATTATAACAATATACATTAGTAGTGCATTATGTTCTTATTACATACCGTTAGTTAAGCAATCTCTGTCCTAATTGTCGTAGACTTCATACTCTTTACACCCGCAAGAAACTGCACGACTGTACGAAAACTATTGCAGGACTATCATTGAAACAGTCGTGGAATGACGCAATAGTGCATTAGTATACAACAGTGAGAACCAGTGCTGCCGCTTCGCGTCCTCTGAAGTTGCTTATCTACTTATCGCGTGCGATTCCACGCGATTCCCTCAATCGCTGGATAAGCCTACCACGCACGTCCTCTGATTGTCAACTGCGCTTGCCGTATCTGCTACATCGCGACGAGCTCTCCCGCCGCCGTCGCCGCGCCGCCATGTCTGTCTCTGGCTCGAATTCTCTGACGACGGATGCGTTGCCTTTTGAGCTGAAAGACGAGTCCGATTTCGATCAGATCTCGTCGCCCGACGGCCTAATTTCCATATGCGGCTTCGGTTCTCTTCTCTCCGGTCCGTGTTATCTTGACAACTTTCCAACCCGACGGTGAATTTGATTAATGGGGTTTTTTTATTCGATGAAACTTTTAAGCCCAACGAGTCCTCTGTTTTGGTCAAATTGCTCTTCTTTTTTGTTAATTTGAAATTGCGTGGCGATAACTGAAGTTTAACTCTACAATTTCATTTTGTTTCCCTCTAATGTTTTCCTTTTCCTTTTCACTGATTTCCAGTTGGCATTAGTTTGATCTATTCTCGTACATGATTTGCTAGCCACATACATTGATAGTGTAGAACATTTTGTCTCTTCGTGTTTCTTATTAATTCTTATGCATTTGATGCTAATTCTCAGAGAGGAGTGCAACGAGTACCTTCCCGAACTTGATCAACTTCAAAGTGGCTAAGTTGAGTGGATTCCGTAGAGTGTTTGCTCACGTTGCTCCTATATTCTTCGACCGTGGCATAGCGAGGCCTGAAACTAAGGTTCGCGCTTCTTATCTCCTTTTTACAAGTTTCTGCTGTGATATGATATCAAGAAGGAGCAGTTTTTCTATGTAGCTTTCAATCCTATGATATTCATATATGAGGTTGAAGCTCTATATCCCTTTGATCGTGGTATTGTAATGTGTTGAAATGATGAAGTCTATCGAGAAGTAGGCTCGTTCTTGATGAATGACTAGTCGCTGGTTTTTTTTATAACTATCTACAAACAGCTCTGTTGACTGTTAGGATTAGTTAGGAATCTAATCAAAAACTGCTTGTCCACATCTATCTGACTATGGGATAAATGACTTGTAATGGAAAGAGAATCCAATGGGTCGATCCATACTGCCATGTCGAATTATGATTTCTTTGTAATTTAAATAACGTTCCTTTCACTCTTCATATCCCGGCAGGAGATATCAAGCTTGAGCGTCGAACCGTGCGAAGGTGAAACCCTCATAGTTACTACTTTTAAGATACAGAGATCGGAGGTACACAATTGTAATTTCTTTTACTTTAGGTTCGAGTATGATAATCTGATGCCTTTACAACTTTATAACCTCAGATACCTTCTTTCATCGAGAGGGAGCATGAATTCCGATTTCTGGCTGTGAGTTGCTCTGTTCATACAAGATAATACGTATTAGTTACCAAGTTAGTAAAATGTGATTTCTTGCATTAGGTGGTGCCTGAAACATTAAATGGCTCGCGCTATTCAAATCCCACTGTAAGTACGGCTAATCTAACTTCAACTATCAGTTTATTCAGTCGTAGTTTAGCTGCTGGTAAACTGGTGCAGGTTTTATGCGCCCGTTACAGTGATGAAGAATACTTTCAGAACAGATGCAAAGGTAGTAGTATATATTATTCAGCATAATATTCCAATCTACGACAACTTCTATCATCTCAAATTAGTATATTTTGTCTCAACAGGAAATAAGGAGATGTTATATCAACGTTACGGTAGATATGGAGTTCAAAGGATTTGGGCCAACGACATTTTACCATGCCGAGTCTATCTGCGTCACTGGTGAGTGAGCGCATACATACTATCATATATCATAAGCCGTGAAAAAATAAAGAAACAAATGATCATCTTTGGAAGATAGTGAGAGTTTTTTTAATTAATTTTCGGGTGCAGCGTATTAGCTGCGAAGAACCTCAGCGATTTGGCTTATGATAATTTCATGGACCATACGTATCTCGGAGATCGTAGAACGACGATCCGTCAGTATTTGTCGAGCACTGGCTTGGGCATTATGGAAGAAGGGCCTCCTCAAGAGCTTAAACATCGATACAGTGGTTGAGTTTTCGTTACCATTTTTTTGTAACACTATGTTTTTTCTTTGAATCATGTTTATATTTGGGTTATTATGATCATAAAGTTTGTAAAGAGGATAGTAGATAAAAGTGAAATTTGTTCAATATTTTGTGGTATGATACTATGCATTAAATTCAATCTAATATCAAAATCAGTAATTTCATTAATCTAATCAACAAATAATTCAATTGCTATTATTATCTAAAACATTATGTCGTAATAATTTTGTAATACTCTTCGTGGCAGGTTCAAAGAATATGTCTCGTTGCAAACCTTAATAAAAAAATGTGTGACATGAAAAACTAATTAAGAAAAAAGACATATATTCTTATATGGGCTTTGAATTGTTGCCTCCTTGAAAATCATATCATTTTTTGTATCGTTAAAAATCTTATTGGGTAAACCATCGGTGATGGAAAAACAGTACGAATCGTTACCCATTCCAAATTTTGAAGTCTTCGAAATCCAATTGAATATACAGATTGCTTGCAAATAGTTGGGAAAAGTGAATTTGTAAATAATTATGGCAATTGCCACCACGAGGTTTCTTATCTGAACATCTTGTATTCACAGTGACGATATTCTGCGAAAGCACACGACACATGTCGTTTAGTTAGTTACACACATTATTATTTTTTTTAATAAAACATAATATTAATGACGATTAACATAAAATAAAAGTATCATACCTTGATTAAACTTGTACAAGATCTTCGACGGAGGTTTATACGACTATGGAGAGAGCTCGTGCTAATACGTATTTTACAATAATATTATTTTAAGATATAATTAAGATTGCGTTTTTAGTATTATGATAATATTAATATCATAAAGCTTGAGAACACAGGACATAATGTGTGAATTCTTTTTCTTTTTCTTTTTTTTTTTGTGTTTTTACGATACAATTCTAATTACATATTTATACCACTAAATTTTTACTTTTACAACTAATTACATTATTTAATCTAATCAATATCCAGTCGTCATAAAATTCAGCTAATCATATTAACAAAAATTCATAATCAACTAATATCATTATTTAAAACAATCACATCTTAAATTTATAATAAATAATTTTTTTTTGCGCATCCATATAATATCATACGGTGGTTAAACCACATCTATTTCTATCTTCTATTGTGACTGTGAGGCTTTTCTAACGCATGTGATCTCTTTCCGCCTAAATCCACCAACTTAACAATATTCTTTGGGCCCAACAAGTATTTTTACCGCATAGCTCGAGACCACTAAGAAGACACCAAGTGGCAATTTAGGATCTTAGTCTTGCCCTCTCCAACGTTTTTTAAATAAACTAGGGTGTGTTTTTTATGGTGAACCACCATCACGGTGATACCTAGCATCACATGTAATATAATTATCATTGTGATGTGGATCAAGGTGACATATCATCGCTGTGTTTGTTTTGGGGTGATATTTCATTTTGCATATCAAGGAGATGTTGAAATATTATGTTTGATTAATCACGTGATCTGTGGCGTCATATTGCACGAACATATTTAACCCTATGTATATCATATAAGTAATGGGAATTAATATATTAATGTTGAGATGATATTTTACATAATAATGATGAATGTTTTAGTATCGAGTTAAATTTTTTTAAGGCATTAATTATAACTATTATATAATTATCAATATTATTTTATATTTTTAATTATTACATATCTTTTTAAGATTTAAAATAGTTAGTTATATAATTTAAAATATGAATAAGGTTATAGAAGGAATATGTTAAAATATCATGGGTAATATTGTCCGAATAAATTCCAATATCACCTCATCACCGTAATGTTGGATCACCTAGCACTACAAAAAATGTTATCTTATGTGACCAATTTTTTGTGAGAAAATTAAAATTCATCACATAAAATTACATTATATTAGGAAATAATTTTTCCTCCCAATAACTATTATATAATGTGTGAAAGTTCTTTCTTCACAAGTGAATATATCATATGTGAGGAAAAATTAACTTGTCATATAATATTGGTACATTTCCTCACAAAAGCTAGAATATAATGTGATAGATAAAAATCCTCCCATAAAACTAATAATTTTCTAATAATAGATAAATTCATGTGACAAAAAAATAATCTTCACATAAAATGAAAAATTTTAATGTTAAATTAATCAATTATAATAATATACTCACAATCATTAAGTTGTGGAAGAAAGGAAAATTGCCTGAGAGGGGAATCAATTTTTTATCTCAGCTGAATAAAATAAGCCATCCTCACTGAAGAACTCGCTGCAACCCAGATCTCCCTCTCCGAGCAATAAATCCGGCCGCACCAACCCACTTAGCCTGTAATCTCGATGCTGTGCGCTTGGGCTGATACCGCAGCCTTGTATCAAGCATAGTGAGAAGAAGAGATGGCTCAGATTCTCAGTCAATTCTGATTTGCCTGGTAATCTTGTTACTCGTCGGGAGCTTCGATCTATTGATTCGATTTCTGCTGCGTTTCGAGTGTAAGTGTGTGATTTTAGCTTCAGTAGGTCGGTTTTTGGGTTGTTTATCTTATTGAGGCGTAGCTCTCCTCTGTAGGTACGGGCGATGAATAAGAATTGGACGAAAGAGAAACACTTTTTCGGAATCATATATTAAAGGAGTTCAGTCATTCCTTTTTCTTTTTCGATTAAAGAAAAGATGTTCGAGCTCTTCACGTGCCTATAGTGAAAAGAGCTCACGATCTTCTGTTCCAGTATCTCAAAGTAATCTTAGTCCAGATTTTAGCTTATCTTACTTCAATTCAGCGACAAAAGCGAATGAGACTATTGCGCTCAAGTAAGAATATTAAGTTTTTCAATAATTATTAGAAGTATCACAGAGTATCGCGTCTACTGTGGTTTATTATTTGTGTAAATACTTTATGCAAGAAAATACTTCATCTTCCTATGTAGATCTGTCACCAATTGCTCCTTCTAAGAATGAAGATCCATCTATAATTGCTCCTTCGGAGATCAAACTGAAACAGGGCAAGGTAAATGATGTTTTTCTTACATCCATATCAGTTTGTTGTTATATGCTTGGCCCTTTCGTATGCTTGTACAACACTGGCTCAGATGATGTCTGCACAAATTCATTATGTATTTGTGTGTTCGAAAATACTAGGTAGAAAAGCCAAATGTTATGGTGCCTTACTATGTAATCTAGTGATCTCCATTCAGAATGTGAGAAATAAGACCGAAACGCCACCAAGGCGTGACTGATAGCTGCGTTCTATGTTGGGTAATAAGAGGCGTGACTGATAGCTGCGTCATCTTTTAGAGTAATAAATGCTTCTTTATTCATTTTTAGGTTCGATGACTAATAGAAAAGGACGAGGACCTGCGAGTGGCAATAAATTGGATAAACATGTTAAAAAGGTATGTGATAGTACTAAAAAAGTTTAAAATGTATTATTATTGTTCATTGACCTCTTTCTTGAGTGTATTATAGCATGGAAGATACAAAATTGTGTTCGCACCTAGAGAAAAGATTCCTACGGATCATGAAGCAGAATTTGCCACCGGAATTGGTATTGTCATTAGGCATAATGCTGAAATAGACGGAGTTACACAATGGAAAGAAGTCCCTCGGGAGAACAAAGATGTTTGTTATGCTAGACTCTTGGTAAGTAATATGAGTTTAGTGATACTTGGTATACCACATATACGTGATAGTTATTGCTAAAATTGAATTTATGGCACAGCATTGGTTTGATCTTGATGGTTGGTCTACTGATGAGCGAGTACGAAACATAGTTAACGAAAAGATGCAGATGGCATATACTCGGTGGAGGCATACTCTGCATAGGACTTACAAAAATTAGTTGATGAAGACATTAATCCGAGAGAAGTATGCCCACGGACCGACTTGAGTATGGAGAAATGGCAGATTGCGTGTGATTTCGTCGAGAAAATGGTATGGTTTTCATCCTTTAGCGCTAAAGCAATTTGAATGCTGTTGTTGAGAAGACTAATCTTTGTGTTTGTCATGTTTTACTATTACTTATAAAGGAAGTAAATAGTAAAGTAGATCTTTGGAGAGATGTCCATACGAAGAAAAAAGATGGTGAATTTGTTAATGATACTGCTAAGTCGATTCATGTAAGTCACTGAAACTCCCTTTTATTATTGAATATATTTATGGTACTTTATTAACATGCTTGATCGATTGTTTGCTAGGAAAACATGGTTGCTAAAAGGAATCAACCTGAAAATGGAGATGGAGAACCGATGTATGAGGAAGTAATTTTGAGCTCTGCACTAGGTCATAGATCAGGATATGTGAAAGGAATGGGACATGGGGTCGAGGTAGTTCGAGGTGGAATTTCTATGCTACAAGTTCTAATTTTGATTTGCATAAAACTGTGGAAGAGCAAAAGAAGGAACTCGAAGATTTACGAGCTCAAATGGCCAACATGCAAAAACTTATAGAAAATTTGTCAGGCAGTTTACGCATTTCATCAGGTATGAAGCACAGCCTAAACTTCAAATGCTTAGTTTGATATTTGTTTCAGATTATGTATTCGTATGTCATATATTTCACTGAGATAATTATTTTGTTCTTCTATTCTCTGCAGATCGAGACAATTAACCTGGAGATACAAACTTGTTGATTGCTACAGATGGTGACATTTATGATAGTTGTATGACTTGCAGTTTCATTGGTTATAATTGCAAACTTTGACTATGTTATTTACTTTTCATTTTTTGACCAACTTGTTAGTTTATATTGTAGTTATCTCTTAATTGGTTGACGAATACAAATGAATATTAAATGCAGCAATGGAACGAAGTAATATATAATAGAAATAACAATTTTTTTAATAATTTTCACAAATAGTAATATAATAAATAAATAATATATTTTTTCACTAGCGGTTTATTGTGAGGAATATTTTCGTGGTATATAGCATGGTAATTATTAGGAAAATATTTTTAATGTGACGAAGTGTTTGTTACATTTACAGGTTTAAATGTGAGGAGTTCAAATATATGACAAAAATGTTATACATAATGTGACGAATCTCTTGTCACATTAGCAATTTTATGTGACGAAAAAGTAAGTCCTCACATAAGTCGAATGTGAGGAAATAAACAATCGTCACATTATGTGCGATTTGATCTTATGCCACGGACCTTCGGTGACGAGCCGGTGACGAAATTTTTTCGTCACATAAAATTTATGTGACGAAAATTTTCTCTTTTGAGAGGAAAAATATCCTCACAAAAATTAACATTTTTGGTAGTGTAGCCTTTTGGGGTTGATGTAAAAGTTTAAATATAATTCCAATTTGATCACCTAGGTGATCCTTCATAACGGTGATGACTCGTCACCCACGAAAAACAAACACAGTGAATCAGTGATGATGAGGTGATGTGAAGATCAGGTGATGTTTTGGAGGATTATCCCAACACAAACACCCCCTAGAAGTAATAATTTATGATAAATACAAGGGGAAATTTTTTGTCAAGCCCTGTCAGAATTTAAAATTGGAGATCAGACCCTGTCATTTTTTTTAGTTTGAAGGACCTTGTTTTTGAAAAATTAAGTGAAAAGGACCCAAAACTATATTTTGACGAGATTACCATTAATAAAGTGATTTCTGAATGGGTATTTGACGTCAGTTTTATGTTACACAGTTATACTGATTTGTTACCGTAAAAACCGTAAGTGTTACTTTAACGTCAAAAGACGTTACTTATCGACAGTAAAATGTTATTAACAGACATATTTATTATATCATACAATCGAACCCATTTTTCACACTGATCGAGCACAGTAGATTGTTAACACCTTGTTTTGTTTTTCATAAGTATTGATGTTGTATTTTGTGTAGCAAATCTGCTTCGATGATTTTTTGCATCGAACTGTTTTTTACTACATAAAATCGAAACGTTACTTAGATTATCTAAAGTGGTACTAAAAGTACAGTATCTGTTACTAAATTAGCAATAAAAGTTACTCTGTTTTCCATCATGTGGTATTACACTCTAAACTCTAAACCATAAACCCTAAACCCAGCGCGACGACCATTAGTATTCTCCTATGAAAGATCGAATAATTAACGTTTATCTTATTACACGTTTCGAGATTGAAAATTGGTAAATCTATTATAGGAGCATTGCTCCCTATAACGATGGATTTTATGTCTAGGGAAACAGGGGGGGTGGTCGGGTGGAGGCTTGAAGAAGGGTTCAAGAAGGGTTCATTGAACCCTTCTCAGGGTGCAAAATAGGGTATCACGGGCAATTGAAATGCTAATGATTACCATATGACAGTTATGCGCTGAAAAAAACACTTCATTTCTTTGGATAATAAACAGTCTTGGAATGAGTACCATATGGTGTCTATCTAGTAAGAAATGATGTCGCAGAAGTAACATATCATTCAAAAGCAGTACCGAACCCTAAACCATAATCCTATATGACAATTATAACAGTTTTGCGCTGAAAAAATACCTTCTTTCATTCGGATAACAAACAGTCTTGTATTGAGTACCATATGGTGTCTATTTAGTAACAAATAATGTCGCAGAAGTAACACATCATTCAAAAATAATAGTGCTTTCTGCAATAACACTGTGGCGCCCCGCCATCTACTAATCTTTCTAACGTTATCTTACGTGACTAAATATAATATAAAGTAAACAATACGCGAAAATGCGTATTAAATTTTTCCTTTTATATAAAGGAATTCATTATGTACATACTCAAAATATCGCTCCAACCCTATTTACAAGGGAAGTGTATAAGTGCGAAGCAAAAGAAACCCTAACGCCTGGCCACACAGGTCGCATCTATGTACACACCACCCTCAAAAGTTGCTGGAAGCTTCAAAAGGAAAGCCTTGCCATCAAAAGCGATCACGTACCGTGGTCGCGTGCACCTACAACACATAAAGTAAGGGGTGAGCTATAAAGCTCAGTAAGTAGGAATATGCAGTGTCGTGAACGTGAAAACCCCGCAAAGGCATCCGCGCCAATGCATCCCACACCTCGTAAATCAAACTCAAGCTCATATCTCTCAGGGCCCTCGGCTAACTTGCTATGCACCATAAAGAGCTCTAATCCAACACGGATAAACGTGGCAGTGACCTACGCTGGGTAGCCTACGCTAGGTTTCCCTAGGTCGCACCCTCCCAGGTCGTCCCCTCTGCCGTGCGGTAGCCCACGCTGGTAGCCTACGCTGGTTAGCCTACGCTAGGGTTTCCCCCTAGGTCGCTCCTTCCCAGGTCGCACCCTCCAGGTCGCATCCCTCCGCTATCAGGGCATCAGCCCAAATAAAATAAACAGGGCAGAAGCCCAAATAAATATATAATATAATCGACGACGCACCACGCCGTCATGGTGCCATAGAAGTAGCCCTGACTCAACTACGAGTCGACATCAAATGCCTATATCGGCAAATATCATTCGCCCTCAGGCGGTAAATACCGTGCATGCTCATCTCACGTAAACCCCAAATGTCCCGTGCATGCACATGAATATGCAATGTGAATTAATATCAGAAGCATGTTAAATAATTCACGTAATAATATAAACATCCAAGCACATAGTCACGTAATTCAAGCACATACAAACAATTTATGTGTTGTAGTTGAAATTCCCACTTACCTGGTATCCTTAGCTTATTTAATTTTATCGTACAGCACGTTGCTAACCTTCGAACCCTAAATATACAATCATAATAAATTAGGGTTTGTTAGTCTAACCAGTATTTCACGAAATTAGCTTCGGGTGAATCTCGAGATATATTATAAGTAGATCTCGAGCTTGGTGTTGGAAAGTTTTGGTATAAAACTCGATATTAGATCATAAAATAATTGAAGATTGGATATCGATATAATTCTCACTTGTATGTTTAATCTTGAAGTGTGGGTTGGAATTATGAAGTAGATGTCGAGATGAATCTTCGACACAAATGTCGAGCTACACTTTGGAATTATAAAATAGGATATCGATATGATATAACATGAGGTTAATTTCGATATATTATATACCACATACATCTCGACATATTGGAATTAGGTTTCGATATTTTAACTAGAAATGTCGAGATGAATATGTGTCGAGATTTTCTACAAGATGTCGAGCTACATGTCTCGACATTTCCAAGCAACATTTCGACATTACAATTATTTAGATATGGACCATAGAATTTCGAGCTATTACACACATCTCAAAGCTTGTACTGATATGGTTTTTATGTAAGGGTTTCGACTTCTTTATCAAGTGGAAATTTCGAGCTCTTACAATAAATGTCGAGCTATATATATATATATTAAGATATCGAGACATTATTAAGCAAAATGTCGACATTACAGCAAGATAGATATCGAGTTTTTAATATAATATATTATATAGGTTAAATCTCGATATGAGATAGATTTCGAGATATTTATTTTGATATTCATAACCACAATCTCGACATTACACATACATGAAATATTGACATAAATGTGGGTTTTAAGATGAATATCGAGCTTCAACTCGAGATTTCATCTCGAGTTTGATCTCGACATTTTCTTATCTTCATTTCCGAGTTTGAAATTATTCCTGCAAGTTTAATACAGTTTCCAGATTCTTAACTTGGAGAAATTATATCATTTGAAAAGACGTTATGGAATTCATCTACGCATTAGATCAAAATCCTATATTTCGAGAATGGTAATTGTCATATATACTTAGAAACCCTAATTTCATCCAACTCTAATAACCAATAATTTTTTTTTCCTAAACATGTTAAAATACGAAACAAGCATATAAATTCATCGAAATAATCTATACCTTTCAGCTTAGTGATGAATTCTGTTAAAACTCTTGTTTGACTTCTCTCTCCCAGTTTTCTGTCGAAGGTTTGTGAATGAATTTCATTTTCTTCTTGTCTTAATTTTTATCTACCTATTACGTGTAGCCCTAAACAAATGACATCAGTAACTTTACTTTCCTTTCCAACTAAGTAATTGATACTTATCCCAATTACTAATATCTTTCTTTTGGAATTCTTCCATATCCTTTAACTCGAGTTCCTAAGATGTCGAGTTTTACCAATCTCGATCTTGAAAAGTTTCGAGATCCTAAAGTACAATTTAAGGATATCGAGTAGTTTGATAATTCTATGATTTCGGCATCCTTATTTATTACAAGTTGTTCTTTCAAACTTTAAATATATCGAGGTTCAAAGATCTTGAGATTTCAAGATTTTATGATACCAAAATTTTGAGCTTCATAAATTTCGTTTCCTAAGAATTTCGAAATTGTTGATTTTAACAATCAACAACTAGACATTTCGACCATCATGTTGTTAAGTTTCGAACTTATTTCTACTAATTCATACTCCCCAAAATGTGGTATTTAATACTTAATATATTAAATCAAATCTTCTAAGTTATCATGTCATGTACCAAAACTCTAAAATCAATAACTAACCTAAATTCAGTTAATTCCTCTACTTGGTTAGTAACCTTAATAGCACCCAATTTGAAATCATGTTGACACATAAAATCGTAAAACACATCTCATGCAGTCACGTAAGTCATATAATATGTAGGCATAATTATTGGCCAAACTTACGTGCGGGACCCGGGTATTACAAACACATTAACAAATGATGTTGCAGGAAGCGGTATTATTTTTGAATGGTGTGTTACTTCTGCGACATCTTTTGTTACTAAACAGACACCATATGGTACTCAGTAAAAGACTGTTTGTTATTCAAATGAAAGGAAGTGTTTTTTGCAGCGCAAAACTGTTATAATTATCGGATCATTTAGGTATCCAACGTATTTTTGGCATATGTCAGGGTTAAATATGTCTTTTCACATTATTTTAGGGCCTGACCACTTAATTTTTCGAAAAGTTGGTCCTTATTCCTAAACCAAACTCTAGTGGGGCCTGAACCGAAATCCAAACATCTTAATACGGCCTGAAATTGAATTAATCCTAGATACAATCACTATGTGTTGGATTCAGTGTAATGGCTCTCGTTTTGAAAGTCTTGAGGACCAAGAGAACCTCGGTTTTCTTCGCAAAGTTTAAGGACCGGTATATCAATTTCGGAATATCCCATGGAAAGGAACAAATAATAATCTATTCAGAAAATCAATAGCTAATAGAGCTGCATAAAGTTTATTTAATCAAACTCTTGCAATACTTACATGTAATGTAGGAGACATTGTAATAAAGTCCATGTAATGATTCACGTGACAGCCAATAGATAGAAAACACTAACCACTTTTAATCTCTTCAACCAACCCAAAAGGGAAGACTTCAGTGCCCGATAATTTAGCCCTTAACGTATCCATATTGACTTCTTTAAAATACATCATTCATTACAGTTATGAAACTTGAGAAAAGGTGGCGTTACGCACTAACCTAAACCATCTTTTATAATCCTATATATGTGTTAAAGTATGTATAGTAATTTACTATTAGTAAAGACACATTTTCTGGAAAATGTCATCTAAAAGAGAAGCAGAATTGGCCGTAGAGATATGTGAGATATAAAATCGCGCACCTGCGCGGATCTTCATCAGAAGAGATCCACACCGTTCATTGATTGGTATCTTGTGCTTAGAGTATGTATTTGGATAACGCCTCGGTGTCCTTTCTTTCTTTCTTCATCTTGTCTGCTGTAATTCCGACAGGTTGAAAAAAATGCAGCAACAGATGTAATAAGGAAGCAGTACCATAAGTTCGGTAATAACAGACGACAGTGTTTCAATATATTGGATTCTTACGTTTCATTTAATATTTTGCTAAATAATATTCTCATGCAGCTTTGCAGCTTCATCCTGATAAAAGTACACACTCGAGGGCTAAATCTGCCTTCAAACTTGTCTACGAGGTGTTACGAATTCTCTTCGAAGGTTAGCGACTTACAGTATGATAAGCTAAGTAGCTAAGGATACCAGGTAAGTGGAAGTCCCAACTACAACACATAACTGTATGTGCATGAAATTATGTGTTATGTGCTTCTATGATATTATGTGACTTCTTACGTGAATTATTTACATTACATGACATGCAAATTCATGACATGATCATATGGCACGCACGTATAGTGCTAATGGCATGATACAAAGAGCGTACATGATACACGATCGTTGAGAGCGATAGATATTCGCCGATATGGGCGTCTGATGTCGACTCATAGTTGAGTCACGGGTCTTCTATGCTACTTTGGTGACGTCGTATGTCGTTACCATCAAGACATGACATGTTCAAGACAAGACATGATTTTAGGGTGAACGCCCTCATGGCGAAACGTGAAACCTGGAGGATGCGAGCTGAGGGAGTAAGCGACACCGAGGATACCTCTGGTGTTGACAACCTCAGAATAGGCTACTAGTGAGAGGTGTCCGCGTGGCGTATGAAACCACCTTGGAACAGAACAGGCGCCCTAGGGTTAGCCTCCCATGAGTGGGAGGCTATATGACAAGACAAGACAAGGAAAAATATGAGGTATAGAGAGCATTGGCACGAATGCCTTTGCGAATTAGGACACATGCATGGCATGCATGTCTTTCACTTACTGAGCTTTATAAGCACATTCCACGTATTTATGTGTTCTAGGTTCACGGGATCACGGTACGTGGTCTTTACGAAAGCGAGGCCAAATTTTGAAGCTTTCGGAGGACTTTTGAGGTGCAGCGTGTACATGGATGCGACCTGAGTGGCGGGCCGATAGATTATTTGGAACACGCATGTGCACTCACCTATGTATCTATGTCCTAGGAATATTTTGTAATGTACAAAAGTGTTTCCTTTATATAAAAATAAAATTTTTGTACGCATTTTCGTAGATACAATATCCTTTATACCATATGCAGTCACACAAATTAGTAATAAGTATGAGTGGTGGAAGTAAGGGGCGCCACATTCGCGCTCCAAGTGAACACGTCTTCATTCCTCTTCAGCCGCTCGATGAGGTCTTCCTTCAAGTCTGGTGGCAGGCTTCGCGCTATCTTGACCGTCCCAGAGGGGGGTCGAACCATGATCTCTTCCATATCATCCTCGGTCGTCAACCCTTGAATCGTATGTATGGCGAAAGAAGCTTCAAGGTTCCGAGGGTGGCTGTATCGACTACTTTTCAAGGACTTCAACTCAATTCTTACTTCCTCCACATAGCATTTGCGCGCTACCTTCTGATCTCCGAGTACCTCCCCCACTCGGTTTCCGACGGGGAATATCATTTTTTGATGTAGGGCTGAGGCGATGGCTGCGAACGAACTTAGTGCTGGCAGCCCTAGTATGACGTTGTAAGACGAAGACATATCGACCACCAGGAAAGGAGTGATCATTGTTTTCTTCAACTCGCCCGACCGAGGGTCAAGGGTAGTCATATCAGTCCCACGGCCTCGGTTGCATGTCCCGTGAATCCGAACAAAGCCGTGTCCGCCGAATCCATGTGATACTCCCCTAGTTCCATTTGGTTCATCGTCTCTTTAAAGATGATCTGCACCGACCTCCCATTGTCGACAAACACCCTTCCTACTTCATGATTGGCTATCTCCGCCCGAACAACTAGGGCGTCTTCATGGGCATCGTCTCCTCCGTGGAAGTCCTCGGGTCCAAACGACATGGTTGGTCCCGATCCATTTTTCCCGGATGCTATCCCCCAATTCTCTAGCTTTCTCACCTCGCCTTTTCTAGCTCTATTCGAGTCACCGACTGTGGGTCCCACTGATATCATGTTAAATCTTCGCGGAGGTACGTAGGGTTTTTCGGGAGCGTGAGCATGCTCAAGGGGCCAGTTAGCATCTTGTCCTTGATCAACTCTGGTCTCCCTTCGTGCTTCGGCTTGCCTTCGCTCAGGGGATCGTTGGTATTGCTCTGGGGACCGCCGGTATCTTTCCGAGCGTCTACTGCTTGTATACGGCTGCCCTCTTCCCATCTCTTGCTCGAATTCTCTCCTCGCATATTTTCGTGGGGTGTTTCCTCCCCCCTCGTCCACCAATTCCGCTCTAGCTCCGGGGTTGGTCTCCACCAAGCCTCTCGAGCTCGTCATTTAGGTGGAAGCACCTTTCTGTGGTGTGGTCATACTCACGGTGGAACTCACAGTGCTTCTTCGATATGGGTTTCCTTGGTCCGTTCTGCTCGCTAAGGTCTTTTTATGAAGTATCGCCCTTCGCACATTTCTAATGCTTTCGCCTTGCTCACCTTCCATCGGGTATTACGGGTTAGTGACTCCCTCGAGATATCCCGTCGGGGAGTTTCTTCCTTAAAGCTTGGAAGGTGGATTGGTTCCCGGGCAATATCCACTGCCCTATCGCCCGCTTCTTGTCTACCTTTTTGAAGCCGTGTTCTTCCTCCACTCTTACATACTTCTCGACCCGGACTATCAGCTCCTCTACCGTGGTCGGGTATTTCTTCACTAATGATCTGAAGATATCACCCTCTTTCAACCCACTATGGAAGGCCCTAATTAGAAGATCCGGAGTGGCCGAGGGCACTTCCATCATAATCTTGTTGAATCTCTTCAGGTAGTCTCGCAGATTATCTTGGTCTCCTTGCCGCATGTTCAACAAATTCACCGCCGAACAAGGCCTCCTTCGGCTGTTGGAGAATTGCCTTAAGAAAGAGCGGGTGAAGTCCGCGAAGCTGCGGATTTCCCCTGCGGGTAGCATGGTGAACCATTGCTGGGCTCCTCGGGCAAGGGCTGTAGCGAATACTCGGCATTTGATCTCGTCTCCCAACTGGTAAAGTGCGGCGTTCCCTCCAAAGCTGGCCAAATGATCCTCGGGTGGCCCCCAACCATCGTACTTGCTCATGTCAGGAACCTGAAGTTACTCGGCAGAGGAGCCCGAGCAACTTTGTTAGAGAACGGGATCCCCCTGCACCGGGATGGGTACCCGTGGGATTGTCAGTTCCATCAAAGCCCGAATCTCTTCCTTCATTCGTTCCCACTCAGCGATTTGCCTTTCGGCCGTCACTTTCCTCGTCTCAGCTCGCAGGGCCTTGATCTCCGCTCTCAGTGTTTTCTCCTCGGCTCCTTTGTCGGGTCCTTCAGTGTGTGGAACTTCCGCTTCTCTATGTAGCCGCTCGGTCTCCTCTTCTTCAGTCTCCGGCCGTTGCAGTGATTCATGCCGGGTTTTCGGCTTTCGCTCCGCCCTTAACATCTCAACTTCTGCTCTTGGGTCCCCAACTCGACGTTAAATTTTTTCCCTCAGTCTTCTCTCTATCTCCTCTGCCGTGGGCACCTCTTCTACCAGCGGCGATTGAGGGTCGTTTGCATAATCCACCATGTTTTATTCTGGTAATATACGTTTTCACGTTTTCCTACAGACGGCGCCAATGACGTGTTCTGCTGGAAACGACCTTTGCTTGACGATGAATTTGCACGCCTTCTTGAGTCAGCGATGATGAATGTTGAAACCTAACACTCAGAAGCCAACAGAAACAGGTTAGAGGGGGCCGGGGTGGTTGCCGACGACGCCCCTCCGATGCTTAAGTCAGTTTTTGCTCGTAAAGGAGTGAGACAGGTGCTAGGCGTGTGCGTACCTGGGAAATTCCCCAACATTACCTTTTATACTAGATTCAGACGGCGTTGCCATGACCTGATCTTCCCCCAGCCCGCCTTTTCCGCGGACGTCGTGTGGAAATCATGGTTGTCCCCACGCAACCCACGTTCTCTTTTCTTCCTCATTCTTTCCTTCCCCACCTTGGCCTCTTCTTCTTGGTGTGAATTTATTTTGGTTGGGCTCCTTCTTCCTTTCTCGGGCGTATTCCCTCTGTCCGACTTCATTCCTTCTTGATTTGGTCTGCTCGGGCTATCCGCTTCTTCTTGAGACAGTTCGCCCTGACCCAACCATCATCGGGCTTCCCTCGAGCAGTTCGCCCGAGCCCTCTCAACGTCTCCTCGAGCATTCTTAGCTCCCTTATCGCGGAGAACTTCCTCGGGCATGTGAGGGAATTTCTCTAACTCCCTCGTCTTTTTACCTCTCGCCTTTCCTGTTGCGGGTTATTTTACCGCTAGCCGAGAATCCCAAGGGTACAGTCTTGTTGCCATTAAATTATCTCAATAGGAAAATGATGACAAGTGATTGGAATAAGGTATATTTAATACTGACTTTAATTCGAAAGGTGTTTGAAGAATGGGAAATTCAATGCAAAGTGGTCGTTGATTAACATCTGGCGTTGCCATATCCCTCACGTAAGACGTAGTGGCTGTTGATGTTCGGTTTCCTCCATGTCGCTTGCAACAAAATCTTGTTCGGATTCCGTGCTGGATATTGATATAGTCGAATCCTTTTGCCTTTTTGCCTTTCGATTCGCCATCGCGGTCCTCTCGATTTCTGGATCAAATATTAGTACACCTGTTCGAGAAGATCGGGGTATAAACTAGAACAAAATCGAATTAAAACTAGAAGTAGATCAATAGACACCACCTTCCCCGACAACGGCGCCAAAATTTGGTCGCGTCGAAAATACGGCCAAAAATGAAATTTATCACCTTTTTTTCACTAAATATTAGTATAGCGAAAATAGGGATCAACTCCACAGGGAAAATGGCTGATTTTTTTCTAATTTCAAGCTCGATCGATGATAATAATAATAATAATAATAATAATAATAATAATAATAATAATAATAATAAATAATAATAATAATAATAATAATAATAAGGAGAATAATAATGATAATATAATGGTAAAGGGGGGATTTTGATGATAAGGTTTTTACCGCAATAACGAAAGAGAAAAATATCGAAACTAACAATGATAAAATAATAGTCGAAGGAATTATTGTCCACCTAGATTATTTAACTGATCATCGATTTATAAAAATATTATGTCAGCGCAAGCATAATCGGTTATAGTTATTGACGAACGCCTAATAACCAATCTTTTCTTACTTTCTCCGTAATTAAGAGACGCTCTATAATTACTTCCCTAATTGAAAAATAATATCTTGGACGCCCTGCAAGATTTAAAGTTCCGACAGCGTTAAATACGAAAAAGACCCGATTATTGACTAATAAACTCGGACGCCGGTTTATTAAAATCAAATCATTTAAACTCACAATATAACTTACATTACCGTAGGTAGAGAAGTTTAATATCGTTTGCTACTTATTAGAACGTACAAATAATTACGGATTTGCTGTTCTAATTAGCTACGACTAATTAATCATTGGCCACTATATAATCGACCTAAGCTCATCGATAAATTTAATTCAGAGCTAAACGAATACTTACGCTTTCAAAAGTACGCTCGTTTAATCTAACAGTTTTAACAGAACTAGGTTTCGAATAATCCTTCGACTATGGAATTTAGCCGCTAAAAATATTAACCAAAGCACCACTAAAATTAATATATGCTAATGAAATAACAAGACAAGGGGGAATATGCTTACGACCATGCGAATGAAAACTTAGTTCTTTGCCAATAACGACAACAGGTCAAACGCCACAGCCAAGAATATGAAACAAACACCAGAACTCTAAGCTTGCATCGAATCATCATATATATATAAAAGTTCGTAGAGGGTTTTGAATCTAGGCTTATATTGAGTTTATTACGAAACATGCCACACCCTATAGCCGGCTGCTATGTGCCACGTCGGCTGTTCGTGAGGGTATTTATGCCATTAAAAAAGTAGCAAAAATAATGTCCACTTTAGCCTTATGTGTGGGTTGTATTACATCGGTGGCATCATAAATGCGATTTGTATTTGATCTATAGATTATATTTATTATGCATTTTTTCATTCGTTTTAATTTATATGTGCTGTTTGGAATATCATAGGTCGTTAGACCAAAGGTCATCTCGGATAGAAGTCTTATTTATATGCTCTGACTGACGCTTTGGTGTTGCTGGGGTTGTTTTGCATTTCATGATTGTTTATCGAACCTCTGTATGTGTGTGTGTGTGTGTGTGTGTTTGTTTATTGTTGCAAGTTTCAAGCTATGATACAGTCGTGCAGTTTGAAGGTGTGGCATGTACGATTATTATGATGCCTTTTATGGAGCATATTTATTCGTTTTAATGTGATCCGTGGACGTCATTCAGCATTTCATGGTTGTTTATCATTGCTCTGTATGTGTGGGTGTTTGTTTACTGTTGCAGGTTTGAAGAGATACAGCCGTGCAGTTATCTCCCTACTGCGTAAGGTCGTGCATGTTTTGGTGGTTGAAGGAATATCTCTAAGGTTGGTTGGATCATTGTTTGGTTATCATTATAGTGTTTTGTAATGATACAGTCGTGCAGTTGTCGTCCCATTGCGTGCGATCTGTGGGTTGTTTTGAAGGTGTGGCAGGTGCGATTTTTATGATGCCTTTTTTATTCATTTTAATTTGATTTGTGGAGGATGTTTATTCGTTATAATTTGATCTTTAGCCTTTTTTATTATGTCTTTTTATTTATATGCTGTGTCTCATGGTTTGGTGTTGTTAAGCTATTTTGCAGTCGTTCCTCTACCTACGGGTTTGAATAGTGGCTACTGGAGTTGTGATAGGATTCGATACAGTCATGTAATTATCACTCCCCTGTTTGTTTACTGTTTCAGGTATCAAGCGATACAGTCGTGTAGTTATCTCTCCACTACGTAAGGTCGTGCATTTTTTTGCTGTTGAAAGCACATCTCTAAGGTTTCGTTGGATCATTTTTTGGTTAGCATCATTGGTGTTTTGTATTGGTTATCATTATAGGTGTTTTGTAATGATACAGTCGTGCAGTTGTCGTCCCATTGCGTGCGATCTGTGAGTTGTTTTGGAGGTGTGGCAGGTGCGATTTTTATGATGCCTTTTTATTCATTTTGATTTGATTTATGGAGGATGTTTATTCGTTATAAATTGATCTTTGGCCGTTTTTATTATGCCTTTTTATTTATATGCTGTGTCTCACAGTTTGGTGTTGTTAAGCTATTTTGCAGTCGTTCCTCTACCTACGGGTTTGAATAGTGGCTACTGGACTTGTGATGGAGTTCGATAAAGTCGTGTAATTATCTCTCCCCTGTTTGTTTACTGTTTCAGGTATCAAGCGATACAGTCGTGTAGTTATCTCTCCACTGCGTAAGGTCGTGCATGTTTTTTGCTGTTGAAAGCACATCTCTAAGGTTTGGTTGGATTATTTTTTCGTTATCATCATTGGTGTTTTCTATTGGTTATCATTATAGGTGTTTTCTAATGATACAGTCGTGCAGTTGCCGTCCCATTGCGTGCGATCTGTGGGTTGTTTTGAAGGTGTGTCAGGTGCGATTTTTATTCATTTTAATTTGATTTGTGGAGGAAGTTTATTCGTTATAATTTGATCTTTAGCCTTTTTTTATTATGTCTTTTTATTTATATGCTATGTCTCACGGTTTGGTGTTGTTAATCTATTTTGCAGTCGTTCCTCTACCTACGGGTTTGAATAGTGGCTACTGGAGTTGTGATAGAATTCGATACAGTCATGTAATTATCACTCCCCTGTTTGTTTACTGTTTCAGGTATCAAGCGATACAGTCGTGTTTTGTATTGGTTATCAAGCGATACAGTCGTGTAATTATCTCTCCACTGCGTAAGGTCGTGCATGTTTTTTGCTGTTGAAAGCACATCTCTAAGGTTTGGTTGGATCATTTTTTGGTTATCATCATTGGTGTTTTGTATTGGTTATCATTATATGTGTTTTGTAATGATACAGTCGTGCAGTTGTCGTCCCATTGCGTTCGATCTGTGGGTTGTTTTGAAGGTGTGGCAGGTGCGATTTTTATGATGCCTTTTTTGTTCATTTTAGTTTGATTTGTGGAGGATGTTTAGTCGTTATAATTTGATCTTTAGCCTTTTTTTATTATGTTTTTTATTTATATGCTGTGTCTCACGGTTTGGTGTTGTTAAGCTATTTTGCAGTCGTTCCTCTACCTACGGGTTTGAATAGTGGCTACTGGAGTTGTGATAGAATTCGACACAGTCATGTAATTATCACTCCCCTGTTTGTTTACTGTTTCAGGTATCAAGCGATACAGTCGTGTAGTTATCTCTCCACTGTGTAAGGTCGTGCATGTTTTTTGCTGTTGAAAGCACATCTCTAAGGTTGGTTGGATCATTTTTTTTGGTTATCATCATTGGTGTTTTGTAATGATCAGAGTGCAGTTATCATCCCATTGCGTGTGATTCGTGGGGCGTTTTGAAGGTGTGGCATGTACGTTTTTTATGATAAATAAATGCGATTTGTATTCATTTTATTTGATCTATAGACGATTTTTATTATGCGTTTTTTATTCATTTTAATTTAATATGTGGTGGTTGGAATATCATAGGTCGGAAGACCAGGGATCACCTCGGTTGAAGCTCTTATTTATATGCTCTGACTCACTGTTTGGTGTCCCTGATGTTGTTTTGCATTTCATTTTTGTTTATGAATCCTTTGTATGTGTGTGTGTTTGTTTATTTTTGCAGGTTTCAAAAATAGAGTTCGGGTTTAGATCATTGACGGCCTTTCATGTTCTAACGTAAAGGGTCTTTTGTACATGGGATGGGTTGTTTGAAGATATTTGTGCTTTTTAATGTTTAATGATGTATTTGTTCTTTTAATTTTTGTTCGATTTGTTTAAAAAATACATGGACGAATAAAATTCGAGCCATTTTAGTTCCAATAAGTTTGTCATTAATCATATATAAAAGGTCGTTTAATACGTAGAACGGGTTGTTTAATGATACATGTGTTTATTTAACAACAATGCTATAATTGTTCCGTATTGATTTAGCTGATTCATAAAGGGTTGTTTGATACCTAGCACGGGTTGTTTAATGACACATATTTTTATTTAACATCAATGCTATAATCGCTTCGTATTGGTTTATTAAAGTTACTATAATTGCATTAAACGACCTTTCAGATGATTTTGTAGTTCATAGGTTTTGCTATACGTTTCGTATTATCATTTTATTGATAAAAGGTCGTTTAATAGGTAGCACGAGTTCCTTAATGATACATGATAAAAGGTCGTTTAATACGTAGAACGGGTTGTTTAATGATGCATGTGTTTATTTAACAACAATGCTATAATAGTTCCGTATTGATTTAGCTGATTCATAAAAGGTTGTTTAATACCTAGCACGGGTTGTTTAATGGCACATGTTTTTATTTAACATCAATGCTATAATCTTTTCGTATTGGTTTATTAAAGTTACTATAATTGCATTAAACGACCTTTCAGATGATTTTGTAGTTCATAGGTTTTGCTATACGTTTCGTATTATCATTTTATTGATAAAAGGTCGTTTAATAGGTAGCACGAGTTCCTTAATGATACATGTGTTTATTTAACAATAATGATATAATCGTGGCGTATTGGTTGGATCATTTTTTGGTTATCATAATAGGTATTTTGTAATGATACGATCGTGCAGTTATCATCCCATTGCGTGTGATATGTGAGGTGTTTTGAAGGTGTGGCAGGTGCGATCTTTATGATGCATTTATTCAGTTCGCCGTTTTTTATCGTGCCTCTTTATGTATATGCTATGTCTCACAATTTGGTGTTGTTTAGGTTGTTTTGCCTTCCGGTTTGTTTATGACCCTGTATGTAATTTTTTTCTCCATTAGATTACTATAATTTCATTATCCGTATTAAGATAACATAGCTGTGGCTAATGTTGGGGCCCGATTAGAATGCACTGCTGCTGAAGTTGATATGGTTGTCTTTATTAATTGATGACGTCTCAATCCTTTGTAATGAAATACGGCATTTAAATTTACAATTATTTTGGCGATTGAAAAAGAGCCTACTGAATAATGTACTGTTTTCTGAATATTATATGTATAATTGTTTTGGTAAAGTTGATATAATTTCATTAAATGAACGTTCAATGGGTTTTGTAGTCCAGAGATTAACTTACTGTAATTGCATTGAACGTATTAATGAAAGATCTGTGGAGCATGTTTATTCGTTTTAATTTGATCTGTCGGTGTTTTTCAGCATTTCATGGTTGTTTATCGTTGCTTTGTATGTGTGTGTTTGTTTACTGTTGCAAGTTTGAAGAGATACAGCAATGCAGTTATCTCCCGACTACGTGAGGTCGTGCATGTTTTTGCGGTTGAAAGAATATCTCTAAGGTTGGTTGGATCATTTTTTGGATATCATCATAGGTGTTTTGTAATGATACAGTCGTGCAGTTATCATCCCATTGCGTGTGATCTGTGAGGTATTTTGAAGGTGTGGCAGGTGCGATTTTATGATGCATTTTTTATTCATTGGGCCGTTTTATTGTGCCTTTTTATTTATATGCTATGTATCACAGCTTGGTGTTGTTTATAGGTTGTTTTGCCTTCCGATTTGTTTATGGAGCGGACCCTCTATGTATTTGTTTGGTGTTGCATGTACCAAGCTATGTTGCAGTCGTTCCTCTACCTGCGGGTTTGAATAGTGTGTACTGCAGTTGTGATAGAATTCGATGTAGTCGTGTAATTATCTCACCCCTGTTTGCTTACTGTTTTAGGTTTCAAGCGATACAGTCGTGTAGTTATCTCTCCATTGCGTAAGGTCGTGCACGTTTTGCAGCGTATCTCTAAGTTTGGTTGGATCATTTTTGGGTTATCATCATTGGTGTTTTGTAATGATACAGTCGTGCACTTATCATCCCATTGCATGGGATTCGTGGGGGTGTTTTCAGTCTGTTTTATACCGGTTCCAACTACATTGCCTTGATATCATCCTATTGTAATTGAAAGATTTGGCTTTTCATTCTCATCATTATAGGGATTTTCAATTGCATTACGCATTAAGATGACATAACTATTGTCAGTGTTTGGAATCGGATAAGAATAGACTGATGCTGAAGTTAGTGATTTTAATTATGGCAACGAATCATTAGGTATTCGTAATGTAATGGACTTGCTACCCGCATTAACATAGCATGGTGACAGACAGGGCTTGGAAATCGATTATAATACAATACTGTTGAGAATCTTATTATAGTTCAAAGGTTTTGTTTGGTCTCTGACAATATATCATTTCATATTATGATAATATTGTTTTACTAACGTTATTATAATTGCATTAAATATATTAATGAAAAGTATATTATTGACAAATACTTGCCCGGCTGAAAAACAGTTGACTGACTGAATGAGGTCGTTTATGGAAAATGTTTGGGCTACTGAAAACAGGTGACTAAATGAGATCGTTGGCGGAATCTAAATGTTGGTGCGTTTCTTAATTAGTGTCTTATCATTAATGATACGCATTTTAATGGAACGAAAGCGTTGTTTTTTAATTATGACAACAAGGCCATTTGTATCCTATTATATTGATTTATTGAAGTTACTATAATTGCATTAGCATATTACCATACCTTGGAGATAGACAGGTCTCGAAAATCGATGAGACTACAGAGCTATTGAGTCGTATTGTAGTAGGATAGTTATAGCCAAGGTTTGGAATCGGATAAGAATATACTACTGCTGAATTTCACAGGTTTGTCTGTAGATTATCTTATTGTGTTTCAAAGGTTTGGATTTTAATTATGACAACAAATCGTTTCGTATTCTAATGAAATTGATTTACCGAAGATGCTATAATTACATTAACCGTATTTAACATAATAGGGCGATTGACATGGCTTGGCAATAGATGAGAATACAATATCGTTGAAAATCGTATTGTAGTTCAATGCTTTTAATTCTGAACGTAAATAATTTCACATTATCATTAGATTACTATAATGTCATTATTCGTATTAAGATAACATAGCTGTGGCTAATGTTGTGGCCCAATTAGAATGCACTGCTGCTGAAGTTGATATGGTTGTCTTTATTAATTGATGGCGTCTCAATCGTTTGTAATGAATTACGGCACTTAAATTTATAATTATTTAGGCGATTGAAAAAGAGCCTACTGAATAATGTACTGTTTTCTGAAATATTATATGTATAACACGGTGTAGAAATAACTTTTCCTTTATTCATGACAACTACATGTTCTATGCCCGTTCAAGTACATTCGCTTAATCTTCTCTTATTGTAGTTGAAAGGTTTTCCTTTTAATACTATGACAATAAATCGCTTCATACTATTCTTATATATATAGAGAATCCTTCATCCAATTCTTAATATGATTAAGAAACAATATTAGTTGTGCAGGTTTTAAATCATCATGGTTCTACTGAGTAATTATTCTGTACTTAATCCTTTAATCCCGAAGATGGGAAACACTACAATAATTGTTCGGCTGTTGCGGTCCTGGAGAGCTACTAATTTTAGAAGAAATGGAGAACTGATGTTAGTTGGCTTAATGTTACTAGATGAAGACGTATTAAATTTTTACTTTATATGCAATTCCCCAACCCCCCCCCCCCCCCCCCACCCCACCCCTCTAATTTTTTTTGTTTTGTTATAGGATACTCTCATGCAAGCTACAATTAATAGTGCGCTGGTGGAAAATTTTGAGCGGCTAGAGGGCTGTCTGTTTTCAATATCAAACTTTGATATTGTCAATTCTCCAGAAAGATATCGTACAACAGAGCATAGTATATGATACGTTACAATAGACGTACGACTATGTCTCAAAGTGTTGCTCATGATCTTATGATAAAAAGAGAGAAATTTCAGTTTCGTTCGTCTCAGTATTTGGAGACAAATGCCGGCTTGCAGATTTACTTGCCAGGTTTGCTCCCCTATCTCTATAGAATGGTTATGTATTCCTTTTGCTTGGAGTGGAGTTATAATCAAAGAAATTTCACCCCCCCACCCATTAGATGTCATTGCACTGGTTTCATCCATTGTTGAGCCGGATGACAATGGTAATGGGAATTCATCGTGGACTATGGTGAATATAATTCTGGAAGGGTATGCTTTTTTCCCAACAATCTTATTATTCTCATTCATAGTCTTCATTTTGTCAATTGTCGATAGCGAACTGTTTTTATCTGTAGCGGCTGCCGTGCAACTGTTACTGCTTGGGATGAGAAGTCGCGCGAGTTTTATAAGAGACTGAAAGGAATTGTCGGCGACGATACTGTGATTATTGTGACGAATATCAATCCACGGATGTTTCAAGGTGTTTTGTATGTCGACGTACTGTTTTCTGCTCAACAAATATTTGTAATCGCATTATTTAATCAGGTGGTTTATATCTGAATACAACCTCTTCAAGTGCTCTTTATATAATGGAGATGGCCCGTCGGTTTTGGAGTTCCGTAAACAGTGAGAATTCCTTTGTTCATGTGTACAATTCCTTTATCTATTCTGTAATTTCGTTTTTTTAGTTCTGACTTAACAGTGTATGTTTACTTTTTATAGGATGAATCTAGAAAACGTTTCTGCGTCTACGCCATTAGTTACCAATGTCAGGCCAGTAACAAAGATCAGTCTATCGGATATATACGCTATACTACGTTCGGATCCTGAACAGGTTTGTTCATATATTTATACGACAACATCCTACGTCGTTCCATTGCACTAACTTTCTCTATTCGTTAGGAGCGTGATTTTTCATACGAAGCAAGGATAACTTATATAATTAGCCGAAGTGGTTGGAGCTATATTTCTTGCTCCACATGTTCATCCAAGCTGAGAAAGTATGAGGAATCGCTAATTTGCTATAAACGTGACAATTTTAATGCTTTGGGAGTTTTGCGGTATTGTTCACTGTATTATATTAACAACTATCACCCGGTGAAGTAATTCATTCGTATTTATTTACTGTGTTTTTCTTTGCATAGTTTTCGTATTGAGGTGGCTGTTGATGATGGCTCTGAATCGGGTACTTTTATTATATTTGACGGGCCAGCTAAGAAATATACGAATACAACAGCGGAAGACCTGAGGAATGCTATGGCGAGTACCTGTTTTTACCTATATTTTCATGATAGAATGGTCGTCACGTATTTTTCAATTGTTACAGAAAACTGTAATTGAAGACGACGGTATTGGAGTTGAGGAGCTTCCTGATTGTATTCGTTCTTTAGTGGGGAAGTCTTTTAACTTTTTTCGTGAGGATCAAGCCGTTTGATTTTAAAAGTTTATATAAAAGCTTGACGGTTACCCGTATGTCGGAAATCCTTGATGTTAAGGGCGTGTCCGATCAGCCTAAGTCAAACCGAGGTACAAGTCGGAGATAGTCTGCAAATGTTTTAATGGTGGTTGATTGTGTTTCACTTTCTTAATGCAGGGATCGATTGGTGCTCTTCAGGTTTCGCCTCCCCTGTCGGGTGGGGTAACCATGGTTGACCGTGTTCTTTCAGGTGAGTTGCAGGATTGTATAGAAAAACCAAAGGTGCATGTGGGAAAAAGCGTGATGAGGACTCGAGCTGCTGCAAAGGATCTCAGTACAATAGAAAGCAATACAGATGATGAGGATGCTGTTTTAGCAACGTTTCAGATGGGTAAACGAAAGAAAATCAAGAAGGAAGCAGTAGACCAGCCCCATTAGTTTTTCTGACTGTTTTCTTATCTTCGCGTTGTTTTGGGCTTCTTTACTATGTTGAGCTACCTATTTCACTGTCTATCTTGAAATTCTAAGTTCATTTATCGTTCAATATGATCAATATATACAACAATAATATTGACAATAATAAATTGATACCAACATTATATTACTGACGTGGTATTATAGAAAGCTGTTATAATAATTTAAGTGTTGATGTTCTTCAAACTCGAAAACTGGAAACGCACGACTGAATATTGTATTTTATTACTATCAGACATACAATTATACCAACCTATGTTCATGAATCCGCATAGACTGCAAAGGCGAATGTCAGTAAAGTGCGTAAGTTCTATTACTTAATTGTGTTGTTAAGGGTCAAATATTTTTTCAATTTCGACTATTTAACTATTCACAATTAAATGTTCCTTTTAAAATTAAGTCGTGAGTTTTGTATTTATTTAAGTATTATTAATGTTTAGTGGTCGATACCAACATTATATTACTGAGAGTGTGTTATGGGAAACTGTAAAAAAAATTTAATTGCTGACATAGTTCAAAATTAAGGACTGAAAGCGTACTACTGAATATTGTGTTTTATTTTTATCCAACTGACACGTATTCCAACCTGTGTTCGTGAATCGGGGAACGCGGCAAGGACGAATGTGATTAAAATGCATAAGTTGCATTACTTAATTGCGCTGTTAAAAGATCCTTTTTAAGCTATGCCTTTTGTATTTATTTAGTTATTGAGAAAGGTTATTGCTTATATATTACCATTAAACAAAAATAGAACTACGACTGACCTTTAAAATTCCCTGTTTAAATATTTAACTACCTAATTACATAAAAATTCTCCCAATAAATGTTTATGAACTTTCACATAGCTCAGTTTTGCAATAGTAGTTTGCATAACGTTCCTATGATTGTACGCTATCAGAAGATATAACTACACAATATATGATTATGTGCGTAATAAATGCACAGTAATTGAAAATAAAATGTGTCAGACTCTTATAATTCTTTCTATAATAACTATTTAATTACTTAAATACATATGAATTCGTTTATAAAAACAATGAAATAGGAAGCTGTTTAGCTTCCAGTCTTTCATTAATTCATTCAATGAGTAATTGTCTCGCGGGGGTTCTGAAGGGTTTTGGGGCGAATATGTGAAGGGGTATAACTTTTGGACACGTGCTGTTCTGCGAATAGTTAAAATAATTGTGCCATTTAAATCAGCTTTTAGATCCATTTCAGTCTGGTTCGTCTGATCTGTATCCTACGATGCAAGTCGCACCCCTTCGCCTTGACGCACCTGATTAAATTCTATGCAACCGTTCAACTTATCTGTGGGTATTTAATCTCGCGTTGTTTTGAAAAAAATAAATATACCTATTGTTTTTGAAAACTTAATATGATGAATGAAATACGCAACTATTTACAGAGAAGTCTTGCAGATTTGCAAAATTCAATATCTCAAATGATTGTCCGTATCGACAGAAAGATTGATGACTATGCGCAAAGTGCTGTTCAGAGGTTTGCTGCATTGCAAAGTAGATATGATGTCCATGCCACTATGCTGAAGGATATGGGAAGAACGATCGACCAACACTTTGAACAGGTCAACTTGAAGTTGGCGACGTTAGAGAACATATTAGGCATTACTGTTTTCTGACAATCTATGTAATCATTTATATGCTTTGTTTTCATATTAAATATCCCGGGTCTCATTAATTTTCCGCACTAATATTCCTACACATGCAGATGATTTGCGCGGGACAGCAAATACTGATATTCATGCGGAGAAGGAGCAACGACAACGTCGCAAAATACAGCGCACCCTCACAACTATTGCAAAAATGCGGAAGCACCCGGTCATTTCGCCAACTTCAATACCAAATTCCCCCTCAGATACTATCACAGATAGTTCCTCTAACAGCGCATTTGATAATCGTACTAGTAGGATTCTTGCTATGTTTCCACATGTATCTGTGATCATTGAGAACATGGGCCCAGATGTGTACGTAACCGGATCCTTGCGTGGCCAGCGTGGACAATAGTTTCTTTCAACGCTGATGAAAATTGATGCGTGGCTGCTTGATGAGGTATGTTATGTTATATTGACGAGTGATATTTGCGATCCTATAATTGAAAAAAAATTGTTTTTTGTAGCATATTGATGAATGCCTGCACGGGTTTATTGAACTCCAGAGAAAAACAAACATCGCCCGCTCTTCCATTGCATTCATGAATACTGCATTCAATCAGGTATTTGCAGCAGAAATACAGATTGGAAGGTGAATACGACCTTTCTGTAATCAAGCCTTATGCCAACGGAACCGTACTCGACTGGCCTGCAACGCCGTGGGATGCGTCTGATATCATCGTTACCCCAGTAAACGTTAATCAATGTCATTGGGTTCTTGCAATAGTAGACTACAGAGCAGGGAGTGTCACTGTACATGATTCAGACAAAACATGCGATATGGATATGAGATTTTTCAATCAGGCTTTTGGTAGGACATTGCATACCATGCAATTTCTACTTGACCATCTTCATTTGACAAATGGGCGTATTGCGTTCACCATTACAAGAGATGAAAATTACCCCCGCCAAGCTACAGCGTAAGGCGTCAATGTTTATTTCATACATATTTATGCATCCAATTTACGCACCATTTTCTGAAAATTGTTCGTTTCCTCTAATTTGCTGACAGGGGTGAATGCGGTGTACACGTCTTGCGTTCGGCGTTTGCCTTAATGTTTCCGGACGATTCTGTCTACGGAATCACCAAAAAACAAATAGAAGATTTCAGAAAGTATCCCGCAGTTGCTCTTACCTGCAATAGATGGATATGAATGGTTAAGTATGCAGTTTACATTTCTTTGTCGTGTTCTCTTCATTGCTATATTAGTAAACATTTACATTATGTTATTTGATGGTCTTCCTGTCGCCCAAAATTTACAGTACTGGCCAGTATTTACACGTCATGTGAAACTGGGAGAGTTCGTGCTTGCCAATATATACAACTGAAGTTTACAAGACCGATTAATAATACTCAATTATAAATCACAGGTTTTTTAATGACATTGTCAGAACATATAGTCATACAATCATGATATATCACATAATTAAATATTGAGTACGGATACAGGTATAATAGTGATAAACTCTAATGCTAAAAAGCAACGTAAAGTCAATTTTTAAATTCTAAATGATGTATATAACGCATAATAACTTTCTATCGGAACTCATTATAAGCTCATACTGATACTGAAATCTGCTAACTTATTAAACCTATAAACACTTCAGAAGTAAAGGTTTAAATGATCGGCCCACAATTCATTTATTTATTTCAACATATTGGGTTATTTGATAACGATGGGCCCAACGTTTATCTTACTAAAAGATACGAATACAACAGCGGAAGACCTGGGTCGTTCCTCAAAGTTTTGATTTTTGTTTCCACCGGTTTCAGATTCGAGTCTCGACTGTAATCTCAAACGCTCCATATTTGCTCAACGTGGACTGCGATCATTACATAGATAACAGCAATGGGGAGTTATAGTGAATGTTGTGGCTTAGTGATTGACTGCCAGTCTCTTGCAGATAATCGTCACAGTTTAGTGTTGCGCAAATTGTCGTCCAACTGCCATGGGTAGCGGGATCTTTCAAGTTAGTACTATGTCGTATTTCTGGGTGTGGGTTTTTGAATGTATAATGTGATATCGTATAATCATATGTTGTTATTGTTCTAAGTATCAATTTGGGATTATGAATGTATCATATGATATTGTTAACTGATATGTTGTTACTATTCTGAGTATCAATTTCCGTCCGTACATTGTTTTAATACAGACAGTATTAGAAACACAGTAGCCCAGAGGTTCTGTAAAGGCGGGAAGAGTGGTAATATTTGCCGCTTATAAAGATATATGCACGCAGCTAATGGAAATCTTGAATAGAGCAGAGATAGCCGAGATGGTTTTAAAAAGCCAATTTGGACGTTTAATAGTGGCTGCAGACAATTTTCAGTTGTCAGGACAATTGTTGTGGTATCTGATGCAGTGTCAAATCAAATACGATGACACTGATGAGATGTGGATGGTTATCGAGGATAGACACGTACGGTTTTCGTTGGTTGAATACTCGCTGCTGACAGGCCTCAAATTTGGCGCTGAGGATCCAATGGAAGTCAAGACAGCCTTTATTACAAGACATTTTGGAAAAGAAAAATTATGTTGCGAGATATAAAGAACCGACTAAATACGATGAGAAGCCCTTCAGATAGTACCGTTGATGTTGAGAAGCTAAAGATGGCGAGTTTGATGTTTGTCGCTGGAGTCATTTAGTTACGAAGTAATAGAGATACTGCTTACGTCGATCCTGCAATGATGTATTTGGTGGAAGACTTTGAGAAATCCAATGCTTACCAATGGGGAACCCTAGCATTCAATGAAGCCCTAGCGTCACTTAAGAGGGATCTCTCCCAGTACAGTGCTGAATCGACTGATGAGCAAGTGAACAAAAATCCAAACTTAAGTTTAGGAGGTTTTGGACATCCATTTCAGGTAATAGTACTGCGTTTATTATTTCAGTTACTGATATCTATTATTTCACATTGACTTCGAAATAAATTGTTCATTCTTATTTAGATACTTGCTTATGAATGTATCCCTGGAGTTGCAAGTTCGTTTGCGAAGAGACTTGAAAGAGTGGAACCTGGCATTCTACGGATGTGTCGGTGGAAGACAAATGATTGGAGTACTAAGTACTCGCCGAGGTTGGACCAGGTCACAGAGGCTGTTTCTTCTAAAGGTGTTGGCAAATGTGTTTTGTAGCCAACTGTTGAAGAATCGGCTTCGTTCTTTATTAGATCAAGTCACGTCGCACTCCAAAACCACACTCCACTACTGCAGAAGATCAATTGTGTTTGGATAAAGGAGTCACGGTTATTTATCCTCCAATAGCAGGAAAAGTTTCAGCTAAGCATGCTAGAAATGTTGATGCAACAGAGATTGAGGAAGAGTGTGACGTAGAAGAGGACAATGAACGTAACATTTCGAAATCATCGGGTAGGAAAGATTCAGCCAGTGGTGACTCTATATCAGAAGATGTTGTTGTTGAGAGTAGGAAAATGTCTGGTAAGAAATCAGGAAAGGGAAAGAAAAAGGTGATTGGTCAGAAGTCCACACCGAAAAAACTTACGCGACGGGCAAAACGTCTGAGTGAAACTGACCCGTCAAGTGGGTTCGTCGATTCTGTGAAGAAAGAAAAGTTATCAAATAAGGAGCACGTTTTCACGGATAATGCAGAGAGCGAAAGAGACAATGAGATGGAGAATGAGGATGTTCAGCCGGGAACACCACATGCCAGAGGAAATAAGCACATGCTTGATGAAGACGTTCGACAGGCGGAAGGAACTTCGAATTTGTTAGATTTATTCTGATTTAATTATATGTTTTATACGTCTCTACGTATCATTACTAACATTATGTACTCGATTTGATAATTCTCCTGGTCTAATCGCTTAACTTTTTACATGTAGTTGTGCAGAAAATGATGTCGCTGGAACGCAAAATGCAACTTCAGTCAGATGAAGTATCTGCTGTGAAAGTCTCATTTCAAGAAGCATTGGAGGGAATTCAAGAAAGATTGGCTGGTGTTGAAAGTAACAGAGGCACCTTTTTGAACGTTAATTTCATAACTGAGAAGATGACGTCCATGGAGTGTTTGAAGGTGTTAGGCGAGAAGGTAGTACAGCTCAAGGCGTAGGTTGATGTATTACCAGACCCTCAGTGGACAGGTGGTAGTTATTTTTTTATTCTCGATATTGATATTTTGAAATAGCATTGGTTACAAATAAATCTACCATCTGTTCACAAATTATTTTCGCAAGACCAGGCGCTGACATGGTTGTCATTACCAAAAACGTCAATAATATCATGCACAATATAACGTCATGTGCAGTTGACGGGAATCAGCAACTTCCAGCTTCCTGGAGGCTTAAGCTTGCAGAGGATGCCTTTCTACGTAACAACTCTGTTGTTTCAAGACAAGCTTATACCCATCGTAAGCTTGACGAGCATATCCTGTATAAGCTAGCATTATGGCCAATGGCAGAACCAGAGATTAAAACTATGCAGCAGTGCTGCCAGAGTGGCCTTTCTGGAAATCCTTTGTGGCCAACTTTCTTCAGGACCCTAATGACAGCGAGCCAAGCACTCCAAAATGATGTAAGTCTATAATTGAATATATATAGTCATAGTATCATGTAACATCGCTGTTTACAACGATATAAAGATTTACGTATATATATGTGCATATTCATGGTTCTCTGATGAATTGTTTGATTCTTTGTTTTTAAAGCATGTTGATGAATGCATCCGTGGTTTCATTGAGATGCAATTAAAGTGCGAAAACCCCGCGAAGATGTTGCTTTCATGAGCATTCAGTCAGATTATCATGTCGCTCTCCGGTGTAAACGAAACTGTTAGCTTGAGTGAATTATGCCATACACTCTTGGAAAGTACCTAGGGTGGCCTTCGTGCCCATGGAGCAGAGCGGAGACAATAGTTTTCCCGCTGGAAGTCAATAGCTGTGAATGGATTCTGTGCGTTATTCGTCCGAATAGAGCTGAAATACAAATTTGGGACCCACAGAGGGGAGCTCATGCAGATGCCAAGTTCGTCGATAGCGTAATAAATAGTGTTTCTATCATAATCAGACGTTTGCTACAGGAATTATCGCTCTTGGCAATGGACTGCACGTTATCCATTAAGAAGTATGAGCGCCTCCCACAGCTAGATGACAGGCAAGATCCAGACGCTTTTCATAAAAATTATATGTGCATTGAAAAAGTTATTGAAGATATGTGTTCCCATCGTATGCAGTGGTGATAACTACGTCCAAGTATTTTGAGCGCATTTGCAACGATGTTTTCTGAACATATTGCCGTGAGGTAACCAAGTCCCATTTAACGGAGCCAGAAAATATTTGGCGGCAAGTGTGTTCTTCTCCTACTGGCACTGGCCGCCGTGGAATGAGTGAATGAGCGTGTATCATCGTTAATTGCTGCAGTTTCTATTATGGACGTTTCTTGACAATAGACAATTGCATTTTGTGATGTACGGTAAAATTTCCTTAGCTATCTATGTGTTGACATTAGTATCTAAGTATGTCTGTTCTAATGTTAGGTCGAATCTTGAACCTTTTCATAACCTATGTGTCGAACCTCTGTGTGTTGACATTAGTAGCTAATGTCTGTTCTAATGTTAGGTCGTATCTTGAACCTTTCCATAACCTATGCCCCGAACCTGTTTCCTAATTATTTTCTGGTTTTACTCTTATAGATTAATTCACATTATACACCGACTTCAATGATTATTAAATTATGGAATATTTCATTTAACACTTTTAAAACTACCATTTATATTGGGGTATTCTAAATAAAGCATGTGTTGGACATTCCGTCAACAAAATACGGGTGCGTGTATCATATACATAATTATAATATTGCAGGATACCTTAGAAATCATTTTTCGTTGATATGGGCTATAATAATATTCCAGTCATTTGTTGTAAATATTGTCAAATATAAATTTCATACGTGTGGTGATGTAAAAATATTGCATTATGTTTTATTAGTTGTGAACTAATTGACGTACATTCGTCCAGTTTCTTGCGGCTGTAAAGAAGATGGGCTGAATAAATCAATAAATCTATAAGTATACAATATAAGGTTTAAACGAACCTCCCAAAATTATTCTCCTTCCGGTTTCCTGATAGTTTACAAGATATATTGTATATTGCACGACTGATGCTGCGCATATCGTGTAATTTAACGGTATCACATATTTTACGCAACTGTTATTGAATTGTTTGCAGTATTATACTAATAATAAATTTTCCAAGTATACAATTATGCTATACTGTTATGTACCTCTTTGAGGAAGTCAAAGAGCCAAAAATTGTCTGATAAATTAATTCCCTTTAACGTTTAATATATTAATACATGCATGTATTAACCTTAGCGCACCCTTGTTAAATATGGATAAATTTATTGAATATGCAACAATCAGTGATAGCTATATGTTTCGGCGAATTGAAAAATTTCATGCAATTGTCTTACATTGTATGTATCTGATTCCAAAGCAACGTATCTTAATTGACTCCTCGGATCTCTCCAACAGCGTTAACAACTTGCCTTTGCCGAGTATAGAATAAGGAGTCGAAGTACATTTACTAAAGAGCCAACAGTCGATAATGGAAGAGGATTTTGAGGTTTCCATTGACAAGATATTTTGGGAACTACTCGATGTGATTAATCATTTAGCAGGAAGAATAGCAAAACAAGTCGATTGTTATTCAAGAACCGAAAATCGACAGTGTGGGAAATTGCTAATGAGTTACGATTCACTTACACAATATATGCAATACAGATCACGAATTGTTGACAATCATTATCAATAAATATTCAGGGAAATTCCAGAGCAGCTCTGCAACTTGGTATTGCAATCTTTCCTTAATTAGAAGTATATTGCTATGAAAATTATCCATTTCTTCAATTATTATTTGATGTTGTAGATTATAATACAGAGATGCAGCATAGAAGGAAAAGACTATTCTCTGAGGCAAATAATGTCAATGATTATACGGATCGTCGCAAAACTGGTACTACAAAGTTGCCCTACAATTATATTACATGCATGTGCTGGTATGCTCGAAGATAATTTATTTGACCATTATATCGACATATGTAATCTCTAAATCTTCTAATATCGGCGCCAAAGAGAAGCCGCAGCATGCACAACAATGATACAGAAGCTGTTGGATACAACGAAGAAAGATCTCCAACTTTGTTACAAGGTAATTGAAAAACTTACTTTGTTTGGAATTTGTCATAGAATAGTTTAAGAAATGATGTTCTGATTGATATGAATTCAAGAGTCGCTCGGAGAGCTTCATTGTCAAATAAAAAAAACAGCTCAACTTCTACAGTGATTACCACAGAGAACATTAGCCAATGTCCTCACTGTCATGCATTGATGTGGAAATCAGAGTCAGCAAAAGCAAGAGCGAGTAGCAACAATTTGGTATTTTCGCTCTGTTGTGGCCAAGGAAGAGTTTCACTACCTCCACTTGAACGTCCCCCGTTCTATCTCGAAGAAAAGTTGTCATATATATCTTTTCGGAAATCTATACGAGTCTATAACTCAATCCTTTCCTTCACATCAATGGGTCCAAAAATAGACTCAACGGTAAAAGCAAGAACATGTTCATACGTCTACAGAATACACGGACAAAACTGTATTAATATTGGTTCATTACTCCCTGCTGAAGGTGAGTCTCCAAAATATGCTCAGCTCTATATCTATGACACATCAAATGAAGTTTCAAACCGTCTAGGTACATTGACCAGAAAAAGTTCCAAAAATTTGGATACAGAGGTGGTTTCAGCACTCATTCAAATGATGGATACATACAATAAGCTGGCCAAAATTTTCCGAATGGCACGAGACAGATATGAATCTGGTGAGACTGCTGAACTATCAATATTACTAATTGGACGAGGGCGTAGAGGAAAACAGTACGAACTGTACGTTGCTTTGTCTCGGGCGACATCACAGACTGGAATAAAGATTCTCAGTTTGAAGGAAGGTGAACTCGAAGAGCTCATGGGTTCCTCCACTAAATTATCAGACGTAGGTGAGAAATTTCAACATTAAATTACCATGAAGTCTACATAGGTGAGAAATTTCTACATTACATTTTTTTAATAAAAGAGCTCATGGGCTCCTCCACTAAATTATCAGACTAACATGCATTTACTTCACATATATCGAGCAATTGATGATGTCTTATTTTTTATTTTTACAGGTTAGGAAGCTTCAAATTTCCATTCTGTTTGACTAGAGTTTTGAGAGCTGTGGAGATCGTTGATGAAAAGGGACTCTTCGAATATAAAGATTGAATACATGCATTGAAATACTAATAAAAGTTTCCCTAACAGTTTTATTAGTCCTATATAGTTTAATGCCAGAAAGGCGATTTCACAAATATCATATACAGGACTTCAGAAACAATTCAGAAAAATCTTCAATTTTCATATACGTGAATGGCTACTAACTTACATTGTTGGAAAATTCTCTTGGAAACGTCACTTTCTTCTAGCGTGAGCTATAACTAACACGACTGAAACATTAACAACAAAATCAAAAAAGGGAAAATAAAATTTAAGGAAACAAAAATTCTTTCAGATCTATGAAGGTCGCATCACTCGAGACGACGTCGTTACCGATGTCACGGAACAGATATTCAGCTACCATTGAAAAAACTATGAATTACACGACTGATACATTACCAGTCGTCCAAATTATAACATATGCTTGAATAATTAACGGCTTCAGAACGTTCCGGGAAATAGTGCATATGCTTCAAATGAACTACTGATTCATTAACAGTCGTGCAAACAACGCACACACCCTAAATGAACAGTAATTCAAAAGGACAGGATATCTTATTACAGTCATCCAAAATCAATGGTTATTATAAATTTAATTATTTATTACAGAGAATAACTTAATTTAACTACAAAAGGTTGTTGTTAGTAATAAGACTTACGTTTGCCTTTAATCATTAGCACAATGAAAACAATGTGTTGAGATTTATTAATTTTTTGGTCAGTACGTAGTTATATATGCCATGGAGTCGTGATCATGTATTTGAAAATTATGTTGTTTTCGTCTTATATACCTTATATATTAATCTGATATGTTTACATATGATTAGCAAACTTTTTTCGTCCGAAAATTCACATGACAGGTTTAGCAACTTCTTTAATACTAAACTATGATTAGACGACTGATACATTATCAGCCGTGTAAAATATGACAGCCTATAATAATGACCGCTCCAGTAACGTTCGTGCCTTGTAGCATATGTTTACATAGACGACTGATTCAGAAACAGTCGTCCAAAAAGAAAGTATATGTCATTAGGATCGTCAGAAAACAAATGACGCAAAACAACTCAACAAACCATCAATAAAATCGACGGTAAAACAGATACGAAATGTCGAAGATAAGTGATACGGGTCCTCAAGTGCATTTACAGTTTATCATTCTGAATGCAGTTACAAATAACGCGTTTTGCTGGTTATGGTCTATATGTGTTGTATATCATTTATTAATATATTTTGGGTATTTATATTCTCAATTATAGTTTCATGGAGACGATTGTCGTTTTCAATAATTTAATTACTAATGGTTGTTAATAATAAGAATTTCGTTTGACTTATCCGGACAATAATAAACATAGTAAAAAAAATGTTTCATATTTATTTATTTTTTGGTCAGTCGGTTATATGCAATTGATATTGCTGTCAATTGTGTATTTGAAATTTATGTTACTGTATTTAATTTTATAAAATTTAGGTGTAAATCCATTATGTTTACGCATGATTAACAATAATATTGCTTTTTGTGTATTAGTTGTATTTCTATTATTTAGATTGACTGTGTAATTTAAGTCAAGGGTTACTGTTCTACTATTTGGTTTCGGACGGCGTGAATAGCTATTGTAGTCAATGTCGACACAAAATTGAATTTGCCCAAATTGAACTTGGAATGCCTTCACATTTTATACTCTACTAATAAGCGCGCCTCAAAATTTCCCTCATTTATTGTTCACACCCTAAGAAAAAAATTGCGCCCTGACGAAGGTGAAGTATCGAACACGGAATCAAAGAAAGCAACGTTTACTGACATTGTTGCGAGAGTAAGTTTTTCATTCTCATGTCCAAGTCTTACTTGCTAAATATTATTAAGTGTGTCCATGTTTGCGAGTTCTGTTTGGTTTTCTTAGCGTGTGTGTTGTGTTATTTTATCTGCTCAGGAGATTCTTGACACGCAACTTCCTACAAACGTGGTCCCGCGGTGTAAGCTAACAATATCCGCTGATTATCAAGAGATTAGTCAGTTCATTATTGATAATTTGAGCAAGAATGAACTTCAACAGCTGATTAGTAGCACGCATTTTAGAAATCTTACTATGTCTGCCGACCATTTCAATTTATCAAGCCAGCTCATTTGGTATTTGATGAAGTCACAAACTGCATGAAGTGAATCAGATGAATTATGGATGGTAATCGACAAATCGCCAGTGCGATTTTCCTGTATAGAGTTCTGTCTCTTAACAGGAATGAAATTCTCTGTGATTCCCAACATTGCTGAAAACAAACAGTTTATGTCCAGACATTGTCCTGGAATCAGTAAGGTTCATCTAGATGACGTTCGTAGTCGGTTATTGGAATTAAAGAGCAGCTCATCCAGTGTAGTTAACATAGAGAAGTTGAATTTAGCCTGCATTATATTTGTCGTTGCAGTGCTAGAACAGCGTTCTCGGAAAAATGTAATCGTAAGTCCTAAATTATTTTCCTTGGTGGAGGACTTTGACAGATTCAACAGTCATCCGTGGGGAACTATTGCGTATGAACAAGCTCTAAAGTCGTTGAAAAAGGACTTATCACAATATGCAATTAGCAATAGAACAGATGGAGTTAAGAAGCCACCGGCATTCACCCTAGGTGGATTCGTGCATCCTTTGCAGGTATGTTTAACAAAGTGTGAAATTATACGTGATCTTTTGTATAATTTTATCAATATGTACAGTTTCGTCTTTATTGTTTTATGATATAGTGACTAATGACGTATGTGTGTTCAATTTGCTATTGCAAAGGTTCTTCCATATGAATGCATGCCCGGTGTTGCTGAAAGGTTTACAATGCCTTTGGATGTGGGAGAACGAACAGTTCCTCGCATGTGTTTGTGGAAGACAAATCTGTGCAAGACTAAAGCTTCTCCAAAAATGAAGGAAGTAAATAAAGTAGTGTTGAAGTTCGGTGTGAAGACAAGCATCCTGCAGCCTACAGTTGATGAGTCTAGAGCAGACTTCTTTGGTACAAGTAGTTAACAGAGAACCGGTTCTGATGTTATCAAGCGGATAACAAATTTGTTATTGAATGGGGTCACAGTTCTATGTCTGCCATCCATTTTATCTAATCTAGAGGATGATTCCGAGCAGCGTGGGCTTCATGTACAGAGAACAAACAAATTTCTGCATGTGAGCCTGCTGGAATTGCCTGCAACAAAAGTGTGCATAAAACACAAAAAAGAAAGGAGAAAACCAGAGTTGGCCACACGTCTTCTCAGCCACTGAAGAACAATGAGAAGGGTCCCGTATCTTCCCAACTGAATGTTGAATTGCCTTCACAGACCGAATCTGCACCGTCCTCTTCCTCTGTTCGTGACGATGGTTGGATGCTCCTTGGATTACCGCTCTTCTGAAGACAAAGCTAAACAATTGCCTCGCGAGCATATGCCTGGTTATAGCAGTGCTGAAAATGTATAGGCAGAAAGTAATGTTTCTAGGCATACAGAAAAGTGATTGTGAGGACGCTGATTTTGAGACAAAAACTTTAAATGAGTTTTTGACGAAACTGCGATCAAGAAGGACGGAGAGAAAATTGTCTTATCACAGCCAGACTGCTACCGTTTCTTCAGTACTTTCTTTACCTACTGTACCACATTTAAAAGTGGGAGAATCAGAAGATAATGCCTTTGCCGAACTCATACCAACTTACAATAGAAGTAGCCGGACCAGATGATTGTTCTAGACCAGCAATTGCTTATTGAATATCACGAAGATGTTTGCGCCGGTTTGGAAGTTGAAGGAAGCATGGCCGTATCTTCTCAGAATCTTGATCAATCATTGGGTCCTGATAAAATATTGAAGGACGGAGTTGCAGAGACCGTTGAGAATTCTGGAAATGTTGGAGAAATTCCACTTGCCGTGGGACAATGCTCTTATCAGAAAGAATCCTATAGTCACGATATTCAAGGAACTGATCAGCTAATGCTCGAGCATCAGTTGGTAAATGAACATTCGGCTGAGAAAATTAACTGCACGGCGTATGGTATAACTGAGATTGTTGAGGAGTCTTCTAATCATTCCGCTGACAATAATGAACATATTGTAACGAGTCATCCGTCTGTCGCTGATGAGGAGATGAATATAATAGAGATCGCAAAAGGTTTTGATGAAACGAGTGAAAAGTGTGATAAATCAAAGACTGAACTGCAATGTCCTCACTGTCATGCATTGATGTGGAAATCAGAGTCAGCAAAAGCAAGAGCGAGTAGCAACAATTTGGTATTTTCGCTCTGTTGTGGCCAAGGAAGACTTTCACTACCTCCACTTGAACGTCCTCCGTTATATCTCGAAGAAAAGTTGTCATATATATCTTTTCGGCAATCTATACGAGTCTATAACTCAATCCTTTCCTTCACATCAATGGGTCCAAAAATAGACTCAACGGTAAAAGCAAGAACACGTTCATACGTCTACAGAATACACGGACAAAACTGTATTAATATTGGTTCATTACTCCCTGCTGAAGGTGAGTCTCCAAAATTTGCTCAGCTCTATATCTATGACACATCAAATGAAGTTTCAAACCGTTTAGGTACATTGACCAGAAAAAGTTCCAAAAATTTGGATACAGAGGTGGTTTCAGCACTCATTCAAATGATGGATACATACAATAAGCTGGCCAAAATTTTCCGAATGGCACGAGACAGATATGAATCTGGTGAGACTGCTGAACTATCAATATTACTAATTGGACGAGGGCGTAGAGGAAAACAGTACGAACTGTACGTTGCTTTGTCGCGGGCGACATCACAGACCGGAATAAAGATTCTCAGTTTGAAGGAAGGTGAACTCGAAGAGCTCATGGGTTCCTCCACTAAATTATCAGACGTAGGTGAGAAATTTCAACATTAAATTACCATGAAGTCTACATAGGTGAGAAATTTCTACATTACATTTTTTTAATAAAAGAGCTCATGGGTTCCTCCACTAAATTATCAGACTAACATGCATTTACTTCACATATATCGAGCAATTGATGATGTATTATTTTTTATTTTTACAGGTTAGGAAGCTTCAAATTTCCATTCTGTTTGACTAGAGTTTTGAGAGCTGTGGAGATCGTTGATGAAAAGGGACTCTTCGAATATAAAGATTGAATACATGCATTGAAATACTAATAAAAGTTTCCCTAACAGTTGTATTAGTCCTATATAGTTTAATGCCAGAAAGGCGATTTCACAAATATCATATACAGGACTTCAGAAACAATTCAGAAAAATCTTCAATTTTCTTATACGTGAATGGCTACTAACTTACATTGTTGGAAAATTCTCTTGGAAACGTCACTTTCTTCTAGCGTGAGCTATAACTAACACGACTGAAACATTAACAACAAAATCAAAAAAGGGAAAATAAAATTTAAGGAAACAAAAATTCTTTCAGATCTATGAAGGTCGCATCACTCGAGACGACGTCGTTACCGCTGTCACGGAACAGATATTCAGCTACCATTGACAAAACTATGAATTACACGACTGATACATTACCAGTCGTCCAAATTATAACATATGCTTGAATAATTAACGGCTTCAGAACGTTCCGGGAAATAGTGCATATGCTTCAAATGAACTACTGATTCATTAACAGTCGTGCAAACAACGCACACACCCTAAATGAACAGTAATTCAAAAGGACAGGATATCTTATTACAGTCATCCAAAATCAATGGTTATTATAAATTTAGTTATTTATTACAGAGAATAACTTAATTTAACTACAAAAGGTTGTTGTTAGTAATAAGACTTACGTTTGCCTTTAATCATTAGCACAATGAAAACAATGTGTTGAGATATATTAATTTTTTGGTCAGTACGTAGTTATATATGCCGTGGAGTCGTGATCATGTATTTGAAAATTATGTTGCTTTCGTCTTATATACCTTATTTATTAATCTGATATGTTTACATATGATTAGCAAACTTTTTTCGTCCGAAAATTCACATGACAGGTTTAGCAACTTCTTTAATACTAAACTATGATTAGACGACTGATACATTATCAGCCGTGTAAAATATGACAGCCTATAATAATGACCGCTCCAGTAACGTTCGTGCCTTGTAGCATATGTTTACATAGACGACTGATTCAGAAACAATCGTCCAAAAAGAAAGTATATGTCATTAGGATCGTCAAAAAACAAATGACGCAAAACAACTCAACAAACCATCAATAAAATCGAGGGTAAAACAGATACGAAATGTCCAAGATAAGTGATACGGGTCCTCAAGTGCATTTACAGTTTATCATTCTGAATGCAGTTACAAATAACGCGTTTTGCTGGTTATGGTCTATATGTGTTGTATATCATTTATTAATATATTTTGGGTATTTATATTCTCAATTATAGTTTCATGGAGACGATTGTCGTTTTCAATAATTTAATTACTAATGGTTGTTAATAATAAGAATTTCGTTTGACTTATCCGGACAATAATAAACATAGTAAAAAAAATGTTTCATATTTATTTATTTTTTGGTCAGTCGGTTATATGCAATTGATATTGCTGTCAATTGTGTATTTGAAATTTATGTTACTGTATTTAATTTTATAGAATTTAGGTGTAAATCCATTATGTTTACGCATGATTAACAATAATATTGCTTTTATGTGTATTAGTTGTATTTCTATTATTTAGATTGACTGTGTAATTTAAGTCAAGGGTTACTGTTCTACTATTTGGTTTCGGACGGCGTGAATAGCTATTGTAGTCAATGTCGACACAAAATTGAATTTGCCCAAATTGAACTTGGAATGCCTTCACGTTTTATACTCTACTAATAAGCGCGCCTCAAAATTTCCCTCATTTATTGTTCACACCCTAAGAAAAAAATTGCGCCCTGACGAAGGTGAAGTATCGAACACGGAATCAAAGAAAGCAACGTTTACTGACATTGTTGCGAGAGTAAGTTTTTCATTCTCATGTCCAAGTCTTACTTGCTAAATATTATTAAGTGTGTGCATGTTTGCGAGTTCTGTTTGGTTTTCTTAGCGTGTGTGTTGTGTTATTTTATCTGCTCAGGAGATTCTTGACACGCAACTTCCTACAAACGTGGTCCCGCGGTGTAAGCTAACAATATCCGCTGATTATCAAGAGATTAGTCAGTTCATTATTGATAATTTGAGCAAGAATGAACTTCAACAGCTGATTAGTAGCACGCATTTTAGAAATCTTACTATGTCTGCCGACCATTTCAATTTATCAAGCCAGCTCATTTGGTATTTGATGAAGTCACAAACTGCATGAAGTGAATCAGATGAATTATGGATGGTAATCGACAAATCGCCAGTGCGATTTTCCTGTATAGAGTTCTGTCTCTTAACAGGAATGAAATTCTCTGTGATTCCCAACATTGCTGAAAACAAACAGTTTATGTCCAGACATTGTCCTGGAATCAGTAAGGTTCATCTAGATGACGTTCGTAGTCGGTTATTGGAATTAAAGAGCAGCTCATCCAGTGTAGTTAACATAGAGAAGTTGAATTTAGCCTGCATTATATTTGTCGTTGCAGTGCTAGAACAGCGTAGTTCTCGGAAAAATGTAATCGTAAGTCCTAAATTATTTTCCTTGGTGGAGGACTTTGACAGATTCAACAGTCATCCGTGGGGAACTATTGCGTATGAACAAGCTCTAAAGTCGTTGAAAAAGGACTTATCACAATATGCAATTAGCAATAGAACAGATGGAGTTAAGAAGCCACCGGCATTCACCCTAGGTGGATTCGTGCATCCTTTGCAGGTATGTTTAACAAAGTGTGAAATTATACGTGATCTTTTGTATAATTTTATCAATATGTACAGTTTCGTCTTTATTGTTTTATGATATAGTGACTAATGACGTATGTGTGTTCAATTTGCTATTGCAAAGGTTCTTCCATATGAATGCATGCCCGGTATTGCTGAAAGGTTTACAATGCCTTTGGATGTGGGAGAACGAACAGTTCCTCGCATGTGTTTGTGGAAGACAAATCTGTGCAAGACTAAAGCTTCTCCAAAAATGAAGGAAGTAAATAAAGTAGTGTTGAAGTTCGGTGTGAAGACAAGCATCCTGCAGCCTACAGTTGATGAGTCTAGAGCAGACTTCTTTGGTACAAGTAGTTTTGAACAGAGAACCGGTTCTGATGTTATCAAGCGGATAACAAATTTGTTATTGAATGGGGTCACAGTTCTATGTCTGCCATCCATTTTGTCTAATCTAGAGGATGATTCCGAGCAGCGTGGGCTTCATGTACAGAGAACAAACAAATTTCTGCATGTGAGCCTGCTGGAATTGCCTGCAACAAAAGTGTGCATAAAACACAAAAAAGAAAGGAGAAAACCAGAGTTGGCCACACGTCTTCTCAGCCACTGAAGAACAATGAGAAGGGTCCCGTATCTTCCCAACTGAATGTTGAATTGCCTTCACAGACCGAATCTGCACCGTCCTCTTCCTCTGTTCGTGACGATGGCTGGATGCTCCTTGGATTACCGCTCTTCTGAAGACAAAGCTAAACAATTGCCTCGCGAGCATATGCCTGGTTATAGCAGTGCTGAAAATGTATAGGCAGAAAGTAATGTTTCTAGGCATACAGAAAAGTGATTGTGAGGACGCTGATTTTGAGACAAAAACTTTAAATGAGTTTTTGACGAAACTGCGATCAAGAAGGACGGAGAGAAAATTGTCTTATCACAGCCAGACTGCTACCGTTTCTTCAGTACTTTCTTTACCTACTGTACCACATTTAAAAGTGGGAGAATCAGAAGATAATGCCTTTGCCGAACTCATACCAACTTACAATAGAAGTAGCCGGACCAGATGATTGTTCTAGACCAGCAACTGCTTATTGAATATCACGAAGATGTTTGCGCCGGTTTGGAAGTTGAAGGAAGCCTGGCCGTATCTTCTCAGAATCTTGATCAATCATTGGGTCCTGATAAAATATTGAAGGACGGAGTTGCAGAGACCGTTGAGAATTCTGGAAATGTTGGAGAAATTCCACTTGCCGTGGGACAATGCTCTTATCAGAAAGAATCCTATAGTCACGATATTCAAGGAACTGATCAGCTAATGCTCGAGCATCAGTTGGTAAATGAACATTCGGCTGAGAAAATTAACTGCACGGCGTATGGTATAACTGAGATTGTTGAGGAGTCTTCTAATCATTCCGCTGACAATAATGAACATATTGTAACGAGTCATCCGTCTGTCGCTGATGAGGAGATGAATATAATAGAGATCGCTAAAGGTTTTGATGAAACGAGTGAAAAGTGTGATAAATCAAAGACTGAACTGCAATGTCCTCACTGTCATGCATTGATGTGGAAATCAGAGTCAGCAAAAGCAAGAGCGAGTAGCAACAATTTGGTATTTTCGCTCTGTTGTGGCCAAGGAAGAGTTTCACTACCTCCACTTGAACGTCCTCCGTTATATCTCGAAGAAAAGTTGTCATATATATCTTTTCGGCAATCTATACGAGTCTATAACTCAATCCTTTCCTTCACATCAATGGGTCCAAAAATAGACTCAACGGTAAAAGCAAGAACATGTTCATACGTCTACAGAATACACGGACAAAACTGTATTAATATTGGTTCATTACTCCCTGATGAAGGTGAGTCTCCAAAATTTGCTCAGCTCTATATCTATGACACATCAAATGAAGTTTCAAACCGTTTAGGTACATTGACCAGAAAAAGTTCCAAAAATTTGGATACAGAGGTGGTTTCAGCACTCATTCAAATGATGGATACATACAATAAGCTGGCCAAAATTTTCCGAATGGCACGAGACAGATATGAATCTGGTGAGACTGCTGAACTATCAATATTACTAATTGGACGAGGGCGTAGAGGAAAACAGTACGAACTGTACGTTGCTTTGTCTCGGGCGACATCACAGACCGGAATAAAGATTCTCAGTTTGAAGGAAGGTGAACTCGAAGAGCTCATGGGTTCCTCCACTAAATTATCAGACGTAGGTGAGAAATTTCAACATTAAATTACCATGAAGTCTACATAGGTGAGAAATTTCTACATTACATTTTTTTAATAAAAGAGCTCATGGGTTCCTCCACTAAATTATCAGACTAACATGCATTTACTTCACATATATCGAGCAATTGATGATGTCTTATTTTTTATTTTTACAGGTTAGGAAGCTTCAAATTTCCATTCTGTTTGACTAGAGTTTTGAGAGCTGTGGAGATCGTTGATGAAAAGGGACTCTTCGAATATAAAGATTGAATACATGCATTGAAATACTAATAAAAGTTTCCCTAACAGTTGTATTAGTCCTATATAGTTTAATGCCAGAAAGGCGATTTCACAAATATCATATACAGGACTTCAGAAACAATTCAGAAAAATCTTCAATTTTCTTATACGTGAATGGCTACTAACTTACATTGTTGGAAAATTCTCTTGGAAACGTCACTTTCTTCTAGCGTGAGCTATAACTAACACGACTGAAACATTAACAACAAAATCAAAAAAGGGAAAATAAAATTTAAGGAAACAAAAATTCTTTCAGATCTATGAAGGTCGCATCACTCGAGACGACGTCGTTACCGCTGTCACGGAACAGATATTCAGCTACCATTGACAAAACTATGAATTACACGACTGATACATTACCAGTCGTCCAAATTATAACATATGCTTGAATAATTAACGGCTTCAGAACGTTCCGGGAAATAGTGCATATGCTTCAAATGAACTACTGATTCATTAACAGTCGTGCAAACAACGCACACACCCTAAATGAACAGTAATTCAAAAGGACAGGATATCTTATTACAGTCATCCAAAATCAATGGTTATTATAAATTTAATTATTTATTACAGAGAATAGCTTAATTTAACTACAAAAGGTTGTTGTTAGTAATAAGACTTACGTTTGCCTTTAATCATTAGCACAATGAAAACAATGTGTTGAGATTTATTAATTTTTTGGTCAGTACGTAGTTATATATGCCATGGAGTCGTGATCATGTATTTGAAAATTATGTTGTTTTCGTCTTATATACCTTATATATTAATCTGATATGTTTACATATGATTAGCAAACTTTTTTCGTCCGAAAATTCACATGACAGGTTTAGCAACTTCTTTAATACTAAACTATGATTAGACGACTGATACATTATCAGCCGTGTAAAATATGACAGCCTATAATAATGACCGCTCCAGTAACGTTCGTGCCTTGTAGCATATGTTTACATAGACGACTGATTCAGAAACAGTCGTCCAAAAAGAAAGTATATGTCATTAGGATCGTCAAAAAACAAATGACGCAAAACAACTCAACAAACCATCAATAAAATCGACGGTAAAACAGATACGAAATGTCCAAGATAAGTGATACGGGTCCTCAAGTGCATTTACAGTTTATCATTCTGAATGCAGTTACAAATAACGCGTTTTGCTGGTTATGTGTTGTATATCATTTATTAATATATTTTGGGTATTTATATTCTCAATTATAGTTTCATGGAGACGATTGTCGTTTTCAATAATTTAATTACTAATGGTTGTTAATAATAAGAATTTCGTTTGACTTATCCGGACAATAATAAACATAGTAAAAAAAATGTTTCATATTTATTTATTTTTTGGTCAGTCGGTTATATGCAATTGATATTGCTGTCAATTGTGTATTTGAAATTTATGTTACTGTATTTAATTTTATAGAATTTAGGTGTAAATCCATTATGTTTACGCATGATTAACAATAATATTGCTTTTATGTGTATTAGTTGTATTTCTATTATTTAGATTGACTGTGTAATTTAAGTCAAGGGTTACTGTTCTACTATTTGGTTTCGGACGGCGTGAATAGCTATTGTAGTCAATGTCGACACAAAATTGAATTTGCCCAAATTGAACTTGGAATGCCTTCACGTTTTATACTCTACTAATAAGCGCGCCTCAAAATTTCCCTCATTTATTGTTCACACCCTAAGAAAAAAATCGCGCCCTGACGAAGGTGAAGTATCGAACACGGAATCAAAGAAAGCAACGTTTACTGACATTGTTGCGAGAGTAAGTTTTTCATTCTCATGTCCAAGTCTTACTTGCTAAATATTATTAAGTGTGTGCATGTTTGCGAGTTCTGTTTGGTTTTCTTAGCGTGTGTGTTGTGTTATTTTATCTGCTCAGGAGATTCTTGACACGCAACTTCCTACAAACGTGGTCCCGCGGTGTAAGCTAACAATATCCGCTGATTATCAAGAGATTAGTCAGTTCATTATTGATAATTTGAGCAAGAATGAACTTCAACAGCTGATTAGTAGCACGCATTTTAGAAATCTTACTATGTCTGCCGACCATTTCAATTTATCAAGCCAGCTCATTTGGTATTTGATGAAGTCACAAACTGCATGAAGTGAATCAGATGAATTATGGATGGTAATCGACAAATCGCCAGTGCGATTTTCCTGTATAGAGTTCTGTCTCTTAACAGGAATGAAATTCTCTGTGATTCCCAACATTGCTAAAAACAAACAGTTTATGTCCAGACATTGTCCTGGAATCAGTAAGGTTCATCTAGATGACGTTCGTAGTCGGTTATTGGAATTAAAGAGCAGCTCATCCAGTGTAGTTAACATAGAGAAGTTGAATTTAGCCTGCATTATATTAGTCGTTGCAGTGCTAGAACAGCGTAGTTCTCGGAAAAATGTAATCGTAAGTCCTAAATTATTTTCCTTGGTGGAGGACTTTGACAGATTCAACAGTCATCCGTGGGGAACTATTGCGTATGAACAAGCTCTAAAGTCGTTGAAAAAGGACTTATCACAATATGCAATTAGCAATAGAACAGATGGAGTTAAGAAGCCACCGGCATTCACCCTAGGTGGATTCGTGCATCCTTTGCAGGTATGTTTAACAAAGTGTGAAATTATACGTGATCTTTTGTATAATTTTATCAATATGTACAGTTTCGTCTTTATTGTTTTATGATATAGTGACTAATGACGTATGTGTGTTCAATTTGCTATTGCAAAGGTTCTTGCATATGAATGCATGCCCGGTGTTGCTGAAAGGTTTACAATGCCTTTGGATGTGGGAGAACGAACAGTTCCTCGCATGTGTTTGTGGAAGACAAATCTGTGGAAGACTAAAGCTTCTCCAAAAATGAAGGAAGTAAATAAAGTAGTGTTGAAGTTCGGTGTGAAGACAAGCATCCTGCAGCCTACAGTTGATGAGTCTAGAGCAGACTTCTTTGGTACAAGTAGTTTTGAACAGAGAACCGGTTCTGATGTTATCAAGCGGATAACAAATTTGTTATTGAATGGGGTCACAGTTCTATGTCTGCCATCCATTTTGTCTAATCTAGAGGATGATTCCGAGCAGCGTGGGCTTCATGTACAGAGAACAAACAAATTTCTGCATGTGAGCCTGCTGGAATTGCCTGCAACAAAAGTGTGCATAAAACACAAAAAAGAAAGGAGAAAACCACAGTTGGCCACACGTCTTCTCAGCCACTGAAGAACAATGAGAAGGGTCCCGTATCTTCCCAACTGAATGTTGAATTGCCTTCACAGACCGAATCTGCACCGTCCTCTTCCTCTGTTCGTGACGATGGCTGGATGCTCCTTGGATTACCGCTCTTCTGAAGACAACGCTAAACAATTGCCTCGCGAGCATATGCCTGGTTATAGCAGTGCTGAAAATGTATAGGCAGAAAGTAATGTTTCTAGGCATACAGAAAAGTGATTGTGAGGACGCTGATTTTGAGACAAAAACTTTAAATGAGTTTTTGACGAAACTGCGATCAAGAAGGACGGAGAGAAAATTGTCTTATCACAGCCAGACTGCTACCGTTTCTTCAGTACTTTCTTTACCTACTGTACCACATTTAAAAGTGGGAGAATCAGAAGATAATGCCTTTGCCGAACTCATACCAACTTACAATAGAAGTAGCCGGACCAGATGATTGTTCTAGACCAGCAATTGCTTATTGAATATCACGAAGATGTTTGCGCCGGTTTGGAAGTTGAAGGAGGCGTGGCCGTATCTTCTCAGAATCTTGATCAATCATTGGGTCCTGATAAAATATTGAAGGACGGAGTTGCAGAGACCGTTGAGAATTCTGGAAATGTTGGAGAAATTCCACTTGCCGTGGGACAATGCTCTTATCAGAAAGAATCCTATAGTCACGATTTTCAAGGAACTGATCAGCTAATGCTCGAGCATCAGTTGGTAAATGAACATTCGGCTGAGAAAATTAACTGCACGGCGTATGGTATAACTGAGATTGTTGAGGAGTCTTCTAATCATTCCGTTGACAATAATGAAGATATTGTAACGAGTCATCCGTCTGTCGCTGATGAGGAGATGAATATAATAGAGATCGCTAAAGGTTTTGATGAAACGAGTGAAAAGTGTGATAAATCAAAGACTGAACTGCAATGTATTCAAGATTCCGCTTATCGAAGAATTGATCAAGGAATTGAAGGAATGAGCTTGCTGGAGTAGGAAATATAGTTGATTTTCATGCTGGCCAGGTTTTGCGCATGAAGAATCAAATTGAATCGTCTTTCATTGAAGTTAGTGAAAGATTGTCTAACATAGAAGCAAGCGAAAGCATACATGTTCAAGAACAGTGGTTTGATCAGAAATTTCAGCCCATGGAGAAAACTTTATAATACATTGATTGCCAGATTCATTTTATGACTGAAGCAATGAAGATGATCATTGAATCGGAGACTGGTGTGTACGTTACGTGTTTGACAGACACTGCATGTGTCATTCTTATTTTGATATGTCCACTAAACGAATTTTATTTGTAGGACCCCGATCCCCGCAAGCTAGGTCGGTCAATAAAATTATGACTGTGAACTAAGTGATAAGTGTTTATTGCCTACGTGATTTATATTTACGTGATCTTACGATTTTCGTTCTTACGTGCTACGTGAATTTCGTGCAAATACATGACAATAATATGTGCCCACGATGACCCGAGTTCATGAGAGGGATTTTCGAAAATAGTAAAGAAGGGAAAACTAAATGATAGCTAAATAAGAGTTTGCTAGAATTTTATATTGGGCTAGGAAGTTACTTTGGACCATGAATTTATTAATAAGAAATTTCTAAGTGGGCTAAGAATGGAACTAGGCCCAATCCATGAAAGAGACCAAAATGGGAGGCAAAGTTCCCTAATTCAAGGAAAACCCACGCTACCCTTGTCTTCTCCAACATGACTAAAAATATCTAAACACATTTTCAACTCCATACCCATCAAGAAAGAAACCCACGAAAAAATTTAAAAGGAAAGAGAAAGGAGCCGAGCCAAAATTGAACCAAGAGCACTTCAACTAGCTTAAGGATTCGAAATTGGTAAGTAAAATATCCTCTTTAAGCTTTTCATTTCGTATGGTATGCGTAGTTGAAAGTATTAAGGTCATTAAAAGCAATTTTTAGGAAGAACACGAGAAAACCCTAAAATGCCGAGCTTAGGTTAGTTCTAATGATTTCCGTTCGGGCAGATATGGAATTGGGTAGTTTAGCATGTGATTTAGAACTTATAATTCTGGGTAGAATGAACTATGAATCTAGTTTCGAGGAGAAGAAGAACATTTGGATATCGAGTTTATGATGAATGTCGAGTAAAAAGTCGAGGTGAATTTCATATCGACATCTTATGTTCCAAAATGTCGAGACCTTCTAACTGGATAAAATGTCGAATTCAAAGAAATTGATATACATGTCGAGACAAACGTCGAACCGAATAGAATGTCGAGCTAGAGGGAAAATGTCGAGAACCAACGAAAAATGTCGAGGCCTATGATATCGAGATTTGTTAAAAGTCGAGATGCCAAGTGAATATTGAAACGATAGGATAAGATGTCGAGCTCATGTCGACTTCTTCTGTTTCAAATGTCGAGAGATTAAGGAAGAATGTCGAAACCTTGTTAGGAAAGATGCCGAGATCTTTACATATCATATATCGACATTTAGATATAAGAAATGTCGAGATCCACCTATAAGAGATGTCGAGGCACAATGTCGAATGATAGCTAAAATGTCGAGCTTACATATCGAGATTTATATAATGTCGAGATGTCTAATGATAAATTCGAAACCATAGTAAGGAAAGATGTCGAAACCATGTTAAGGAAAATGTCGAATGTTAAGATAGAAATGTCGAGCTTATATGACGAGACCCACGTTGAGCCATGTCGACATCTTCCTCAGATGTCGAAAGGCAATGTCGAAATCTTTATGCACCTCGACATTTAACTTCTTCACATCGACATTTTTGCTATGCCCACCTCTCGACATCTTAAGTATGATGTCAAATTATATCTCGACATTGGTACATTATAAGTAACCTCGAAAACACATATCGAGATCTTTGTAGAATGTAAATGTCGAACCCTTACATGTATCATATCGAGTTGTTATACCAAAACAAATGTCGAGATCTTCAAATAGTCCAAATGTCGAATTCTTACACATACAATGTCGAGACTTAATTAACCATGCACCCCGAAATTTATCCACATGTCGAGCGAAATTGAGCGCTAAATGTCGAGATCAATTTTAATAATGAATGCGAATTCTTGTAATATCGAAATCCTTACATACAATATTAAGGAAAATATTTCAACACTTTTCAAGAACATAGATAATCTTAGATAATGTACTGACATAATAATTTTATGATTAAGGTCGAAAATTAGGAATTTCGCCGAACCAGTAGCAGTTAATCTACGGACTCCAGGTAAGTAGAAAAAGAAATCTACGACACGTAACTTGCCTGCGTTCTGAATTATTTGCTCGCGTATTTTATGTGAAATATGCATGTTACGACATGATTTAATTTTACGTATGATGGCATGGTTTGCATATGTACATGAACATAGCATGAGCACTTGCACGCATGCGTAGTACGTAAGGCGCGAGGTATGAGCGTGCATAAAATCGCCTGTGTGCGATGTATACTCACCGATATTGGTGTTAGTGTCGACTCGAATGAAGAGTCACGGCTACCCCTATGCGGCCATGGCGAATGAAGCCATAAGGCCTGTATAAGAGGCTGGGGGAAATACCCCGTATGCGGGAGATGCAACCTGGAGGATGCGGCACGGGGCACCCGCTGAGTAAGGAAAGATTCCTTCGGGTGACCTTCTAGCGTGTAAAACACTACCCGGAGGGAAGATTCTTCGGGTGACCACCGTGGTTAGTAGCCTCGGTGTTGGCTACCAGTGAGAAGCGTCCGCGTGGAGGCCACACTGAGTAAGGGAAGATTCCTTCGGGTGACCTTCTAGTGTGAGAACTCCACACTTGAGATCTCTATGATATGGCGCATAGTGGGATAGAAAGCCGAGGGCCCGAATGAAATAAGAATATAAGAAAAAGAGTATGAGTCAGGAGAAGAGTAAGAGTATGAGTAGAAGTGTACGAGCGATAGAAAACGACGACGCGGATTGTCGATCGTTAGGACATGTGCATACATGCATAATTTCCGCTTACTGAGCCTCGGTGGCTCATTGTTTATGTTACGTGTTGTAGGTACAGACGATCACGGTACGTGATCCGAACTTTATGCGAGGCCAGTCTTTTGAAGCTATCCGGCTGCTTTTGAGGTGGGAGTGTGTGTATGGATGACGACCTGTGAAGGCCGGGCGCATAGGGAGCTTTTGGCTGCACACACATACACTTGCATTTTGTGTAGACACGACTTCGATGATTCGTAGAACGAATTACGAATATTGTTTTGACATGTATATAAGACTTCCGCATGCACGTTTAAAATGAAAAATTTTATTCGCATTTTTACGTACTCGCACGATAACAAAGCATTAACACTTAGATTTAGAACGGAATACGAGGGCGGGACGACGGATCGTGACATTATTTTACTTTGGTTTTATTTGAAGATAATGTCTTATACAGTCGTACATTCATTTCAAATCAGAAAGGCAGAACATTGAAAAGATTCAGAATGCAAAGAGACGGAGAATTGATGAGGCAGCCATCGCTACACCTGCAAACAGTCAGAGGGTGCCATAGAGAAACCATCTGATTGACGAACATGTGTTGTATAAGATGCAAATGTGGCCTCATGCAGCCAGATTAATTAGGCAGATGAAACCAGAGCATTCTCGAAGAGAACTGTTAGGTGTGTCTTTAAGACCTGAGTTTTTCACTGAGCTCATGACCCCAGGAATCTGGATCCGTCATATTGTAAGTATAATTTTGGGATCTCCCAACCATTTATTTTCATGAAAGTATAATGCCAACTGTTTAAAATATTGCCAAATGATTTTATAACATATTGCAGCACATTGATGAGTGCCTGCGTGGATACATCGAAATGCAAGGACTGTGTTACCATGCAGTCAGGCAAGTTGCATTTATGAACGCCGCATTCAACCAGTTCGTGACAAAGTTACCCGTAAAGGATGGATTGGCTAATCTGACCGATGTAATGCCATTTATTATGGGACAAGTTAGTTCATGGCCATCGTGTAGTTGGAAAACAGCTAAAGTTGTTGTTTTCCCACTGAACGTGGATGAACAAAATTGGGTTCTATGTGTTCCTTCGCCTGAGAAACAATCATTCGCCATTGTTGATTCCAAAATAAGTTTCGACAAAAATCTACGTCTTACTAATTCGGCACTAGGAAGAGTTGTTGATGTTATTACAATAGCTTTCAAGATACTGAGGATCGTGAAATCTGATTTTAAGTTTAAAGTAGGCAGGGACAATAAAACTCCTCAGCAGGAATTTGGGTAATGTTCACACGGATTCTTTTACAAATTAATATTTCTATCATCATACATCTGATTTGTTTGCTCTGTACAGTGGAGAGTGTGGCGTTTATGTATTGCGAAATGCATTTTCCATGATGTTACGCGGGGATGATTTCCACAACTTCCTACCCTCTCAGATAAAGGAATTTCGCCAATACCTTACCGCTTCTATGTTCTACAGATACTGGCATTGGCCCCCGTGGAATGAACAAACATCCATAGTGCTCAGTTGATGTAAAAAATGCTAAGACTGACTGTGGTACAAACGTTTCTTTCTTTTTGTTGGAAAGCTTTGAGTAGGGAAAGCTTATGAACAGAAACATAAGCATAGCTGTGATTGTATTACTGTGATTTTGATAATTTTGTCAAAAAATATTGTAAGCATTTTGTATCCTGTGATAATTGAGTATGCCGACTGTGACTGTTGTTACATAGTATTTATTAAACTTGCATAGTAAGCATCAATTTTGCCATAAAATTCTAGAAAACTCGATCTTCATTTCGAAAAATAGGGCTAACACAATACATTGATAGGAAGGAGTTCATAAATACGCAAACTACTTAAGTAACAATCCACAAATAAGAAGTAAAGAAGCGTTTGAACTGTATTTTATCACTTTTGCCGTCTTCTCAAGTGACACTAATCTCTTTTCAAAATCATCGCACATAGAAAACAAGTCTCCAATATGTTGAGCCTGAATATCACATTTTCTTGGTTGGAACACTTCCATATCTGGTATTGCTACCTATGGGATTCAACCACATGAAAAAATCACAGTAGCCACTCTTGTAGATACAAAACAGCTTACCTTCCGTGTTTTCTGTCGGTCCCACGATCTTAATATCAGACTCTCTGCCACATTTGCATTTGTGTTCTTTATATCGTAGGTCAGTTATTTCGCTCTTTGTCACTGTGAGGCTCAATGTGGGATGAAAGGCCGAACATTATACCGTGTAGTATATATCCATACATGGCAGAAGACGTTAATAACTATGCTTCTATGAGATGCAATTAATTACAGATAATGCGTTCATAAATGAAGTTTCCTCAACTCTTCCTTCAAATTGTAAGCTGAAAAGTCGAACATATAAACGGACTGACCCGTATTCATTCCCAATATAAAATAGACCTCATTATGTTCTTTCCCTATATTACTTACCTGGGAAAGAGAGTCAATATTAATAATGTACTATTCTTATAGTAAAAACACACATATTCATAGAATTATTATTTTTATCATGAAATTCGTAATGTATTTCATTCCATTGCTAGATAAGATTATTTATTTTTATTTGATTCGGTTTAATAAGATTTTTTTTATCATTAATCGAATTCACAAAATTATATACAATTGAATTAAGCCAGTCATAATATTGAAATAATATATAACATCATTGGCTGTCTTAATGGAAGGCATTACAATCTTAGTCTCCATACGCCTATCTGCATACTTGAACAACAGCTAATAGCAAATGGGAAAGAAAAAGAACACGGGCAAGGACGACTCTGCGATTGAGGTAACCACGATAATGTCTTCGATTTAGACCCTGCATTATTTCAATTGCTGGGTGGGCAAATATATATTAGCTCCTTCAATATTCCTACTAAGAACTTAGCCCTATTTAAATGTCCCAAATAACATCCCAAACCCTAGATGCTACAACGCGAATTTGGGTGTAATTATTGTTTTTTGGATTCAATTCGTTTAAGATTAAGTGGTAAAGTAGATTCAGCCATCTGCTGTAGGGCTAATTTTGGGAATTTTTGTAGGATTCAACAACAAATCATGGCCAAGGAACTTCAACTATGCTTATTCGAAAATCAAATCGTCCCAAATCTGCAACTCCCATAAAAAGGATCAAACAGGAAAAAGAATGCCCAGTGAAAACCTCTCAAATTGACGACACCAGGGACAATGGAGAAGAGTTTGTTATTTACATTTTAGAGGAACCAATTGAGGACGAAGATAAAGTTCAATACAGGGAACCTGCAAAGGAACCAATAGTTGACAGAGTTGACGACTCGGAGATGCAACCTGAGAACATAAGCTACAAAAATTTGTACATCAGATCGCAGAAGAAGGTATATTATTCTTTTTCCTACAAATCTATTTCCAACCTAGCATATATTTGCGTAAAAATGTTTTCGACCTTCTACAGATTGACGTGTTAATGGAAGAGAAGTTTACGCTGCTCCAAGAGCTACAATTCGCGCGTGGCCAGATAATTGCGGTACTCTTTATCTAAGCATGCTTTCCCTATTTGAAGATCAAAATCTCTGAATTTCACTGCTGATTTCTCGTACTATTTCTTAACCAGTTTGAGAAGATGAAGTTTTCTTACTGCTTCCAGGCAACCAGTGGTTGGTGTTCCATTATCTCAGAAAAAATTCAACCTTTCATCACTGAGCATTCTACCAAGGACGTCGTGGATCATAACAATGCTGCCTCAGGTGCCGTAGGAACTTAAAAAAGAGGAAAGCAAACTACTTCTTCCTCTGTTAGGAATTTAGTAATGTTAGACAATGTTTTTAATGTTTCGCCAATCATGTTCTGAACTATACTCCTCTGTCATTTGACCATTTCAGATTTCGTGCGTCGGTTTCATTTTGATTATTATTATTGGTATTTCTTCTATCTGCGGCACAGAGGAGTCATAGACATTTTACTCGCTGATATTTATCTAAGCCGAAATGAAATGTTCTTCATTGTAATGAACTTCATGACGCTAACGAATTATTAAGCTATATTTAATGATGTGTTATACTAAATATATCCATATACAATACTGAGTAATAGTTAAACAACCTGTCAAAGTCATTGAACAATTTGCATTCATCACCACCTCCCTTCCAGAATTCGTAAACGGCTGCAATACATTATAAGATTTTACTTGACAAACGCACAAATATTTACAGTAGAATTCAGATTCCTTTCAACGTATTGATGAATGAGCGACTGCAATCCATTGTGTCATGTAAATTTACTATTGAAACTTTTTGCACGACTGTCGTCAAGCGACTCAATGAGATCATTGTTTCTTAATAGGGATTCATACATGCTCGATTTTAAACGTGTTAATGAATGAGATCGTTGTTTCTTAAATAGGGTATCATACATACTCAACTTGAAACGTGTTACAGCTACGGTACACTAGGGCGTATAAATTTACACTATTGACAATAATATTTCCAAGTCGAAAAAACAGACGACTGAATGCCGTCTAATGGGAGCCAAACAGTCCGTTTTAGACCGGTTCCAACTACATTGCCTGGATGTTATCCTATTGTAGTTGAAAGATTTGCCTTTTCATTGTCATCATTATAGGAATTTACTAAAGTTTCTACAATTGCATTAAACGTATTAGGATGATACATCTATAGTCAATGTCTGGAATGGGAGAAGAATACACTACTGCTTAAGTTACTGCTTTTAATTAATCGTTGGGCATTCGAATGTAATAGAGTTGCTAAATTGCATTAACCTCATTAACATAGCATGGCGACAGACTAGGCTTCGAAATCGATGAGAATACAAGACTGTTGAAAATCTTATTGACAAGTACTTGCACGGCTGAAAAATAGTTGACTGAATGAGGTCGTTTATGGAGTCGTATTAATTCGTTTATGAAAAAATGTTTGAGCGACTGAAGACAGACGACTAAATGAGATCGTTGACGGAATCCAAACGTTGGTGCGTTATTACGGTATTATATATAATCGATATTAATGAATATCATCATTAATGATACGCAGGTTAACAGAATGAAAACGTTGTTTTTCAATTATGAAAACAAAGCCATTCGTATTCCTATTATATTGAGTTACTGAAGTTACTATAATTGCATTACCACATTAACATACCTTGGAGATAGACAATTTCGAAGATCGATGAGGGTACAATGTTGTAGAATCGTATAGTAGTAGGATAGTTATAGTCAAGGTTCGGAATAATGAGGATTATTTTATGAAATTGATAATATTAAGTTACCGAACAGTATAGCGGATAAATAGTCTTACATTTAAATCAATAAAAACGGAATTGTAACAATAGTATAACAAAAACTACTCGAACAGTTAAAATGAAATTGATTTAATAAAAGCAAATTCCTACTTATTCCCAGATATAGAGACGAATGTTGAACCTCAACGAGTTTTGAGAAGCAACCATTTTATTTTTACAAAGTGCACAAAATATAAAAAATTCAATACGGCATACATAATTTGCAAATTAAAATTAGTGTATTTCTTAGCAAACTTTAATGTTCCTAACACGTTTTGTAGCAACAAATGAGAAGACTATTTAAATTCTTACTCATCAAAAGCAAATTATGAACATTCATATATTCAATACTCAATAAGAAACATTCGGAGCTCACGTATTAATTTCGCCATTCGATAAACATTAAATAGTTACAGCTCAAAACGCGTACAAAATATATGCCTCTTTGCTTTCCTTTGCACCAGACTATAAATATGCAAACTTCACAGATGAAGAGCGCAAGGTGCTAAATAAAACAAAACCTTTAGAATCCAGATTCTCAGTCACAATGCCAACGAGGATCTTTAGTGTACAATTCAGCAATGTGACCATCGAAACAACAGTGACCAGCGACTCCATCACTGTAACGGAATGGCTTCAACAAGTCGACGTTTCCATCCCAACGCTGGTTGGCCTAGACGTAGAGTGCAGACCGGTTTGGGTGCGCGGCATAGTCAACAGAACAGCAACTCTGCAATTGTGCATCGACCGTAAATGCATAATCATTCAGCTAACTCATCTCGACGAAATCAGTGAGTCGCTCAAGAATTTCATGTTAAATCCAAATGTCACCTTTGTCGGCGTTGCAGTTGCGGAACATATGGCGAAACTGATCCGTGACAACGCGTTGTTTAACAACGAGAATGTTGTCGACGTGACAGCTGTTGCAAAAGCACGTTGGCCCCCATGGTATTTCTGAGGACCAGGATTGAAAGAACTAGCATGGGTCGTTTGTGGGATGGTCATGCGTAAGCCAAAAAGCGTGACTTTGAGCAATTGGTAGAGCAGAGTTCTTAGCTACGGTCAGATAGAGTATGCATGTATAGATGCTTTTGTTTCTTACAAGATCGGCTACCATCTTCTCAATGAGTAGTCGTGATAAACCAATCGGTCTTACGCCTTCAATCTTACTGTTTTGCAACTTAAGTTTCAAAGGTTAACCTTCGTAATTTGGAATTACATTGTTGCAGTCTTACACAGTCTTATAAACCTAAACACATTAGCATTACACCGATAGCCTACATAAAAATTACGCCCGAAAAATTCGGCCACATATTTACAGTAAATTACACTTTTGCCAAATATTCAATGCACGACTGGATTCTCCAGTCAGAAAGATTTTTCCCACGATGGAGACAAGATTCTTCCAAAATATACGACTGAAAAGTGCATTAGTTATATATAACATTCCTATTAGCCGCTATGTAATACAATGCTAAAAAAACACGACTGAAAAGGACTACTGAAAAATAGACGACTGAACCCTCCAATCATCGTGAAACACGTTAGTTAAATAACAACAAAGAAAGAAATATTATCAAAAGTATCTAATCAATATTGGGTTGATATTTATTCTGAAACTAAATGGACTTATTTTCCTTATTGGACCATGAGCGAAAAAACCCCAATATAAATTCATTCGGTGCAACAAAATAACTAACATTATAATTCATAGCCATATATTAACTATAAAACTCAATGTTTTAAAATGCGTGAAGCGCAACGCGACGCGTTTTGACTCATGAAGCGCGTAGCGTAAATAGCGTAGTGTATTACGTGAGTATTTTGGGCAAGTTACTTACAACGTAAATCTATGTATATATATATATTATATATATATATATAACAAACACATTAAAATTATCCATTTCTAAAAAAGTTGTTATATTAGAGAAATAATTGATATTAAAAATATATAATAAGATAATAAGTTCAGTGACATATTGAATTGTTGATTTAGGATTATATAATAACTTAAAGATGTGGCAATAAAATGGTTGCTTTTTAGTTATTAATTAGTAAATTCATTTTTGTTGCGATTAAATATTATTTTAAATTGAACTTTAGATTTTTTATTTAATAAAATGATTGAAATATTAAGTTAAAAATCAAATATGTTCTTAATATTTTAAAATAGTTTTAAACTAATTAAAGGCCCATCCGATCAAAACCGATAAAAAAAACTAAAGGCCCAAAGCCCATTACACTTAAAATATTAATTGTTGTACTGTTCATCGTCTTCAACCTAAATCTACTGTCAATCACCATAAAAAACAGTTCGTGGACGGCCGTCTGACTCAATAAGTCGCCGTTCGTCATGATAAGCAGCCCGAAAAAATCAAGTTCCACCCGAGAAATCGCCGTTCCGGCCGATTTTACACAAAATTAGTAATAAAAAAATAAAATAAAATAAAAAGAAATAAAACGCGAAATGGAATACGCGATGACGCGTTTTGGAAAAATTTAACGCGATAGCGGGCCACGTGGCGCGCTACACCACGCTTTTTTAAACACTGATAAAACTAGAGCATTATTTACACGACTGCACAAAGAGATGGATTCAGTAATAAAATTTTATAATGAGAGATTGCCCCACTGTGATTAATTACACGACTGCTTCAATAGCAGTCATGCAAAAATAACACAACGCAATATCATTTGTAATGTATAATGCTTATTTCACAGTCTTTACTGAGTCTACTTCTAATGTATCATCACTAAACAGCCCGTGCATCGCACACGTCTAAACCTAGTATAGAAAAAAGAACACCCGTGAAATCGAACCGCACAAGGACAAACTTTCTTTGAGGAAATACGACAAATACTTGGTAAGCGATATAAAACGTACAACTGCCCTTCTTTATTTCTTTTTTTTTAAACTCACGCTCTTAATATAAGATGAAAATATAAAGATGAAAAACACTAAGCTCTACAGCCCTTTTCGTGGCTCTCTGTTGCACTTCTTTTCTATGTGCTTCGAGTCCTTTAAATAGGCAAATAAATAGCATCTTAGCCAAATCAACGAGGATGGACAGAAATCTCCAAATCACACTCGAGCTGTAATCTTTGATTCTTGATAGCTGCTCCTAGCGATCTTGTGTGTGCTGAGTGATTTTATTCTTGCTCTCTGACTACCTCGAGCCACGTGCGTGTTACTGCTGGACTGTGATGTGTTTGAGAGGTCTGTAAGCGTATTAACCTCTGTTAAGTTCTTGCAACTTCTTTTAATACAAGTAAAGAAACCTCATGGGCCAATGTATATCATATGGCCCAATTCCTGTTTTCACGGCTGCCCAATTGGTTGGGCTATTTGCTTGGGCTTCCTCTGCAATTAATTCGTTGCTCAAACTCGGTTTTCGGCGTTGTATTCTCGAAATATCCTCGTCGAATAATCTCATTTTTTTGGTCTGTTTTGCTCCAAAGTCTGTAAGACGTGTAATTGAAATATAAGCATAGAATATCCGTTAAAAATATCGACCAAAAACGCACTTTTACGGGGTATAAAATACTGTAAATTGTTATATATCAATTATTAACTTTTTGAATTTATTTCTTTCTAATTTCTGAGATTCTAAATACACTAAAATCTTCAAATCCTCGGATTAGTATCCTGAAATCTTTGATTTAGTCATTCTCACTGCTAGATTAAACCGTAAACCCCGTATTAAATTTTACGGGTATTACACTCTCCAAGAAATTTGGGTCGTTTAAAAAGTTGGCCTTTGACATGGTCAATGTTAAAAAAATAGCCTCCAAGTGTATAATGACAGTTATACCCTTAATAAATGGATCCCACTTTCCGAAATCGATATCTGTTATCGGGGTCACAAAAGGGTGGGAGGGCGGTTCGTAGTCCAGTGGTTGTGTAGTCAGACGTTCAATTAGTAGGTCATGGGTTCAAATCCGCAACACGTATATTTTTTTTATTTTTTTGCAACATGGGCGGGACCCTTGCAGCATGGGCGGGACCCCTGCCATGTGTGTGGGGGACCCTTGCCTTATGTGCGGGGGACCCCTGCGGTGTGTGCGGGCAGCAGCGCAGGGGTCCCCGCACCAGTGCAGGAGACCCGCGCACACAGCAGGGGACCCTGCAGCCGCACAATGTGCAGGGGTCTCTGCACATACAGCAGGGGACCTCGCACACAGCACAGGGTTCCCCGCCCACAGCGCTGGGTCCCCCGCACACACAGCAGGGTCCCGCCCATGCTGCGCACCAGATGGGTGGGTCACCTGCTATATAGCATGGGTCTACTGAGCAGGGGACCCACTGCTATTTTTTAAAAAGATACCCTGCAAATGACGCAAATACCCCTAAATCGAATTTTTTTTTAAAAAGAAGAAATCGACGGGGCTATTTTTTTACGTTGACTATGTCAAATGCCATTTTGTTAAATATTCCAAGAAATTTTCTTTTTATGCAGCTGAACAGGGACACAGTGTTGAGCCCCCCATATCAGCGAGCGAAGCCGGATGGTCGGAAGGACTTGGCGGCGCAATGGGTATTACGAAGATTGAAGGCGCAAAAGACGAAAAGTATAACGTGTTCGTCGGGCTCGAACCAACTCTACCTGAGCCACAACTTCCAGACTCTTGATCGGCATTTTGGGATGGCGGAAGTCGAACGTTACGCTTTATCCGATCCTATCCGCCGTCGCTCGAGACGTTTTAGCCGTGCAAGCATCTAGCGTCGCCTCCGAATCCGCCTTCTCTACATCCAGCCGAATTATCGGAGATCGGCGCGCGAGCCTTAGCCTGACTTCGCTCGAAATGCTCGTATTATTGAAGGATTGGTATTTGGCCGAATCGAATAACCGAAGGAAGAACCCCATCGACGAGTTCCGTTCTTCCAGTTCGGACGAAGACGAAGAGGCATCAAACATAGTTTTAATTAATAGCCAAGTCGAATAAATTATATTTCTTCGTGTTTGTTTTTTTGTTTCGAATTTTTTTCTTTTTTGTAATCTTTTTAAGTAGTTTTTTTTCTTTTTTGTATTTTTAAGTAGTTTTTTTGTAACTTTCTTATTTTTTTTTGTTTTTTTGGAATAAAATTTTCGGAATAAAAATTGTTTCTAGGTTATAAAAAAATTAAGTGGGCCAAACCGGTTCTGGAACCGGAACCGGCCCATTAGTGGCCCGTAGTTCTGCTCCGCAGTTCTGGTCCGATCCCGAGAAAATGGTACCGAAATCGGAATCGAGATCGGAACAGTGTCGGAATCGGTAGAATCGAAACGATAGAATCGGAACCGGTGGAACCAACCCAATCCAATTCGTTACCCAGGTCTAGTTGCAGCTAGAAAAACTCAAGTAAAGAAACTGGGCAGGCTAATTCTGTCAGGGAAAAGGAAGCATTGTATCTACATGCTCGAAGGTTGTTCTATGATGGAAGGCACACATTATGGAAATAGGAAATGTGGTGGTTCGAATGGTGTGCAAGAGGAGCCAAAGAAGACTCACTTCGAGGTGGAGAAATATGGAGCAAACCTGAAGGTCGAAACAGAAAAAGGAAACCTGCTACTGGGCTGGTCTTGATGGGTTCGTCCGATGATCTTTCCGAGCCTGAAATGGAGCTGTTAGTGCCAAGGGATGAAGGCACCTCCAGGTCACATGGTAGAGTGGTCTCAGAGGTGGAGAATAGCTCAGGAATTTGGGAGGAAGATGGTGAAAACTCAGTCGAAAGTTGTGCTGAAAATTCAGAAAATTCAGAAATTTCTGAAAATAAAGATGGTTATTCTTCAGGTTTTCGTGCAGCTGCGGTCTTGGATGCGAAGAAGGCCAAAAGGAAAGTGTTCTCTAGCCGGAGGAGAGTCAGTGAGGTGGCTCAGGAGGCTAGGATCGATGGATCTTCAAGCGAAGTGAGGATTGAGAGCTCAATCAAGTTGATTCCAAGTTGGAAATATCAATCCTACTTGGAGTTGGCAAGTGTCCCTTGAGGCTTGAAGCTCCTTAGCTGAGTGATCAACCGAGAAATAGCATATTTGTTGTAGGTGGAGCTTTGATGGGATTTCGAAGCTCACAAAGTGGTTCTCATGTGAAAGGAAGACGATGGTTAAGCTGATTTTCGGGGTGAGTTCAAGCGAGTGTAGCGTGCGGGTTTGAGCAGCTATGGGGATGCTTGGAGTTGGGATCACGAGGTTGTAGTCTCGATGTGGAGTTTCCGGGAAATGCGAGCCTAAACCTCGTCGAAAGTCGCCGAAATCGGCCGGAGAAGATGATCGGATGAAGAACAAAACCTGGAAAATATGATTATGAGCTGAAGAGGTGTCGGCGTTCGGGAGCCGTTGGATCATTCTTGGTGTGCAATCGGAAGGCTGCAATTTGAAGTCCGAGATTGAATGACGAACGTTGGATACGGAGCAAACGACATCGATGGCCGAGATTAGTCGAAAGCTTGATCGGTGGATGATGAATATTCATCGTCAGTTCGAGATCGAACGGACGTCATCGAAGGCGGGTTTTCACTAACGAAAACGTCTCACGTTGCTTGAGTCACGCTCAACATATGGGCAACGTGGAGCAATCTGGGACATCAGATTGGATTAAATCAACGGCTAAGATCTGGCGCCAGTCATATTTTAGGTGTGACTTCAGTTATATATTTTCGAATTTCTGGTTTGATCATCTATCTTTGAAAGCTTATATCTTTGTGTAGAGTGAGAACCACAGTGAGGTTAAAACATGAAAGTTGTAGAGGGCTGTAAACTTCGCGTTGCTTATTAATACAAAGGAGGCTCGAGGCTCCGTGGACGTAGGCTGACGTCAGCCGAACCGCGTAAATCTCTGTTTCGTGTGGGTGTGTTTTCTGGGTTCGTTTTCAGTCCGATTAAGCTTCCGATTGTTTGATTCAATCCACACGAGTGTCACACAAACATTGAACCATGAATCTAACAATACCCATTTCTCAACAGCTCCGAACTTCCAGAAACAAATTATGTGCGTACCACAATACACACATCACGTTTCACATCCGGTCTTGGTTCAAAGCCGATCGGTTTCTTCCGCACCAGTCAACATACGTAAATGTCAAGGACCGATATTTGACCTTAAAAGGTTCAGAACTGAAAAATAACAAGTATTTATTCACTCCCCCTCCCTCTAAACACATTAATCGATCATAGCATGAACTTATTGAAATGCAATTCGAGATCATGACTATCGAAAAAAACTCAGAGCTTCGCTTGACTGTTCAAAAGCTTACGAGTTTCTCATGAGTTCTTTATTATATAATGTCTTATATAGTAAGGTATTTAGACTAAACTATTTAATGAATATTAAGAAAGATTCAACTCAAGCTAGAGGTTGAGCTAGATTATGAGTCGAGCTCCACGATAATACATAATTTTCAAATTCGAGCTTGAGCCTAAAATAAGCAGATCTCGCCTCGAATTCAAATCATTTACAAAACCTTGGATTGGAGTAAAAGACCAAGCAATTTCACAAATATAAGAAAAGACCTTTGTATGAATAATTTGGGCGGCTCGCTATATCCGTTTTTTAAGTGAATACAAAAAGCAATAGATTATTCAACATAAGCATTTAGTATTTTTCTTGGCGGGCTTGCTTAGTCTTTGTACCTTGGTCAATATTTCTTGTTTTTCTTGAACCATGGTTATATACATAATTGATTCACAAAATGAAAACTCAGTGTTCAATTGTAAAAGAAAAAAAAAAAAAAACCGAACTGAACCACCAGTGAACCTTTCAATTACCGTTAGTCGTTCACTGTTCGGGTACTTCGTAAACACAACTTAAACCTAATGTTCAAACTGCACGTTTTTTTTATAAAAACTTAAATAAAACCCTAAATTGAAAACAAAATAAAATAGAAGAAAACCAGGCCTTTTGAATCTTTGAAATTAGAAAGAATTTGTAACCGGAGTGTCCATTTTCTGCATATCTCGAAACCGGGATCAACACTTTTTAACTGTAATCGTGAACTGTATAAATAGATCAATTTAAATATCTCAATTTATTATTTTTTTTCCGATAAGAACAATATGAAATATAGGGAAATGAATCTTTGTTCTTTATGGCGACTAATTAAATTTGTGTATATACCGAAATTTTGTAATGCAAAAAATCTCTTTTAGTTGAAGACAGCTGATTCGCAGTTAATTCTCTGTGATATGATAAGGAAAATAATGAAATTAAAATTTCAAATTACTCTAAATATTTTAATATTTCTAAATACGTGTGAGACTCTTGGCTACCGTATCAACTCGGATACGGTATTTAGAATATACATTATTCGAAGAACTTGTTCCAAAATCATATAGTCCAAGCCAAAGAAGCAAAAATAATGGCAAATTGATAAGATGTTCTTTCAATTTGCTAACTTACGAATAGATCATATTAAGCCAAATTATTACATTGATTCATTTAACTATGTCATTTTTCAATTTTGATAATTATATCTAATTATTGAAAAAATAGGTCAAACAAATTTGCGTCTCCGATCATTTTTCTGACTTGACTGATGATTTGAAATATTTCTCAATCACATTCATGTAAAGTTAAGTGATCTACGTTTGCGAGTATCATATATCGTTATCCAAAATTGAAATTATGTATGTTTCGGAACCGAATTTGTAATTTTGCTAAAAATATCTATTCATGGCTACTCGTATACATTTTGACAGACAAGGCTCTCATCCTAATAAATTACATATCAAATCTCTTGTGAAAGAAAAGTAGAAAATATGCTAATTAAATTCCGACTGATAGTTTACCATAAAATAAGATCGTTAGGCTGGGTTGTAGTATGTTCTTTAGTTGTTGTGTTCAAGTGTCTAATGTTTCTTTCGGTTTTTCGTGTTTGCTTTTTTAGGGTTGTGTGGTATCTCTCTCTTGACGAGCGCTTTATCCACCCTGGACTATGAATATAAAAAGAGGGATCACTTGCGTTGTTTTGCCCGTGTAATTCACTTTATTAATGAAATGTCATTTTAGAAAAAAGAAAAGGAGTTTTCGGTTTTGATTATGTGACTTACAAGCGTTACATAAATGAATATTGGTGTTTGTGATTTATTTTGGGAATGTAATAATATGGGCCTACTATTGTGTAAAGCAAGTGAATTAAGGGCTTAAGCCCAATATTTTGAAGGCCCCCATTTAGTAATGTTAATATGCAAATAAAATTTATTAGTAAAAAAGGCTCCTGAAATTTGTGGTACTCAACGCACTAATTTATGTCTTACACGTTTCAAAGACAAGCATTAACAAGAGTCCAAGATCAACGAAATATATAAAGAACTAATAGAGTAATAAAGGCTTAAGATTAATAGAATTTGTTATCCACGAACAAAAAGCAGAACGTTTATATGCGGTTTGAGGCAAGAAAGATTATATGGATTGAGTATTTCATCAATGACTGGCTATTTGATTACAATATTATTTTATCAACTGAAAATAAATTGGCGGAAAATATTGATTATGAGAATTATAAAATTTACGTCAAAAAGGTAGAAGAGTAAACTTCATGTAAAAAATTGATTTTTTCTGTTTTAGAAAAACTCCACTAAATGAAAACAGTATTTTCATTTGAATTTTACGCATGCTTTCTATAAACTTTAAGTTTTATAGTTGTCAGTCTCAAATCCAAATAAAGAAGGAGGATCGTGCTATGTTGGCACGTAATATTTTTTTTCAATATTAACACTTAATTTGTTTTAGCTTGTTAAAAAAATCTCTCTTTAAATTCAGTTTGGTCCTCGTACCGGTGAAGGTTTTATATAATTAAGGCTAAAAAGCATAAAAATTTCTTGTGGTTCAGACAAAATGAGCTAAAACCGATATGGTTTTGAAATTGTACAAAAAACCTCTTGGGGTTTATTTAATTATGTGCTCCTTGTCATTTACACCCCTAATTGGAGAGTATAATGCTAGTTTTATACAATGGAGGTATACGATGCTAAGTTTAACACAACACAAGTTTCAGCATGTAATAAGAAAAATATAGAGTAGTATCGTGCATTTTAATTATAACCAAATAGAAGTATATATATCATAGTTTAGCCTGTAAGGTTGGGACTATTCGATTACGTATTCCAAGCACAATAACGTTCGGACATGTAGACGTACATGTATTGTGAGATCGAGCGAATCGTATGTTAGGACTCTCCCATGACCTTTACTTAGAGAAGATCCCGAAGCGATAAATATAGACAACTCTAAGAAAGGGTTCCTGCCTATGCGACATGGGATTCACCTTACAAGGCTATGAGCCCTCAAAGTGAGTTGGAGCGGAAAGAGATGAATGGAATCCCCTATGCATCCGCAGTGAGTGGCTTGATGTACGTGATGCTTTGCACGCGACCTGACTTGGCGTACGCTGTGAGCATAGTCAGTCGATTTCAGGCTGACCACCCTGGCAAGGAACATTGGACAGCAGTCAAGACTATCCTCAAGTACCTCAGGCGTACTAAGGATATGATGCTGCTCTATGGTATTTGATATTGGAAGTGGAAGGGTATATGGATTCGGATTTCTAGTCTGACATGGACGACCGAAAATCAACTTCAGGATTCGTCATTACGCTCAACGGTGGAGTAGTGTCTTGGAAAAGTTCCAAACATAGAACTACTGCAGGTTCCACCTGTGAAGCAGAGTATATAGAGGCCTCAGAGGCAGTTAAGGAATGTGTTTGGATGAGAAAGTTCTTGGAAGAACATGGTATCGTTTCTGTAGCAGATAGGCCATTGCCATTGTGGTGTGACAATACTGGCGCTATTGCTCAGGCGAAAGAACCAAGATCTAACAGCAGGTCCAAACATATAGAAAGAAAGTACCATGTGTTACGTGGATTTGTTGGGAATGGCTACATAGCCGTGCAGAATATTGCGACCGCAGATAACTTGGTCGACCCGTTCACCAAGCCTCTATCACAGGCAGTGCTGGCTAGACATCTGGAAAAGATGGGTATTAGATACTGCAGCGCATGGCATTGAGTGCAAGTGGAAGATTGTTAGAAATATGCCGTCGAATGCTATACGAGGAATAGATTGTATAGGACATTAGATTATTTATCATTCGGCCTTTCTGTAATAAGATATTTTCGGGTCTTTATTGAAAGGCATTGTTCATTTATTGGATATAAGAGTTCTTTACTTAGCATCCGGTAAAGCAATAAATGAACAAATCCAAATGTGTTGAGTTGAGTCACAGTTCTGGATGGGTGGGAGAGGAAGGCACCAGTGGACACTTAACCTCGAACATTAAACGTTCGTAAGCCTGAGGCTTTAGATGGGTGATGGATAATCGATCACGGCTTATTGGTCGATGACCTATCGTGTGCCGATTTCTCGCTTGGAAGCGGAGGTCATGACTTGTGATACGAATCGAATCAAGGGATTGACTCGTGGACGCTGACTCACGGGTCGTACGGTCGAACATGGCTTATTACTTAAGGAGTGTCAATGACCGACGACAACACTATAGTAGTCTATGTGAACCTTAGACTGAAAGGGGCTTTGACGGAGTTGACTTCGAAGTCTCGACTATCACTGGTTCCCCTCGACCCGATTTGCTGTTGCATGGGTCAGCGGGCCAGATGCGGTCTTGATGACGATTTGTGATTGCCGGGGTTAGAACGCCAAGTACGGATTCACGGTCTCGCAAGTAATCGAGATAAGTGTCCTATGAGGACGGCGACGGGAAATTACAAATACTTGGCCAAGGTATTGAACTAACTCATGTGAGACATAGAGGGTAGTTTGGTAATTTGCCACGTCTCCCTTTTATCATAGAATCGAGTTTAGTGAGTTTGACATAGACCATGGCTCTCACTTGATATGAACACAACTGAAGGGTTTATACGTATCTAAAGTGAGGTTCTGGGATAAAGACTAGGTCGAAATTCACACTCGAATCGTATTATGGTCCGGTACTGCGGGATTGGCTAGGTAACTACCGAACTCTTGGATTCCTCCCTTGCTGAACCTAGAGAGTCAGGCTTAAAAAGGATCATCAACGTGTATTGATAAGGAAAGAAAGTGTTTTGGGCCTTAACGGGCCTTGGGCCGTTGGGCCATGCCTTAATGGGCTTCGGGCCATTTATTGGATCTAAGTTGGACTTCTTATGAAACTAACTTTAAGACTTGGGCTTGGCCAAGTGCTTAGTGGGCTTGAGGATAAAATAGGATTTCACCTTAAGCTAATTTCGAAATATGCCTTCGAGGGTATTTTCGGAATTTGCATATTTGATTTAAATAAATATGGAATAAAATATTTGGAATATTATTTATTTAAATTTCAAAGTTAATTTCGGATTAAATTTCGAATTCTATACCATATTTAAATATACTTAGTTTGACTTGGTATTTAAGTTAGTTTTCTAATAATAGTAAGTTTCCTTAGGTTTGGATTTGGAATTCAAACGAGAGTAAGATTTGGCAAAAATCTCTCACACTTTAAGGACTAAGATATCGAAATCCAAGCCTTTAAATAGGCTAAGAATTTCGTGATCCAGAGGTAGAGGAAAAAGAGGTGATTTTCGAAATCAACCAAAGGCACAAAACCAACACCGAACGCACACACGTTTCTCTAATGGCACGGCTCAGTTCTCTCTAGCCATCTTAAGAGAACTGATTCCGTGGTACACTGCGAGGTGAGCGTGACGATCTAGTGCCATCCACCACCATCGACGAAGTCTTGAGGAAAAGGATGAGGAGCTGCCACTCGCGTCAACTGGTAATTCTCTACGGGTTTGACCCGCCCTATTGCATGTCTATGTGTTACTATTCTGATCGGAGCTACGAGGGCAATGGGGGAACCCAGAAAATTTTTATCCCGCACTGTTACGGGGTCGTGGCATCTCCGGGAGACACCGGGTAACCCAACAGACTTCATCGTCCCCTTGCGGTGGAACGTAAGAGCTCCAGTCGTACTTTCGGCGCGGACATCCCCACGTGCTCCAACAGGGTGGAACCGGCCTCACAAATTGATCCCACCCAGACGAACTCGGCTCGGCCATCCCTATGACGCATAACAAATTGTAAGCTACGCCCGTAAATTAAATTTGAATTAGTGGTAAAAATACTTACCATCGTAAGACGGCGCCTCGGTATATGAACTACTAAAGTGGGGGGCGTCAGTATGTGCGCATGCACCGAAGAGACTTGTATAGTTGTTCCGCAGCTCTTGCAGCTCCTGCGCAACTCCTTTGATGCCTTCGCCCAACCCTTGCATCGAGTTCCATCGCTCCCCGTACGTTTCAGAGTGTCGGTTGTAGTCTTGTTGGAATTGTGAAAACTAGTTTCCGAGCTGCTCGACCCGACCACTGAGCGCGTCGAAGCCACCGCTAAGAGTGTCGAACCAACCACCAAATTCGTCGAACTGCCGATCCACGCGGCGCGAAAATTCGTCGAACTGCTCCGACAATGGATATCCATACCCGTGCGATGGCCCTGCCTGTGGCGGCGATCTTTGCGGCATATGGAAGTCGGCTTCGTGAATGGACGGCGGCACATAGTCAGAGCCCATGCCCCACTCTTCATGTTGTCGTGATCTGTTAAAGAGTTGGGGTACGGGCTCGGCCTCGTAATTGGCTTCGATTGCTACCACCCGCCCGCCATGAGGTCCTTCAGCCGCACGATGACCGCACCTAACGTCCACTCAGTCCGTGAGTAGGGTCGCCACCTCATCGTACACATTGTGTGGTGCACCGACGTTGAAGTCACTTTCCCGGAAATAGCCTCCCCGCATCTCTTCTTTGGTCGGCATTAATAACCCTCACACAGGGGACCCACGTGCGACACTGGCAACAGCCACCATCGTCGGACATCCCTTCCGAGACCATGGATTCGTGACCCACCGGCATATACGCAGCTTCGCACGCTCCAACTCCCTAAGTTGAGTGAAATGCTCAGCGAGGCGCGGTACGCATTCGTATGCTAATATCTGAAGACCAAAGACAAATAATCTTAGCATCCGGACGAAACCCTATCCTCAAAAGATCATTTCAAAGATAAAACCCCAACCTGAAGTGGATGTACGAATCAACTGACAAGCTTACTATCCTTAACCTCTTTAGATCTCGTTGCAGAGACCGTATTGCCGCTTTGAAAGCCACGGTTCCCCAAGGGTAACAATCGAAGGCCGTTGAGTCTTCGACTAAATAAACGATCCAAGAAGGAAGGGAGTTATCCTGGAACGTCGGGGCAGCAAGACATACCCCGCCAACAAGAGGTTCGCCAACTTCAACTTCTCGTCGTCGATGCACACCGTATCGTTGGCAGCCAACTCTTCAACAGCCGCTCAACGTAGGACAAGCGAATCATCTATGCCAATCGATTGGGGAAATGTCAATGACAAAATTCGTCCCTTTGGATCACATTCAGTTCGGCTGGTAACTTCAGCCCCATGATTAGGCAATACTCCAATTTTGAAAACCGAAAAGGTTTCTTCTCGAGGATCATCCAAAGCTCCTCACGATCATGAAGCTCCGTCTGTCTCTTGATGAGATACCACAACAGCTGCACCAACAGATTGAAACCAGCGACATCTTCGACGAGCCCGCCGAACGGACTCCCTTCCGTAAGCATTGCGAGCTCATCCTCGTTAGCCAATCGATGATCTACTGGCTCACTTCGCCGTAGCGTGACGTGATATGTAATTGACAGTCACGGTCTTCCTCAATATAACCTAAAAATAAGAAATTGTAAGCTAATTAGATCGAATGAAATATGCTTATTATTAGATCTACTTCCACGCATGGGTTCCCTGCCATGCTGCGCGGGGACCCTAAGCTTACGTACGGGTCCCGCGTGCATGCACGGGTTCACAACGCCCTCAAGCGAGACTCTTCGCTATGTTGTGCTGGGGACACGTGAGTGCCGCGCGGGACCCCTGCTCTTATGTGCGGGACCACAGCACTTGCACGGAGGATCCGCAGCACTAGCAAGCACGGGTCTTCGCTCGCAAGCACGGGTTCTGTACTATGTAGCGCGGGACCTTCGCTAGCGTGCACGGGTCCTCGCTTCTGGATCGCCCGGGTTCCCAGCGCAGCATAGCACGGGTCCTCAGCGCAGCAAGCACGGGTCCCATGCTATGTTGCGAAGGTCCCCGCGCTGGCACGCACGGGTCCCCAGCGTAGCATAGCACAGGTCTCCAGCGCTAGCAAGCACGGGTCCCGTGATTATGCGCGTGGGGCCCGTGGCGTATGCGTACGGGTCCCATGGTATGCTTCGAGGGTCCCCAGTGACACAAAGCACAGGTCTATTGCCATGGACCCATCCGCTTGCCCCACGAGTCTCCTACACTTCCACATGGATTATGAGCTTCAAAGCATGAGTCCCCTACCATTACAAGCACGGGTACCTGCGCTTTGAATTAGGGTACCCTGCGGCCTAAAATTAGGGTCCCGTGCGATGTATACGACGAGTTCTTCATAAACTAAAAAAATTACCTTCACTGTCTGGGATCTCGCTTGAACTGCCATGGATTCGGAGCTTGAACTTCGACTGTGAAGAAGGGTGTGAAGAGAAGAGGGAGAAAGCTTGACCGATTTTGCAAAGGGCCCGTGAAGTGAAATGGGTGCTTTATTTATTTACTGTTGCTTTTCAGATTCTACAGTAAACCTTTGTGAAAAGCTGTAGTTTTCATTTAGTGTTGTTGATTGCCATTAATGAAGGGTAAAATAGTCTTTTACGCAGAGTAAGTTAGGGTACATTGGTCATTTATCATTTATGAGGCTATCTTTTTAACGTTGACTATGTCAAACGCCATTTTTTAAATATATCGTCGCTTTTGCCTTATTAGTGTTTTTCTCTCGATTTAGTTATAAAACGCTTTTCTTATATATTGTCATTCCAGGAATAATAATGAAAAACTAAATCTAACAGGAAAACAACCAAAGCTTTAAAATCAAACCAAAGGAATTTTTTTAGACAAACAATAACAAACCAAAGCAATAAACATTCGTATTCCAGTTTTCTCTGCTACCTAACCATAATGGTACTTGGCACTTAATAACTGATTTATATATCTATTCTATGGGTGCGTATAAACCGTCATTTTGTCATATTAATTTAGTAAATAATTTAATAATAAATTTAAGAAAAGTCACTATATTTAGTTAAAATTTATTGTACTTACAATTTATATACATAAGTAAATTTAAATTACAATTACCAATTATACATAAACTAACCCTAGTTGATTTAATTTGACGACCACTTTATACATAACTGAAATGCTCTGTCTCACAATTATCTCCCCCTCTATGTAGCAAAATAATAATGACCGCTAATTTTAAATTCTAATGTTAATAAAGTTCTTTTTTCTTTTTTAATTTTTCTACTGTATGTTCCACTAAATCATTCAATCATCATCCTGATCAAATTGATATCCAAATGTACTATTTTTTAAAATTCACAAGATCAATTTTTCGTAAATTCGACAATTTGGGACAGGAAATGAGACAGATAGTGTGGGACAGGAGATTTCATCGGCTTTGTACACTATTCATTGTACAGTCAAATTAACTCACTTAAGCATATGTAGCGGTCCGATTAATATACAAGCAGTAGAAGGCAACTTCATGCATGACACCACTCAGGTAAGATTTTTTCTTCGACCAATTCCAGATCTTGAATTCAGTATGTAACAAATTCTAGATCTTGAATTCCATATGAAACAAATATATGGCGACTGCCCTAGCACCGCCCCGCGGTTCCCCGCGGTTCCGTGGTGGTTGCGGGGCGGTTCGACTCCTTTTATTTTATTTTTTAAGGCAAAATTAAAAAAATTCCATAAAGGAGGTCATATAAGGAGTTCCATCGGGTCAGAACCGGTAGACGGGACTTCTTATAAGAAAGACCCATCGCAAGGACCGCTTGCTTCCACGACTGCCCGAGACGCTGCCCTCGTAATTTTTCCCTATGAACTTGAATTTTTCTATCGCCCTACCCAAAACATCGTCAAAAGCGCACTTAACACGTAAGTTAATAGCATGACAAGCGCACCTTACATGAAGTAGCCGACCGTTTAATGGTACCTTAGACGCTGTCGGAGAATGTCTATCCCTTCATCACTAGCACTAGCATTGTCTAAAGTAATTGACATAATTTTGTCATGGATACCATATTTGCTCACAACATTCATGACATAAACCGATATAGTGTGGGCATTATGTTGCGACTCGAGGACGTCTAAGGCTAGAATTCTCTTTTGCATAGTCCACGTCTCATCGATCCAATGACCTATAACCACTAGATACAATTGTGACGTGACATTTATCCAAATATCAGTAGTCAAACTAATCCGAAACGATATGTTGGACAAAGGCGAGATCAAGTTCGTCTGATATTCCTTAAAAACTTCTAGCATATATATTTCCTAAGTGTCTTATGACTTACATTATGGAATCCGGGTTGTATCGTACTAGTGAATTCGATAAACCCTTCAGTTTTCGCAATGCAAAATGGCTCTTCATGGCTCTTCACAGTTTACAACAAATTTAACTAACGCCATCCTAGAAATTTCCCTAGTTAGAACAAAATTTCTACCCATACTAGAACTTATTTGTTGTTGCCTGGGTTCAGTGCCTATCGGTTCAAACGTGTGTCTATCTACTCTATGAGCGATTTCTAAATGCTCTAACATTGAACCTATCCCACCATGTCCGGGTCTCGTACTGAATTTGTAAGGTTGGCGACAATCCTTACAATATGCATGACCATTTTGGGGATCGCCTTTATCTAAAACGATCTCGAAAAAATTCAATAACTTAGAGATTCGTTTACGAGCCGGAGGTTTTCTCTTTCCTGTTGCCGTCGTTGAGGTTTGGCTAGGTCCCTCTCCCACCGGCGACGGCACCTGCGTCGGTTTTTCGTCTCCATCTTCATCGGGCGCTCCACGTCCACGAAAAATCTCCTCTGCATCGAAAGCACCTACAAAATCAAAATTATTGTCGTTCGTATTTCTAGATGACGACGCCAATAATAGAAAAAATCGTGCGAGGCGTGTGTATTTTATGTGGGTAATAATGTGATTTGGGTATAAAAGTGTGTATTATACGTAATAAAATATAATCATGGTTTACCGTTGAGAGAATGTGTGTTTATTGAGAGGAGAACGAGAGAGATTCGTGTGAAAAAAGGATGAAAATGAACCCCTATTTATAGATTCTTCGAGTAGGGACTAAAAAGAAAACAAATTGCATTTTGGTCCAACAAAAAACAAATATACCCAACGGCTATAATAGCCGTTAGGTCCAACGGCACGCGGTTCAGGCAGTTCTGAACTGCGTGCCGAAAATGCGGTTCCAAACCGTCGATTGGACCGCAGCTCTTCGGTTCCAAAAAGCAGGTTCCGGTGCGGCTCACGATTCCGGTGCGGTTCCGAAACCACACGGCGGTTACGGGGCGGTTACGGGCCGAACCGCACCGTTACCCAGGTCTACTACAGGACACAATTACACAATTTCTCGAAAATCTTATTTTTGCCCGAAAATGCATGCTAAGCATCCTATACCAGATTTGAAATCATTAACACGTTGTAGAAATTATCCTTCCAAAAATTTTGTCAAAAAATGTTGTTTACATAAAAAATTTTGACCCCGAATATCAAATATACAGCTATCCAAGATTGCTCCTTTATAACCCATTTAACATAGTAATTCTTTATGCAAACTTATGCCACAATGACTAGTTGAAATTATCACCAAACGATCCATTTTACGAGAAATTTTCGAAAAAACCATATTTAGGACCACCCTTAGTTGGATCAAACTCATTCATTCAGTCACCGAACAATAAAGCAGTATACATATATAATGGGTTTGTCAATCATAACAGGAAGAAATATGATGCAAAAGACATAATAATGTGAGGTTGAACATGTCATTTGTCAAGCACAAATAAGGACTTTTCATTTGGCTGACGCCCACTATTTTCTCAAAAACTCATTCTCTCGACAGAGATTTCGAAAACCTTGTTGATGATTTCATAGTGGGGTTGAGTTCGCCGCTCCGCAGAAATAAGCCTCAACCTAACAGTTTGTTGGCCCATTAATGGATGGCTTCGTGTCCCACACGAACCCACACATGGCCTCGTGCCCCACATGAGCCCATCTCCTTAGTGTTTCAACAACTTCTCTCCGGCTAGGAACCCTCACCCTAACAGGAATAATTGGGAAATAACCGGTCTAATAAAGAGAGATGTACATTTATTTGACGGTCTCGGAGACGTTAATAAAATGTCATATAAGTTTTAGAAAATATATTTACATGGACTTAGATTCCTGGAATGAAACGATGAAGAATGGACAGAGTTGGCTTCGGTGTTCTGACTTGTCACTATTTTGCTAGGCCCGCCTTGTTCGAAGTTGAACATTGGTCAGCGGCGACATGCGGTCTTGACAACGAAGTGCAATTGCTGGTCATTGACTGTCGTGAGGGATTCAATGCCTAGCAAGTAAACAAGATATATGTCCTATGCATAGTAGGGGACGAGAAATATCTTTGCGAAGTATAAAAACTAACTTACGTGGGACGTGAAGTGTAGTTTAGTAATTTCCTCCTCACAAATCAGTCACAGTGTCGGCTTAGTGAGTTTGACATTACCATGGCTCTCACTCGACCGGGACATATGTGAAGGGTCTATACGTAGTACGACGATCTATAGTCGGTTCATAAACTACGAAAATCGTTACTCGACACGGGATCTATTCGCTACGACAAGATTGGTTAGGTGCTTACCGAATTCTTGGATTCCTCCCTTGCCGTGTTGAGACGAACCAAGAGAGTCGGCTTAAAAAGGGTCACTATGACGGTATCTGATAAAGAGAGATATACGTTTATTTAACTGCTCGGAGACGTTAACCAAAATGTCAAGTCTAGAAACTAACACGGGCATAGATTTCCGGAATGCAACGATGAAGAATGGACCGGAAATAGGGTTCACAGCCACGAGCATGGCTCGTCACGGCCAAGAAGCCCGCCGAAAAGTAGCAGCAGATTGAGAAACTGGTGAGAATCCCCCTGGTCAGAATCAAGATTGGTTAGTATTTGTTTTGTGGTTAAATTTCAGGTCCATCCGACATCGTTTACCGCTCGATCTGAGAGAAATACGAAACTGTCGCAAAGCTGTCGACAGTGTCACGGGAAGGCCGACCTAAGCTGTCGAGAGGCTTTTCGTGGCCGTGAAGCCTCTGTCAGTGGCCGTGAACCGACAGTTTTTGGTCACATTTGATCCAAATCAAATACAATTTCGTTCCTTGTGTGAGACAATGGGACATAGTCTAGTCATTCGATGACTTAATACAAAAGAATCAAACAAGAATTATGTCATGTAGGACATTTATTTAATTTAAAGTCATTCTCAAAGGTTGAAAAATGATTTTTATGTTTTGGCTTGGAGCAGTTTCGTCCATCATTCAATTCAAACTCCATTCTCACGCTAAAATAGTTTTAGAGAGAGTTGAGAGTATTTTAGGTTTGTCCTTTGAGAAAAACCTGTGTTTCGAGTTTTTAGTAAATAAAACACACACAAACACATCTCCTCCAAAACATCTTCCCGACCTCTCTAGCCATCTTACCAAGGAGTTGGGATCTTCGCTACGAGGGTAAGGTTCGATCCTCATGCATGTTTTCTTTTCTATAACCAAGTGATCTGGGGCTCCTTACGGGGATCTCGAAAAAAAATTTAAACTTCCGCTGCGCCCGGTGATTTGATCGCAGGACACCCGGGGTTCGCCAACATACACAACAACAAATAGGCGTGCATAACGATAGGAATTTTGTTATCACTAGAGAAATTTTGAAGATGACGCTAGTTAAGTTTGTGATCGTTTGTCAAAACCCATTCAATTGCGGAAAATGAAAGGTTTATCGACTTCACCAGTGCAATAACTGGATCCCATCAAGTAGGTCGTAAGACACTTACGAAGTTTGTGTTAGAAACTTTCGAAGAATATAGATCGAACTTAGTTGTTTAATCCAACATATCGTATAGAGTGAGTTTAACTACTGATATTTGGACAAACGTCACATCGCACTCTTATTTGTTGGTGACATGCCATTGGATTGATTAGAAGTGGACGATGCACAAGAGAACTCTTTCGATCACCAAGATTCGCAACATTCAGGATGTACTATTGCGATGTTTGTCTTGAACGAAAATATGGGATTCACAGCGATGGAAGGGTGGTCTGGACATTAAAAAAATATATGAAAAACAAATTTAGCTATTTTGTTGTGTATCGTCTCTTAGCCTAGTGGTAGTTAGCCTTACAACTTAGACCCTCCTTCTAATTAGCCTAGGACCAAATCCTAGTTCTTATTTTTCTTTTTAGTTTTAATTTATTTTTGCTTTTAGTTTTAATTTATTATCCTTTTTAGTTTTAATTTATTTTCCCTTTTCGGTTTAATTTTGAACAAATATAAAAAGATTAATTATACTTTTATTCTTTTATTTTAATTTTAGACATAAATTTACGTATAAATTTTTCATGTAACTTATATCTATAGTCTTTTATAAAGGATGTAGATGAATAAAAACTGTAAATTAGTATGTCAATTGACCAATCAAATTTTTTTTCTACATTAATTACTATTAAAAATAAGAAAGAGTTTTTAAGCCGCGTTTAAAGCACTAAACTTATGATGACTAACTCGTTTATTTTTAGTATATCACTTATAACATTATCCACTAATAATTAATTCTAATTATTGCACACACATAAGTGTGTTAAAAATACTACTATATATATATATGATTTCTATAATTCTACATATGGGTTAAGGCTAGACCTGGGTAATGGGCCGAATTGGGCCGGTTCCGGGCCGGTTCTACCGGTTCCGGTTCAACCGATTTCGAGATGGTACCGTTTCCGGGACCATTTTCCCGGGAACCCGGAACCGGCCCATTTAATTATTATTATTTTTTTACTTTGAGACGAAAATTCTTTTAAGAAAATCCGAAAATTTTATTCAAACGAAACAAAAAAAGTTTAAAAAAATACCTAAAAATTACAGGAAAAAACATCAAAAAAAATCTATCTAAAAATTACAAAAAGAAAAAAAAATATTCGAAATAAAATAAAACATAAAAAATACAATTTATTCTACTTGACTATTAACTAAAACTATGCTCGAGGCCTCTTCGTCTTCGTCCGAACTAGAAGAATGGAACTCGTCGATGGCATTCTCCAGTCGGTTCTTCAATTCGGCCAAATGCAAATCCTTCAATAAGGTTAGCATTGTGAGGGAAGCCGGGCTAAGACTCGCGCGTCGGTCGCGGATAATTCGCCTGGATGTAGAGAAGGCGGACTCGGAGGCGACACTAGACGCTTGCACGACTAAAACGTCTCGAGCGACGGTGGATAGGGTCGGATAAAGAGTCGCGTTCGACTTCCACCAGGCCAAAACGTCGAAGTCTTCACGAGTCTGGATGTTGTGGCTCAGGTAGAGTTGGATCTCATTCGTGTTCGACCCCAACGCATGCGTTTTGGTCTTCGTCTTTTGTGCCTTCAATCTTCGTAGTAGTCCAATTGCGCCGCCTCCTTCCAACGATCCGGCTTCGCTCGCTGTTATGGGTTGCTCCACACTGTCTCCCTGCTCAGTTGCATAAACAAAAAAAAAAGGTTCTTGGAGAGAATCGTGAATTGACGCATTTTGGTCGTCCACTTTCTTTCCAAGAAATTGAGCATAATAATAGAAAAAATAACAAATGTATCAACACCACAACTAGGGTCGAGTAAGGTAGACAAACCGTGGACTTTGGGATGGTTTCCCAATACACACACTCCCACCTCAAAAGCAACCGGATAGCTTCAAAAGATTGGCCTTGCGTAAAAATCGGGTCACGTACCGTGATCGTCCATACCTACAACACGTAACGTAAGGATGCGCCACCGAGGCTCAGTAAGCAGAAATTATGCATGTATGCACGTGTCCTAACGATCGACAATCCACGCCGTCGTTTTCTAACGATCATACTCTTTTTCCGACTCATACTCTTTTCTCATACTCTTTTCTTGACTCGTACTCTTTTCTTATACTCTTGCGTCATATGGGCCCTCTGCTTTCCATCCCACTATGCGCCATTTCATAGAGATCTCATGTGTGGAGGTTCACACACTAGAAGGTCACCCGAAGGAGTCTTCCCTTACTCAGTTGGCCTCCACGCGGACGCTTCTCACTGGTAGCCAACACCGAGGCCACTAACCGCGGAGGTCACCCGAAGGAATCTTCCCTCTCGGTTAGTGCTTTACACACTAGAAGGTCACCCGAAGGAATCTTCCCTTACTCAGTGCGTGCCCTGGGCCGCATCCTCCAGGTTGCATCTCCCGCGTACGGGGTGTTCCCCCAGCCTCTTATACAAGCCTTATGGCTTCATTCGCCATGGCTGCATAGGGGAGCCGTGACTCTTCATTGAGCCGACACAAACGCCAATATCGGCGAGTATATATATCGCACACAGGCGATCTTATGCACGCTCGTACCTAGCGTCTTATATACCACGCATGTGTGCAAATGCTCATGCCATGCTCATAAAAATATGCAGATCATGCTATTATAAATAAAATTAAATCATGTCGTACGTACACATTCCACATAAAGTCACGTAAGCACGAAATCACATAATCATACGCAGGCAAGTTACGTGTCGTAGTTGGATTTCTATTTACCTGTCGTCCGTCGATTAACGCTACTGAACTGCTGAATTTCCTAAGTCCCGACCTTGGGTATAAAATATCCTTATCAGTAAGCTACTTAATTAATTAAATCAGCTAAGTACTCGAATTTCCTAATTCGGGGTCTTATTTTGGATTTATGACTTGTGAAGTACATTAAACTCGTAAACTAACTTTGATCCTTATTTAAATTCGTTACGTTAGTAATTTAATCTACGCTAGCTCCCTAAGATTCCACATACCCGATTTATTATACTAAGTTGCTAAGCCATTTTAATTACAATGCTAAGTCATGTTAGAATTAAGTCTCGACTCTACTAAATCACTCGGCGAAAGGTTATCAATTTTAGGGTTCGGTTTCGATCGATTTCTCGTAAGATTTCCTATTTTCGATTGAACTACATCTTACTTAAATCAATTCGCCCAATTGATGCCTAATTTTCGTGAGTCTCGCCCGATTCTTCACACTTAGGGTTAGTTTCGCCGTGTCGTGTCCTCATCTAGGTTTCGATCAAGACTTCTAATTGCTTAATTCCACCTAAGTTTCGATCCTTAAGAAATTTCTAACTTATAGCTCTTCAATTCCTCACATGCTAAGCTCGGCGAAGGTTATATAATTTGTAAGGTTTCGCTTGATTCGATTGGTACAATTGAAGTTCTCCAATTCCTAGCTTCGATCGAAACTATGCATGGGAAGTAATCACTTTCGACCAATTAAATTTCTAATCTGCATGGGTTTCGCCGAGATTTGTTGCGATTCAAAAGTCAAGTTGCTAGCTTGTTTTCGATCGATACTCCCTTATACTAAACCCTAATTTCAATTGCTAGTTACTATGTGTTAGTTTCGCCCAAGGTCACTTTCGATGGTGGGAGTTTCGCCGAGATTTCTTTCGGTCGAAACCCTCTTTTTATTAGCTAATTTCGATCAATTCTAGGGTTTCGCTCGACTCCCTTTCCAATTGGTTGGTGTTTCGCCGTGTCTTACGTCAGCAGTGACATCATTTAGGTTTCGATCCATGCAAAGTGGTTAGCCACTTTCGATCAATTGCATGGATTGGACTTGAGTTTCGATCGATACTCATGTATTAAAAAATGAGTTTCGGTCGAAACTCATAACTTATGGAATTTACTATTCAAAATTAATTCAATTCGAAAGCTAAATTCATGAATCCTATCGCCCGAAACCCTAAATTTAATCTTTCCACTTTCGATCGAAACACATTCCTCACTTTCGATCGAAAGTGTTCATTCCATTGAAACTGCTTTCTTCCCAAATTTCCAGTCGAAACTCATAAATTCCATCCCTTTCTGCTACCAAAATCGAATGATTCCTCCTAACAAGCGGAACCCCTAAGTTCTAAATCGTATATTGTACTATTCGATCACTAATTCGTTCAAATAGAAACCTTGATACAATTTCAAGCTCGACATTTAGGGTTTTCTCGTGTGTCTTCAACTACCTTGCTTTTAATGTCATTAATGCACCTAACAGTACTTAGGATACGAAATTAAAAGCTCTAGGGGAGGTATTTCACTTACCAAACTCGAAATCCTAAGCAAGTTGGGCAATCCTTGGTTCGAACTATCTCTCGGCCCTTCTCTTTTCCTTTGCTTTGATTTTCGTTATTTGTGGGGTGAGGTTATGGAGTGTTGAGTAGTTATCTTAGATATTTTTCCTTAAACAATGTTAGTAGGCATAGCTTAGGTGTGGGCCTTCCTCATTTTAGGGAACTTTGTCTCTAAGGTTTGGCTAAGTATGGATTGGGCCTATATTAAAAATTCCTAGCCAACTAGATAATTCATAGTCCAATTATCATTTGACTGTCCTTAGTCATTTCCTCTGCTATTTTTCCGAATATTCCTATTCATGAATTAGGAGTCATCGTAGACCCGTAATTATTAACTCGCACTTACTCGTAATTCGCACATAGTTTACGGGCATAAAAGTTCGTAACGTCACATAAGCATTCGACATATACGCAATTAACATGAAATCACGCTAGTCATTCACGAAATTTATTGGCCAACCTAATTTACGGGGACTGGGGTCCTACAATGAAACCACCCAAGTAAGGACTACTCCGAAATTCCACGAACTTGTAGCACATCGCGAAGAGGTTCGGGATGAACAATGGGAACGTGGTAGTGAACTCCGGAAAATTTCTCCGTGGCCTCGCTGAACACTTCAAGTATCGATACGACCAAACCTGCAATATCCCAATCAGTTTGTCGTAATTCATACCTGGAGTTGTTGCCGACTGCGAACTCATTCCAAAAAGGCGTCAACAAGTCCTTGTAGCGCATGAAGTTACTGGAGACGTGGTACAACGAGTTCCACCTAGTCGGTACTGGCAAAGGAAACTTCTTGTATCTGAGGCCGGCGGTAAGGATGGTTTGCTTCCACGACGTTCCGTAGCGGCGTTCGCGAAGTAACTTACCTATCACCTTAAATGTTTCTACAATATCTCCCAAAATCTCATCAAAAGCGCATTGCACACACAAGTTAATTATATGGCAAGCGCATCTAGCATGTAGTACGGACGTCTAAGGGTAACCTAAGATGTCTACGAAGGATCCCTATCGCTACGTTGTTCGCACTAGCATTATCTAAGGTGATAGACATAATTTTATCTTGAATACCATATTTGTTAACGACATTCAATACATTGTTCGATATCGTAGTGGCGCTATGTTGCGAATCTAGGGGATCTAGGGAAAGTATACATTTTTGCATAGTCCATGTTTCATCTATCATGGGCGGTGACGACTAAATAAGATTGCGACGTAATGTTAGTCCAAATATCGGTAGTCAAACTAATTCTACACGAAATGTTGGCTAAATGACTAATTAAGCTAGACTGATATTCCTTAAAACATTCTAAGACATATTTCCTAACGGTTCTACGGGTCACGTTATGGAATCCGGGTTGTATCGTATTTGTGAATTCGATAAACCCTTCACTTTTTACAATGCAAAAGAGTTTTTCACACACTACTACGAATTTAATTAAGGCTTTCTTAGAAATTTCCCTAGTAATAACAAAATTGGGACATGTACTTACATTTATTTGTTGTTGTCGAGGTTCGGTTCCTACTAGCTCTAGATCGTCCCCGGAATTATGCGCCCTCTGAGGGTGTTTTTTCATCGAGCCCATCCCACCTTGATTCGGTTCGGTCTTAATTGTGTAGGGATGCCGGCACATTCTGCAATAAGAGGTACCTACATGTCTGTCGGTTCCACGTCTGTCGCCGCCGTCGGTTCTGGTACATCGGTCTCCTCGTCGGTGTCAGCATTTCCCCTAAACGTATCGGCGTGACCTAAAATCATAACATATCTTCATCGACCGGGTTAGGAATTCTTGATGATGACGCCATTAGTATTTTTATAATATAATGCAATAATTATAATATTTTAATAATAAGTGAGTGAGTGTGTGTAGTAGTGTAAATAAAATAATTATTATTGCTAATAATATTAATAATGATGATGATGATGATGATGATTTTAGAGAGTGTTTTGAGAGAGAGAGGGAGAGATTTCGATGTAATTGTGAGCTAAAATGGTTAAAATGAGGTGATATTTATAGATTTTCCGTTTGAGGGTAAAATGGTAATCTTCCATGGTTTTTAGAATTAAAAAAATAAAATAAAAGAGCCGTTTGGCCCAACGGCTATATAGCGGTTGGGCCGGTTCCGGTTCCGAACCGGAACCGGAACTGGGGAACCGTTCCGCGGTTCCTGGTTCCCCGAACCGGCCCAGTTCATTTTAACTGGTCCGGTTACTGGTTCCAGAACGGGTTTTACCGGTTCCAGTTCTGGACCGGTTTCGTGGGCCGGTTTTCAGCCGGTTCCGGGTTGGCCCGGCCCAAAACCCAGGTCTAGTTAAGGCAAATCTCTTTGTGGAGCCCCTCGGGTCATAGGATCCTCGGTCCGCTCCTGAACTAATATTTTTATTTACACTATACACTCAATATTATTACATAAAATATCTCATTATTATTATTTTTATATGGAACAAAATACTAACGTGGCGTCGTCATTGAAAAACACGAACCCAAACGATGATTTGATTCCGAGTTTAAAGTCACGAGTCACATGCGCCACCGACTTTTCTCTAATATTTTAGCCGAACCGAAGAACCAGAGGGAGAACACCATCGACGAGTTCCAGTCTTCAAGTTTGGACAATGAATACGCATCGCACACACTTTTAATTATTAGTCAAGTCGAATAAATTATATTTTTATGTTTTTTTTTTATATATTTAGAAGTATTTGGGTTTGTGTTTTTATTTTCTTTCTTGAAATTTTTTGAGGTTTTTTGAAGTCCGAAAAAATTAATATATAAAATGCTCCAATACTTAACTTTTATCTCCTAAACAAAAAGTTATAGCACTATGTGCATTTCCATTTTTGTTTCAATTTTTTTAAGCTTCAGATTACCCGGTGGTAACTTATCTTTGCTCTCAAGAGCGTGAACAAGACCATAAAAGATCTTTTCCAGTTTTATCTCTTGCTTGATCATAATATATAACTGATTAAACCTGATTGATATAATCCGTCGACCACTTACTGTTCATCGTACATCTGAACTAATTCACATGTAGTGATCCGATAAATGCAAAGCAAGAGACAGCATAACCTCACAGCGCCACTGACAAAGAATATTTGTTCATATTCCACTCTGATAAGGACTAAAACTAGATGGGCCTGAAAAAATCAGAAAAGGCCCGTTAGGCCCATTGTATTTATGCTTATTAAATAATGATAAATAATAGAGATAGGGACCTTCGGGGACCTCCGATAGGTAGTTGACGACCCCCAAGAAGAATAAAGCTTCCCAGTACGCTTCTAGGTGAAAAACAGGTAAGAGGTGCGAAAAAGCTGTGACTGACAACACTGTAAAAGCTGCCTGACAGGACTGGAAAAGTTGTGCATCACGTTGTCCCAGACGGTCATATCACCAGGGATCTCGGGATGTACCTCCAGGAAATCTTCAGTCCTTAATATATTTGAGCGAAGGTGAGTTATTTGAGTATGTAATCTTCAAAAGTATAGTAAAAAGGAGTTCCTGAGCACCCGTGTAGGATCTGCAAAGATCCGAACCACGTACATCTTGTGTCCTTTCTGTTATGTCCCAACACGTCCCCAGACGTCCCGACATGTCCCGACACGTCCTAGACACGTCCCTAAACATGACTCAACGTCCCAAACACGTCCTAAACAAGTCCCAATGTCCCAAACACGTCCATTCAGTTTCCTTACCAATAAGCACCTTACGCATGCTCTAAAACTTTGTAATAATTAATTCTCCGGCTATTTTTCCCGAACCACATATAAATTTCTTTGATTTGGATAGCCACATATCAAATGGTGCCGCCTGTGGTAAAATTCGTTGTTGAAGGTGTGAGTGATTTTGCCTATATTGTGCGAAGCTGTGCAACATTCCTTATTCCTTTTTTTTTCTTTTCTTCCACTGGGATGGGAGGGAAGACGCAAGAACTGATGGACGACCCTCTCTGATGAAGAATTTGGACCCATAACTCGCAGGAGCTGCCAAAGCACAACCGAAGCTCCTGAGGCGTAAGGCCGTCTGCACCACCTTGACCAAGTGGAGGAAAGGGCGAAGGCCGAAAGCTCCCACTTCGGGACGTAAAAGCCCAGCCCCGTGCTAGTACGAAGACCTGAAGCTCCGCCTTCAGGACCTCCCAGCTCTGCACTGGCAAGAAGACCTGAAGCTCCGCACTCGAGACCTCCCAGCTCCGCATTGGCAAAAGACCCGGAGCTCTGCCTTCGGGACCTCCCAGCTCCACGCTGGCATGAAGACCTGAAGCCCCACGTTCGGGACCTTCTAGCTCCTCGCTAGCATGCGAAGCTCCGTGGAACCTAGAAGGAATCTCCACGCCGACGTCCGAAGATCTGCGGAAGATACAAGCCAAGCTCCTCGCTAGCACGTGAAGGTCCGTGGAACCTTGAAGGAATCTCCAAGCTGATGCTCGAAGATCCGCGGGAGATACAAGCCGAGCTCCTCGCTAGCACACAAATGTCCGTGGACCTAGGAGTCATCTCCGCGCCAACGCTTGAAGATCAGTAGGAGATAAAAGCCCAGTTCCATGACGGCACATGAAAATCCGTTGAAGGCATCCCGCGTTGATAAAGCTCTTCGCCGGGACTTCAGGACCCCCTAAAATCTCATTCTCTATTTTATGTTATTGTTACTATAGTAAACATGTGCACCACCCTAATAATTGTTGTTGTTTGAAGGATGTGATCGAGAGGCTTATCCTGATGGAACACCTGAAAAGATGCGAGCCGCGGTAGTAAAGGTTCATGCCTCGGTCGCATACGAAAGTTCGCTTTTGAGGACCTCCAACCCAGCTCTGCCCGAGCACGGGCAGGCCCAGTGGACCTATTATAGGACCTCCACGCTGGTACGAGAGATCCGAGATGCTAAGGACCGGCGAGTCCTACCCTTTTCATCGATAAAGGGAGGCCGAGGACCTCCATGCATACATCAGCAGGTCCGACATTGCGGCCCTCAGAGCATCCATCGCCGTTTCCCACAACAAAGATTAGGCCAGGAGGACAGGTACCTTAGCACCGACGAAGTAAAGTCGCCAACGCCCATGAAGAAAAGCAAGCCACGGCAACTGGACAGGAATGAGCAAGCAAGAAGAATGGCCAAAGAAATCTATACTGCCTTAACCTCACAACAAGGAGCTGCCGGGATCTCTTCTTAGGGTTTTGCGAAACTCCATACCATTGCACAACAACATGGAGGAGGGCCTGACATCAGTTTGGAGACACTCCGCGTGAAAGGGCTCTCAGCTAGAACTCCAGGGCCCTCTAACTCACATTCTCATTTATATTATCAATACGTTAATAAGTGCATGCATCATGCTAACAATTACTATTATTTGAAGGATAAATCGGAGATCCCACCCTAATGGGACTTCTGAGGCAGTTCACTGATCAGGGCCTCGAACAAGGCTGAAGGTACCTCTTCCAGATATGGGCAATATCCACCTAGAGGAACGGCTAGAACATGAAACACAGGCCCGAGATGATGAAGATTAGCAAGACGGTACAGATAAGTTATAAAGGGATACCATAACAGCCATGCGGACCTCCACGAGTTTCGCTAGTGAGTCACCTGAAAAAACGAAGGGAGCTGGGAGCTCCAGAAAAGTAAAAGAACTTAGCCATGCTCGGGAATAAGGGAAGATACTAGGGCCGGAGAGGAGATGGACTTCGTGACCAACTCACGGACTTCAAACGGAGGAAAGGCGAGTTGTCACGCAAAGAAGAAGGGAGCCTTGGGGACCTCTTTCGAAGGCCCCACCGAGGTTCATGCCATTACATGATAATCCAGAAGAGATCCTAACCTTAGCACAGAAACATCCGGCGATGAGATGGCCCTCGACCAGAACTTCAGGGCCTTTTAAACCTCATTCTAATTTATATTATCGTTATCATAATAAATATGGGCACCATACTAACAATTGCTATCATTAGAAGGACGAAATAGAGATGCTCATCCATGAAGTTGCCTTAAAGGAGTTTGTCAGAAGTCCCGTTCTAGGTCCCAGAGCAAAATCCATAGGGTCTGCCCCAAACAGGGACAGACCATCTCCACCACCACTTAGAGCCCCTATTCTCATTATAGTGGGAAGTCCTAGTGGGGAAGACTCCGATCGGGCTAGGAAGGCACATGCCAAACCCGTCAAAGTCCGCTCAAAGCAATAGACCAACTCCGTGTTGGCGTACAAATATTCGCGGAAGGTCAAAAGCCAGTTCTGCGACGATGCCTAAAGATCCGCGGGAGATAAAATTCCAGCTCCATGCTAACGAGCAGACCCGGATCTCCATATTCGGGACCTACAAATCCAGCTCTGCGCTGGTCTGAGGAGCCTAGTTACCACATATGAAACCTAGAAGCCAGTTCCGCGACGATGCCTAAAGATCCATGGGAGACATCCCGCGTCGATAAGGCTCTTAGACGGAATTTCAGGGCCCTCTAACCCTTATTCTCTTTTATATCATCGATACCACAATAAATACATACATCAAACTAACGACTACTACTATTTGAAGGATGAAATCGAAGTGCCCTCCCTAGTGGGACAACTGAGGAAGTTCCTTGATCGTGACATCAACCAAGGTCGGGAGGTAGCCAAGAAGGAGTTGGGGTGTACCGATCAAAGGCAGACAACCCCCACCTCCTCTAGATAAGGGCCAGCTCCATTTAAGGCTCACATCCCTATCATAATAGGAGCTCTAGGCCAGAGGAATTCCAATTTCCAACTAAGCCCAAAATTACATACCTGGGCGGTCGAAGGTCCGAACCTCCAGAGATCTGGAGTCAGGGACATCATCATTAACAGAGAAGAAACGAGCTCCATTTTGCCATACTTTCAAATTCAAAGCCTCCAATAAAGAGCCCGAATATTAAGCGAGCGGACGCTATATCCACGTATTTAAGAGAAGGGCACTATAACCATGTATTTAAGCAAGGGGGCGCAACAACTACGCGTGTAAGTGTGCAGGCGCTATAACTATGTATTTAAGCGAGCGGGCACTATAACCACGCATTTAAGCGAGCGGGGGCTATACCCACGCATTTAAGCGAAGCTGGCTCTCTAGCCAGGGTAAACTAATGATGTTCCTAAAGAATACCGCCTTGTCGGAATACAAATGTTTTATTATATAATAAAATGGTGCACCGTATAATATAATTGATGCCCAAGGTCGACGAACCCGCGGTGTACAGGATGCGAAAGATGATATATTTGCGGTGTGATTTGATGCCAAAGGTCGATGGACCTGCGGTATAGAAGACGTCAAAAATAATCCATCTGCGATGTGAATGATGCCCATAAGGGTGTACAAGATGCCGCCGCTGACAGGCTGCAGTGTACAGAACATCAAAGGCTCTCAGTAAGCCTGCAACGTGAATGGTACCTAAAGCAAAGCTGGCGCTATAACTAGGGTAAATTGATGAGGGGATCCCCAGGGTTAAAATTTTATAGGCCTAAGGGTGTACACAAATACCGAATTCGCTAAGGACATAGAGAGCCTAGTGCAGATGACACCTGAGGACAATGACGACGGTCATTGCAATCGATGGCATGATTCGTACTTGGCTTAAGAATTACTGAGCGAGCTGGTGCTATAACCATGCATCTAAGCGAGCTGAATGCCACGATACCGGTGTTCCTACAAATACCCATCAGGTCCCGAAAGGATGCAAAGGACAAAAATGAAATACAAGAGAAAGGGAACTCCGGTGAACATGCGAACATGGGGAGTTAAGCTCCCCACACTATTATGTCCCGAAAGGAAATAATGAGAAAGTAATTTTTACAGGCTATCACCATGACGGAAAAGGAGAAGTCTATTCAAATAGGATGTCCCAAAAGTTAGGAGGAACGTGCAGAAGGATCTGGGGAACTCTTTCTGCATGGATCGAAGAGGAGCTCCGCACAGGTCCCTGCTAAGTAGGTCCCTTCCAGATCCCAAGGCCGACGAAAACAGACACATAGGGGAGTTAAGCTCCCCGAAAAACTGCGGAGGTCCTAAAGTTGTCAAGAGGCAAGAAAGACAGAAAAATAAAAAGCCTCCTTAGTTGCTTCCTCTTGGATGGCCAAACCGGCCTGAACTTGCTCCAATCGTCCCTGGAGGGCCCGATCGTTCTCTTCCAACTCTTGAGCCGACGAGCTCGTGGATGGTCACACAGCCACATAGTTTATAACCTGAAAACCAAAAGGGGAGCTCCCAGAACGAGGCAACAAAGAAAGAAACACCCATGGAGGCAAGACCAAGAGTTCACCTTAAGGAGGTAGAGACTAGCCCCACCTCGTGCTCTTCAACAGATCTTTGGGGATCTTCTCCTTGTCCCCAGAAAAAATAAGGCGACCCGACACCTCCATCCTTTTCCCCTTCTCAAAACTGATCTATATAGGAAGGAAGGCCGTCCCTTGAGGACTTCACTTGCGAGACATCCACCGGAGACTCCCCACTGTCGCTTCCTGACTGGGGCGCAACTTCCGCTTGGCTTCCCTGCTTGGATTTGGTGGCGCGCCAGCTTTTCTCATAGCCCTGGAAGCAAGAGCAGCTTCCGGAACTGCCATGATCTTCTGGTCCTTAGGAGAAGAAGGAGCCAACTCCTCGCGGACGTCTCTAGTTAGAGGAAACCCCAGGAGCATAGGAACTGTTGTAGACGATCCAACCGGGGTAACCAACGAAGTACTTCCTTCCTCCACATCAACAGAGCATGCCAGGAACTCGTCATACCCGCCTCAAAAGGACCAAAGCACTGACCGAACCTTTAAGATACGCCCCTATAAGAGGTAGGTAGGTCCCTAACAGGAAGGTAAGGCCCATCTTACTATTTTACTCTAATTTACTTTTTGTCCCAAAAATAAATTAGAGTAGTGGAGTGGTTGATACAGACTAAAACTAGATGTGTCTGAAAAAATCAGAAAAGGCCCGTTAGGCCCATTGGAAAATATTTATACTTAATAAATAATGATCAATAATAGAGATAGGGACCTTCGGGGACCTCCGATAGGTAATTGACGACCCCCAAGAACAATAAAGCTTCCCCAGTAAGCTTCTAGGTGAAAAGACAGTAAGAGGTGAAAAAAAGTTGTGACTGACAACACTGTAAAAGCTGCCTGACAGGACTGCAAAAGTTGTGCACCACGTTGTCCCAGAGGGTCATATCACCAGGGATCTCGGGATGTACCTCCAGGCAATATCCATGAGCTCCTATAAAAGCCGAACCTAGCCATTTTTGCGGAGATCATTCATCATCAACACGGGAAAAATATTTAGAATTCTCTCTTTTCACTGTGCTAAGCATTTTCTCTTCAGTCCTTAATATATTTGAGCGAAGGTGAGTTATTTGAGTGTGTAATCTTCAAAAGTATAGCAGAAAGGAGTTCCTGAGCGCCCGTGTGCGTAGGATCTGCAAAGATCCGAACCACGTACATCTTGTGTCCTTTCTGTTACGTCTCAACACGTCCTAATACGTCCCCAGACGTCCCGACATGTCCCGACACGTCCCAGACACGTCCCTAAACATGACCCAACGTCCCAAACACGTCCTAAACATGTCCCAATGTCCCAAACACGTCCATTCAGTTTCCTTACCAATAAGCACCTTACGCATGCCATACAACTTTGTAATAATTATTTCTCCGGCTATATAAATTTCCCCGAACCACATATAAATTTCTTTGATTGGGATAGCCCCATATCACACTCAATCGGCACACATTCCGAATTGGATATCATCCGAGATTCCTAGCTAGATACTGAATTAATAGTAAAAAACCAAAAGATACTCTCATCATGCATTTGACCATCTCCAACAGTCGACCACAAACGCAAACGCATTTTGGAGTAACAACCATAGTTTGCAGTAACTGTTCTCCAACAGTCAACTGCAAACACAAACGCAAAAGAATATTCCTGTAATATTCCATTTTATACCAACTTTTATAACTTTCCAATATCACCCCCATGTTTTACTACTTTACAAACTAACCGCAATATTCTTTAATTTTGAAGTCATTATTTATACATATTAACAACAGAAAACAAAATTTTTATTAAAAGTATCGAAATTACACAGCATAACAATTGAAATACATTGAGATACACGTCGTACAAATAATATATAGAAAATTATATTTGTGGTCAAATCTATATTTAATTATATCACATATAAATAAAATATAAAAAAATTATTACTAAAATAAGTGTCAAGGTTAAAATAATTATTTATTATATCAATAAAATCGTAGTATATAATTCTAAAATTCTTTAATATATTTTTATATGTTCGATTTAATAATTAGTACAAGTAAAGGACTTATTTGCAGTTTTAAAACACTAAACGCATTTTTGCTTTCATACGCAAATTTGCGTTTGAAACGGGAGAGAGAAAGAAAAATATGCATTTTGCGTTTGCGTTTGCAGTACTGTTGGAGCAGTTTTACTGCATTTGTTAGGATATTTAGTGATTGTGTCAATAGTTTAAGTCTTGTTATTAATATTGTTATTATCCTTTGATTTTGGGCTTTGGACTAGAATGTAATAATTTAATTTTTGGTGTTTGGGCCTTAATATACTTAGGGTTAATGTGGTATATATGGTATTACCAACACCATTTGAAAAGTAATCAAAGATCAAAAGGCTAACCCTAGTTTTCACACTCTACACACACTTGAAGGTGAGAAATTCTCCCTTTTTCATTCCATCAAAGCCTCTTTGATTCCTTGTTTGGTGCATTCGGGACCAACAAGTGGTATCAGAGCAAACGTGGATCGATCTGCATTGATTTGAATCCAGTTTTGTTCGATTCCGAGAAAGATCAAAGGTGTTTTGGGCAAAAATCAATTTCGGGCATTTTGAACTCGTTTTGGGGTTTTATTGCTTTGTTTTTGTGTTTAAAACTTTCCCCAAGATCGATTCTATGCCTAAAATGTTTTTAGAACACTTTCGGATCAGTTTTAACGAGTTTTGAGCAAGATCGAAGCAAAAAACTCTTCAGAAAAGGACATCTCCGCCATTCTCTGTTTTTGGTCGATTTGACCTATTTTTTTGTTGTTTTTAGCTCACAAATCGGTCGATTATGTGTTTAGGGAAGAATTTCTGAAGTTTAGGATCAAGTTTGAGCGATTTTGGTTGAGATTTGAGCAAGAACGGGACGATTTTCTGGCAAAACGCATGAAAGCAATGGAACAGTGAAAGCTCGTTCTTGCCCGCGAAACTTTTTGCTGAATCGTTCAAGTCCGCGAAAATTTCATATCCGCGAAATTTTATTCCGAGAATTTTTAAACCGCGAAAATTTCACTTTCACTGCATTTTTTCGCAACGGCCTATGCTCAAAATCCGAGAATTTTTAAACCGCGAAAATTTCACTTTCACTGCATTTTTTCGCAACGGCCTATGCTTAAAATCCGAGAATTTTTAAACCACGAAAATTTCACTTACACTGCACTTTTTCGCAACTGCCTACTTTCAAAACCGAGAAAATTTGCAAATTCGCGAAACTTCATCCGAGAAATTTTTCAAGACCGATAAAGTTTTGAAATTCGCGAAAATATTTATATCCGATAAAGTTTTCAAAGCCGAGAAAGTTTATTTCATCTGAGAAAGTTTTTCAAAACCACGACTATTTTATATCCGAGAAAATTTCCTAAAACCACACTTCAACTCTCGATGCGAAATTTTTATAACTTGCGAAATTTTCTTGCGAAGCTTTAAAATTCTCAACTGAGAATCATTCTCACATGCGAAATATTAAAATCCGAGAAATTTTCAACTGAGAATTTTTTTTCTTCCGAGAATTTCTCTTCAAAACTCAAACACCGAAATTTCTCAACACATAATTTCTCGGATAACTGTTCATATAATCATGTCCCTTCAAACTGCGAATTTTTTTCTTTGACGTGTTAAGTCTTTTTCTCGTGTTAAAATCTTCTTGGGTTAAATTTTTCTCAAACTTATTTAAGATTTGATCCTTACACTTTAGTCCTATCACCCTAGACCACTTTTGACATAAATTTTTTTTCTCTCGCCTCAAATCTCGTTTTCAAATTTCTAGAACTTCCCCTAATTTCAAGATATATTTTCCTTTCATACATTATCGACCATCACACACACTCACTTAGTTCTAAGAAATTCTTTAAACAATTTTTTTTCTCTCAAAACTCTACTCGTTAAACTCGTATTTCTCATCTCGATCGTTACTAACTCTCTTATCTATACAAGATCAAAACCACGGACGATTCGACTGCACCAACCATGTCTACCACGAATGACATCTCAACAGTGGGCTCCGACACCAGGCCTCCGATGCTGCGACAAGGCGACTACAGCATATGGACAAACCGGTTCCTCACGTTCATCAGGAACAAAGGCGCACCACTCTCTCAATACCTTCTGGACTCCATCTTCAACGGTCCAGCACAGTTCTGGACAATCATCCCTGCACAGCCAAACGCAAACCCTCCCATGGATGAACGCCGCACTCCAAGAGGTCCCATCAATGAGGATGAACAGGCTCGCCTACAGGCCGATGAGACTGCTAAAGGATATCTCTTCCAGGCTATGGGAAACGAGGTCTACGCTCACATTGTGTGCTGCACAACTGCTAAGGAAATATGGGATGAACTCGTGGAAATTATGGCAGGCACAACTGAGAGTGCTCAGGGGAGGAAATCAGCATGTCTCTCGCAGTATGAACACTCCAGGCCTATGAAGGAGAGGAACTGCGTGACACATACCTCCGATACTTGAAGATCATCAATGAACTCAAGAAAGCCAGGATCTCGAGGGGCAAATTCGATATCAAGAACCGCTTCCTTGGTAGCCTCAAACCACATTGGGCAATGCAATCGTGATGATGATTCAGAGTAAGGACCTCTCCAACACTTCCATCCATGCTCTTTATGACAGTCTATCTGCCTATGCTCCTTACGTGCAACCTCAGTCCACCAACACTCGAGTCGACCCACTGGCCCTCCTCTCGAACAAGACCAATGAACGATCTTCCACCACTAAGACCAAACAGAACAAAGGAAGCTACCAGCTGCTGTATCTGACACCTCTTCAGGATCCGAAGCTGATACAGAATCTGATGAAGATGTTCGTGATCTATGCAAGCAACTGGCAATGCTCACTAAGTTGGTCTCAAAGAAGATCGGGAAAAAATCCTCATCCTCCTCCAATCGCCAAAGAACCTTTAGCGGCACCAAAAAGATCACTCCCACGGAGGAAGCTAAGGCGACAAAGAAAGAGGAGGAATCAACACCTCAAAAGTCTGTGAAGTGCTTTCGATGTGGAAAGTCAGGCCACTTTGCCAAGGAATGCCACGCACCACGCGTCAAGCACTCTGGCTACTACGACCGTAAGGCCAGATTGACCCGCAAAATGGAAAGTGGGAAAGTTCTTCTCACCGAAGAGGCTGAGTGGGTGAACGACACTTCAGAAGACGAGGAGCCTGAGGATGAAGATTGCTGCATGGCAAGGCTGGTCGAACATGACGAGGACGAAGAGATGGTTGACATCGGTGAGAACACAGCTAAGACTCCCACCAACGCCGAGTCTGAGGTACGAATCTCACAACTCGATGATGTGTTTAATCACCGACACACCATTAACAAACCCACCGTAGACGCTAAGGATTATAATGAACTTAAGCTAAAATTTGAAAACAACTATGCCTTACTTAGTCTAAAAGTAGAAGAGCTTGCCTGTGCAAACGAACGTCTAATGGCCTCTGAAGCGTTAGTCAAACGTCTGCAAAGCAAGAACAAACAAAGTGAGACTAAGGTTAAGGAAACTACACTAGCCATTAGTTCATGTGAAACTTCTCGCCTCCTGACGGCCTCCCAATATGAACTGCTTACGAAGGAAAGAGTTAGGCTATATCGCAAGGTGAAAGAACTTGAAGAGCAACTTCACCTCAGGAAAAAAGCAGCACACATCTTATGCCTATTAAACCAACCAGTTGAAACAGAATTCTACGACGCCCGGATGGGAATCGGCCTGGCCAGCAACTGCGATCCAACGCCGCTAATTGTTAAAAGGTATAACATGTACAGTACATCATTCCTACAAACGAGGAAGGGTACTCCCTCACAGCTTATGCCGTTTGTAAGATCCTCCTCCATTGTCCTTTCAGAAGAAAAGAGGGAACAGAACATTCTCTGGGCAGAAATCGCGTACTACTACACGGAATTGAATGCTAGTGATAAGACTAAAAAGCCTTCACTCTCTGAAGACATCAAGTCTCAGTTCCCAACCGAAGAACAGGAAATCGCTTTCCGAGAAGCACTTTCTCGCATCTATGTCCCGGAGAAACTTCTGATCATAGCTGAACTAGAACGAACCATAGAAGTAGAGCAGAAAGCCTTTGCAAAAGAGCGAGAAGATCTACTTAGCAAAATCTTTACCCTAGAGCAATTTCACAATACGAACAAACCCTCTACGTCAAGTCAAGTACCCGATTCTCAAACATGTAAATGTAAGAGGACGACGAAGATGACTCCTGAAGTGGAAATATGTTCTAACACTAACTTTAGTATTCTTATGGATACAGGGAATGTGAGTTCGACGTCTCTGGAAGGGAGTTCGTATCAAATAAAGGAGAACCCGCTCTTCGATGACAAGAAGAAAAGACCATCCTATATTCGTCTTTCCTCTCTATGTACTGAATCCCAATATCCTAAAGTCGTAGACAATTATGTTGCCAAAACTTATCTTTCTTTTACCAAGCTTATGTCTATGTGCTGCTGCAATGACTTTGTTCTCCCACGCTTTCATGAATATGAAACACATGAACACGCAACACTCCGACCACTCAAGCGAACCTCCTCTACGACGTCTTTGAATTCTCCCATCTCGCCTAAACCTAAGGTCAAGCGAAAACGTCTCTCGTCGTCAAACGCAAACTCACCTACTACTCGCAAGCCAAAGGCGACCAAAACCGAAGCACGAAAACAACAACCACATTCCCCACGCCAATTCATGTATAAGGCGCCATACATGCAAGCACAAGTTAGGAAAATATGGGTTAGAAAAACCATAATCCCGCCTCATCAAACAAATGACAAAGGGAAAGCTAAATTAGAAACGACACAATCTGATTTAGAAACCACATTTCCCATTAAGCGCATGAAACTTTTACTTGTATCACAAGAAGGTCCCGTCCGTAAACGGGGACCCAACATTCGCTGATGATTGCAGGTCTGTCATGTGTGGTATCCAGACTCGGGTTGCTCCACACACATGACGGGGAACAAGGAGCTGTTGAGCAACTTCTCCGAGCGCTATCTCGGAAGGGTCTCATTCGGAAACAGTCAAATGGCGCCAATTCTCGGAACTGGTGATCTCGTCCACGACAAACTGACGATTAAGGGCATCTCTTACGCCGAGGGTTTGAGCTACAATCTTCAGCATTGGTCGTTTCTGCGACAAAGGATACAAGGTTCTCTTCGAATCTGACATCTGCAGCATTATAGATGCCTTAGGACAATCTCTTCTTTCTGGAACGCGCACGTCTCACCTTTACGTACTCAATCTTACGACCTCTCGACCAATATGCCTTCTCTCTCGAGCCGCACCCAAGTTGAACGATTTATGGCACCGGCGTCTTTCACATCTCAATTTCAAGACCATCAACAAACTGCGTCAGAATAAACTCGTCAACGGTCTACCCCAACTGAAGCGATCGTCTCACATCTCCAAGGAAACACCGTCCTCTAAGCTCATCCTCGAGCTCTTACATATGGATCTATGTGGCCCAATGCCTACGGCCACACTCGGAGGAAGACGGTATATTCTTGTGATTGTCGACGATTTTTCACGCTACACGTGGACGAAACTCATTCGTACAAAGGATGAAGTTCCTGATATAATCATCGAGTTTGTTGTTACGTCCCCAACTCTTCATCAACAGAAGGTTCGGATTATCAGAACTGACAACGGAACTGAGTTTAAGAACAAGAAGCTCAGTGATTTCTATGCCACTCAGGGCATCACTCAGCATTTCTCAGCTGTGAAGACAGCGGAACAGAATGGTGTCGTTGAGCGTAAGAATAGGACATTAGTTGAAGCAGCCAGGACTCTCCTCATCCAATCCGGACTTCCTCATTCTCTTTGGGGCGAAGCTATTCAAACGGCTTCTTACACACAGAACCGGGCTTCCATGCACAAGAGATTCAACCGCACCCCATACGAGATGCTGAATAACCGTCGTATCCCCGATATATCTTATCTAAGGGTCTTCGGTTGCCGATGTTTTGTGGCCAATGATCGCCAACATCTTGGGAAGCTTGATCCAAAAGCACTTGAAGGCATCTTTGTTGGATATTCGCTGAACTCGAAGGCATACAGAGTCTATCTTAGGGAGAAACGATCAGTAATAGAGAGCACAAATGTCACCTTTGACGAAAGCGAAGGCGACCTCATGGCTTCTGCTCATATCAGTCCAGAACCAGGTCTTCTACAGTCGTTGACAAAAGGTCAACCTTCAATGGCGGGAACTTCCTCATCTGAGGGCAACTCTGGTGAACTGGATCTCGATCTGCTTTTCGAGTACTTCTATCCAGTTCCCAAGACTCCCGCCGCCACCACTCAACCTACCGCTGCAACCACTCCACCTACACCACTAGCTATCGGCAATGACGTCGTCCCTCCAAACTTGGATGCGCTCAATCTCAACGAAGACGACATTTTACCCAACCCTGGGAACATTGCTGATCCTGATGCTGAACCCTCTCAATCTACTACGGTTGAGATATCTTCTTCGGACACCGGACCCCAATCCAATGAACCTCCAACCGATACAAATGCGGCCAGCTCATCTCAGACCAATATACCACTTTGGGCCCGCTCTCATCCTACAGATCAGATTATTGGGGATCCCACATCTGGTGTCTCGATACGTTCGGCTACGATGAATGAAAGTCGGTTTGCTTGCTATCTCAGTCAAGTCGAACCATCATGAGTAGCTGAAGCTCTCAACGATCCTGATTGGCTGATTGCAATGCAGGAGGAAATAAATCAGTTTGAACGTTTACAAGTTTGGGAACTCGTACCACGACCTCACAATAGATCCCATTATCGGCACAAAATGGATCTTCAAGAACAAAAAGGATGAAGACGGTGTTGTTATCCGCAATAAAGCAAGACTTGTGGCTAAGGGGTACAACCAACAAGAAGGCATCGACTACGATGAAACTTTCACCCCAGTTGCCAGGATCGAAGCCATATGAATTTTTCTTGCCTTTGCTGCTCACAAGAACTTTAAAGTCTACCAAATGGACGTGAAGACTGCATTTCTGAATGGATTTCTCAAAGAAGAAGTGTACGTTGATCAACCTGAAGGGTTCTTGAGCGAAGAGTTTCCTCATCACGTATATCGACTCTACAAGGCCCTCTACGGACTAAAACAGGCTCCCCGAGCTTGGTATGACGTCCTTTCAGACTTCCTTGTTCAGTCTGGATTCAAGAAAGGATCTCTGGATACAACTCTTTTCGCCAAGTGGAGTGGCCCGGACATCATGATTGTACAGATTTATGTCGATGACATCATTTTTGGATCGACTAAACCACAACTGTGTGAAGAGTTCGCAGAATTAATGAAAGAGAAATTCGAAATGAGTATGATGGGTGAGCTGAATTTCTTTCTTGGTCTTCAAGTAAAGCAACTCCCCGACGGAATCATCATCAATCAGTCTAAATACATCCATGACATCCTCGAGAAATATGGAATGAAGGATGCTAAGACTGCTGCTACACCTATGTCACCCTCTGGCCGACCTGACGCGGATCCATCTGGTGCTCCCGTTGACCAAACCGTCTATCGAGGGATAATAGGCTCTCTTTTGTACCTTACTGCTAGTCGACCGGATATCGTTCTCTCGACAGGAATCTGCCCTCGTTTTCAGGCAACACCGAAGGAATCCCATCTCACCGCTGTCAAAAGGATTCTCCGTTATCTCAAAGGAACACCCAATCTGGGTTTGTGGTACCCCACTCGATCGGACTTCAAACTGGTTGGATTCTCTGACTCGGATTATGCAGGATGCAAGATGGACCGAAAAAGCACCTCTGGAGCTGCACACTTCTTGGGCGGTAAACTCGTAAAATTGTCGAAACTCGCCATCGCATGACAATCATTCAATCTTAACAACTATTTCAAAAGGACTCTAAATTAGCTTTAATTTGAAGTTTTCTTTATAGGGCAATTCTATGTTTCAATTTATCATTTTCGCTACTTAGTCAGTACTAATCATATTACAATTCCTGTCGAGCACAGATATGACCAACAAAGATCAAGGTACATTTGAAGCGCTTGAGGCGGCTGCAATCCAAAGGGACGTCGCTCGCATCGAACTCAACACGCGTACCTATGTCCCACCACCCGAGCAGATCTTCCCAATAAGTCAATGGGCGGCCCTGATTCCCAACAACTACATGGTGGACTTGGACAGCTTTCGGTGCGATGCCCCCGTCATTATAGAAATCCTCAAAGGGCACCCACGTCGCCACGCCCTCACACATGGCGAGCCAGAAGCACAAGTGTATCTTCAACAATTCTGGCATACGTTGCAGATAGCTGGACCACTCCATCTTGCTAAAACCTTATCCGCCAAAATCGATCAAGAAACGGTGGTCCTCACTCGCAACATAGTCCAAGAAGTGCTTCAACTCCTAGTCTACTCACCCTACGATCCACTACCGACGCACGAACAACTCATTGAAGACATTGACAGACTGGGCTATCAACCAGATAACAAGAAGAAGAAAGGCCCACTTGTCCTCAGTGAAGTCACCACCCGCAATCTACTTCAACCCTGGCGAACACTGTACCTGCTGGTGAACAAATGCATGTCAGGAAAGCATGCTGGTCAGGACCGCGGAAACTTTCAAATCCTCACCATCCTAACCAGCATCGCCCACAACCGCAAGTACAACTACGCCGACATCATCTGGATGGATCTCGTCTCCATGATCCAACGTCGCGACCGGGAAGTCGCCAAGGGAGTCACAAACCGCTTCGTCCCTTACATGCGGTGGCTCCCAGCTCTCATCAAACACTTTCGCTTGCACTCCACCAACATTCGCATCCGGCCGGCAGCAGAACACTTCCTCATCCCCACTGTCGAGAAGTTCGCCAAGAAAACACTCCGGCGAAGGATCGACACGCCATGATAATTCCGGACGAAGTTCTCGCCTACGCAGACCAGACAAATCCGCCGAGAATATCGCGCCACAACCGCCACATTCCGCGAAAGCCCCCGACCTCTATCCACTGTCCCTACGGCGCAGATCAACCCCACTGCTCCTAACCCCGAGACTAGCCAAAACCCCACCACCACCTCCAAAAAGTCATCGAGTCGCGCCGCATCCTCTTCCACCCGCGTTCCGAAAAAACGGTCGCGTGAGGATGACGTAAGCCGCCCCACGGAGCGTCGATCGAAACAAAAACACGATCGACCTCCTCAGCCACAAATAAGCCGAGCCGAACCAATAGGTACAGGAGGTGATGTGTTCACCTCCCGAGTAGAAGACGTGGCATCTGGCTCAACCACGCAAACGACCCCACCAACCCACTTATCTTCCTCTCTACAGGAAGATATTTCATTCCACGAGGAGCCACGTATACCATCGACATCCCACTTGGAGATGGTCGATGTTGAAACAAGCAGTCCCTCGCCTCAGACTGCATCCTCTTCATGCACATCGAGTATAGTGCCCTCACTCCCCATAGTTTCATATGTTGCTAGGACACATACACCTTCTACCGCACCACAGAGTCTTCGTGACTCTGTCAGAACGCTCGGTGATGTCTCTGTGACTGAGAGCGGAAGACCTAGCACGGCCAGCATCACAATAACCGTGAGCCTAGGCCATCATTCGATTGAGACTGTCTCATCAATGATGCCAACGGGAAGTCTGAGTGACCCCGTCTTTTCCCGTCCTGTCTAAACGGGCGGCCGATCGGCTATATTCTCCGATTCGGTGTCAGTTGGATTTCTTCGTGATTCCAACTTGTTAGATTTACCCCAATTCGTCACCGAGACCGCGCTAGAGACACATCTTCAAGAGTTTGCAAAGACTCTTGAGGCGTCGATTCTCGATAAAGTCTACGCGCGTCTCGATGCGTCCACCACCCATGCAACATACGGACGCAGACGCTGTTCTCTCCTCCATTTCCGCCAAGGAGCTCTTCTACATCCTCAGAGCCCGATTCGAATCCATGACGGAACTTGGCGAGGAGGAACGGTAAATGAAGGCTATTATCACTCACCGATGACCTGCCATGCTCAAGGCGAATCCAGCAGGATCAGGCGCGACGATCAAGACGATGATCAAGATCGCTGCGAGGGGGAGAATAGGCAGCTAGGCTCACAATCCCAAGGACTCGTACAATCGACGCCGCCATCCTCCTCTGGACCTGAAACGACACCCGCAACAGAAACCTCACACCTCACTAGCCAAAAATCCCACCTTATTTACCCTGAGCCACTAGCCAAATTACCCTCACCACCACCCACTACCGTCTCCAAAACTCTAATCGTCACATCGACGTTAGAGACCACCTCCACACCGTCTCCACCCACCATCTCGGAACCTCTAACTGTCACATCGACGTTAGAGGCCACCACCACATCTACACCACCCGTTACCCAAATCATCATCGCCAAAACCATCACCTCAACCGAACCACCAGAATTTGCACCACAACTATCCCCACAATCCACAAACTCCTCCGACGCAACACCCTCGCCACCACATAGCCATACCCCTCTCGATATCGATTCCAACCTGGCTTTCGAACACGTCTACTGCGCACAAAACGAGATCGAGGGCTACATCTTCAACGATGAATGGCTGTACACACCCGCCGATGCAGTAGCAGCCAGGAAGTTGGTGGAAAACGCTCGACGTCTGCTAAAGGAAGCCTCGCTCACGCTGATCAACACCGCAGACGACGAGAACGGAGAGGAGTACGACGCTGAACCTGTCGAGCTCGAGAACATCCTACAATTTCAAGCGCAGCAAACTGAGGCTCCTGCTGCTCAAACGGATGTGCCCACGGTGGATATACCGGAAGCACCGTGGGAAAACAAAAAGATCACCGCGCCATTTCAAGAAGAGATCAGGAAGAGGATCTGGTGGCGCAAGGAGCAGATCATCACAACCTTCGACGAATATGAGCTGATGAACATCCAAAATTAGAGCGAGGAAAAGAAGAAGCTCTATCGATGGAGCCTTCTTTGCAACAAGTGCACAAAGAGGACGCTATCCGATGAGGAAAACATCGCTCTGGAAATAAATCGGGCCCCCATCTGCAAAGTCACTGACCTCCGCCAAGAGTCGAAAGGACCTGTCCACTATCCAGTCTTCACAGTAATGAGGCAGGATGAGAGCTACAGTGAAGTCAGTGAGGCGGACTTCAAGTTTCTGCGCCTGGGTGACCTATACAGCATGCTGGAATCCATGAAACAGTTCAGACTTGTCCTCAGAAGTTCTGGACATCTCGTACGTGCTGAACCGGTCACCATGGGATATGTGGCTCTCAAGCGCAACATGCTCTGACAGGTCAGATTCTTCGCCACCCACGATCTGCAGATGGCGGTGGAACACAACCTGAAGAAGGTGAATCTGACTCGCCCATCTTTCAAGAACGCGGACGACTACCGAGAAGGCGATGTGATCGACGGAGACGATCCGGCGGTCGCCTACTCGAACTACAAGGGAAAGATGAGGCTGCTGCGCTGCTCCGAAGTGGCAAAGTTCTCGGATGGGACGCTCACCATCATCCAAGACAAACTCATGAGGATTTGCCGCATCCTTTCGGAAGAAGATCCACTCTGCCGATCCAAGTTCGCGAAGCTCATTGACGCTATAGCAGATCGAATGGTCCTTCGAAGGAATCTCCGCGCCTTCGAGTTCAAGCTAGGACTTCGCGAAACACTCACACGCTAATCCACCATCCTAAAGTCCAAGATCCAAGACTCCCCAACAATTGACAAAAAGTGGGAGATTGTTAGGATATTTAGTGATTGTGTCAATAGTTTAAGTCTTGTGATTAATATTGTTATTATCCTTTGATTTTGGGCTTTGGACTAGAATGTAATAATTTAATTTTTGGTGTTTGGGCCTTAATATACCTAGGGTTAATGTGGTATATAAGGTATTACCAACACCATTTGAAAAGTAATCAAAGATCAAAAGGCTAACCCTAGTTTTCACACACTACACACACTTGAAGGTGAGAAATTCTCCATTTTTCATTCCATCAAAGCCTCTTTGATTCCTTGTTTGGTGCATTCGGGACCAACAGCATTTTTGCATTTACATTTGCGTTTGCATTTTGCGATACTATTGGAGATGGTCTTAGACTGCAAATATTGACGAAGACGACCCCAAGTGCAAATATTGACGAAGACGACCCCGAGCATAACTGTAAATTCGCTGATGCCTAATGCAGCTGAGACCCTAGCTTATTTTTTGGTAATTCTTGCTGGCTCCACAATTGAATTGAGCATGTACAAATCATTCATCCTTATATCATATTAAAAAATTGTCATAAGTCAGATATTTGAATGAGTATGTATATAATAGATGGCGTCAAAGAAAGAAGTCACCATAGTCGAAAGCTAGTATTATTCGAACACACGCCACTTTTGGATATGTATTGGTAAACGTAACTTCAAGTTTGTAGTTAATGTTTATTATTAACGACTTGTTCGCTATGTCCATGCGCATGGTGTGGACGTTGAGAGAGAGGGAAAGGGAGAGGAATGCCGATGTGGCGCGCGGCTTATAGAACATATGCGTGGTTAGGGGTGGGCATTCGGGATCGGGTTTCGGGACCCGACTCGACCCGATCCGATCGGGTTTTACCCGATCGGGGTTGAAAAGTCGGGTTTAATCGGTAACCCGATACCGATGGAATACTTCGGGTGGGGTTTCGGGTAGCAAAATGCTACCCGATTTGGTTTATCAGGTACCTGACCCAATTTTTTTTTAAAAAAACACTGCATTGTTATTAAACTTCGGCCCAAAAGGAAAAAGTCCAGCCCAATAAACAAACAAAATAACAAAAAAAATAAAGGCTAAAACACACGCAGACGTGAACATCACCATCCGTTGAACAAATCCCACTTGGAAAAATTCTCCAAGATAACCATGAATTCCAGTTACGGCAGACCCAATGAGAGAGTTAGTTGGACGTCAATCTAGGGCTTGGCGCCAGTAGATCCAGGCCAATAAACGATCAGAGGAACCAATTGGCATCGTACACGTCAGAGGAACCAATCGACGGGGTGGGCTGGGAACCGCCGTGCACCTCTGGTTAAGCCTAATTGGACCAGCTCCCTCCCTGAGACGACATCCATGGTGGGCAATATAATCGGCAAGAGTTGGAATTTGTCGGCCACTGGTTCAGTTATTAGGGTTTGTGATAACAAATATCGTAATCTGTTCGGTGATTTGCTGAGCTCGGGGATGGGTCAACAGAGCAAGATTGGCGGTGGTAATGTGCCTTTCCAATTAATTTAAGATTTTTTAATTCTTAAATTTAAAAAAAAACAAGCAAACCCGACCCGACCCGCGGGTACCCGACGGGTTTCGGGTACCTGGTTGTCGGGTACCCGACTTTTGTCGGGTCGGTCTGGTTTGAAAGTCGATACCCAATTTTGTTGGGTATCCGGTCCGAAAAACCCGAAACCCGAGAAACCTGACCCGATCCCACCCCATGGGTGGTCTCCTGAAAATTGCTATCCTAGTCAAGGTTTTGTCATATTGAATATTGGCATGAAGTTTCAGAATGGCCCCTCCTCAACCATTGGACTAGAATTGTAATTTCACAACTCTTCAGCTCCTCTTCCCATTAATCTGGCTCTTTTTAAAAAATAGCCTTTGACGTGGTCAAGTTTAAAAAAATAGCACTCTTGACTTAGTTTTTTGGTCAATAGCACTCTTTTTAATTAACACTTAATCATCTTATTCTAATCTAATCTAATCCCTTAATATTAATAAAAGAAAAAGAAAAATAAAATACAACGCCTGAAATAAATTAAAAGCTGCACGTCCATTTTGCAGCAGAAAGCATTCATTCCTCCTCACCTATTATTCTTCTTCATCATCATCGTCCTTGAGAAAAATCACCTACAATTTCTTCTGCTTCTGCAAGTCGGTCGACCCGACCTCATATCAGCTTCTTCACAGGCGAATGAATACTCAGAAGTCCTCATTGAAAGATTTTCGAACCTCATGCTTCACTGTAAGTATTTTTCCGGGTCGTATTTTGAATATAACCATCTAAATTTGTAACTCTCAGTCCTAAACCCTGTTTCCAACTAAATGGGTTCTCAAAGCTTCGAAATTCCGATTTGGAAGGACGAACATGTTCATTATTTGCTTTTCAAAACGTCCAGTTGATCAGGGGACCCTACTTGAAAGCAGGCAACCCGCGCGTTAGATCATGAGACCCCACATAAAAGCATGAGTGCCGCACATTAGTGCGGCGAATAAATTCACGGGACCTGCAAATAAATTCGCTGGACCCGCACATAAATTCATGGAACCGACGCATCAGTGCATGGTTCCCGCACATTAGTGCCGGCGCATTAGATCATGGGACTCGCACATAAATGCAGGGTACCTGCGCGTAAAAATAGGGGACCCGCGCACAACCGCTTCTTATTGATAGGTCCCATGCCCCCATATACTCGTTGGTCGTAAACCTAATTTCATTTTCTTCAAATGTTATATACTGATGTGTGGCTATGAGAGTGTCGAATTTCGTGTTGGAAGGACTGTTACTCATGGTCATGCTTCATGCACTACAGCTTGGGTCACATGCACTAGAGCTTGGGTCCCGTGCACAAGAGCTTGGGTCCCGCACACTAGAGCTTCTGTCCCGTGCACTAGAGCTTGGGTCCCGCGCTATATGTTAGGGTTTTCGAATGCTCTTACGGTTTTGCAAGCTGTAGGGCTTCAGTTATCTCTACATTATCAAACACACAACATCCGAAAATAACATTTTTATTTAACATTATCAAAACAGCAAGAATGCTGATGTACGCCCAAATCGCCCAAATCGTCGCCTGCCTCCACAAAATCGTCCGTAACTCGGACCCCAAGACTACCACGGCCACCGCCGTCCGCCGCCATCTATAGGCTGACCTCGGCATCGACCTCTCCAAAAGGAGGGCGTTCGTCGTGGCCGAAATCGACAGATTCCTACACGGCAACGACGATGCTCCCGAGGTCGACAACGACGATGACGATGCTATGAGCGAAGTGATCCAAGGACAAGCACCCGAGGCTGTCCGAAAAGACGACGACCATGATGCTATGAGCGAAGTTAGCCTAGGAGCAGGCGAGGCTGTCAGAAACAACGCCGTGCGGAAGGATGTCGAGCAAGCTCGGAAAAGAAGGGTATAATATATTATTTAATAATTTTATCAAGATATGCTACTGTATTGTACGTGATAATGATTAAACACTTCAATATTTAGGATTTAATTTTAAGCATTACATATTATGACCCTGATATAATTAGTATTGTATTCTAAGTTAACTATATTTTATAATATTTAATTAGGTAAAAAATATAGATAGTGCTATTTAATTATGTTAATTATGTAATAAACAAAAAAGGGGTATTAAAGGGTCTACATGTTTTACTGTAGCGAATGGTAAGCATCAGACCCGTGATAGAACAGTAAAAGTAAAAAAGCAACCACCACTTTCACTTTCAATTAAATTCAACTGTTCTTTCTCCTGCACACAAGAAAGCCCTGCAAATCGCCGAACCTCAATCAACAATGGCAATCCGCGCAAACACCCAGAGAGTGAAGGTATTTGTTCTACTCTCCGTCTTCTTCAATTTAACACGATAAATGACGAATCAAACCCTAATTTGGTGCGGACCCGTGCTTGCAAGCATACGATCGTGCTTGCAAGCATAGGATACTGAGAGAATGCAAACCGATTTTTGATCGACACGTGGTGCTAATATGATTTGCAAGTGCGACAAGTGATAAAATAAAAAGAATACCTAATTACTATCACCAACGTGCGATAAGCAGTGGACCTATCGTTTATAGTGCAGCAAATGAGTATCGAATAGAAGGAATAAACTGAGTACTAGTAGTGACCTATCGACTCGATATCTAGCCTAAATAAAATACGCAGATTGTTTTACGAACTATCCTAACAAATCATTCCTAAACCAACGTGAGACTAAAAAAATACGCCTAAACTGATAAGAGTACTTCGAATGATAAAGATGTGCCCGGGATTCGAATCCCGCTAGGTATTATCGATTATCGTTCCTACGTGATTCTGACTAGATCGCAGTAATTTCCTACCCGCTAACGAGTTTGCTGTCGTCCTAAACGCTCGCGGGGATCTAAAAAGTAATTACTAACGGCGAGGATCGAGTGTTTGCTTTCGTCCTACACTCGAATTCTATCTTCTACAAATGGCCTAGTCGTTGTTTAGCTGTCACCCTAAACGATTTTCCACACGATCACTTTAACACATAGACATATTAAAGCGACGAAACAATTTCATAGATAGATAAATAGTCATAAACACGAGTCACGATAAACATACGTCTTAAAGTCGAATAAACCTAGCGTTCATCTAATCCCAAACACATAGGGAATTTAGCTACTCATATTAGACAAGAAAACAACCAAGGAAATAGAAGACGGAGAAGGAAGACTCATGATCTTGATGTACTGATGATCTGGGATGGTAGCGTGGATGAATCTTCATTCTTCGTTCAATTTGGCGTGATTGCGTTGTTGATCTGTCTCTTGCGCTTTTCCGGTGGATTTCTGCATTCTTGGTGCCTCTTTTTCGTCTTTGTGGAGTTAGGGTTATGATCCGGTAAGTGTCCCCTCTTTCTGAGTTGAAATTGGGCTTTTATAGTGAAATTCGACATGGTCACGACCTGGGATAAGTCACGGTCTTGACACTCTCGGGGCACAAAATGAGCTCACTACCGTGCGTCATGGCCTCGTGCAGTAGTGTCACGGCAGTGACACTTTCAACAGCTTTGCGACAGTTTCTTATTTCTCTTAGATGAAGTGGTAATCGATGTCCGATTGACTTGAAATGTTAACCATAGATGGAAGACTTACCAATCTTGACTCTGACCAAATGGATTCTCAATCGAAGATCTAGATTTAGAGATGAATTTTTTAGTCCGTTGCTACTTTTCAACCGGGCTTCACGGCCGTGACTGTGCTCTGCATCGCTTGGCTTCCTTTTCAGCCTCTTGTCATGGCCTGGTGCAATATGTGTCACGGCCGTGATGGAGACCAGTGTCCTTTGGCTTCGGTTCGGTCCATTGTCACGACCTGGTGCAAGGAGTGTCACGGCCGTGACACTTGACTTATTTCTTCATACATGCTCCGTTTTGCCTCATTTTCGCTCCTTTTCGCCCGAGAGCCGTCCTAAGGTCCTTCAATGTCGAATGAAAGTGTAAATTTGGCGAATAAATGTATAAAATGATGGCTAGAGCTCTATTTTTACCCAATTAAATACTACGATAAACTTAGTGAAATACGTTTATCAAACCTCCCCACACTTAAGCATTCGCTTGTCCTCAAGTAAATTAGAAGTCAGGGAAGGCATCAAATCAAGATCACGGCACGATTGTTCGCATCTTATCATCATGAATAATGTACTAATGATCGGCACCTATTAACCTGAACTTGCTTAGCACTACTAATCAAGAATCATACCTCACAAGGATTCGCTCAGATCACTCAGTGTATAGGCTAGCATATAGTGAATCGCTCAAATCATGCACTAGTCCGGCCCATACCATAAGCTTGCAAGCTAATCGCATATCTACTACTTAAAGTGGCAAGCATAAATCTGAGGGTCTTTTCGGGTCGAAACGGGTCAAATAATATTGAAGTGACGAGCATATATCCTAAACACGTAATCTTAAAGCTAGGAGACATAAGCAAAAAGTCAGAGAATATAGCATGATCAGACAGATAGTCACATGCCCCAACATACGACTCAACATTATCGCTCTGAAATCCTAGACTTTTCCGCCCGACCCTCTCAACTCAGTTCCCTTTCATTTTCTGCCCTTTCACCTTAATCATGCGGCCCTTATTCCCTAAACATCAAGGTTTGGCTTTTGTCGCAAAGAATACATCGTCACAGCGAATGCCGTGTACGTAGGGATACTTATTACCAAAACCTATATCTTGCAAAAGGTTTATGGGCAGGCTTATCCAAGGGATCGGGTCATTTCAAAAAATGGTCAAGCAGGGTCGAATCATTTTACGAATACCAGAGAAGAACATTAAATTAGACATTGAGACAGTAATCGTCAAGTTCGACTTCTACTCTATTCTAATCAACTCAGGTTCAGATAATCCCTGGAGGCTTTTTCTGATCAGTGGCTTTTATAATTGACGAGGTAAGCAAACGAATAGGCTCAGGCTCAAAGTGCGCATGCGTGTTCAAAATATTCTAGGACATAAATACAACTCCAGGCAATGCCTTCGGCTCCTGCGCAACGGACTCGATGGATCTGGCCGTATCGGTATTGGAAGCTTGGTATTCGTTGGGCGGCTGCCCGTTGGCGTGGGAAACATCTGATTCATGCCGCTAATCGCCACATTCTTTCCTCCCTTGTCTACCACATCTGGCAGGCAAAGAATAGGCGCTGGAAGGAAGGGACGGTCACGACTCCACATAGGCTTGTGGGGGGTGTTCTTGCCTTGGTTATTATGCGTATTAGTGGTACCCCCACCAAATAGGACATGCGTAGGGCGGCCATACGCAGGCTTTGGCGTGTGGCTTGGTATGATTAGTCTTGGATTGGTGGAGTGGTTGAAGTGGTTATTGGTGGATTTATTAGTTGGTTTGTGCCCAGTAGTCTGTTACTGGTTGGTCGCGGAGTTCGTCTCCTGCTCATTTGTGCATATTTTCCTGCTATATATATATAAAAGGGACATTACACCAAAAAAAAGGAGTGGTAATTCAGAATAAAGCTAGACTGATAGCAAAACGATACAAACTAAGGGATTAATCATGGTAGGGAAATTTGGCCATGGACTTAATTCCTAATGCTCTCACCATTTTCATTCTAACGCACCAGAAATAGTTTCACACGTATCAGACAAGCAAGTTCTAGAGAGACATAGACTAGGCACGTCACACAATAGAAAAATGAGCATAAGCTCGTCAGGCTCAAACTCTCACAACGTAACAGGGTTATGCGTACGAATCTGTCAAAGCAGCGCAATATCTGTTCAAGCAGACACGATTCAATCAATCATGCATATCCTAATTGCTCACAAAATTTCATGTCATGCAAGCCAACTCGAGATAAGCGCAAACAATCATGCATGAGTTCAATATTCCATGCCTTTCTAACAAAATTGATAGCTCACCGACACGTCATAGTTGTTTTTTTACGTAAGTTCGCAACCTAAATTCTCCTCCCCAGACTTAAGTCTGGCCAACGTAGAAAAGATAAAAGGAAGGGAAAAAAGAAGGTTAAAAAGAACAGGACTCCCCCGACAAATAGATGACGTGGTCGTGAAGTAGTCGTGACTGAACGTGAAGGTCGTGGATCGTGACTCGTGATATCCTGACATAACCAAAAAGAAAATGAAACGTAAAAAGGAACTAGACATAAATAATAATAATAATAATAATAATAATAATAATAGTAGTAGTAGTATTAGTAGTAGACTTCATATGCATCATAGTTACTAGATAGATAAAACCTGGGTTGCCTCCCAAGTAGCGCTGCCTTTATCGTCTTCAGCCGGACGTGCTTTCGTTCGCTTAGGGTGGCTGGAAGTCGAGGTACAACACCTCTTTTCTGCTTATGTCTCCCTCGCCTACATCCATAAGTTGGAGTTGTTGCTTTTTGTCGGGCAGCGGTTTCAGCTCTACTGGCGGTCGCTTCTCGACTGGGCTCTTGTCCTTACCTTCTTTGTTGTTTTTGCTAATGGTTATCGTGGGCTCGTCGACTTCCTCGTTGCTCAAAATCTGTGATAAACCTTGCAAAGAAGACGAGAAACAGTGCTCAAAAGCATCCAAGTAACGACACTTATTATCATGCTCGCTACTCTTTTTCGTTGAGTCAGTGATATTAAACGTAACTTTCTCACCGTCGTCTACCATCAAATTTAATGTCCCATTCCTAACATCTATCATGGTCTCGCCTGTAGCTAGGAATGGTCTACCTAGAATTAATGGAACATTTTCATCCTCGTCCATCTCTATGATCACAAATCAGCAGGGGTAACGAACTTATCGACCTTAACTAGAACATCCTCGATAACACCTAGCTGGTATTTTAACGATCTATCAAATAATTGAATACTCATCCTAGTGGGTCGTGGTTCACCTAATCTTAAGCGCTCAAACATGGAGTACGGCATCAAATTTATACTAGCGCCTAGATCAGCTAAAGCATGCTCAACTACTGAGTCACCTATACAACAAGGAATAGTAAAACTCCCTGGGTCCTTGAGCTTTTGTGGTATCTTGCTTTGGAGTATCGCCGAGCACTCTCCTCGTAGGTATACCGTGGAGACATGTTTGAGCTTCCGTCGATTCGTCAGCAAGTCCTTCAGGAACATCGCAAAACTGGACATCTGCGTAATAGCTTCAACAAATGGTAAGTTAATATGTAGTTCTTTGCACATACCCATAAATCTGCTAAATAGTGCCTCGTCTTTGTCCTTCTTCAAATGTGCTGGGTAGGGAACTTCGGCTGGTACGGCTTCACTAGTGGTCGTGCATTCTCCACCGCCTTTTCTTTTTCTAGCTCGGCTTCCTCCTTTTTGGGTTCGACCTTCTCTTTTTCAGGTATGGCTTCCCTCAATCGAGCTGGGTACGGTATCTTCGGTTGGTACGACTTCACGAATGGTCGCGCCTTTCCCTTGTCATCCTTGACCTTCTCGACTCCGCCCTTGCTTTCCTCCACTTCTGGCTCATCGTGGCCTTCGAAATCGACTTTCTCCCTCGAATTCTGCTTGGCAGGAACTTCTTGCAATCCTCTCCCACTCCTCAGGGTTACCACATTGCAGTACTCCTCAGGGTTTGTCTCGGTGTAGCTAGGGAGTGATCCTTGATTTCGCCCCGCCAGTTGCTTTGCTAATTGGCCCACTTGCTGCTCCAACTTCTTAATCGATGCATCTGTGTTTTGAGCATGTATGTCGTTCGCTTCCATATACTCCTCCAATTTCGTCATTCGACTCTCATGAGCTGCGGTGGTTTGGCTGAAATTAGTGAGGAGCGTCTTCATCATGACCTTCATCTCTTTCATATTGTCAGATCCTCATGCGGGATTGCGTTCTGATACTGGCGTGGCACCCCGTATTGGAAACTAGATGGTCTGGGCTGAAATCCCAGCGGTCGTTACCCCTGGTGGTTCTGATTCCCATACGCCAAGTTTGGATGTGCTCGAGGCTGGAAGCTTCGCTGGCCACCTTGGAAATTCCCCATGTAATCTACGTGCTCCAGTGACTGCCCTAGTTGGCATTCGGACGTTTTGTGGGCTGCACCACGGATCCCGCACAGTGTATGTATGGCGTATCCTGCGTCGGTGCGGTGGTCGTCACGGCATTCACTGGCTGTGTATGCCCAGAGTTCGGGAGTAGTGCGCCAATGAATGTCTGCAACTGGGAGCTTGTCACAGTGATCTGTTGCTGGAGCGCCTCAAATTTGGCATTCATAGCCGTCTCCTCGCTCACTCCGAATACTCCTAGCGTCTTCATCCTCGTATTGCCCCTCATGAAGCTGTTCCTCGAGTAGTCTTCAATCAGATTCCAACCGTCGGTGGCATTGAGCTTCACGAGAACTCCTCCTACGGCTCCGTCTAGCATATGGAGTGGTCGTTGAGCCCCTCATAGAATCGGTTAATCTGGGCTGCCTTCGACATCCCGCGTCGTGGGCACCTCTTCAGTAGCGCCTTGTAGCGCTCCCATACCTCGTACAAGTTTCTGAGTCCTTCTGGTGGAAAAGAGAGATCTCCGTCTTCAACCTTAGCACCTTTGATAGTGGGAAGTAGTGGTTGATAAAGGTGGCTCGCAAGGTAGTGATCGATCTGGGCGGCAACATATCCAACCAGTCCTTCGCCCTGAACTTGAGCGAGAACGGGAACAGCATCAACTTATTCGCATTGCTCGTGACTCCGTTGATCTTGATGGTGTCAGTCACCGTCAGAAAAGCCTTCAGATGGGATAGGGATCGTCGTCGGGATTGCCCTCAAATTGGGCCGTTTGGAAGATCATATGAAGCCAAGAGTGCTTCAGCTCGAAATTGTTGTTCTCGATCGGCGGGATGACAATCGCCGACTCAGTACCGCTCAGCGCAGCATTCCTGATGAGATCTTATAGTGATGGCTCCTCCTCGTGGACGGGCACTCTGTGGTCCGCCATTTTTGCTTCTGTGTAAGGACTATCTACGGCTGCCTCTACACGTGAGTTTTGGGTTGATTCCTGCAAACTGTCCTCTGAATAGCTAACTAGATGGTCCTAAGAGCTGGTGAAAGCTCCTTCGGATTCGTACTTGAGTTGCCTTCGTAACTTCCGCTCGTAATCTGTGTCTACGTTAACGATGGGGCCCGATGGATGGCTTCGGGTCATTCACCGCTGAATCGTACCTTCAAGAAGCGAAATTGACAATTAGCGAAGAAATAAATAACTACGTCGAAGAGATAACGATACTAAAATGATGTAGGAAAAAACAAATAACGCAAATAATGACAACTAAGAAAAACGTCAAATAAAGTGGCTAAAGTACCGAACTACGGTGTTCCTAATATCAATCTATTCCCCGGCAATGGCACCAAAAACCTGATCGACACGTGGTTTGCTGATATGATTTGCAAGTGCGACAAGTGTTAAAATAAAATGAATACCTAATTACTATCACCAACGTGCGATAGGCAGTGGACCTATCGTTTATAGTGCAGTAAAGTTAGCGAACGAGTATCGAACACGAGGAATAAACTGAGTACTAGTAGTCACCTATCGACTCGATACCTAGCCTAAATAAAATACGCAGATTGTTTTACGAACTATCCTAAAAAATCATTCCTAAACCAACGTGAGACTAAACGAATACGCCTAAACTGATAAGAGTACTTCGAATGATAAAGATGTGCCCGGGATTCGAATCCCGCGAGGTATTATTGCCTAAGACTGTAAATTATTGTTTCTACGTGATCCTGACTAGATCGCAGTAATTTCCTACCCGCTAACGAGCTTGTTGTCGCCCTAAATGCTCGCGGGATCTAAAATTCAGTAATTACTAACGGCGAGGATCGAGTATCTGCTTTCGCCCTACACTTGAATTCTATCTTCTACAAATGGCCTAATCGTTGTTTAGCTATCACCCTAAATGATTTTCCACACGATCACTTTAACACATAGACATATTAAAGTGATGAAACAATTTCATAGATAGATAAATAGTCATAAACACGAGTCACGATAAGCATAAGTCTTAAAGTCGAATAAACTAGCGTTCATCTCATCCCAAACACATAGGGAATTTAGCTACTCATATTAGACAAGAAAACAACGAAGGAAATAGAAGACGAAGAAGGAAGACTCATGATCTTGATGTACTGAAGATCTGGGTTGGTAGCGTGGATGAATCTTCGTTCTTCGTTCAATTTGGCGTGATTGCATCGTTGATCCGTCTCCTACGCATCTCCGGTGGATTTCTGTGTTCTTAGTGCCTCTTTTTCGTCTCTGTGGAGTTAGGGTTATGATCCGGTAAGTGTCCCCTGTTTCTGAGTTGAAATTGGGCTTTTATAGTGAAATTAGACACGGTAACGCCCTGGAACATGATAAGTCACGGCCGTGACACTCTCTGGGAACAAAATGAGCTTACTGTCCTGCGTCACTGCCTCGTGCAATAGTGTCACGGCCGTGACACTTTCAACAGCTTTGCGACAGTTTCACATTTCTCTCAGATGGAGGGGTAAACGATGTCCGATTGACCTGAAATTTTAACCATGGATAGAAGACTTACCAGTCTTATCTCTGACCAAAAGGGATTCTGAATCCGAGGTCTAGATTTAGAGATATGAATTTTCTAGTCCGTTTCTACTTTTCAGGCGGGCTTCACGACCGTGACTATACTCTGCATCGCTTGGCTTCCTTTTCCGCCTCTTGTCATGGCCTGGTGCAATATGTGTCACGGCCTGGTGCAAGGAGTGTCACGGCCGTGACACATGACTGATTTCTTCATACTTGCTCCGTTTTTCCTCATTTTCGCTCCTTTTCGCCCGAGAGCCGTCCTAAGGTCCTTCAATGTTGAAAGAAGTGTAAATATTGCGAATAAATGTATAAAATGATGGCTAGAGCTCTATTTTAACCCAATTAAATACTACGACAAACTTAGTGAAATACGTTTATCAATTTGCGACGAGACTAGGGCCCAGGGACTGACAACGGTGTCCTTCTTAGACAGTCGAGGCATCAATACGCTGGTGGCGAAGTAGACGTCCGCCAACTTCAGCTTCTCGAAGCCAAATCTTCCTCGTCGCCAGACAACTCCTCCAAAGCATGCTTGACGTCCAACATGCGGACTTTTAATCTGTTGCAAAATGTCTCGCGGTGAATTCTTAGTCGCCGTTTACCTCCGGTATCTCGGCTGCGAACTTCAGCCCGGTGATTAGGCAATACTCCGATTTTGAAAATCGGAGTGGTTTGTCGGCAACAATCATCCACAGCTCCGCGGTTGTGCAGGCTCGTCTGCCTCTGGATGAGGTACCACAGCAACTGGCCCAAGAGGTTAAAATCGGACTAGGTACTAACAAGGCGGCCGAACGGACTCTCGTTCGTAAAAATCTCCCACTCGTGGTGGTTCGGACATTGTCTTATCAGCTGGCTGGTCTCGCCGTATAACGAGTTCACCTTTACACGGCAATCAGGAACTTCGTCCCCTGTGTCGAACTGCTTCTTCATCACAACCTAATTTTTACGTAAAACACATTTTAGCTAATTACGTGGTATGAATATTGAAAATAGAAAACCCGTATGCACAGATGTGCAGGGGACCGCATCGCATATGCTGAGATTGAAGCACAGATGCGCATGAGACCCCTGTGCATCTGTGCGGTCCCAGCACGGGTCCTCTGGACATGGCGTGCGGGTCACCTGCTTATAACGCGCGGGTTCCCAACTTGCGCGCACATAATGACACGGGACCTGCCCATTAAGGTCAGGGGATCTGAGCATTTAAATAGGGGACCCACGCTAATATGCGACACGGGACCAGCCCATTAAGGTTAGGGGACCCGCGCTAATACGTAGGGGACCCGTGCTGGGGACCATTATCTTGTGGGCGGGTCCCATGAAATACGCACAGGGCCCCTGCTCATAAGCAGGAGTCGTGTGCTTGCAAGCACGAGACATGCATTAAAAGCAACGTATGCTTGCAAGCACAGTTCCTATGCTTGCAAGCACAAGTCCTAAACGCTTAAGCACTGGTCCTATGCTACCAAACACTATCCTATGCTTGCAAGCATGGGTCCGCACCAAATTAGGGTTTGATGGGTCGTTCTCAGATCTCCTTCTCACGTTAAATTGAAGAAGACGAAGAGTAGAACACATACCTCCACTCTTTGGGTGTTCGCGTTGAATGCCAGGCTTCTTCTATGGGTACCGAATTTTCGATCTCTCAAACTCAAACATCGTTTCCCCAAAGTTAAGTCGTCAGCCCAGATAACTTTGCCACCTAAAGACAGCGTCTTTACAGATTTATCGATGTCATTGTGGGGACACGCGCTTTTGACAGCGGCGTATACCATAACCGGTGTCCCTCGAAGTCTGTTAACGGCATTTCGTATGAGATATGGACTGGTCGGTTACCCAGCTTATCACATATTAGGATTTGGGGTTGCCCCGCCTATGTGAAAAAGTTGAAAACAGACAAACTGAAGTCTAGGTCAATGAAAGTACATTTCATAGGTTACCCCGAAGACTCTATGGGATACCTATTCTATTTTCACGATGATCAGGGGATCGTTGTGGGCCTGCACGCACACTTTCTCGAGGAAGAGTTCATTCCAGATTGTGGCATTGGCCGAGAGGTCACTCTCGAGGAGCAGTCGACCGAAACGCCCTCACATAATTTGGAATAGGATGGTCCGAGCGAACCAGTATTGCGACGATCTGAAAGGATGCCACGCCAACCACAGCGGTATGGCATGTCACATGTCGAACACGATTATGTTGCGACTAGTGGACTTCTAAGAGAAGATCCCGCTACATTCGATCAAGCTATATCCGATGTTGACTCAACGAGATGGGTTGAGGCTATGCGGGCTGAGATGGACTCAATGTACTCCAACAAAGTCTGGACTCCTGTAGACCTACCGACCGGTTTTAGACCAATCGGTTGTAAATGGATATACAAGAGAAAGATTGGATCTGACGGACAAGTTGAGACGTACAAGGCCAGGTTGGTTGCCAAGGGCTATTACCAAAAAGAGGGAGTCGACTATGAGGAGACTTTTTCGCCTGTAGCCATGATCAAGTCTATCCGCATAATGCTCTCAATAGCCGCGCACTATGATTATGAGATTTCGCAGATGGACGTCAAAACGACATTCCTTAATGGATTCCTCAAGGAGGAGATCTATATGAAGCAACCAAAAGGTTTTGAGTCGCATGCAGATGCTCACAAAGTGTGCAAACTGAATCGGTCCATTTATGGACTGAAACAAGCCTCTCGCAGCTGGAACCTATGTTTCGATGAAGCAGTTCGAAACTTCGGATTCGAGAAAAACGTAGATGAACCATGTGTCTACAGAAAGAGCAGTGGGAGTATTCGTTCCTTGTATTGTACGTGGATGATATCCTTTTGATAGGAAACGACATCGGGATGCTCTCTTCTGTGAAAGCATGGCTTTCAACCGAATTCTCCATGAAGGATCTGGGAGAAGCGACGTATATACTCGGTATTCACTTATTCAGGGATCGAGCGAATAAAACTATCGGCTTATCTCAGGCCATTTACTTAGAGAAAATCCTGAAGAAATTCAGAATGGATGACTCTAAGAGAGGGTTCTTACCTATGCGACATGGGGTCCATTTGTCAAAATCAATGTCACCTCAAAGTGAGGAAGACTGAAGACGGATGAGTGGGATACCCTATGCGTCTGCAGTGGGTAGTCTGATGTACGCGATGTTGTGTACATGACCGGACATGCCTACGCTGTGAGCGTGGTTAGTCGGTTTCAGGCAAACCCAGGTGAAGGACACTGGACAGCCGTTAAGAATATCTTTAAGTACCTTAGACAGACTAAATGCTTAATGCTGGTCTATGGAGGACCGGGACTAGAAGTAGAAGGTTACACCGATTCGAACTTCCCGTCGGACGTAGATGACCGAAAATCTACTTCAGGTTTTGTATTCGTGCTCAATGGTGGGGCAGTGTCTTGGAGAAGCTCCAAGCAAAGCACAACTGCAGATTCCACGTATGAGGCAGAATACATAGCAGCCTCAGAGGCAGCTAAAGAAACAGTTTGGATGAAAAAGTTCTTGGAGGAACTTACTGTGGTACCAGTTGCGAACAGACTGCTTACACTTTGGTGCGATAATAGCGGTGCAGTCGCACAAGCAAAGGAACCGGGATCTCATAGCATGTCCAAACATATCAAGAGAAAATATCACGTACTAGGTGAGTTCGTTGAAAACGGGATGGTCGCCGTGCAGAAAATCGCCACCGCGGAAAACATGGCGGACCCACTCACGAAGCCCTTGTCCCAGGCAGTTATGGAACAACATCTGGACAAGATGGGGCTACGATACCATTGTGACTGGCATTAGGTGCAGCACATGCCATTCGAGTGCAAGTGGGAGGCTGTTAGGGAGTGTGCCCTCGGAATGCCATACGAGGACTAGGAATAGTATAGGGCACACGATGATGTATAGGTCGCTAGACAGTTTTATTGTGTATACTGTCAAAATAAAGTAGTGAATATTATTTTCATTATAATAAAGGCATTATTATTTATTTATCGAATTTAAAGTCTGTTTGGCATCTGGCGGTGCGATAAATAATTAACATTCGAATGTTTGAGTTGGATGTCTGATTCTCGTGGGGATGAGGGAGGAGACACTGGACGGTCCTTAATCTCAGCATGAAATAAAAAGTCTGTAAGTCTAAGGATTCTAGGTGGGTGACTAGATATCCGAATATGACTTATTCATTGACGACCACATAGTATCGGTAGTGTCACCGATTACCTGAGAGGTTGTGGGTCGTGATGGAGATATCGGTGATCGGAGAGATCGCGTATTCGAACGTTCGGCTCGTATTCGTCTCGATCAAATGACAAGGATGTTATCAATGATTGAACGAATGACTATAGCAGCCTCAGACCGATAGGGTCACTGACGGATTAGCTTTCGCGATTTCGGCTTGTCACTAGTTGGCTAGGTCCGCAAGTGTTCGGAAATGGGACACGAGCCAGCGACGAAACGCAACTGACTTTACGGAGGTGATTGTCGGGATTTGACTGCTATCGGGATTCACTGCCTATATTCGTATAGGTTAACGTCCTATGAGGTAATTGGAGAACGATGATTGTAAAGCCTTCGGCCGAAGCTTGGAGAGCTCGCTCGTATTGGATACGGAGCAGAGTGTAAATAATCGGTTGGGTCTCAATTATAACATAGAGTTAGGTTAGTGGGTTTGACATTTACATGGCTCTCACCAAATCAGGATGCAAATGAAAGGCGTAAGATGTATTTAAATGTATACACTATAGTCGATTCGCCCGAATTTCGATTAGATCAAAATTCGTTCTCAACTGGGATCTGTCCGGTACCGCGGGATAGGCTAGGCGAATACCAGGACACGTGGATTCCTCCCATGCCAGTTGAGACGGACCTAGAGAGTCGCGCTTAAAAATGGTAATGAACTTGAATGAAAACGGCGGGCTTTTCTCTGGACCTAACGAATGAGATTCGTTAAGGTAGTGGCATAGTTGATACGATGTGTCGACGGTTTAGTTAAGTTCCGGTGAGGGTCACGGAAATAATTAGGACTTAAGATTGCCTTAAGTGCTTAATTAATTAATTAAATGAGGCTCGATTGTAATTAAAATAATTAGATTGGATTAATTATTTTATTACTTAACATTGAGGGACTAAATTTAGAATTTAGAATCTCATGGGCTTAATTGAAAGTATGCATGTTGACTTAGTCTTGGACATGTGGACAATTCCTAGCATGCTACATAAGTTGAGGTGGCATATGACTCATTCTTTGAGTCAAGACAAGTGTCTCACTTAAATATATAATAAACTAACCTAAGTGGATTTATACTCCAAGGAAAACAAGACACCTCACGAGCTTAGGTGTAAACAAATAAAAATACATGCATAAATGAGAACAAGGCAACGTGAGATGCTAAGGTTCTAAGCAATTGTACTTGGTACTTTGCTTTCAACTTGCCACAACTCTCAATAACTAAAAGCTAGAGAATAAGAAAGAGTGTACCTGGCACTCCTCAAGTCACATCATTAATCCATGGGAAGTGTAGAACCAATCTGGAAAATTTGGTATCGATCGGAAATCGTTTCGGTTATCAAACTGACGAAAAACGGCAGACTGCCGCTTTGTCCGAACTAGTTTGGAACGAAATTATTGACTCGAATAAATTTGTATTAAATTCGAATTTGGGAAGTTCGAATTAGACGTGGTCTCGTGAGGCTTAGGTCATATCTTGGGCCCTCGGGAGAAGCCGAAGGGCGCTAGGTCGAATTTAGATGTTGAAAATCGAAAATTCGGCACCCTACGCCGCTCAGTTAAAAACACGCTTCCGCTATCGCCACGTTACGCTGTTCGGGAACCGGTGTCAATTAATCGGGCCTACCCCAACACATCATGCGTGCGAAAAGCCGTCTTGGGAATGTCTTCGCTTCGAACTCTAATCTGATGGTAACCGGATCGGAGGTCTAACTTCGTGAAATACACGGCTCCCCACAATTCGTCATGAAGTTCTTGTATGACCGGAATTGGAAACTTATCAGGGACTGTAACACATTTGAGCTCGCGATAATCTGTGCAAAAACGCCAACTTTCATCCTTCTTGCGAACGAGTAGAACTGGGCTGGAAAAAGGGCTAGCACTTGGTTGAATTACCCCAGCTGCTAACATCTCCCACACCAATCGTTCAATTTCATCCTTTTGCACATGGCCGTAACTATATGGTCGGACAAAAACTGCCTCCATTCCAGGAAGCAACGTGATGTCATGATCAGCTGCATGTTCTGGAGGTAGGGAGGTTGTAGTGCTGGAAATCTTAGGGAATCGTTCTAATACCGCTTACATGCCGAGTTGTTGTGGCTCGCGTAAGGCAGCATGTGTCGTATCCGAAGATGCCTCAAGTGAGTCGAGTACGAGTACCATATCGAGATCTTCATCGGCTGTTTTACAAAGAGATTAAAAACTGATCGGGCACGTAAGAGTGCAGCGTCACCTCACAAGAGATGAGTCTGGCCATCCCATTCAAATTGCATTGTTGAACGTTCCCAATTCAATCTCACGTCGCCCAATTTCCGTAACAAATCTACTCCGAGAATTACATCGACGCCCCCAATGCAAATACAAAGAAATCTCCAGTGACACAACATGAGTTGAGCTGAAGTTGGAGAGCACGACAAGTACCATGTGTAGAAGCGGTACTACCATCACCTAAACGTACCTGAAAATTGTGGTATGTTGTTCGGGGCAGTAAATATGATCAACTAGGCGAGTGGAGGGGAAATTGTGGCTAGCCCCGCTGTGATCATGACAATAACCGTTTGGCCTTCGACTTTCCCGAGCATTTTCAATGTGTGTGGACTTGAGAAACCGCCGATGGCGTACAGCGGTATCTCAATTAAGTTGAGTTCTTGGGCATGGCTGGTGGCATCGTTGAGGGTGCCATCGGGGTCCTCGCAATGTTGATCATTTTCGAAAAATATCTCGTCTTCTCCCCCAATAAGCATGCGCAGTTCCTTACGAGGACAAATATGTCTGCGGGTAAAAGGTTGACGACATCGGAAACATAAATTGTTATCACGCAGGTCTTGATAATCTCGATCTGTTAGACGCTGAAAAGGACGAGGTCGTGAAGCGAGTGGCCGAGCCGGTGGAGGTACATAGCGATAAGTGGGACGAATGGGGTCTCGTGGCACTGTTGCGGCTGTCGAGACGACAACACCGTGATTGACTGTTGCGGGGTTTGTCTGAAAGCCGGGTCGCGGCGCAGAGCATGATGATTCTGATGCACGAGAAATCATATTTGTGTAGTCGCCATTACTTCCACTGAGAAGACATCTCGCTAAATCTCAAGCTAGTTCAAAACCATTTGCAACTGAGTATGGTTTGTGGATGACAACAGCATACAGCGCCGTGTGCATTCCAAGAAGAAAAAACTCGAGATGTTGGCAACGAGGGATCTCAGGGAGATTGGTGACCATATCGATGAATGCATGAAAGTATTCTTTAACGTACCCTGATTGACGAATACTTGAAAGACGAGCAACGGAGCTGCCGCAATGCTTATCGTCAAATGTCTCAATTATGTTCCGTTTCAAGACTTTCCATGTGATTGTCGGATCATCATGGAGCATCCAACGAAACCATTATTGGGCAATACCCGCCATACACACAAAGGCACATGACACCCCTTGAGAACTTGGTGTTGGATTGAGAAGAAAATACTGCTCGGCTCGTGAAATCCAGCCCAACTGATCAGTCTCATCAAAAGTTAGAAGTTCGACATGACGTTGAATTTGTGTCGGCAAGGGATGACCTCCCTCAATGTTTGTCACCTTTGGGGCCACATTAGTATCGATGGAGTAGCCATGGTTGACAAAAGTTGTTCCATGCGACTGGTGAGAGTGTCGATCGATGAGCGCAGCTCGGTGGACAAACTATCCACGGTCTTCTCAAAGATGTCAACACGTTGATCCATTTGAGAATGCGTAACAGTCATCGAGCGGCAGGTCGGGCCAATTTGTTAGAATAAAGACCCGTACTAGTGAATTATATAAAAGAACGACGTCGATGAGCTTGGAACTTGGCGATTTACTGAAGAATGAAACCCGGAATTATTTCTTAAAGCAAATAGTGAAGGAAAAACACAGACACCACCTATAACCCAAATTCATTTTCCATGCCCTTCCGCACCTCCATGTCATGCCCTTTTATTCTTTCCCTTACCTAATTACCTCCCATGATTCACGTCCTTAATGAAGGCACAATAAAACATAATAAAATACAATAAAAGCAATTAAAAAAATCCCATTCTTCAAGCTAAATCTTCTTCCGGATAAGATTCCTTCATGTAGCAGCTTCTTCCAATGGGCCAAAAACTCACCCTTGATTAGTCGGCCCAGCACTATCCGCAACGCCCATTGCTGGACCATGGCCTGCTACTTTAAACTGGTTCGTCACTTGTAAACCCGCTCGCCACTAGGTGTAACACACTTTTTCAGGATTGCTACACACCACTTCCCAAGCTGCCCACCAAAGCAATAACTATAAAATATGTATAGAGAACTTCAGAGCTTTGTTCTTGCGTTGGATTCGTGACTTCGGATAATCTCTTTCTACCAATACTATTTATAACCCAGACAATGTTTTCGTGTTTCCTCGAAGGGCTCATCCACTTCCACAGTTGAGCAATAATCAGTCTGCTTTCGCTGGCTTGATCAACCAAAATCTGAATAATATTGTCTTTGGATGATATTTTGTTGCTGAACAGGAAGAGCGTCAGGGACAGTCCTTGTAGTACTTTAACAACTAGGGAGGGAAGAAGATGACCCATTAAATTAAACAGTCAAGCTGCTTACGATCTATTACTACCTTCGTTTTCAAATCCTCGAATAAAGCTTGCATTATACTAAATCATGGGTTGTAAGTAATTATTCTTCAATAAAGGCGCCTTTGCCTAGCATATATATATATATATATATTAACAAAATTATTTCATGGAATACACCCAAATAGACATGCCCATTTTTAACTGTAACCGGTGGTTACGATCGGCTAACCGCCGGTTACGGTTCGGTTACAGGTATAACCGTAACCGGCAACCGTTATCGGCCAGTTATGGGGCCTTTATAGGTTTTTTCAAACTGCCAGCCATCTGTTCGACGGTTTAACCAGTGGTTATAACCGTTGAATAAAACGTTAAAAAATAAACAATATATTATTTAAATTTTTCTCATATTAATAACAAATTAGAAATACTATTTAACTTCACTAATATTAATAATAGTTAATTTGAATTTTTTGAAAGTTCTGTATTGTATTAAAATGTGGTAATATATTTCATGATTCGCAAAATTTAATATAGTAAAATATTATATCAAAATAGTGAAGTATGAACGAAAACACACCGAAATTTTATTTAACTTTGCTATAAATTGCAAAAAATAAAAAATAATACCCTGCGAAAGATAAACACGCAATGATGATACCGGACGAAGTCCTCGCATATGCCAACCCAACAAACCAAAACGTTCGAGATTATCGTGCCTCCACCGCTTCATTCCGCGATAGTCCCCGTCCACTATCCATTGTCCCTACGGAGCAGATCAACCCCACTGCTCCTAACCCCGGGAGTAGCCTAAACCCCTCCACCACTTCTCAAAAATCGTCGAGTCGCGCCGCATCCTCTTCCACTCGCGTACCGAGAAAACGGTCACATGAGGATGACGTAAGCCGCACCACGGAGCCTCGATCAAAACAGAAACATGATCGACCTCCTCAGTCACAAACAAGCCGAGCCCAACCCATAAGTACAGGAGGTGACGTGTTCACCTCCCGAGTAGAAGACGTGGCATTTGGCTCAACCACGCAAACGACCTCACAAATCCACTTATCTTCCTCTCTACAGGAAGATATTTCATTCGACGAGGAGCCACGTATGCCATCGACATCCCACTTGGAGATAGTCGATGTTGAAACAAGCAGTTCCCCGCCTCAGACTGCATCTCTTCATTCACATCGAGTCTAGTGCCCTCACTCCCCATAATTTCATATGTTTCTAGGACACATACACCTTCTACTGCACGACAGAGTCTTCGTGATTCTGTCAGAACGCTCGGTGATGTCTCTGTGACTGAGAGCGGAAGACCTAGCACGGCCAACATCACAACAACAGTGAGCCTAGGCCATCATTCGTTTGAGTCTGTCTCATCGATGATGCCAACGGGAAGTCTTAGTGACCCCGTCTTTTCCCGTCCTGTGCAAACGGGCGGCCGATCGGCTATCTTCTCCGATTCGGTGTCAGTTGGATTTCTCCGTGATTCCAACTTGTTAAACTTACCCCAGTTCGTCACCGAGACCGCGCCAGAGACTCGTCTTCAAGAGTTTGCAAAGACTCTTGAGGCGTCCATCCTCGATAAAGTCTATGCGCGTCTTGATGCGTCCACCATCAACAAAGGCAAAGGTGTGGCCCCGGAGACGCCACCACCCACGCAAAATGTGGACGCAGAAGCTGTTGTCTCCTCCATTTCCGCAAAGGAGCTCTTCTACATTCTACGAGCAAGATTCGAATCAATGACGGAACTCGACGAGGAGGAACGGAAAATGAAGAAAATCATGACTCAACCAATGACTTGCCGCACTCAAGGCGAGTCCAGCGGGATCAGGCGTGACGATCAAGACGATGATCAAGATTGCCGCGAGGGGGAGAATAGGCAGCAAGGATCACAATCTCAAGGACCCGTGCAATCGACGTCGCCTTCCTCCTCTGCACCTGAAACGACGCCCGCAACAGAAACCTCACACCCCACTAGCCAAAAATCCCACCCTATTAACCCCGAGTCACTAGCCAAATCACCCTCACCACCACCTACTACCATCTCGGAACCTCTAACCGTCACATCGACATTAGAGGCCACCACCACATCTACACCACCCGACACCCAAATCATCCTCGCCAAAACCATCACCTCAATCGAGCCACCAGAATCTCCACCACAACCATCCCCACAATCCACTAACTCTTCCGACGCAACACCCTCGCCGCTACACAGCTCTACCCCTCTCAATACCGACCCCAACATGCCTCCCGAGGACTTCTACTGCGTGCAGAATGAGATCGAGGCCTACATCTTTAACGATGAATGGCTGTACACACCCGTCGATGCAGTGGCAGCCAGGAAGTTGGTGGAAAATTCTCGACGTCTGCTAAAGGAAGCTTCACTTACGCTGATCAACACTGCAGACAACGAGAACGGAGAGGAGTACGACGCCGAACCCGTCGAGCTCGAAAACATCCTACAATTTCAAGCGCAGCAAGCTGAGACTCCTGCTGCTCAACCGGATGTGCCCACGGCGGATATACCGGAAGCACCATGGGAAAACAAGAAGATGACCGCACCATTCCAAGAAGAGATCAGAAAGAGGATCTGGCGGCGCAAGGAGCGAATAATCACGGAGTTCGATGAGTTTGAGCTGATGAATGTCCAAAACTGGAGCGAGGAGAATAAGAAGCTCTACCGATGGAGCTTTCTTTGCCACAAGTGCACAAAGCAAACGCTATCCGATGAAGAAAACTTCGCTCTTGAGATGAATCGGGCTCCCATCTGCAAAGTCACTGACATTCGCCAGGAGTCAAAAGGACGTGTCCACTATCCAGTGTCCACGGTGATGAGGCAGGATGAGAGCTACTGTGAGTAAGCGAGGCGGACTTCAAATTTCTGCGCCTGGGTGATCTGTACAGCATGCTGGAATCCATGAAACAGTTCAGACTCGTCCTCAGAAGTTCTGGACATCTCGTACGGGCTGAACCGGTCACCATGGGCTACGTGGCTCTCAAGCGACACATGCTCCGACAAGTGAGATACTTCGCCTCCCATGATCTGCAGATGGCGGTGGAGCACAACCTGAAGAAGGTGAACCTGACTCGCCCATCTTTCAAGAACGCGGACGACTATCGAGAGGGCGATGTGATCGACGGAGATGATACGACGGTCGCCTACTCGAACTACAAGGGAAAGATGAGGCTACTGCGCTGCTCTGAAGTGGCAAAGTTCTCGGATGGAACACTCACCATCATCCAAGACAAGCTCTTGAGAATTTGCCGCATCCTTTCGGAAGAAGACCCACACTGCCGATCCAAGTTCGCGATGACACCATAGCTGATCGAATCGTGCTTCGAAGGAATCTCCGCGCCTTCGAGTTCAAGCTAGGACTTCGCGAAACACACAGTCGCTAATCCACCATCACAACGCCCAAGATCCAAGACTCCCAACAATTGACACACAGGGGGATATTGTTAGGATATTTATAGATTGTGTCAATAGTTTAAGTCTCGGGTAATCTTTTGTAATTATCCTTTTAGCTTGGACTTTGGACTAGAATGTAATTAGTTAATCTTTATTGTTTGGGCCTTAATATACCTAAGGTTAATGTGGTATATAAGGTTTTACCAACACAATTTTCAAAGTAATCAAAGATCAAAATGCTAAACCTATTTTTCACACAATACACACACTTGAAGTGAGAACCTCTCCCTTTTCATTCCATCAAAGCCTCTTTGATTCCTTGTTTGGTGCAATCGGGACCAACACGGTTAGATTAACCGGCAACCAGGGTTGGCTCATCGTCAACCTCTCCCGGCCGGTTAGGTATGGTTAGGCAGCTGGGCATGTCTACACCCAATGTTGGTCTATAAAGTACAAAAGATGTACTTTTTAGAGGAATTCACTGAAAATGTTGTTCTTCATGAATTGAAAAATACAAACTTAATGTGCGCCTTTAAACATGCGCTTAATGACATACCTCTGATCTCATGACTTAAAACAGACTAATGACTGAGTTTGTAGTTGTTTTGGCTTTTTTTGGCTATCTATAATTATATATATTAAAGAACTATTAGAAAATCATTATCACAAAAAAGGGGCTTTAGTACCTAATTGAATGGTCCGCGTTGGTAATTCATATCCATTAGATGCCAGTTGCTGTAACTACGTTCGCATCCATTTTCATCTCAAATACACATCATTCCTATCTAATTGTACGAAGCACTTTGCCAAACCCTGTAGACGTGCTTATTTTCTTCGAGGCCAATTTTTGTGACCTTGTTCTTACATTATGGGGAGGCCAAACATTGATATAAATAAATACAAATTTAATATTTATTGCAATTTCTTAAGGCCCATATTTATGAATTGTGGAACAATAGCCATAAAATAATGGTTTTACAATCTTAAAAGACTTTGGACCTTAATGGGGGCCCAAAATGGCCTCCAAAATTTTGGGGCCCTTTGCAACGGCCCTGGATGCACATGTCCCAATCCGGCCCTGTTTTCTTCACTAGATTCTTTCCTCATTGACAATATACGAACTAGAACTTAATCATTCCTTAGTCTTTGACTCTGATTCTCAGATCTCGAAAAAGCCTATCTTGAAGTGGTTAAGTTCGTATTTGAGGAAAGTAGCTAACAGAGTTGTTAGTGGAGCCTAGCGAACTTAAGCGAAGAGTGGCCGAGTGAGCTAGCGAGGTCTAGGCTTAAAACTTGTACGATACTGAACAAATCCCTTCTTACATAAGTTAGAATCTGCACAATACAATATTCCATAATCCACATTATTACATATATAACACTTAATACGCGTAGGCATTCCTAAACGATGCTTTGTACGAGTTGCATAACGAGGGCAGTATCTCTGGCGGTATAAAGGCTTTTGACGACCATTAAATACAAGGCTACCAGCTAGAGCCACTTGAAGTCAAGTCAAGCATTTTGGGTAAAGCTAATAAGTGCTTCGTCCGGTACATGAACTATCTCACAACGAGCTTCGACTTCAACCCAACTGTAAATAGGAGGGATGTAAGCCGAAGAAACTACTTCACCAACTTTGAATTTTAAGAACGAGAAATCAGCTCAAGATTTCAAGTTACAAAGTTCTTTAAGCGAAAGAAAGAATAATGTGTTGTCATTACTGCACTGAACCGGAACAGTTAGTGATTTCTCAAGTGACTGTAAAAATCTCTTGAAAGAGACGGACTATAAAAAGCCGTTTAGAGAGGTCTAGGAGTTTAGTTAGCAAAATATAGCTGTGAGGGTTATATTGAGTCAGCTAGCTAAGGAGGTCGTACGACAAGTGTTGGAAACTGAGGCTTCTAGTGGATACCTTCCTGACCAGGAAGAAGGAAAGACGTAGAAGATTTTGACTCCGAACCTCCAGAAACAAATTGTGTTTGTACTGCAAAATCACACACACACCACGCTCACATCCGATCTTGGTTCAAAACCGACCGGTTTCTTTCGCATCAGTCAACACACAAACATATCAAGCACCGGTATTGACCTTTAACGAGATCATAACCGAAAAACTTACATAAGATAATCGAGTGTTTACTCACCCCCCTTTAAACACACAAACCATGCCTAGCTGATACAACACCAATTGAGAACACAATGCAAAAACTTTATATCATCAACATAAAGGCATAACATACCAAATTCGAACATGCTGTCCATCTTTCAGATAAAAAATATTCTCCTTAAGCTATAATATAAAATAAGCGTTGACTTACTACGATGATCTCAGCACCTCATCATCCGAGGGTCACCGTACAGGACCTAGTACTGGACGCGTGCTAACGGGAAACCAAAGTGGCCCTAGTGAAAGCTCCACACAAGCCCGTCTTAGTGACGAGGCCGTAACAACCCGAGCACTCTTCTCGAGGTGCATCGCAAGGACATGTCAAAAGACCCATGAAGACTGAAGTCCCCCAGGATTCTGTTGACGAGGGCCGCCCTGACTCATCCAGGATGATAATGGCTAACCCTAGTGGCGCTGGAGCTACTTCAACAGGTGTGACGCCGGACCGACTGTTGGAGTTTCTTGAAACCGTCACCATACCCCGCGTTCAAAGACTCATTGATACAGTAGTCAGGGACAAAGGGATGTCCCCCATGGTCGAACAACCGCCATTACAACCTTCCACACTCCCACCACCACCAACATCAACCACCCTGATCCATATACCATGCCGCTAATCAAGCTCTCCAACATCTTGATGCCGCGCCTGCTTGAACTCAAGCTGCCAAATGCTCGAAGGCTGTTCAAGGGTCGCAACCTACCTCAACGGACTACCTGCCGACAAGAAGGCCCCGGCCAAAAATATCATCACGATGATCCTGACGACCAGGATCGTCCTGAGGGGGAAAAGAGGTAGAGAACCACAACAGAAAGTTGCGAACGGGGACGCGGAATGATGCTGTTCGTGGAGCCGGTTCCCGATCATCGGACCCACCACCACCAACGTTCTTCGGAGTCTATGAGCTTCATCAGGGCCGAACCAGACAACATCTCTTGCCGAAGTAGAGTCTGGCCCCGTGAGACCTCCACCCAAACAGTCCAAACAACTACAACTGAACAGCCCTCCATTAATCCCCATCCTTATATCGACAAGTACATATTTGAGTGGCTACAGAGAACATAGACAGAGGAAGAGGCTCGGCTGCGCCTTGAGGACGTACGCTCTCATTTAGGAAAGGCTGCAGCTGATATCTTCTCTATATAGCCAGGAGAAGAAGAGGAGGGAGCAGACCCTAGAGCAGAAATCCAAGAACTCCCCGACTTAATGACACTCAACGAACCTGAACCACAAGCTCAAAGCATTAAGTTGGCAGAGACTCCCTGGGAAAACAAGAAATTCAAGGCTCCATTTCTTGAAGATTATTACCCCAAGTCTTGAGAGAGAAAGCCAAGTTCAAGAGACTGGACAAGATCAAAATGCGAGGCCTGGCACCAGGAGCAGATGCAAGCTATAAGCATATGTTCATGCTCGCCCACCTAGTAAATGTTCCTAAGGGACTGACCAAGGAGGAGTGCATAGTATAAGCAAAAGCTGAAGGCACCAATTGTCGACATTGTCGAAGTGGACCACATCTGGGGATCCAACTCCAGTCTACACTGTCGAAAGGACTCACAGATCTCATAAGAAACTAACTGAAGCTGAGCTACCTTACCTCCCTCTAGGAGAAATGCATCAGATGTACTACATGCACCAGAACTTCACGATCAATACATTCAAGTACAGAAAAGGATTAGAAGGCTTAAAAAGGTACATGATGCGACAAGTCAAGTTCTTTGCTGCTACAGACTTCCAGGTGGCTCCGGAGAGCAATAGTAGGAAGGTCAATCTTACTGAACCGCTTAACAGCGGCATGGACTTTGAGAGCGTAGGAGAAATTCACATCTAACTGTACCCAGTGCTTGGTTGTCGCCTACACTCAACAAAGAAAGGTGAAATGCAAGTCCTGGTGCTATCAGAAGTCGTCTGTGATGGAACTTTGAAGATTATTCTTACAAGGCTCAAAAGTCGCCGAGAATCAATCAATGAGGACCAGTGTTTTAAAAAACAAAATTTCGCGCGCTTGAACGCGCACTTTTGTGCGTTTCTACGGCAAAATGCGATGACGAGTAAAAAATAAAGCGTTTTTTTGCGACGGATATTCCGTCGCTATGTGAAAAAAGCAAATTAAGAAAGTAAGTTGTTCCATAGCTAAGAAGACATAATGCGACAGAGAGGCAGAGATGACGTGACCTTTAATGATTTGACAAATGTATTTTGATTTTAGTTTCCTAATATTTTTAAATTTACCTCCTCCAGACATAAAAAGGCCATAATTTTATTGTAATCTACGTGAAAAAAATAAATAAATTTATCTAATTTATTCATTGTTTAACAACGATCAAAATGACATGCATATCTTATATTTTTTGAAAATACTATATTCTTTTAGTTTAGATTTAAAATTTCAATTAAATCTTATACACATGAATTGTTTAATATATTCTTATTGTTTCGAATATATTCCTAAACCAAACACTTTGTAATTCTAAGTTTCCATTTGCTAAATACTTCGCATGCTCAAACTCTCTAAAGCCTCCAAGTTACAGTGCATCATCTATCAAAGGCTTTAATTCTTAGGAAGTATTCAAAGTGTTCTTGGATAATCTGGAACTTACAATTTTCATTCAGATGCTTTTACCAATTTTCAAGCATATTATGTACGACGGGTACTAACTAATAATATCATACTTCCTATATTTGAAACAAACCCAACCTTGAAATTATTATGTGGTATAGTTATGGCAAATTCCTTATCAGTCCCATTTGAGTTTTAAAATTCCTCTTTAATGCCCCTCGAGTTATTTCTTCCTGTTTACTACATATTTGAGAATTGAATTCCTATTTAGTACCTAAAATTGTCTTTTCAGCGTTGAAAAAAACGAAATACCCATGCCACACATTAAAAAAAGCTGAACAAACATTTTCACATGAATTATACCAACAAAAAAATCTTTATTATACTGAAAAAATGGAAACTATACCAGAAATTGTAGAAATTATACCAAGTCATTATTATAACAGAAATTGTAGAAGTTATGCCATATGTTTCCGTTGTTATTATAACAGAAATTGTAGAAGTTATGCCATGTGTTTCCGTTGTTATATTGATATATAAAGATTATATTTTTTATACCAAAATATTGGATATAATACCAGAAACTGTTGATATATACCGTCTGTTTTCGTTATTATACCACTAAATAATGGTATTCGAATTTTATACAACGAAATTGGGCATTATACCAACTGATTTTGCTAGTATAACAGAGATTGAGTAAATTATACAATTTGTTTTCGTTATTATACCAGTAAATAATGTTGTTCTAATTTTATACAGCAAGATTGGGTTATACCAACTGTTTTGATTATTATACCAACCGTTGTCGCAATTATACCAGAATTTAAGCTGTATACCAACTGTTATCGTTATTATACCAACTGTGGTATAATGTTCAATTTTGTTGGTATAATAACGCTAACAGTTGCCATAATTAGTGATAATAAATGGTATAATAATCAAAACAGTTGGTACAATGCCCAACTTTGATTTGAAAATGGTAATTTCGTCACTGTTTGGGGGTACTAAACACACAACTTTACGCAGATGAGTACTTAATAGGAAGAAATTTTCGTAGGGGTAATGAACAGGAAGTTTAAAACTGAAGTGGGACCTATAAGACTATAGTGGCAGGATGATTTGTTTGATTAATAGATTTTTATACAGTCTTGTGCTGGTAAATGTTTGGTTGAGCCGATGTGGCTTGGCTCTACTGGTCAAGCTGAAGCGCTTAGGGTCATGTTGGGAGAGCTCCTGGGTTCGAATCTCATCCCTGTGACATTTCCCTAAGCCTGCCCACATGGGCCTAGACATGTGCGATTGACCAGGTGTGGGTCGGCCCCGGGGTTTCACCATCGGCTTTCCCCGGTTACCAAAAAAAATGTTCGGTTGAGTTTGTATTACAATCCAAATGCAGCTATTTATCCTCATTTGATTTAATGGACACTTCATATCTTGAATGATTAGCTGTCATGTAGACGTTTGTAAAGTCTGTTTTTTTTTGTTTTTCTGTTATTATATTTGTTAAATATTTATTTTTTTTGGGGGGGGGGAGCGTCTGCCTGAATTTAAGAGTCATATTCCGGTGGTTTTTTTTTGGAAAAAAGCCCGTATATATATAAATGAAGAAAAAGAATGTACATGCGTGATTGGAAACACACACAGCTACCACACAACACGCCACAAACGTCGAATGGCCGTCGTCTGCAAGGCATACCTAGTAGACGTGCCATTCCAACGCAGACAACACAAATCAATAACACAAGCAATAAGATGCTCAGGTGTAGTCGTGATGCCCTCCCGCCAGTGCTTATTGCGAGCAATCCAAATGTGGTAAACCAGCGAAGCAAGCAGGTGTCGAGACGCCAAAAGCAGATGCGTAACCCTCCACCGTCTAGCAGCCCAGGCAAGCCCCTGAGTCCAGTCCCGAAAAGGCCAATCCCATCGGATCCTGCGTCGCAGAAGCCGCAGGCAAGTGCGGGAGAAGACACACTCAAAGAAAAGGTGGGTGGTCGTCTCCACAGTGAGCGAATCACAAAGCGGACATGCCAGAGTACCCACACGCAAAGTAACCCAAGGCTTATCCCTCGTCGATAAGCGGTCTCGAATACCCAACCAGAGGATGAACTCATGACGTGGAACCCTAAGAGGACCCCTAAAAAGAGAAGCCCAAGGCACTACAACCCCACGCGGCCGCAAGGCGTCCCTGATAATACGAGTGGATGGATTTCCATGCGAGGCACCAACCCAAAGGATAGAATCACGCGAAGCCGGCTGTACGATGGGAAGCTCGCGGCTGAGCTCAATGTACTCAACAGTGGTGCGGCCTGGCCAGTTCCAACCAGTGGCCGAGATAACATTGCTCAGATGAGAGCCCACAGGAAGCCCCATCACAACCGGCCCACGAGGAAAACGAGCCAGAAGAGGGCCACCCGTGAGAGGGTCCTCCAACAGACTGATAGTAGCACCATCTCCAATACGAAACTCAAGAAAATGGCGTATCTCGGACCGAAAATAGAGGAGTTTGCGCCAGCTCCAAGAAGCAGTAGTGGAAAGCCTTACCGTCCATATTGATTGTGTCCGAAGCCGTGTACCATACAACCAAGAAATCCAAATCGAGTCTGGCGACTTCATAATGACACGCCACAGAAGCCGGAAAAGGAGTACCTTATTATCCAAGGACACCGAACAGAGACCCAGGCCGCCTTCAACAACCGGCAGACAAATGTCATCCCACGCAACCTTAGCCGTAGATCCAGCCCAAAGAAACTGTCTGAACCGAGCCTCCAGAGCTCGGACGATGCCCTTGGGCAGAAGGAAAACCCCAGACCAGTAAATGTGCATGGCCTGACGTACCGACCGTATCAGCTGGATGCGCCCCGCATAAGAAAGGGACCGATTGAGCAAGGAGACCAAGTGAAGATCAACCCGCTGCAGGAGAGGGGCATAATCGGCCAGTGATAAACGAGACGTGATCAAGGGTACGCCCAGGTATCGAACAGGAAGTGATCCCAAAGGAAACCCCATAATCGGTTGGAGAAGCGGCACTAATGGTGAAGCTCGGCGAGAGAGAAAAAGCTCACTCTTCTCAGGATTAGGGCATAATCTAGAAAGAGCCGAGAAGTGATCAAGAGATGACTTAAGCACCCCAGTCGATATCGCGTCAGCATGACACAACAATAATAAATCATCAGCGAAGCTCAACATAGGAAGAGAAATACCCTCACAACGCCAGTGATACTTGAAGCAAGGCTCCTCCTGAATGCCCAAGCACACCACACCACGGAGAACCTCCATAGCAAGGGTGAAGAGATACGGCGAGATCGGATCACCCTGTCGTAGACCCGACTTCCCTCAAAGTATCCCGTAGGTCGACCATTAACATTGAGGGAAAAAAGGGCGTCGTGATACAAGTCCGGATCCACTCAACAAAAAGTGGGTGGAACCCCATGCCCTGCAACATAGCCAAAATAAAACTCCACTCAACCCGATCGTAAGCCTTAGCCAAATCCACCTTAAACATCGCTCGAGGCGGATGGCCCTGGGTATTGTAGCCATGGCACAACTCCTGCGCAAGCATAATATTATCGGTAATATGTCGGCCCGGGATGAACGCTGTCTGGCAGCCATGAACAAGCTTCGGAAGGTGAGCCTGCTAGCAAGGATCTTCGAGATGATCTTGTACAAGACATTGCAGCACGAGATAGGGCGGAAGTCGGTAGGCCTCCGGGGAAATTCCGTCTTCGGAATAAGCGTGATAAGCGTGCTATTTAGTCCGTAAAGGAGGTGACCCATCACAAAGAAGTCCCGGATCGCGGCAATAATGTCAGTACCCACCACCTCCCAGGCCGCTTTGAAGAAAGCGGCCGTAAAACCGTCAGGGCCCGGAGCTTTCTCAGCACCCATGGAATAGAGCGCACGGCGAACCTCAGCATCCTCCAAGTCCGTCACCAAAGTAGCTGCCTCCGACTGAGAAAGGCGCCGGGAAATGAAGGGCTGGACATCATGAAAAAGCACCGGTGTGGCACGAGAAGACTGCCCCAACAGGTCCTCTTAAAAGCCCAAAAGCTCGTACTCAATCTCCGCGGGATGAATCAACTGGGCACCCGTGGCAGATTCCAGAGTGACAATCCGATTCAGCGACCGACGCACTGCCACCTTAAGGAAGAAAAAGGCCGTACATTGATCGCCATCCTTAAGCCATGCCATCTTAGCTCGTTGCGAGAGCGATGTTTGCTCGATCTTGGTATTGGAATACTGCTTGGTAACGTGTATGAAATTTTCTGTTGTTCCCGAGATTGGTGATGACAGCGAGTTTGTTTTGTGACACTTTCTTGGGAAGACTATTGTACATCTAGATAACGTTCTTGACCGGTTCTCAAAATTCAAGAGAAGTTCGTCGCACAGGGTTAATGTTGAGAAATTCAAATTAGCTTGCATCATCTTTGTCGTTGGGATGCTAGAACAGCGAAGTTCTCGAAACAATGTCATAGTCAGAACGGAAATTGTTTCTTAAGTGGATGACTTTGACAGATTCAACGACTACAGTGGGGAACTGTTGCATACGGAAATGCCCTAAGATCACTGTAAAAGGACGTATCTCAACGTGTAGTTATGAATAGATCAGATGGGGCTATGACGTATAACGGACTGACGCTTGGTGGATTCGTGCATTCTTTGCAGGTATAATAAATTAACTGTTATATTATACGTGAATTTGTGTATATGATTGTTAAATATACAGTTCCTAAACTCTTTTTGTTGTATTGAATCGAATGACATACATGTGTTCGATTCTGTATCGCACATGTTCTTGCATATGAATGCATACCTGGAATTGTAGAAAACTTTGCTGCTGCTTTGGATAGGCCAGAACAAGTAGTTCCTCGCATGTGTTTGTGGAAGACAAATCAGTGGAATACTAAGGCTTCTCCTAAGTAATTGAGGGGGTTTCAAAGTTTGGAGTCAAGAAAGGGCTCTTGCAGCCTACAACAGACGAGTCTGAGGCAGAGTTCTTTGTAGGAAGTACTTTTGAACAGATTCGCACTTCTGATGTTATCAAGAGGATAACAAGTTACTTATTAAATGGTGTCGCAGTGGTGTGTATGCCGTCTATTCAGTCTAATCTAGAGGTTGGTGACGAGCAGCCTGTGCTCGGTGAAACTGATCAGGCAAATATTCCTGAGTGTCTGCCTGGGAAAAGTTCCTGCAAGAAAGCTTGCAGCACAGGGGAAACGAGTCTGAGAAAACAGTGGCGTGCAAGATTCGTCGGAACCAAGAGAAGCCTGAGAAAACAACCGTTGGGAGCAGGTTATTTCGGTGGTTAAAGAAAGTTTAGAAGAATGTTTCTTTACACTCTCCTATGCACGTTAGTCTGCATCATCGACCAAAACCGGATCATCCTCTCAGTCTGTTTTTGACGATAACATTGGATTTTAGTTCAATAAACAATCTATGCATGAGACTACTGAACAATCTCCTCAGGAGCATCGGCCTGATTATGGCAGTGATCGGTACGTACAGTCGGAGGCTGTATTTTTCGATGTTTCGGCGAGTGACTCTGATGACAGTGATTGGGAGATAAAAACTTTGTACGAGTGTTGACGGACCTGCGATCGGCAATGAAGGGGAGAAATATGTGTTATAAGAGTGGCGCTTTTGGTGGTGATTTGGTGCATCTCCAGTTATTGTCTTGCATTTGGAAATGGGAGAAGTTAGTGGTGTACCTAGGTGTGATAACACGTCATGTTATGATGACCTTGTGCGGGAGGAGCCGATTATTCGAAGCAAACAGCTATGTATTGAGCATGCAGAGGATGTTGTGAGTGGCATGCGGTTTGAAGGAGATGGATCCAGAACCCCTCGAAATGTTCATCAATGTTTCAGTTCAGATGTAGTGGTCAAAGACAGCGGTACGCAGGCTACTGTGAATGTAATTCTGCATCCACTATCCATCTAACAGAATGAGTCTACTGTTCTGAGGAGTCAAATGGAAGGAAATGGTTTGGAAGTTCGAGGTCCTGATGGCGATGCTCGGATTAGAGGCATGTTGTAATGATGATCTTCGACAGGCAGATCAACTGATGACTGAGCGTCGTATGTTGAATGAACGGTTGAGTGACGATAGTCGCTGCAGAGGGTCCCACATAACTCAAACTGTTGAGGTCGCTTATGATGACTCTGATGAAGATAATGAAAATATAGTAACGAGTCATCCGCATGTGGCTTTTGTAGAGATGAGCATACAAGAGGTTGCTACAAGTTTTACTGACGGTGCCGAAATTCCGAATAAAGGAAAGTTGGAGTTCAATATGATCAAGGCGTTTCTTATCAAGAAATCGATCCAGGAGTTGATGACATCTTGAACGAGGTGGCTGATGTGTGGAATATGGTTGATTATTATGCTGAGCAAGTTTTGTGTATAAAAAACAGATGGAATCGTCGAATTTAATGAAAGGTTATCGAACATAAGCAGCTGACAGCATTCATGTTCAAGAGGAGTGGTTTGATCAGAAAATTAAGCCCATGGAGAAACTTCTGCAGTGTGTTGGAAATCAGATCAATGCTATGAATGAAACGACGAAGAAGCTCAACCAATCAGTCTGGTATGTACGGTATTTTCTACTGAAATGCTACATGATTCATTCTTATTCTTTTTGTTCATGACATGAGTTTTATGTTTATTGTTGATTTGTTCGTTTGTTTACTCTTATGTATATATTAATTGTAATGAATGCAGAGAAGGATTCGATCGGAAAAGTTCAGGCTGCAAAGAGACCGAGACTGGATGAAGTATGTTTGCCTGTCCTTCCAAACAGTCAGCGAGTGCCATACAAGAATCATGCAATCGGTGAACATGTTTTGTATAAGCTGCGAATGTGGCCGGCTGTAGAGAGATTCATAAGCGAGATGAGGCCAGAGCATCTTCGAAGGGGTCTGTTGGGTGAGTCTTAAATCTGATTTTTTTCACAGAGCTCATGAAACCTAGGACGTGGCTGCGTGATGTTGTGAGTTTTTATTTATCTATGTTGATGTTGAAATTTAATTTCTATTGAAGTTTATTGCTGTTTCTTTAAAATGTTGTGAGAGTTTTTTTTTTTAAATTGCAGCATATTGATGAATGCCTGCGCGGTTTCATTGAAATGCAAAGCCTGTGTTTCCACACGATGAAGGAAACTGCATTCATGATTACTGCATTTAGTCAATTTGTGACAAAGTTATCGATGAAAGACGGGGTTGCCGATTTGAGTGATGTTATGCCATTTGAGATGCGACAGTTTGCTGCTTGGCCGTCGTGTAGCTGGAAGAATGCTAGAGTTATTGTCATCCCGCTCAATGTGAATGACCAGCATTGGGTTCTTTGTGCTGTTGTGCCTGAACAATACAAGTTTTCCATTATTGACGAACATTGATTATGACCGTGATATGCGTATCACACGTTCATAATCAGGAAATGCTGTTGATATGATTACACTGGCCTTGAATGTCATCGGGGTGGTGAATTCTGAGTTCAAGTTTAAAGTTGGCAGGGACAGTAGAACTCCTCAGCAGGGAAATGGGTAATGTTGTCAATAATTCGCCTACTAATAGATCTTTCTATCTTAATACGGCTGAACGTGTATTTGTTTGCTTTATGCAGGGGAGACTGTGGTGTTCATGTACTCAGGAATGCATTTTCATTAATGTTTCTTAGGGATAAATTCCACGAGTTCCTTCCTTCCCAGATAAAGGAGTTTCGCCAGTATCTTATAGCCTCTTTTTTCTACATATACTGGTATTGGCCTCCTTGGAATGAAAGAACATCTGTCGTTCTTTGATGCGTGTCGGTAGTGTTTTTGTCGTGGTTGTTCGAATGGTTGTGGGTTGTTATTTGGAACTGTTTTATCAGAAATTTTGAGTTGGATTATAGGGTCCCTGTGATTGACTTGCCATGACTTGGACAGTTTTTTTGATAAATGCTGAAAGTCTGCTGATTTCCTGTGTTTATTCTATACGTATATGTTTTTGATCTATTTTTTGGGACTCCCTCTTTCGTAATACCATATAGGATAATTGGTTTTTTGCAACAATATAAGTGCGACACGGTTGTAAATTGAACTAAGACATAAACAAATGAAATGTCATGTGGCGAGCCCTTGAAACATACACTGCCTACTTGCATAATATTCCACATATAACAATCAAGGCACCAACCAGGTTGAATTGCATCATTTTTACCCGTAGTCTCGAGTGACACTATTCTTTTTTCGAAATCATCGGACATCGAGAACAGGTCTCCAATATGTTCTGCTTGAATATTACATCTCTTTGGTAGAAACGCTTCTGAGTCATGTTGCTTCGTAGTCATGATGATGTCTATTGGATTCAGCGACATGAATAAATTGCAGTATCCACTCTTGCAAATAAAAAATAATTTACCTTCTCTTTTGTTCGTCGGTCCGACGATTTTAATATCAGATTACTTGCCGCATTTGCATTTGTGTTCTTTGTATCTTAAGTAACTTCTTTCGCTATTTGTTAGTGAAGAACTCATTGTATGATTTGGTGCTATAAACACGTACAAGAGGCAAAATTTCGTGTAGTGTCTCTTCATATACGGCTGAAGATAATGTATTAATAGATATATCTGGATAGGTCGCAATTAATTACAAATAATGTTTCTTAAATCGAATATTATCAACTCTTTTGCTTTTGTTTTTTAAGTCAGCAGCATAAAAGTCGAACATATAAACGAACATCCCCTTTAATGAATTCTTATACCAGTCTCTACCACACTATTCTCTTGATTTACAAATAAAACTTAGTCCGCATGTTATGGCCGTAATACAATCAATTAAAATATTAAGTTGTCGATTGATATTATTTTAACTTTTCTCAATTATTTTCTACAGAAATACGAAAAAGCATAGCTTACAAAAAAATACACTTTGGGTTACAACAATTAGTTTTCATAGGGAGTGCCGGCGTATTTAGGGAGAAAGCAACAACAAATGGGGAGGAGGAGGAACAGAAATGTCGCCTATATTGTTGAGGTAAGCAGCTACATTTTTTGATTGAATTCTCTTTACACCCTATTTTATTTCAACTCTCAGCTGTGCAAGTATATGATAGCGATTTCGTGATTTGTAGCCACAACTTAGACGTAGTTAATCGCCCATAAATTCGTGCAATTATACCTACCAACAAAATGCATACAAGTTCATAAACTTGAATTGGGGAAACCTAGCTCCAGTAGCATAGATTTCATTCAAATTCTTGCAAAAGGGGTTTTAAGATATACGTAATTGATTGTTGAAAGTATTTTGCAAAATTAGGTCTGGTAAATATCCTGAACTTTGATTGTTTCGCTGACTGCATGACTACATTTATGCACATTAGTAGGGTTCAACCTCACGCCGCGGCAGAGCAAAGACAAACCAATTCTTCAAAGATCAAATCGTCTCAAATCTCCGAGTCTGGTGCAAAAATCGAAGCATGATGAAAATTCATTAGTAAGACCTTCGAAACCGGCAAGAGTGATAGCTGTAGAGAAGAACATGTTTTCTACAATTCTGATAAAAACGTTGATAAGAAAGATGAAGTCCAATGCAAAAACCCTGAAAAGAAGCCAATGGTCGACGAAGCCATTAACCTGGAAGGACCAAATGAAGACATTAGCTACAAGAATTTGTACATCAAATCGCAGAAGAACGTACATGTTTTACTGCAACTATCCTATGAAATTAGAATGTATGCGTATAATATGCTTTTGATTTCGGCAGATTGATAGCTTAATGGAAGAGAAGTTTACCATCCTCCAGAAACTGCAGTTCATGTGTTGACTGATTGCTGCGGTAATCTTTATCCAATTTTGTTGTTTCCTCTTCAATAAGTAAAAAAGAATTTGTGCTTCTGGTTTCAAATGATGTTTGTTGACCAGTACGAGAAAATGCGGGAGATGTTTACTGCACCCCAACAAGTGATAGTCGATGGACCGTCTGCTCATGGTAAAAAGCAATTTCTCATCGCTCCACACTCTGCTGGAGATAATGTGAATGACAATGCTTCTCCCAGTGCGAGAAGAACGTACAAGAGAAAACGGGGTTTGAATTAATGTGGGGTTAGGGCCGGTGCTTTTGTCTGTTGATGCGAACATTTGCTTTTAGTTATTTTACTCTATATCTATTTAGGAAATTTGGACACTATTTTTTTTTATGTTATGTGGGTCATGTTTTGAACTGCGTCGCTATATTAGTTTGGCACATCATATTTCTAAATTCCGTTGTATCATTGTCGAAGTGCATAGGATATTTATGGTTTGTTAAGGAAATAAAACTTAGGCGAGTTATTAAACTGTATGATAGGGTAAGTACTTCTATAAAAATGGATGGTACTGCTCAACTTAGTGTGTAAACAATTAAAACACTATAAGAGTACGAAGCTATCCATAAAAAATTGTTGACCTTTGTTTTATATGCTAAAAATTGGCTATTATTTTATATCAAATGCATTTGATAGATGATGACGGGAAAAAAGTTATGTAGGGTACTGAGGAGTCTTGCACGCACGAAAAATAGTCATCAATATTTATATACGAGTGTAATACTCGTAAAATCTAATTACGGAATTACGGTATAATTAAGGGCGGAAGTAATTAATTAGGAACATTGTTGAGTTAATTACGTAAAGAAGCAAGGGCTATGGGTGAAAGAATTATTTCTGACAAAGGAAGTGAGCTCGATGGGCGATACGATATTTTTATATTTCTATGCTCTTAAGTGACTTAAGTGTCTATGTGATTTCATGTGATGTGACTTATAACCCCATATGTGCTATAGATTATAGGAATGAATGCAGAACCCGAGTCCTCGAAAGCTTGTAGGCCAATAAATGGGCACATGTGTTTTATATGATTCCGTGGGTTTCGTATGCTAATCATATGACTATATGTTAATTTACGTACACGTTCCATGCTTACGAGATTTTACGAACTCTGAGACTATGTGCAACGACTTATGTGATTAGGGTGACATTTAACTTAGGTGGGAATTTTCGAAACTTGGGCCAAGGGAAATTGGGATTATAGTGTTAGAAAAATTGGATCATGGATTAAGGATGGGGATTGGACTATGAATTTATTAAAAGTGGACTAGAAGCTTACATTTGGCCCAACCCATAACAAGACAATTGAGAGACAATTTTCCCTAAAATAAGGAAGACCACGTTAACTCTAGTCTTCACCATCATGACTATGATAAAATATCTAATCCAAACAAATCCAAGCTTCACAACTTCACTCCAAAAACCATCGAACATCTAAGTGAAAGAACCAGAGAAAAGCCGAGAAGTTTTCAACCCAAAGAACACCCCAAGTAGCTTGGAAACTCGAGCAATTAAGTGAGATCGTCCCTCTAAACTATTTCGATTTCCCTTTGTTAAATCACATTGAGAATTGGGGTAAATTTTGAGGATTCAAGTGCATCATAGACGACAGATTGGGTGTGAAATTATAATCAAGGATTCCCTTGAGTTAGCTAGGTATTGGGCACACTAACGTGTTCTTAAGACTAATAACCTCAGCATGAAATAATTTTGGGAGATGATTGAGCGTGTTAAGTAGAAAAAAAGTTTAGGACTTGAGGATTTTGGGTCAGAATGAAGTACAAGCTAAGTTTCGATCAAATTAATTATTAAGTTAGTAAGTCGGGCGATTGTAGTTAATCAAGTTAAGTTTCGATTTAAAGTAGTACGAAGCATGAAGAATCGATCGAAACCCAGCAATTGGGCGATTTCTTGGTAAAATAATATTAGTTTCGGGCGAAACTAAGGGTTTTAGACTTGATCGATTTGACTTGGTGAAATCTCGGCGAAGTAACAAACCCTCAAATCGGGCGATTTGAGGCAATGCAAATCGATCGACGACGAGTGAGAAGTATATATATATATATACAAATCGGGCGATTTTTGGAGTTCCTACAAACACACGGCAAAATGTTACTCAGCCTCAAACAAATCGGGCGATCATACGATGACGTAAAAAGCGGGGATTTGAAGAAGCGTTACACCATGCAAATCGGGTGACTTAGGTTTCCAAGAAGTCGGGCGAAGCCATGATCGAGGCTTGCACAAATCGGGCGATCTTGTGGCTCCATGGAATCGGGCGAAATCAAGTGTGAGACTCAACAAAATCAACAAATCAGGCGACTTGCAAGCCCATGCACGACAAGTCGGACGATTTCATGCATGGACAAAACGGGCGATTTGTTAAGCCACGAAAACTTCGGCGAAAAGCTATACAACAAGCATAGATCGGGTGATGTAAAGTTCCATCAAATCGGGCGATGCATGAACCCAATGCACAAATCGGGCGATTGGAGAGTGACGTGATCATGCGGCGATTTGAAGGATTTCATACCATGCAAACTTCCCAAATCGGACGATTACATGTTATTTCAAAAGTGAGCCTAGTACGTAATGGAATCAGGCGATTCCAAGCATCACAATCGAGTGAAGTTAATTGCCATTCCTGAATCGGGCGAATCTAATGTAGCACCCGTCCTCGTAAGTATTAGATGCCAATAAATTTGCATAAATGTTGAATGCAATTATGTGCATTTTGTGCAATTATTCTGTGCTCGTGTGAATTATGTGCATTAATGCCATGACTATGCGATTCACTTAATTATGTGCTCATATTACGTACGTGGAATTTCGTGTGGAAAATTACGTGCTTACGTGGCTTAGGAAATCTCCTAAAAAATTTAGTCGGGCTACAAGGTTCCAATTCAATTAGAACTTCAAAATAGGCCCAAGAGGGAAACTAGGCCATGCGTAAAAATGTTGACTTAAAGGTCTCAAGTGGGTTAGGAATTTAGAAATTGGCCCAATACCCTTAGAAATGGTTTTAGCAAATAAACTCCCTTGATTTAGGGATATTTTCGTCACCTAAGCCATCCCCACCTAAACCTCATTTAGAAGATCATTTCAAGTCCACCAAAAACCCCATAACCAAAGAACGAACGTGAGTTCAACCTAAGAGAAGGGAAACACGAGACCAACTTTGTGCTTTGGAAGAAGGTAAGAAAACCTCTAGACCTACACTTTACGTTCGAAGCTTAATAAATATGGCTGTATTGTATACGACAAACCCTAGATTTGGGGGATGAAATCATAGGTTGGGAAATCCTTGAGTTTCTTAGAATTTGGTTAACTTTGGTTATTTTGAGCTAGCTCTAGACGTTTTTGGGTTGCATAGATACCATGGAGCTTATGAAATCTGAAAAGAGGGGTTACGGTTTAATTTTGAGAAGATGAGCAGTTGAAGTTTTCGACCGAAAGTGGAGAATTGATTGAAAAATCGGACAATCTGATTTGAATAGTAGTTTCGATCGAAACCTAGTACATTAGGGCAGGGCCTGAACTCAATAAAATAAGTTTCGATCAATTTTATTGTATAGTTACTAAATTGAGCTAATTATGAGTTTCGACCGAAACTTCTCTTAACATGTATAAGAATTGATCGAAAGTAGACAACTTAGCTAGGGTTTCGGACGAATGAAATTGGTAGATAGACTCTCGACCTAAACTAACCATAATGTGCTAACATCGGTCGAAACTCATCAAATCAATCGAAAGCAATCCCGAATTTGCACCTAGTTTCGGGCGAAACTGGGATGACGACATGAAAGCGGCGAAACCCACCCGAAACTTCACCCCATCGATCGAAATTGACCACATGCATGCAAAATTGATCGAAAGTGACGAGGGCTGACGCATCGCGCGGCGAAACTGATGCCGTTGGAGAATCAATCGGGCGAAACCCAAAATCGATCGAAATTCCATGCAAGGGTTCGATCGAAACACTGATGACGCCATACCCACGTCAGAGTGCGGCGGAACTCACTTCTTAACATGAACTTTCGGGCGAAACCCTTTAGCCAATCGAAAATCATTTTTCCTTTAATTGCGAGTTTCAATCAAAACCCTAATGATCGAAATAGAACACGGCGAAACCGTTAGGGTGTGAAGAATCGAGCGAAACTCATGGAAATTAGGCATCAAATGGGGCAAATTGATTAAAGTAACGTATGATTCGATCGAAAAGGGGGAAATTCAGCAATGCATCGATCGAAACTGAACCCTAGCGTGTAGGAACTTTCGTCGAGGTGAGTAATTAGGGTCAAAATTGAATGCTATCATGACTTAGAATAAAAATTTGGGCAGGGACTTAGTGTAGACTAAAATTGAGTAAATTAGGTCTTAGCGAATTAACATAGCTTAAGCAATTGAAAAGACGAAAACTAGTTACTTTAATGAGACTAGCTAAGAAAGATTTCGTACAAACGCTTCAACTACTTCCTCCGTCCCATCTAATTCTTCCCAAAGATTAGTGGGCACGGAGATTAAGAAATCACATTATTTTAATATTATAGTACACCTTTTGAGGTATGGAGAGAGAAAAGTTATTAATGGACACGCAAATCAAGAAGATTTTTTTAATATTAATGGTATAATTAGTTTAATTAGTGAGATAATTTTTAACCACAAATGAAAATGAGAAGAATTATGTGGGACGCCCGAAATAGAAAGATGGGAAGAAGTAAGTGGGACGGAGGTAGTATTTTATTAAAGGTTGTATGTTAGGAAATTCCACGAGGGAGCGAGCTAAATTAGCGTGGACGACAGGTAAGTAGAAATCCAACTACAACACATAACTTACGTGTTATATGTTTGCGTGACTATGTGCCTCTGTGAATTTATGATTACGTGAATTGATTGTTACGCATTCATGTGGTAAGCATAAGTTGCATTGATTTGCATATGCATATTCATGTGCACGCACGAACTCATGGGACGGGTCGTGGGATTGAGTGTGCATGATGATATGTCGCTTGTATGCGACGAGGGCTTGCCGATATGGGCAAGTGCGTCGACTCACAGTTGAGTCAGGGGCTGTCTCCTATACTACTAGGGCGGCGTTTAGCGTCGTCGTACTATTATTGTAGATATATATATGATGATATCCAGCGGATAGAATTTGGGCATGGCCCGTGGCGGTAAGGTGCGACCTGGAGGGTGCGACCTGAGGGTGTAAGCGACACAGGGTGGAACCCTGGTGTAGGCGACCTCAGCGTGGGCTACCAGCGTGAGCGACCGTCGGACGGTCGGGGACGACCGGGTTCATATGGCAACCTAGGGGAATGATGTGCATCTAGGGTTTGGCCATCCGGCGTGGACGGCTGTCGTACTGTCCCTGAGGGACCTGAGCTCTTGTGGTGCATAGTGACATTAGCCGAGGGCCCTGAGTATGTAGTACGATTGTTGTATGCATCGGCGCGGATCGCCTTTGCGAGTGTCTTATGCATCGGCGTGGATTGCCGTTGCGGGGGAGTGACACGTGCACACATGCATGATTCCTGCTTACTGAGCCTCGGTGGCTCACTCTTTTGTGTTATGTGTTGTAGGCGCCAGCGAGCACGGTACGTGATTGCGTAGTTGACAAGGCCAATCTTTTGGAGCTTCGCTCTACTTTTGGGGTGGACGTGTGTGTATGGATGACGACCTGTGAGGCCGGGCGCATAAGAGACTTTTGCTGTGCCGTCACACGAAGAGCCACGTAGTTAGGTCTAGGATGTAGCTTATAGACCTGACATGTATTCTTTTGACGTGTACAGAACTTCGTTCCATTATATGAATGGAAAAAGAAAAAATTTATACGTGTTTTTGGTACACTTCACTAATCACAACTCGCTAGGCACATAGGAATGCGCTAGAATAGGCAGTTAGGGAGTCGGGGCGTGACAGGGTGGTATCAGAGCTTCGGTCACAGGTTCTGTAGACTATCCATACACACACACCCAAAGGAGCGGAAGCGGCCTTGCAAGTAAGTGTTAAGTCTATGTGGATTTCTATGTTCCATAATTTATTGGCCTTAGGACCTTCAGGATAGGATAAGAAACGATGGTAAGAACTAGGGGAGAATCTAGAGGAGGCGATGATCAGAACCGGGGAAACACAGCCCGTTCAGACAATCGAGATGCGACAATCTTCCAATTGACAGAACTGGTCCGTCAGCAGTCGGCGCAGATTCAACAACTGATCCAGCAGAACGCTGTGTACACTGGGCCGACTCAGGCTGAAAGGACAGAGCTAGTGGGAGAAAGGTTCCGAAGGTTGAACCCATCGACCTTCGAAGACACGGCTGACCCAACGGCCGCACAAGATTGGATTAGGACCCTAGAGAGTATGTTTCTGTATAGTAGGGTTCCAGAGGCGGAGAAAGCTCTCGCGCTGCGTTTCTGCTGAGGGGAGCGCTGGACATTGGTGGGATACCATTATGGTGATCGAGAATCCTGCCACAATGAGCTGGGACAGATTCAAAGAGCTGTTCCGGGGCAAGTACTTGACGGCCCCAGTGAGAGCCCAACGCCTGAACGAGTTCATCAACCTCAGGCAGGGGTCTATGACAGTGGCGGATTATATACGGAAGTTTGAGCAGCTGTCCAGGTTCGCGGCACACATGGTCAGCACAGACGCTTTAAAAATCGAACGCTTCCTGGAGGGATTGAAGCCCGAGCTTTACAGAGATGTGGGCATGGCAGGAATTCAGGGAGCTACTTACGCTCAAGTAGCGGAGAGGGCCATGGTAGCAGAACAGGCGGAAGCCCGGATCGTGAGAGCTCAAGAAGCTAAGCGCAAATTTGCGCAAATGCAAGGAGCGCATTGGAACAGAGGAGATCAAAAACGACAGTTCGTGCCGAAAGGTGACAAGAAGAAATTCCAGAACAGGCCTCCTCAACAACCACAGGGGATGATGAACAGACCCCCAAACCCAAACCAGAATCAGGGGGCAGCACAATACCCTAACTGTCAGAAGTGCGGAAGGAAGCACTTCGGGAATTGCAACACGCCGGCCAACGCGTGTTTCAGGTGTGGGAAGCCGGGCCACTTCGTGAGACAGTGCCCGGATGGTGCTTCCGAAAGTCAGGCCGGAAGCCAAGTGAGACCTCCGATGGTGCCAGCAAGGGTGTACACCATCACATCTGAAGAAGCGGAGAACAACCCGGCGGTGGTGACAGGTACCCTCCTAATCCACTCAACACCCACATGCATCTTAGTAGATTCCAGGGCGACCCACTCATTCACGTCCGTGAAGTATGTGACGAAACTCGGGGTAACGCCTGAACGAGTGGATTACGAATATAGTGTGGCGATCCCGAACGGGATACCAACTCGTACTGATCAAATAATGCAGGACTGCCCGGTAGTAGTAGATGGTAGGGATTGCCTGTAGATGTGATAGTCATCCCGATGGACGACTACGAGGTGATCCTCGGGATGGACTGGCTTTCAAAGTACGGAGCGGTGATAGACTGTAGTGGTAAGGTAGTTACGTTTAGTATAGAAGGGGAAGAACCTTTCACCTTCGAGGGGACAGTGAAGGGGAGAAGCATTCCGAGAATATCGGCATTGAAAGCCCAACGACTAGTCAATTCCGGATGCGAGGTATATTTTGTGTTTGCACTGAAGACAGAGGAAAACATTCCTACGAAAGTCGAAGACGTACCTGTAATTAAGGAGTTCCTAGACGTATTTCCGGAAGATTTGCCAGGACTACACCCAGACAGAGAAATCGAGTTTACAATCGACCTGGTGCCGGGAGTAGCACCAGTGTCGAAGACTCCATACCGGTTAGCACTGACCGAATTGAAGGAGCTGAAGGAACAGATAGACGAACTCCTACAGAAAGGGTTTATTCGGACCAGCTTTTCTCCCTGGGGTGTGCCAGTTCTATTCGTGCGAAAGAAGGACCGCTCAATGAGGCTGTGCATAGATTACAGGGAGCTGAACAAGCTAACAATCAAGAATAAGTATCCATTGCCCAGGATCGACGATCTCTTTGACCAACTACAAGGCGCCATAGTGTTCTCTAAGATAGATTTGAGGTCGGGATACCACCAACTGCAAATCCACAAGGATGATATTCCGAAGACGGCGTTCAGTACCAGATACGGGCACTTTGAATTTCTGGTAATGCCCTTTGGACTGACGAACGCACCGGCGGCCTTCATGGACTAATGAACAGGGTGTTCGAAGCCTATCTGGACAAGTTCCTTATCGTATTTATAGACGACATCCTCATCTACTCTAAGACAAAGGAGGAACATGAACAACACCTACGGGTGGTACTTGGAGTATTACGGGAAAAGCAGCTGTACGCCAAGTTTAAGAAGTGTGAATTCTGGCTGGACCAAGTAGCATTCTTGGGACACATCGTCTCGGGACAAATCGAAGCAAGTAATGACTGGCCGCAGCCAACCAACGTAACAGAAGTACGGAGCTTCTTAGGCTTAGCGGGCTACTATAGGAAATTCATAAAGGATTTCTCTAAAATCGCCTCCACACTAACGAAGTTGACCAGAACGAACACGCCTTTTCTATGGAGCGAAGGATGTGAACGAAGTTTTCAAGAATTAAAGAAGCGGCTCACTACAGCCCCAGTACTGACAATACCCTCGGGAACAGTGGGATTCTCCGTTTATAGCGACGCCTCGAAAAATGGGCTCGGATGCGTACTGATGCAAACGGAAACGTAGTGGCGTATGCCTCACGACAGCTGAAGGAGTACGACAAGAACTACCCTACGCACGACCTGGAGCTCGCTGCGGTAGTTTTTGCCCTCAAGATCTAGAGTCACTACCTGTATGGAGAAAGGTGCGAAATCTACACCGATCACAAGAGCCTAAAGTACTTCTTCACCCAGAACGAACTCAATATGAGACAAAGAAGGTGGCTAGAATTGGTGAAGGATTACGACTCTGCGATCAACTACCACCCAGGAAAGGCGAACGTGGTGGCTGATGCTTTAAGTCGGAAGGCAATAAGCACGGAACTCCAATGACTCGAAGTTGAAACCGTACCACTAGGCGAGGTCGAAGCGAAGTTAGCGGCCTTAACCCTACACCCGACCTTGTTGGAGCAAATAAAAAAGGCGCAGGAGAACGACAAATTCTATATCAAGGTCAAGGGAACACAGGCAGAACAACTAACCACAGGCTATACAATCCGAGACGACGGAACCCTGTATTACAAGGACAGGTTGTACGTACCGGATGATGCGGACCTTCGAAGAACTATAATGGCAGAAGCGCATACCACACCGTACTCAGTAATTCCTGGAGCTACGAAATTGTACAGGGACTTACGAACGAACTGGTGGCCAGGGATGAAGAAGGACGTAGCGATGTTTGTTAGCCAATGCCTTACCTGCCAACAAATTAAGGCAGAACACCAACGGCCAGTAGGAACGTTACAGCCCTTACCGATCCCGGAGTGGAAATGGGACAATATAACGATGGATTTCGTGAGCGGATTGCCGAAGAACGTGAAAGGGCATGATGCGATATGGGTGATTATAGACCGACTGACGAAATCTGCTCATTTTCTGCCAATAAGTACTACGTTCACCATGGAGCGATACGCGGAACTATACATCCAAGAGATAGTACGACTCCATGGAGTACCACTGTCGATAGTATCAGATCGTGATTCAAGATTTTTATCTACGTTCTGGACGAGTTTACAAAAAGCGATGGGGACAAAATTGTCATTTAGCACGGCTTATCACCCACAAACGGACGGTCAATCCGAGCGGACTATCCAAACACTCGAAGACATGCTACGAGCATGTGTGCTTGATCTCAAAGGCAACTGGAGCAAGTACCTTCCACTCGTGGAATTCTCATACAACAATAGTTATCAAGCCATGATTGAAATGGCTCCTTATGAAGCCTTGTACGGACGCAAGTGCAGATCTCCCATTCATTGGGACGAGGTCGGTGAACGGGCGATGTTAGGCCCAGACCTGGTACAAGAAATGACAGAAAACATCGCAAGGACACGAGAAAGGATGCAGACAGCACAGAGAGATAAAAGAGCTATGCAGATCGGAGACGCCGACCGCCAGAATTTGAAGTTAATGACTGGGTCTTCGTGAAAGTATCGCCAATGAAGGGCATTAAGAGATTCGGCAAGAAGGGAAAACTAAGCCCAAGGTACATTGGTCCCTTCAAGATAGTAAAGAGAGTTGGCGAAGTAGTGTACCAACTGGAACTACCAGCATCGTTGCCGCAAGTACACGATGTGTTCCATGTATCGACTTTGCGGAAGTACATCGCTGACCCAAGCCACGTACTGACAAACGAGTATTTACACCAACACTTGAAAGCGGACCTAAGTTATGAGGAAATCCCCGTGGAAATATTGATGCACGAAACAAAGAGGCTTAGGAACAAGGATATTCCTCTAGTAAAAGTACTGTGGCGAAATCAGTCGATGGAGGAAGCCACTTGGGAACGCGAAGACGAGATGAAAGTCCGTTATACTGAATTGTTTCAAATGGGCTCATTTCGGGGGCGAAATCCTCTTTAAGGGGGGAGGGTGTAGCACCCGGGTCCTCGTAAGTATTAGAGGCCAATAAATTTGCATAAATGTTGAATGCAATTATGTGCATTTTGTGCAATTATTTTGTGCTCGTGTGAATTATGTGCATTAAAGCCATGATTAAACCCTAGATTGCTTATGTGACTATATGTGAACTTTATATGACTTGATTTATTGTTATGCATCACGTCATGATATGCATATACATACGAATCACGACACGATGCATATGCACGCATGAATAGTATGAGAGGCGAAAGATATTAGCGTGCATAAGTATAAGGTCGCCTACGAGCGACGGATAATTGCCGATATGGGTAGTTGTGTCGACTCGATGATGATCACGGCTCTTCTATGCGACCATGGAGATACGATGCCGAATTACTTGTTATGGTAGGTAGGGGTATACACCGTGGCGATCATGATGCCGAAAATGCCTGATTCACGATAGGCAGGTGGAACCCCAAAGCGGAAGATGCAACCTAGAGGATGCGACACAAGGGGATCGCGACACAGAGGGAACCTCTGGTGTTGGCGACCTCGGAGTTGGCTACCAGTGAGAAGCGTCCGCGTGACAGGCCTCACTGTGATTGGAAAGGTGCCTTCGGGTAACCTCCCAGTTATTCACATATAATTCAAAAGCATAAAATTCATACGTCACATAAACATTCCACATATACACAATTATCGTGGAATTACGTAAATCATACATGCCGAGGAGTTTACGTTCATGACGACCACAAAATCCATGAGGAGGAATTTTCGAAATAATAATAAAGAAAGTGACTTAAGATAGCCAAATGAAAGTTGGCTAGAATTTTACCTTGGGCTAGAGATTTAAAGTTGGGCTATGACTCAATTTAGGCCCAAGCCCATAAGAACACAAAATGGGAGACAAGCTTCCCCCTTTCAAGGAAAACTCACGCCACTCTTGTCTTCTCCAACATAACTATGAATAAAATATCTAAAACACACCCAAGAGAACCAAAAAGCAAAAAACGAAAAGAAGCAAAGGAAGAAGTCGAAGCAAGCTTCAAGGCAACACCCTCAAATCACTCGGGAATTCGAAGTGGTAAGTAAAACACCTCTTTAAGCTCTTAAATTCTTTACTTTAGGTGTAGTTGAAGAGCATTAATGGCATTAAAGCAAACGGTTGGAGAAAAACGCAAGAAACCCTAAAATCCGAGCTAGGGTCGTAATAAGGGTTTCGGTAGGAATAAATGTGAAGTTAAGTAGCTTAGTATGTGATTTAGACCTCATGATTCTAGGAAGAACAAGTTATGAAGCGAATTCGAGGGAGAAGAACGACGGGAAATCGAAGAAGATGATGAAAATGTCGAAGCAAATGATAAATGTCGAATGCTTGAAATGTCGACATAACATGCATATCGACATCTCAATAAATGTCGAGATCCCTACAAGCTTCATGTCGACATTTTTAATGAAAAATATCGAAACCCTACTAAAGAAAGATGTCGAGGACAATGTTAGGCCCCGACATCGTACGAGAAATGACGGAAGCCATTTCTATGATACGAGAAAGAATGAGAACGGCACAAAGTCGACAGAAGAGCTACGCAGATCGAAGACGTCGACCGCTGGAATTTGAAGAAGGAGATATGGTGTTTGTAAAAGTATCGCCAATGAAGGGCGTGAAGAGGTTTGGAAAGAAAGGAAGTTAAGCCCTAGGTACATAGGACCCTTTAGGATACTGAAAAAGGTAGGCGAGGTAGCATACCAGTTGGAGCTGCCTGCGTCACTAGCGCAAGTGCACGACGTGTTTCACGTCTCGACACTGCGGAAATACCTAGCTGATCCAAACCACGTGCTAGGAAACGAGTCCCTACATCAACAATTGAAGCCGGATCTAAGTTACGAAGAGATCCCGGTGGAGATCTTGATGTACGAGACTAAGAAGCTTAGGAATAAGGATATTCCTTTAGTGAAAGTACTGTGGCGAAATCAGTCCACAGAAGAAGCCACATGGGAACGGGAGGACGAAATGAGAATTCGTTATCCCGAGTTGTTTCACACAGGCTGATTTCGGGGGCGAAATCCTCCCTAAGGGGGGGAGGATGTAGGACCCCGGTCCCTGAAAATTAGGTCGGCCAATAAATTACGTGTATGGATGACGACCTGTGAAGGCCGGGCGCATAGGGAGCTTTTGGCTGCACACACACACGTACACTTGTATTTTGTAGACAAGGGCATGATGATGTCGAACGATGTAAAACATTCTTTTGACATGTATATAAGATTTTCTCTCAATAGTAGGGCTCGACATTTTACTCGTCGCTTGAAACGAACAAGGTCGACATGAGCTTTCAACGCTGATATTCTAGAGATCAGGGTCCCTTTACTAGTTCCTACGAACTTAAGGGGTTCATCTCCGTCTACATTGAGTGTGACTATCTTGCGGTGGCAGTCTATGACAGCTCCGTACTTTGATAGCCAATCCATTCCAAGGATTACCTCATAATCATTCATGGGAATTATTATGAGGTCTGTGGGCAGTTCCTTGTCCCCGATTACTATTGGACAATCCCGTAAGACCTGATTGGTTTGGGTGGAATTCCCGTTCGGAACTGTTACCTTAAATTCGCACTCAGCTCGGTGAGGCGTGACTCCTACTCTCGCGACATACTTAGTAGACGCGAATGAATGGGTCGCTCCTGAGTCGACTAGTATGCATGTGGGGGTCTGGTAAACGAGGAGGGTACCTGTCACCACGGCCGGGTTATTTTCTGCTCCCCTGCGGCCCTTGTGCGAATTTACGCTTAGCTTCTTGGGCGCGAGCTATTCTAGACTCGGCCTGCTCCGCCACGAGCGCTCTCTCAGCCACTTGTGCATACGTGGCCCCTTGCACACCCGCCATACTTACATCCCGATATAACTCGGGCTTCAGTCCTTCCATGAACCGCTCGACCTTGAGCGCGTCTGTGCTGACCATATGAGCACGAACCTTGAAAGTTGCTCGAACTTCCTGATGTACTCCGCCACTGTCATGGCTCCTTGGCGGAGGTTGATGAATTCGTTCATCCTTTGGGCCCTGACCGGGGCGGTGTAGTACTTTCCTCGGAAAATCTCCTTAAACCGATCCCAACTCATCGTTAGTGGATTTTTGATAGCTGAGACGGTGTCCCACCAGTGTCCGGCGCTCCCCCTTAGCAGGTAGGCAGCGCACATGACCTTTTCCGCTTCGGGTGTGCGGCTATGCTGGAACATGTTCTCCAGCGTCCTTAGCCAGTCTTCAGAGCTTCGGTCACAGGTCCTGCAGACTGTCCATACACACACACTCAAAAGCGGGAGCGGCCTTGCTTGTAAGTACGATGTTATGTGAATTTATTGTATGGTTTGATTTATTGGCCTTAGGAATTGTCAGGATAGGTTGAGAAAATGGTAAGACTTAGGGGAGAAGGAAGCAGGGAATCTGATCAGGGTAGGGACACTAATAACCCCCCTGACAGTCGGGATGCTACCATCCTGCAGCTGACTGAACTGGTCCGGCAACAATCGGCCCAGATTCAGCAGCTGATCCAGCAAAATGCTGGTGGGCAACCAGCCAACTTACCTCCCCCACCGGAACGAATTGAGATGATCGGGGATAGGTTCAGAAAGCTCAATCATCACATATGTATGAGTCCCTCGAGGATTAAGAGCTCTAAGAAATGGTGCATAGTAAGATTGAAAGCCGAGGGCCCAAATATGTCATGAAAGGTCAAGGAGTATGTGAGAAGTAGAAAGCATAGACGCGGATTGTCTTTGCAAATTTAGGGCACGTGCATTCATGCATATTTTCACTTAATGAGCCACGGCGGCTCACCCTTACGTTATGTGTTGTAGGTAGGAGCGAGCAAGGTACGTGATCATGATCTCACCATCTTCAAAGTCGTTGTCATCATCATCCCATTCCTATTTGATCGAAGTCATCGTCGTCGTCATAAAGAGCTGAAGCGGCGAACTGTGCCTCATACCTGCGCCGTTGAGCCGACGCTTGTAGATAGCCTCAAAATCAAAATGGAAGCAACGACCCAAAATCCCACAACAGTACGATGACATCACAGTGCGAAACAACTATTGACCCGCTGTGCCAAAGTAACATATTCACTTCCTTCACCTCTATCCCGATCTGCGTCTGAAATTCAACCCCAATTGTCGCCTTCAAATGCAAATTAAACTCCTTCCTAACGTATCGAGAGAGTAACGTCAATTTGCTCTTCACCTAGTCGCTGATGATCATGAACTTGAACAGGGACTAATCTCTTCGCCGCCATCGGCTTCCGATGATGAACCAATTTTCGGGAAACTTTTTCACTCTTGTCTATGGCCTATGCTATAAATAACTGCCTTAATGGTTTTTATTAGAATCGTGGCATGTGGGAAGTTTTTGTTTTGTTTTTTTGTTTATATATATATGTATATATATATATATATATTAATTCATTTTGTCGACTAAATTTAGATTGATGGGACACGTGTCACAATATTATGAAAACTACATTTCTATTATAAGATACAATAAAATAGATCCAACAATATGATTTTTAGTATGGAGTCAGATTATTTTGCTTCGATCATTATCTAAAGTTTCGCAAGACACTTGCCATGATCATATGCCGTCAAATCTCGTCAGCAAACTGTAGAATACACTTTGTAATTGTGCTTTGATTTATTAGCTGTCTTCGTAGATGGGGGTGTTATGGAGTATTTTGTCCCTAGTTTAGGACTTACTTGTTATTTATATCAAGTTTGTTTGGTATAAATAGACTTGTAAACATTGTGCTTAATAGAGAATTTAGTTGATTGATCCGAAAGGCTTGCTAATTCATTTCTAGAGAGTGAAAATCAGAAATCATTCTCTCACTACAAAGATTCTCTCTCGTGTTCTTTTTTTCGGGTAAATTGTGTATTTTCATTTACCACTGTCGAAAGTGTCTCCTAGCAAACACATTCAAGCAATGTACACAATCACACCAAATGTGTCAAGCAAACAATCTGATAAGTAGCAGATCCTATAGCCTTCTTCACCCTGCATATGGTCTTTACTCTCCATTTCATCTCAGATGCAATCCCTTGTGCAATCTGCTCTACAGTCCTCTCGCCATCTCCATGTACTCCTCGGTTCCTCTCGTGCCAAATGTGATAGAAGAGAGATGTGTAGCACGCCAGAACAATGCAATTTTGTGGTCGTCTCTTTGATGCCATCTGTATCATCCACTCACATAGCCCCTCATAAGTAAGGAAGGGGGTCTCCAGTTGCAACCATGTGCTGATCCTATGCATTATACTTTGGCTGAACCAACATTCCACAAACACGTGCTCCACAGTCTCATCACCCGTCCCACAGAGTCGACCACCCCCAGCTCATCAGTCGATCTGTAGTTAGGAGTCTCTTACGCAATAACAACCAGAGAATCATGGAGTGTTTCGGTACATTATACCTATTCCAGATAGCTGTAGATAAAGGAAATATAGGAGCTTCCCCTTTCAGCCATTCATAGCCAGGTTTAATGGTATACTTGCCATCAGGTGTTAGTAACCATCTTCTGCCATTATTTCCCTCACAGAACCTCAGTTTGATTCTGTGTAACCTTTTCCAATGCAAAGAGGAGTCACATGCGGGAGAATAGTTCTAGAAGCTAGTGCCCTTTAAGTAGATCACACTAATCCACTTGATCCAAAGGGAATCAACTGCAAGAATTATGTCCCAAATCTGTTTCCCAGCTAAAGCCAGATTCCAATTAACACAATCTCTAAGATTCAGACCTCCCTTCTTATTTGGTAAGCAGACTTTATCCCAGCTAATAGGAGGTTCATTTTCCTTGCATTTTCTTACCCCATAGGAATTCTCTACATCTTCTGTCAATCTCCTTGGTAACAGCCTTTGGTAGTAAGAAAATAGTTCCTAATATCCATGAGTTGCCAACAGTTCCGAGTTGATCAAGCAAAGCCTACCAGCATATGCAAATTCCTGGTAGCCCAGCACCTCAGTCTGATAGTTATTTCTCCACCAAACTCTGTTCCACTTTGTGGGCGCAATCGGCACTCCCAAGTATCTCATAGGATATCCCCCCAGCTGGAATCCAAGCCTCTGCTTAATCTGCTCAGCCTCTATCTGAGGAATACCTGCCAGGAATAAATTTGATTTCTGCTTATTTGCCTCTAGTCCAGTAGCAGATTTGAAGTGATCTAGTGCCTCCTTAACCACATTTACAGCACTCAGCCTCCCTTTGCAGAAAATCATCAAATCATCTGCAAAGCACAGATTCACCAGTTTGAGCTTTTTGCACATTGAATGAAATCTAAATCGGGTATCCTTCGAAGAGAGCTGTAATTTCATGGTGAGATACTTCATGGCTATCACAAACAGTAGGGGTGTGACAGGATCTCCTTGTCTCAAACCTCTAGCACCTTTGAAACTTCCAGGTTGTGCCAAATTGAGAGAAATGGTGTATGTCACAGTTGTGACACATTCCATGATCCACTTGATAAATTTCGTAGGAAACCTGAGCGTAGCTAGCCATGTTCTCAGAAATTCCCAGTCCAAAGAGTCATATGCTTTCCTGAGGTCCGCCTTCATAAGAGTCCTAGCAGATGCATTTTTCCTGTTATACAACCTGATCATGTCTTGGCATAACAGTATATTATGCACAATTGATCTTCCTTCAACAAAGGCACTTTGGTTTGGGTTAATGAGTTTGGGTAGAAGAGGGTACGCCTAGAGCACAGCATTTTGGAAATACATTTGTAGATGACACTGCAACAGGAAATAGGCCTAAAGTCTTGAGCTGTAACCGGGATCTTGACCTTTGGAATCAAGCACATAACAGTTTTATTGAGGATAGGCAAGAGCTCCCCTGTCTTGAAAAATTCCATAATAGCCTCAGTGACATGGCTGCCTATAGTACCCTATGCATGCTTGAAGAAGCCACTTCCAAATCCATCCGGCCCTGGAGAAGCATCCTCATGGATTGAATTCAGTGCCACCAGAACTTCCTTACTGTCGAAAGGTTGGATGGCTGTATTTGATCAGTCAAGGACGGAAGGTACCCCTCAGCAGCTACCCCTTGCTCCAGCCTGTCTGACTTGGATGGTTGTTGTCCTAGAAGCTTCTCAAAAACCTCAGTAAAATGCTTGTGGATTTCCCCATAGTCAGATAGTATAGTCCCATCAGCATTAGAGATACTAGAGACTCTGTTTGTATACGTTCTTTGTTTGATAATAGAATGGAAATAAGCAGTTCCTGATCCCCTTTCTCCAACCATCTGGTTTTTTGCCTTTTGTCTTAGAAACTTTTCAGTGGCCTTAGCCAGGAACCCATACTCCATCCTAATGTTAGCATCTATGTCTAACAGCTCCTTGTTCAAGGGATTAAGATGCACGGCCGTCTGAGCCTCATCTAATCTGTCCTTAGCAGCCTCCGCCTGCTTAACAATGACGGCAAATGTCTCCCTGTTTAGCACTTTCAGGGGGCCTTGAAGTTAAACCAGATTAGCACAGGCTTTTCATGGCTGATCCAGCATGAGTACACCAGCTTTCTTGGACTGTTTTCATAAAATCAGAGGCTAAGCTCCACCTATTAAAGTATTTTAAGGGTCTCCTAAAGGTCTGAGGTTGCCCATTACATCTGATGATCAGAGGAGAGTGATATGAAATTCCTTCATTGAGAAACATCACACTATACTCAAATTACTTGGATAACCAAACCTCATTTGCAAAAGCCCAATCAATCCTACTCCATATTCTCCTTTCTTGGCTTTGGTTGTTGGTCCATGTGAAGTGACACCCACTCCTTCTGATTTCCTCAAGCTGGCAGTATTGGATACAGTGATTAAATTCTCTGAAATCATTAGCATTGATAGGGTCTCCACCAATCCTATCATCAAAGCCTCTGATATTGTTAAAGTCACCCCATACAATCCATGGATCATTCAAAGAGCCCCCAATCTGCATTAAAGACTCCCATAGTTTCTCCCTACCAGCAGAATCATTGCGTCCATACACACAAGTCAGATAACATATAACCAGCCCATCACTCCTAACTCTGAAGTGTAGGAATTGATCAGATTTAACCAGCAGCTCCAGATCCATATCACCTCTCCACACCATCACAATTCTACCTAGGGGATGCTCAGTCAAGTTATGACATAGATCCCATCCACTAAACATTTTATTAGTAACAGTGCTCACAAGTTCCACATGCAGCTTAGTTTCTAGCAGACACATGAGTTTATTCTATATCAACAACAGAAAAGAGATACCTCTCTCTGCTTGGTAGGGCCATTAAGGCCCCTAACATTCCATATAGCACACCTATCCATGACCATTGTCATGGATCCTCTGCTCGGAAGGGTTAAGTTCAGTTTTCTGCCTCATTTTTCAGACTGAACTAGGTTTGCCTAGGACTACCTAGTCCCTCTGTCTTTGGGATTTTGCAGCCCTCATCTCTTGCATGACTGCCTTTTAGATCAGGTTCACCTGGTTGTTGAGTAGGAGCCACAGTAGGGCTTTGTTGATCCTTTACTTCTGAACTTGCTGCCGTACTCTCCTCTCACATTGTCTGCAAATGGCTTCTTCATGACCATATTTCTTGCACTTATGACATAGAATTGGTTTCCATTCATTTGTGATATTCTGCTCCACCAACTGCTCCTTCTCATTCATGAATTGGATGGAATCCTTGAGTGGTTTGCTCAGGTTCACTTCCACAAGCACTCGAGCGTAGTGGATTCTCTCTTTGTTTATAGTTACATCATCAGTCATAATTGGCTTACCAATCAGACTCGAGAGTTTACTCAATGTCTTTATCCCGCAGTATTTGAGCTCTAGTTGAGGCAATTGAATCCATAGAGGAACACTCTCAACTCCGACTTTGCTCAACTGCGTGTCCTCTGTCCATGGAGCTAACACTACTGTTTTTTTTTTTATCAAAGTGGAGTATCTCTGTCTGCAGAATTCGATGTCTAGCTTCCACACTATCAAATAGCACCAGGAATAAACCTTGCCTCACTTGCCAGACATTCATCAAATCTAGTTTCCCCCATTTGCGCTTAAAAAATCCAAACATAACCCCATATGGAGGGTTAACCCCTAAAACATAGCATATTAGCACTGAGTTCTAGTGGGTAACCTCCTCCTGGATTTCATCAATTTCAATTATACCAATTTTATGTCCCTCTTTAGTCATAGATTCGATATAGTCGAGTCGAGTGTTCTGATTTTTCATAGTTTTGTCACTGAAATTGAGCCACGGATTACAATCGGTGGATTTCTCATGAATATGTCCTGAGGATAGTTTCAGCCATTCCTGTTCCAAGCCGTTATTATCAGTTTGATTGGTACCCGATTTCTTAGTCGCAAACACATTCTTCAATGGAACAGTGATTTTCAAGTTTACAAATAAGCTCTCTCGATTCTGCTTGCTAGTGTTGGTGATTCAAGTCGTTATTTGTGCTTGATTTCGTTAGTTGTCCTTGTAATTAGGGGCTTTATGTATAGTAGTCCTTAGATTAGGACTAGTTTGATATTTATACCAAGTTTGTTTGGTATAAATAGTTGTACAAACAATGAGCTGAATACAGAAAATTAGAGAATCAATCCGGAAGGCTGTCGAATTCAATTCTAGAGAGAGAAACTGCAAACCTTTCTCACACTAAATGAATTCTCTCTCGTGTTCTTCAAGTGAAGGTTTTCTATCGAAATACATAGATCAATAATTCTTATCGATTTCCTTAGAATTCATACATAGATCTATCCCATGTGATTGATCGAAAGAAATAACTTAAAAGGGTTTCGGTCGAAAGAAAACTCCGCGAAACTCAACCCTATCAAGCCATCGATCGAAACTAGGGTTTAGGGTACATCAATTTAATTAAATCGAATCGGGCGAAGTAGATTTCAATAGCTAATCACTTTCGTCGAGCTTCTTATGCTATGAATTTTAATGTTTGGACTTATAATTTAATTGGGAATAACAACTTAGGTGGGATTGAACACTTAGAAGTTTCGATCGAAACCGAATCACAATTTTGGGACTTTCGCCGAGACGTATGGGTGAAGCATTAATTTCCTAAGTTAACTTAATCGAGGGTAGGAAATCAAATGACTTAATAAAAATTCAAATAAGGCAAATTGAACAATTTCGAGTCTAGAAAATTTGTAAAAGTCCAAATAATTAATAAGACGGAATTTAATTATCTCGACGAATTAGCCAAGGAAAACAATGTATTAATACTTAAATAAATTTATTTAAAAGGTCGAACGTTAGGAGCGAACGACGACGTACGCTAATTAAGCTTGGACCACAGGTAAGTAGAAATTCAACTACGACACGTAACTTGCCTGCGTCCAATCATGTGAATTACGTGCTCGTGTATTCTATGTGAAACATGTACGTTACGATATGATTATTTTATATGCATGATAGCATGACCTGCATGTGTACATAAGTATGGCATGAGCACTTGCACGCATACATAGTATGTAAGACGCGAGGTAAGAGCGTGCATAAGATCGCCTGTGTCCGAGGTATACTCGCTGATATTGGCGTTTGTGTCGACTCAACGAAGAGTCACGGCTCCCCTATGCAGCCATGTCGAATGAAGCCATGAGGCCTGTATAAGAGGCTGGGTAATACCCCGTATGCTGGAGACGCAACCTGGAGGATGCGGCCCGGGGCACACACTGAGTAAGGGAAGATTCCTTCGGGTGACCTTCTAGTGCGTAAAGCACTAACCGGGAGGGAAGATTCCTCCGGGTGACCTCCGCGGTTAATGGCCTCGGTGTTGGATACCAGTGAGAAGCGTCCGCATGGAGGCCACACTGAGTAAGGGAAGACTCCTTCGGGTGACCTTCTAGTGTGTGAACCTCCACACATGAGATCTCTATGAAATGGCGCATAGTGGGATGGAAAGCCGAGGGCCCATATGACGTAAGAGTATAAGGAAAGAGTACGAGTCAAGAAAAGAGTATGAGAAAAAGAGTATGAGTCGAAAAAAGAGTATGAGCGTTAGAAAACGACAGCGTGGATTGTCGATCGTTAGGACACGTGCATACATGCATAATTTCTGCTTACTGAGCCTCGGTGGCTCATCCTTACGTTACGTGTTGTAGGTACCGACGATCACGGTACGTGATCCAGCGATAGCGCAAGGCCATTCTTTTGGAGCTTCCGGCTGCTTTTGGGGTGGGAATGTGTGTATGGATGACGACCTGTGAAGGCCGGGCGCATAAGGAAGCTTTTGCTACACACACACACACACACTTAAATTTTACGTTGATGCGACTATGATGAATTAGTAGAATGAATTATGAATATTCTTTTGACATGTATGTAAGACTTCCGTACGCAGTTTTAAAATGAAAAATTTTATTCGCACTTTTACGTCTTTGCACTATAACGAAGCCTTAGGCACTTAGGATTAGAACGAATTACAAGGTCGGACGACGGGTCCTGACAGACTGGTATCAGAGCTTCGGTCACAGGTCCTGCAGACTATCCATACACACACACTCAAAAGCGCGGAAGCAGCCTTGCTTATAAGTATCATGTTATGTGAATCCTTTGTATGGTTTGATTTATTGGACTTAGGAAATTGTCAGGATAGGTTGAGAATGGTAAGACTTAGGGGAGAAGGAAGTAGGGAATCAGATCAGGGCAGGGATACCAATAACCCTCCCGATAGCCGGGATGCTACTATCCTGCAACTCACTGAACTGGTCCGGCAACAATCGGCCCAGATTCAGAAAGCTTAACCCTCCGTTGTTTGAGGATGCCGTAGACCCCACCTCTGCCGAGGATTGGCTAAGGACGCTGGAGAACATGTTCCAGCACAGCCGCACACCTGAGGCGGAGAAGTTATGTGCGCTGCCTACCTGTTGAGGGGGAGCATAGGGCACTGGTGGGACACCATCTCAGCTATCGAGAACCCATTAACGATGAGCTGGGATCGGTTTAAGGAGATCTTCAGAGGAAAGTACTACACTGCCCCTGTCAGAGCCCAGCGAATGAACGAGTTCATCAACCTCCGTCAAGGGGCGATGACGGTGGCGGAGTACATGAAGAAGTTCGAGCAGCTATCAAGGTTCGCTGCTCACATGGTTAGTACGGACGCGCTCAAGATCGAGCGGTTCATGGAAGGATTGAAGCCCGAGCTGTACCGGGATGTGAGTATGGCAGGAGTACAAGGAGCCACGTATGCGCAAGTGGCTGAGAGGGCGCTTGTGGCAGAGCAGGCAGAGGCCAGAATTGCTCGCGCCCGGGAAGCGAAGCGCAAGTTCGTGCAAGGGCCGCAAGGGAGCGGACGCAACCCAAAGCGGTAGCTTGTAGCAAGGGTGGGAAGCCGAACTTCCAAAACCGACCTGGACCACCCCCGCCATTCAACCCAAACCAGGGTAGACCCCAGCTACATCTACCCGTATGCCCGAAATGTGCACGGCGGCACACGGGAGTTTGCAACTCCCAGAACGCTACGTGCTTCAAATGTGGCAAGACGGGCCACTATCTAAGGGCATGTCCGGAAAGCGGATCCGGAAGCCAAGCTGGAAACCAGGCAGCACCACCAAGGGTACCGGCTAGGGTTTTCACCATAACCTCCGAGGAAGCGGAAAACAACTGCCGTGGTAACAGGTACCCTCCTCGTCTATGAAACCCCTACATGCATCCTAGTCGACTCAGGAGCGACATACTCGTTCGCGTCTACTAAGTACGTCGCAAGAGTAGGAGTCACGCCTCACCGAGCTGAGTGCGAGTTTAGGGTAACAGTTCCAAACGGGAATCCCACCCAAACAGACCACGTCCTACGGGATTGCGCAATACTAATCGGGGATAGGGAACTACCAATAGACCTCATAATAATTCCTATGAATGACTGTGAGGTGATCCTCGGAATGGATTGGCTATCGAAGTATGGAGCTGTCATAGACTGCCACCGCAAGATAGTCACGCTCAATACGGACGGGAATGAACCCCTCAAGTTCGTAGGAACTAGCAAGGGGACTATGATCTCTAGAATATCAATGTTAAAAGCCCAACGACTGATCAAATCAGGGTGCAAAGCCTATCTAGTATTCGCTATCAAGTCGGAAGGAAACGCCTCCCCGAAATTCGAGGAAGTGCCGATAGTTAAGGACTTCCCCGACGTATTTCCCAAGGAACTACCGGGACTACCACCCGAGCGAGAAATAGAATTTGCCGTAGATCTGGTACCTGGAGCGGCGCCAGTATCTAAGACCCCATACCAGCTAGCACCGACGGAAATGAAGGAGTTAAAGGACCAACTAGACGAACTCATGCAGAAGGAGTTCATACAGCCGAGTTTCTCTCCCTGGGGAGCGCCGGTGCTATTCGTGAAGAAGAAGGACGGGTCCATGCGATTAAGCATCGACTACGGGGAGCTGAACAAGCTAACGATCAAGAACAAGTACCCACTCCCTGGGATAGACGATCTGTTCGACCAATTACAAGGTGCAACAATTTTCTCTAAGATCTATCTAAGGTCGGACTATCATCAGTTAAGAATTCGGAAGGAAGATGTCCCGAAGACGGCCTTTAGCACCCGCTATGGCCACTACGAGTTTCTAGTGATGCCATTCGGGTTGACTAACGCGCCGGCAGCCTTTATGGACTTAATGAACCGGGTGTTCAAGCCATACTTAGATAGATTTGTCATCGTCTTCATTGATGACATCCTAATCTACTCAAGGACAAAGGAGGAACATGAGGAACACCTGGGGATAGTTCTGGGTACACTACGGGAGAAACAACTGTACGCCAAGTTCAAGAAGTGCGAATTTTGGCTCGACCAAGTCGCCTTTTTGGGGCATATAGTATCAGGAGAAGGGATTTCTGTAGACCCAAACAAGATAGAAGCCATTAGCAACTGGCCCAGATCGACCAATGTAACGGAAGTACGGAGTTTCCTCGGTCTGGCGGGTTACTATAGGAAGTTCATCAAGGATTTCTCGAAGATAGCATCAACACTGACGAGGCTGACCCGGAAGGACACGCCATTTCAGTGGACCGCAGAATGTGAACGAAGCTTCCAAGAGCTGAAGGAACGGCTGACGACGGCCCCAGTTCTCACGATACCTTCGGGAACTGGAGGGTTCACCGTGTATAGTGATGCGTCGAAGAACGGGTTAGGATGTGTGCTAATGCAGAACGAGAATGTAGTAGCATACGCTTCTCGCCAGCTAAAGGAGTACGAGAAGAATTACCCGACGCACGATTTGGAGTTAGTGGCAGTGGTCTTTGCTTTCAAGATCTGGAGGCATTAACTCTATGGAGAGCGGTGTGAGATATACACGGATCACAAGAGCCTCAAGTACTTCTTTACCCAAAAGGAACTGAATATGAGGCAGAGGAGGTGTTAGAGTTAGTAAAGGATTACGATTGCGTGATCAACTACCACCCAGGCAAGGCGAATGTAGTAGCCGATGCCTTAAGCCGAAAAGCAGTGAGTACAGAACTGCAACTACTAGAAGTAGAAGTCGTACGGTTAGGCGAAGTTGAGGCGCAACTAGCAGCCTTAACTTTGCAACCGAAGCTGCTAGAGCAAATTAAGACGGCACAGGAAGCAGATGAGCTTTACACGAAGATCAAAGAAGCGCAACCGGAACAACCGACATGAGACCTCATAATACGGGAAGACGGACGGCTGTACTTCAAGAACCGGTTGTACGTGCCAGACGACACCGAACTACGACGACTGATAATGATGGAAGCACATGCCACGGCGTACTCTGTACATCCAGGAGCAACGAAGATGTACAGAGGCTTAAAGGAAAATTACTGGTGGCCAGGCATGAAAAAGGACATCGCGACTTTCGTAAGTCAATGCCTGACGTGTCAGCAGATAAAAGCCGAGCATCAAAGGCCGGCGGGAACTCTGCAACCGTTACCCATTCCGGAATGGAAATGGGATAACATTACCATGGATTTCGTAGTAGGGCTACCGAAGAACGCCAAAGGGCATGATGCGATTTGGGTGATCGTCGATCGATTAACCAAGTCTGCCCATTTCCTACCGATTGGTACGACGTTCTCCATGGAACGATACGTGGAGCTGTGCATTCAGGAGATAGTATGACTACACGACGTTCCATCGTCGATAGTCTCGGATCGCGACTCCGGATTTCTGTCGAAATTCTGGACGAGCTTGCAAAAGGCGATGGGAACGAAGCTATCTTTTAGTACCGCCTACCATCTGCAGACGGACGGTCAATCCGAGCGAACAATTCAGACACTGGAGGACATGCTCCGAGTGTGTGTACTCGATTTCAAAGGGAATTGGAGTAGGTACCTCCCACTGATCGAGTTTTCGTACAACAATAGCTACCACGTCACCATTGGGATGGCCCCGTACGAAGCGCTATATGGGCGTAGGTGAAGGTCCCCAGTACATTGGGATGAGGTCGGAGAACGGGCGATGTTAGGCCCTAATATAGTACGAGAAATGACGGAAGCCGTTTCTAAAATACGAGAAAGAATGCGAACGGCAAAGAGTCGACAGAAAAGTTACGCAGATCGAAGACGTCGACCACTGGAATTGGAAGAAGATGATATGGTGTTCGTTAAGGTATCGCCAATGAAGCGCGTGAAAAGATTCGGGAAGAAAGGAAAGCTAAGCCCTAGGTACATTGGGCCATTCAAAATCGTAAAAAGGGTTGGTGAGGTAGCCTATCGACTAGAGCTGCCAGCATCGCTGTCACAAGTACATGACGTGTTCCACGTCTCAACCCTACGGAAGTATCTAGCTGACCCGAATCATGTTCTAGGGAACGAGTCCCGACATCAACAATTGAAACCGGATCTGAGTTACGAAGAGATTCCGGTGGAGATATTGATGTACGAGACTAAGAGGCTTAGGAATAAGGATATTCCCTTAGTAAAAGTACTGTGGCGGAACCAATCTACGGAAGAAGCCACATGGGAATGGGAGGAAGAAATGAGAACTCGTTACCCCGAATTGTTTCCTACGGGCTGATTTCGGGGGCGAAATCCTCCTTAAGGGGGAGGATGTAGGACCCCGGTCCCCGCAATTTAGGTCGGCCAATAAATTTCATGTACGATTCACGTGATTTCATGTTAATTGCACAAATGTTATATGTCTATGTGATTTTACGAATTTTGTGTCCGGAAATTTTATGTAAAATTATGTGCAAATACGTGGATGTGAACCTTATGCAAATACATGATGACGATATGTGCTCACGATGACCCGAATTCATGAGAGGAATTTTCGAAAATAATAAAGGAGAGGAAGATGCAATTTTATATGGGCTAAGGTTCCCTATGGACTAGGAACTTAACTATTGTTGGGCTAGGACTTCATAATAAGCCCAAATAGCAAGAAACCAAAATTGAGACATTATTCCTTGAATTAAGGAAGGACCACATACTAAGCTATGTTCCCTCAACCTATGTAAAGGAAAATATCTAATCTAACAAATCAAAACCCCATAACCTCACTTAAGGAACGAAAACCTAAGGAAGGAAAGGAGCCGAGGCAAACTCCAAGCCATAAGCACATCGACTAACTTAGGATCTCAAATTTGTAAGTAAACTTCCTTTCTAAGCCTTTCAATTCGTAATTTTGGTAGTATGGGATGAATTAATGTCATTATTGCAAATTATAGTCTAAGAAGGAATGCGAAAATTCTAAGTGTGAGGCATAAGCTCATGTTAAGGTCCCTACTTGGATAAATCAGTGTTGGGATTGCTCAATGTACGATTCGGGAACCATGAAATTGATTTTTCGAGATAGGAACCAACCGATTTTGGTAGAGAAGGGATGGAATTGAAGAGTTTCGACCAGGTTAATGAGATAAATGTAGTTTCGATGGGATGAATTTAGGGTTTCGATCGAAAGTGAATAGGTAATTAGAGCTTCGATTGAGTGCTATTAGCCAATGGACTTTCGATCGAAAGTAGGGAATTAATTCTAGAGTTTCGAACGACATTTGAATACATCTAAGTTCGATTAAATCAATTTGCAAGATAGTAAATTTAATAAGTCATAAGTTGCGACCGAAACTCATTTCATTACTTGAGTATCGATCGAAACCTCGTACCAAATCCATGCAATTGATCGAAAGCAACTTTGTTCCATGCATAGTTTCGATCGAAACTCAGATGATGCCATGATGACGTAAGACTCGGCGAAACTAACATAGGTAACCATCGATTTGAATTAGAATTTAGCATAAATGAGTTTCGATCGAAAAGTCTACTTTCGATCGAATTAGATCTCGGCGAAACTCGTATGAATAAGCCAAACCAATCGAAACCTAAAATCTATCCCATGTGATTGATCGAAAGAAATAACATAAAAGGGTTTCGGTCGAAAGAAAACTCGGCGGAACTCAACCCTATCAAGCCATCGATCGAGACTAGGGTTTAGGGTACATCAATTTAATTAAATCGAATCGGGCGAAGTAGATTTCAATAGCTAATCACTTTCGCCGAGCTTCTTATGCTATGAATTTTAATGTTTGGACTTATAATTTAATTGGGAATAACAACTTAGGTGGGATTGAACACTTAGAAGTTTCGATCGAAACCGAATCACAATTTTGGGACTTTCGTCGAGACGTATGGGTGCAACATTAATTTCCTAAGTTAACTTAATCGAGGGTAGGAAATCAAATGACTTAAGAAAAATTCAAATAAGGCAAATTGAACAATTTGGAGACTAGAAAATTTGTACAAGTCCAAATAATTAATAAGACGGAATTTAATTATCTCGACGAATTAGCCAAGGAAAACAATGTACTAAAACTTCAATAATTTTATGTAAAAGGTCGAACGTTAGGAGCAAACGACGACGTACGCTAATTAAGCTTGGACCACAGGTAAGTAGAAATTCAACTACGACACGTAACTTGCCTGCGTCCAATCATGTGAATTACGTGCTCGTGTATTCTATGTGAAACATGTGCGTTACGATATGATTATTTTATATGCATGATAGCATGACCTGCATGTGTACATGAGTATGGCATGAGCACTTGCACGCATACATAGTATGTAAGACGCGAGGTAATAGCGTGCATAAGATCGCCTGTGTGCGAGGTATACTCGCCGATATTGGCGTTTGTGTCGACTCAACGAAGAGTCACGGCTCCCCTATGCAGCCATGGTGAATGAAGCCATAAGGCCTGTATAAGAGGCTGGGGTAATACCCCGTATGCGGGAGATGCAACCTGGAGGATGCGGCCCGGGGCACGCACTGAGTGAGGGAAGATTCCTTCGGGTGACCTTCTAGTGCGTAAAGCACTAACCGGGAGGGAAGATTCCTTCGGGTGACCTCCGCGGTTAGTGGCCTCGGTGTTGGCTACCAGTGAGAAGCGTCCGCGTGGAGGCCACACTGAGTAAGGGAAGACTCCTTCGGGTGACCTTCTAGTGTGTGAACCTCCACACATGAGATCTCTATGACATGGCAAATAGTGGGATGGAAAGCCGAGGGCCCATATGACGTAAGAGTACAAGGAAAGTGTACGAGTCAAGAAGATAGTATGAGAGAGTATGAGTCGGAAAAAGAGTATGAGCGTTAGAAAACAACGTCGTGGATTGTCGATCGTTAGGACACGTGCATACATGCATAATTTCTGCTTACTGAGCCTCGGTGGCTCATCCTTACATTACGTGTTGTAGGTACGGACGATCACGGTACGTGATCTACCGATAGCGCAAGGCCATTCTTTTGGAGCTTCCGGCTGCTTTTGGGGTGGGAGTGTGTGTATAGATGACGACCTGTGAAGGCCGGGCGCATAAGGAAGCTTTTGCTACACCACACACACACACTTAAATTTTGCATTGATGCGACTATGATGAATTAGTAGAATGAATTATGAATATTCTTTTGACATGTATGTAAGACTTCTGTACGCAGTTTTAAAATGAAAAATTTTATTTGCATTTTTCCGTCTTTGCACTATAACGAAGCCTTAGGCACTTAGGACTAGAACGAATTACGAGGTCGGACGAGGGGTCCTGACAATTGGAGATCTTGCTCCACATTTGGATGATGCTTCCAGCTCGAGCTTGCCTCATGAGTACAAGTGGACACGAGCACACCCCGTTGATCAAATAATTGGTGATCCTTCGAGTGGTGTTGGGACTAGACATCAGAAAGGACTTGTCAGTTGCTTCTTAAGCCAAAACGAGCTAACCAAGTTAGCCGACGCGCTTAATGATTCGGATTGGTTTATTGCAATGCAAGATGAAATTAATCAATTTGAAAGCCTTCAAGTGTGGACCTTAGTACCCTGTCCGCATGGAAAAACCATAATCGGAACAAAATGGGTATTTAAGAACAAAAAGAATGAAGATGGAGAAGTGATTAGGAATAAAGCAAGATTGGTTGCGAAGTGTTACAATCTGCAGGAAGGTATTGATTACGACGAGACGTATGCCCCTGTTGCCCGAATCGAAGCGACCCCCCTTTTCTTGGCTTATGCGGCTCATAAAGACTTCAAAGTCTATCAAATGGACGTGAAGACCGGCTTTCTCAATGGCGTATTAAAAGAGGAAGTCTATGTCGCTCAACCCGAAGGCTTTGTTGATCAAGCACACCCTGATCACGTCTATCGATTGGATAAAGCAGAAACCTGTGATTTCATAGTCTAATTCATTGTTTGGTTGAATCAGGGTTAATTAGGGTTCTGATTTTTCTCGCTGGACTTAAAGTTTTCTCGCTCAAGTTTTCGATCGCAGAAATTTCTCTATCGCAAAACTCCGCGCGAGATTTTTATCGATCAGAACACTAAGTCAGCACTAAAATCGTCTTTACTAAGAACGATTTTAGTAGAAGAATTTCGAGAGTTATTTAGCAAAAAACTTATTCGACGAAGACCTATTTTGACCTTTGCGCTCGCAAAACTTACCGTCGAATTGTTTTTGGTCAAAACTAATACAGTTTGACCAAGCCACAATTACTTTCGATCGAAAAACTTTTTCAGTCAACGAATTTATTCTGACTAAGCAAGAAACCTACTTTAAGTACTGTTTCTTGCGATCGAAATAAATTCACCATTAAAAGATTTTTCTCGATTGAAAGTATTTGCACAAATTTTTCTCGCTCGAAAATTTTCTCGCTGACACACTTTCTCGCACGAGAACAGTGACGTACATTTTACACGACTGAATTATTTTCGATCGCAAATCTAAAGATAGAATCGAAAATAATTCTCGACTGCTTTCATATTCAAACACTACTAACTAATTTGCTACTTGTGAAGCACATAACATCGCTCAAATCCATCAAACAACAACCGAAGATCCTTCGTCAACCAAAAAAAAGGAAGAAGGAAGAGATGGATGCATACTCGCTAGGAAACGACAATCGTCCGCCGATCTTGCAACGCGATGAATACACAGTCTGGAGAAGCCGCTTTCTAAATTTCATAGATCTGAAAGATCAAGTCAAAAATCTATTCCAGTCACTCGAAGAGGGACCTGCACAATTTTGGGTTAACATAGCCAGTGATGACACGGCTACTCCCCGAATTCCCGCTACTAGGTGACTTAAGGAGCCTAGGGAGTACTCTATCGAGGAAAAGGCCCGCGCGAAGGCTGATCTAATAGCCATGAACACACTCATGCAAGGCATCCCTAATGACATTTATAGACATATAGACAGCCTCCCAACGGCTAAGGGAATGTGGGATGAGTTGCATATAGGATGATGCAAAGGACGGAGGTAGGCATTAAGGCCAAAAAGGCGAATATTCTCACTGCTTATGACTCCTTCAAAGCAAAGCCAGAGGAGAGCCTATATGATGTATACTAAAGATACCTCACTCTCCTCAACAGGAGGAAGATAGAAATCTTGAAGACGAACATGGAAACAAATATCAGATTTCTATCTTCTCTGCCCTCAGACTGGAAAAAGATATCCACTCAACTTAGACAAAACAAAGATATGGAGGAGTTGGATATTCATGCAGTTTTTGATAATCTCGCCCAACACGAGGAAGATGTTTGCGAGATTCAGAGAGAGCAGAAGGGCAAGCAGGTTGACAACACCGTTGCTCTAGTCTCAGAGAAGCTTGGAACAAAGCCTCGCAAAGAGAAGATCGTTAGGCCTCCCTCCTCATCTGAGTCAGAAGAAGATTCAAAATCAGACGTCGAGCCAAGCATGAAGGCACTAGGGAAGCAGTTGGCCTTAATCGGAAAAATGATGAGCAAGAAATACTTCAAGAAGAAGTCCTCATCCTCGGCCAACAAACTTCGGACCTCAAGCTCTAAGAAGAAGGAACATGCACCAGAGAGCTCCGAAGTCAAGAACAATAAAGAGTCCAACAAATGCTTCAATTGTGGCAAGCTCGGTCATTTTGCCAGAGAATGCAGTCTTTCCAAGAAAAGATATGCTAATTACTACTCCAAGAAGCTTCAACTCACGAAGCAAAAGGAAGCAGAGTACCCCTCCAGAGCAGGACCACTGGCTCGAAGATACGTCTAGCTCTGGAGAAGAGAATCTTGCCTTCATGGCACGCCTTGACGACGACAGCGACGCCAAAACATCCAACCAAAAGGACGAAGACGACGCATCCACCTCGTCACAAGATATCTGTGGTACCTCGACTCTGATTGCTCCACACACATGACTGGAAATCAAGAGCTGCTGAGCAACTACAAAGACCGGCCAAACGGCAAAGTCAGATTCGGAAACAATGACTCAGCTCCCATTCTTGGATGTGGGGATATTATTTTGGAAACTCTGACGATAAAAAATGTCACTTATGTCGAAGGCCTCCATCATAACTTGTTCAGCATAGGCCAGTTCTGTGATAAAGGATTTCAAGTGGTCTTTCGCGCTGACCGGTGCAAAATTTTGGAGTCAGGACACAGAACTCCTTTACGGACTTCGGAAATCCAATCTTTACACGAGCAACCTGTCGTCCGTGTGGCCCTCGACAGCTGTATGCCTCATCTCTCAGACTGTTTTACAGAGGAACAGCTTATGGCATCAACGAATGTCCAATCTGAATATGAAAGCTCTCCAACGCCTCTCTATGAAAAAGTTGGTTCACGGTCTTCCAACTATACTACTACAAAAGGAGCATCAATGTTCGGCATGTCAATTAGGAAAAATGAAGCGAGCGTCTCATCATGTCAAGCGAATTGCGTCTACCTTTCGACCATTGAAACTAATCCACATGGACCTCTGTGGACCGATACAGACACAGAGTATCAATGGACGCAGGTACGTGCTAGTGATCGTCGATGACTTCTCTCACTACACTTGGATAAAGTTCCTCCGAACCAAAGATGCAGGGGACTTGATTATCAACTTTGTGAACACTACTCAGAATCTGTTGCAACAGACTATTCAAGTAATTCGAACAGACAATGGCACTGAGTTTAAGAACCAATACCTCAATGAGTTTTATCAGATACTTGGAATAAGTCAACAATTCCTAGCCGCAAAAACACCTCAACAAAATGGGGTCGTTGGAAGAAAAAACAAAACCCTAGTGGAAGCCGCTCATACAATGTTGATCCATTCTAGTCTTCCACACTTTCTTTGGGCTGAAGTAGTAAATACCGCCTGTTTTGCCCAAAATAGAACGATGGTTCACAAGAGGTTCAACAAAACTCCGTACGAGATTATAAATAAGAGAGTACCCAACATCTCGTTCTTTAAAGTCTTCGGGTGCAAGTGCTTTGTGGCGAACGACAGAGAGCAACGTGCAAAGTTCGACCCTAGAGCATTCCAAGTAACTTTCGTCGGTTACTCTTCAACATCAAAAGCGTATCGAGTATACATCAAGTCCAACTGCACGGTTAAGGAAAGGTATAACGTCACTTTTCACGAAGTGAACGATATGGCTCCTGTACACCTCAGTTCAGGACCCGTGCCAAACCCGATGGCTTCTAAACAAAACAGTTCTCGACCCGTGCTCAACCCGTTGGCTTCTGAAGACAACATCTCAGAAGCCGTATTCTGGTGTGTTGGCACAAAACCAACAGAAGATGGCAACAACTCAGCAATCACCGTCTGACGAAGCTCTAAGACTTGTGTTAGAAGACTTGGATTCCCTCTTTGAGCCTCTGCATCTGCCAGTCATCGTCAACTATACCCCCGACGTGGCCGTTGTACCAAGTTCTTCAACAGTCCCTGCCTCACCCGATTCAGATTTGCCACAGAACAATGAAGAACCTACCGTGAGTGTTGAGGAAGAATCACCAGAGTCGCTCCCTCCTAGTGCAGATTTGGAACTTCCTCACACAAATGAACAATCGGAGATCATTGGAAATCTAGACCCACAAATGGCTGATGCATCATCTTCAGCTTTGCCACATGAGCTCAAGTGGACTAGAGCTCACCCGATTGATCAAATAATTGGCGATCCTTCGAGGGGAGTAAGGACACAACATCAACACAGTCTTTTCAGTTGCTTCTTAAGCGAAAATGAGCCTACTAAGGTAGCAGGCGCACTACGACACTCGGATTGGATTATTGCAATGCAAGAGGAAACCAATCAATTCGAACGTTAAGTGTGGAAATTAGTACCCCGTCTGCATGGGAAAACTATCATCGGAACAAAATGGGGTATTTAATACGAAAAAGAATGAAGGTGGCGAAGTCATCAGGAACAAAGCACGATTAGTTGCAAAGGGATACAACCAACTGGAAGGCATTGACTACGACGAAACGTATGCTCCTGTTGCTCGAATTGTAGCCATTCGTCTCTTATTAGCTTACGCAGCTCATAAAGACTTCAAGGTCTATCAAATGGACGTTAAAACCGCCTTTCTCAACGGTGGACTTAAAGAAGACGGCTATGTCGCTCAACCAGACGGCTTCGTTGATCAAGAATATCTCGATCATGTCTATCGATTGGATAAAGCTCTCTACGGACTAAAACAAGCCCCACGTGCTTGGTATGATGTCCTGAGTGACTTCCTCGTAATGTCTGGATTTATTCGAGGAACAATCGATAGGACCCTCTTCATCAAATGGCAAGACATGGATCTGATGGTCGTTCAGGTTTACGTCGACATTTTCGGTTCAACAAATCCACGGCTTTGCAAGAAGTTTGAAGATCTTATGAAGAGTAAATTCGAAATGAGCCACATGGGAGAGATGCTATTCTTCCTAGGACTTCAAGTCAGGCAGCTCGATGATGGGATATTTATCAGTCAAACAAAATTCATTAAGGACATCCTGAAAAAGTTCTATCAAGATCAGAGCAAGCCTCTCGGCACTCTCATGTCAACAAGTTCCAAGTTGGATGTCGATCCCTCAGGAAAATCGGTCGACATCACACTCTATCGCAGTATAATTGGATCTCTTCTCTACCTCACTTCTAGTCGGCCGGACATCATGTTTGCCACTTGTCTTTGTGCCCGCTTCCAAGCCGATTCCAAAGAATCCCACATGCTCGCGGTGAAGCGTATTCTTCGCTACCTTAAGGGCACAACTACCTTAGGACTACGGTATCCTACAGGTACGAACTTCAAACTTTGGCTATACTGACGCTGATTTTGCAGGTTGCCGAATGGACAGGAAAAGCACCTCCGGTGGCGCTCAATTTCTAGGCGAAAAGCTAGTTTGCTGGTCATCAAAGAAGCAAAATTGCGTCTCAACTTCTACAGCTGAGGCTGAATATGTCGCAGCCGCCAGCTGTTGCTCTCAAATGCTATGGATGCGGACTCAGCTTCGCGATTATGGGTACAATTTAAATAATAACCCATATATAGTGATAGCCAAAGTGCCATAGCGATTACGTGCAATCCTATTCACCATTCACGCACGAAACACATAGACATTAGATATCACTTTATGAAAGATCACGTAGAAAAAGGCACCATTGACATGTACTTTATGAACACGGAATATCAACTAGCCGACATTTTCACCAAGGCATTGGATGAAAAACGATTCTAATTCCTTGTCGGAAAATTAGGCATGTTGAACCTTTCGTGATATGTGCATTACCTGATCTTCTGTGCTATCACATGCTCTATTCTATGTGTTTTTCATGCTCATTTGTCTTATCTTGCGTGATAATAAAATAACAAAATAATAATAAATAAATAATATACATATACCTATAATATAAGGGAATGAAAAATCTTTAGGATGCTCGATCTACGTCACAATTAGATTTCCCTGACATGCGACTGATTGCTTGCTTAATTTTGTCAGTCTAAGTCGCATTCTTGTGTCTAAAGCTCATTTAGTTCGCTCCACTAGACACAAAGCCACTTTACATAAGTGAGGATTCTGGCCTGTTATTTTTCCTTTCTATTGATTTATTCTTGAGTGAGTCACACATCAATGGCTTGTCTTAACTAGTGATTCTTGGCTTCATACTCACCTTTCGTTAGATCCTTAGGAAAATGATTAGAGCACCTAGGAAATTCCTCACTTGGCCTTACGTATATAAAATTTCAATCCTTTAATACAGCCTTTAGTCATCCATCTAGAGCCTTCTCCGATATCATTTTCTTCACTTGAAAATCCTTTGAGCCTTCAACCGAACAACTAAGTCCTCGATGGAATATTCAATCGAGAAAAGGAGGGGGAGAAAACGAGACGACAAAGAAAAAAATGACAAGAGAAGGTGGAAAACACACACGAGTAATGCTCAACGCACAAAATCAATCCAAATGAACCTGCCCCTCGACTATCACAATCTCACATCATGAGAAGGGGCATGGATCTTGCTGTGAACTTCTTCATCGATAATCTCGTACACTCGTCACAACGGCTGGAAAGAGGAGCACCACGAAGTGAACTTCTCCAACGATAATCCTGTCTTATATCGAGACAACGAGAAGAGGAGCACGACATTGGGTTCGAATTCCACAACTGCGAACTTCTTCAAATCGATAATCTCTGAAACCTCACTAGGGATTAAAGAAAAGGAGCGCGGTATCGGCCCGAGAACGAACAAGAAGATCTTCGACTTAGATAAACTCTCAGCCTCATAGAGAAGCGGAGCTTCAGCTTGAGCAAGTGCAGACTGAGTCAAAGAAAAATCGTTAAAGGATGAGAAAGATAAGCAATAAGAAGAAAAACGACAAAAAGGAGGAGAACGACGAAGAAAAGAAAGAAGATCCTTAGTCCACAATTCCAAAATCTATCCATCCCTTCTTAGTCAGAGCTAAATTAAAACCTTTCACAGTCTCTTTGATTCCACATCGATGATCTTTCGCAAAGGTGAAATGAGTAAAATGCCTCGATCACAGGTAAATTGACTTAAGATTGCTTGTGTTGACTAGAGTGATATAAATATAATCATCCCATCGAGTGCTAGGGTGAACCCGGTGAGAGCTGTCGAAATGGATCATTCTATGAACTTAGGACTCTTTAGTTTGACGACATGACTTGACGGTATATGATCTTTTCAAGTGTCCTGTGAAATTTTAGGCGTGACAATGATCATAGCAAAATAATCTGACCCATACTATTAATATGCATATGAAAATGATATATATATATATATAGATATATACACACTGAAGGTGCGAACACACACTGAAGGTGCGATTACACACACACAGATTGGCGGGTACTGAGCGGCACTGTTCCATTGCCTTATACTCTCTTTCTCCGGTGGAGATCGCCGCGGCTATGGCCAAGAAGAAGAGGATAACAAAAAGGAGTCCTCAACGCCTGAAATGGGGTCGACAAATACTAATGACAAGAAAGGGGTTACCGAAAGCACACTTCAAAATACTTCACAAGCAAATGAAACCACACTTGAGACTATTACGAAATTGGTTGGGCAATATGTTGGGAGTCCGACGGGTAACAAGTCGGCTCGGGAACTGGTGGACCGCACCTTGAGGGAACTCAAGGGGAAGAAAGACAATGCTGATGAACAAGGGGACATGGGTAAAGCAAGCAGTCAGTCCATTTGGGAAAAGTTTGACATATCAAAGCTGCGGAACGTGGGGACAAAACTGGAATATGTTGAACGTGTGTTGACCAAGGGTGTGGAACTAGGACAGATTGAAATAGAGGATATATCGGAGGAGATTAGATACTGGAACACAACGATTGTGTGTTATGTACTGGGCTCGAACCCCCTACTCAGTGATGGCTGGGTTTTTGAACCGGATGTGGAAGAAGTATGGTATACAGAAGATCCTGCAGGTGTGGGCAGGCCTGTTTCTGGTCAAATTTGAGTCCATGGAAACGCGTGACAAAGTGTTGCAGGAGGAGGTACTGCAATTTGATAAAAAGCCGGTTATCCTAGCCCCATGGACCCCTAACACACATTTCAAAAAGGGGGAAGTGGAAAAGATTCCTATCTGGATCAATTCCCACAACTAGAACTCAAATATTGGGGTGCAAAGAGCCTGAGCAAGCTAGCTAGCCTTGTGGGGAAACCCATCATGGCAGATGGGGTAACAGAGAGAAGGGAAAGGATTCAATATGCGAGATTTTGGTCGAAGTTGAAATAAAACAGGACCTGAAGGAATCGATATCTTTCATCAATGAGTATGGCCAAATCAGTGAACAAAAGGTGGTTTATGAATGGAAACCTACCAAATGTGCTAATTGTGGAATGTATGGTCATGAAAAGGATGACTGTAGGAAAGGTGGGGCTAAAAAAGTCGTCCAACAAAATACAGCCCTAGATGGAACAAAAGAAGCTAAGGGGGGCTTAGAGAAAACTGGTCCAAAACTGGATGATAATCAGATAGGACAGGCTCATGCCTTGGAAGAAGAGATATCATTGGATAATACCAAAGAGGACTCGCAGCAGCCCCCACAGGAAGTAGGTAGGAAGTCTGATGAATGGCTTATACAAGGAAGAAGAAGAACATACAAGGAAAAAGGAGAGTTTGAGAAAGGAGATTCCAGTCGAGAGCCGGGTAATGGAGCCCAAGCCTTTGCACAGAGGCTTGGTTTCCCCCTCATGGATAGATCCCTTGTGTGGAATGTGAGGGGTATGAACACCCCTCACAAACAAGCCGAGATTTGTCTGCTTTGTCAAAAACTACAGATAAATCTGGCTTGTTTTGTCGAGACAAAAATAAAAAAAGTAAATATAGATAGGGTAATGGAAAAATGTTTTAGAGGATGGCAACATGTTAATAATCTGGAATGCCACCCCAATGGGAGAATAGTAGCAGCTTGGCAGAATGAATGGGCTGGGAGCATCATAAGGAAGACTGATCAACTAATACATGTTAGAATGAGAAGACAAGGAGAGGAGTTTATGATGACTTGTGTCTATGGACATAACAGCATAACAAAAGGAATGGAGCTATGGAAAGACATCAGAGGACTGCAGCAAGCTCATCTCCCATGGGTAATATGGGGTGATTTTAACAATGTACTTAATATGGGGGATAGAATTGGGGGAGCACCAGTGCTTGTTTCTGAATGTGAAGGGTTCAGGGAATGTGTTAGGGACTGTGAACTTGCTGAAATGACAAGGAAAGGGAATCATTTTACTTGGACCAACAGACAGGACAAGGAGAATACAGTGTGGAGCAAAATTGGCTGGGTCCTAGTTAACACTGCCTGGTTAGAGCATTTCCCTGATAGAGAGGCTCATGTACTGGAGGAAAATATATCTGATCATACGCCCATTATGATCAGGAAAGTGGGATCGCAAGGACCAAACAGAAAGACATTCAAATTCCAAAACATGTGGGTTGATGCACCTCAATTTTTGGGGATAGTGGCTGAGGTCTGGAAGGGTACATATGCAGGAAAATGCGAGTGGAATCTGCTACATAAACTAAGGGATCTGAAAGGCTCTCTTAAAGAATTGAACAGGAACCAGTTTCCTGATATTCTGAATTCCAGGGACAGGAGTAGACAAAGGTTGAAGGAAATCCAAGCTCAACTGCATGGTGATCCTTTTAACATACCCTTGATACAAGAAGAGAAGAGATGTGCTACAGAGTTTGAGAGAATGAGCAAGGCTGCAACCAAGTTCCTGGCTCAGGGAGCTAAAGCAGCATGGCTGGTACAGGGAGACAGGAACACAAGATACTTTCATGACCTGGTAAAAAACAGAACTGCAGGGAATAGAATATCCTCTATTTACACAGAAACAGGGGACCTACTTGAGCAGCCGGAGGATATTGCTGCACACCTTGTGGCATATTATAAGGGGATATTGGGGACAAAAATGGAACATGTTACTGCAGTAGAGGATGATATAATAAAGCAAGGGCATATCCTAACCATTGAGGAGCAGATGGAGATGAGTAGGCCATTCAGTAGAGATGACATAAAGAGGGCAATGTTTTCTATTCCCAGCGATAAAGCTCCGGGTCCGGATGGGTACAACAGTAAATTTTATAAGGCATGGAAATTGGTGGGAGATGATATCACACAGGTGATACTGAATTTTTTCCGGAACAGTCAAATGATGAAGACCCTCAATAGGACTACTATTACATTAATTCTTTTTTTTTCAAAGAACTATTACATTAATTCCAAAGGTTGAACATCCCAGTTGTGCAAAAGAATACAGACCCATATCATGTTGCAATACTATCTACAAATGTATTGCAAAGCTGATTTGCTCCAGAATCAGACTGGTACTGCCCAAACTGGTTCAGGATAACCAAGGGGCCTTCGTGCCTGGAAGATCCATTGCCCATAATATCCTAATCACACAGGAGCTATTAAGGCTGTACAAAAGAAGGGCAGTGTCACCTCGGTGTCGGTTGAAAATTGACTTAAAGAAGGCATATGATATGGTAGAATGGGAGTTCATAATCAGCTTGCTGCAGAAGATGAATTTCCCTGTCAGAATGGTGAAATGGATTGAGGCATGTAGTATAGGAGTCACATACCAAATCTTTGTCAATGGCAGCTTGGAAGGAAACATAAAAGGAGCTAGGGGGATAAGGCAAGGAGATCCCATGTCCCCTTTGCTGTTTGTTCTGGTGATGGAGTATTTCACCCGGAAGCTTAGACATGTAGCTGCTGGAAAAGACTTCAGATATCACCCATTGTGCAAACAAGTAAAGATGGTTAATCTCTGTTTTGCAGATGATTTGATCATAATGTGCAAAGGACACAGGAACTCTCTTAAGCTGATCATGGAAAGTTTGCACCAGTTTCACAGAACCACTGGTTTGGAGGCCAACAACAGCAAATCACTTATTTACCTAGCTGGTGTGAAGGGAAGAGCTAGACAGAATATGATAGATTTAACAGGTTTTGCTGAAGGGAAGTTTCCAATGAGGTCTTTGGGGTGCCCATATCACCCACCAAATTGAATTTCTCTAAGATCTATCTAAGGTCGGACTATCATCAGTTAAGAATTCGGAAGGAAGATGTCCCGAAGACGGCCTTTAGCACCCGCTATGGCCACTACGAGTTTCTAGTGATGCCATTCGGGTTGACTAACGCGCCGGCAGCCTTTATGGACTTAATGAACCGGGTGTTCAAGCCATACTTAGATAGATTTGTCATCGTCTTCATTGATGACATCCTAATCTACTCAAGGACAAAGGAGGAACATGAGGAACACCTGGGGATAGTTCTGGGTACACTACGGAGAAACAACTGTACGCCAAGTTCAAGAAGTGCGAATTTTGGCTCGACCAAGTCGCCTTTTTGGGGCATATAGTATCAGGAGAAGGGATTTCTGTAGACCCAAACAAGATAGAAGCCATTAGCAACTGGCCCAGATCGACCAATGTAACGGAAGTACGGAGTTTCCTCGTCTGGCGGGTTACTATAGGAAGTTCATCAAGGATTTCTCGAAGATAGCATCAACACTGACGAGGCTGACCCGGAAGGACACGCCATTTCAGTGGACCGCAGAATGTGAACGAAGCTTCCAAGAGCTGAAGGAACGGCTGACGACGGCCCCAGTTCTCACGATACCTTCGGGAACTGGAGGGTTCACCGTGTATAGTGATGCGTCGAAGAACGGGTTAGGATGTGTGCTAATGCAGAACGAGAATGTAGTAGCATACGCTTCTCGCCAGCTAAAGGAGTACGAGAAGAATTACCCGACGCACGATTTTGGAGTTAGTGGCAGTGGTCTTTGCTTTCAAGATCTGGAGGCATTAACTCTATGGAGAGCGGTGTGAGATATACACGGATCACAAGAGCCTCAAGTACTTCTTTACCCAAAAGGAACTGAATATGAGGCAGAGGAGGTGTTAGAGTTAGTAAAGGATTACGATTGCGTGATCAACTACCACCCAGGCAAGGCGAATGTAGTAGCCGATGCCTTAAGCCGAAAAGCAGTGAGTACAGAACTGCAACTACTAGAAGTAGAAGTCGTACGGTTAGGCGAAGTTTGAGGCGCAACTAGCAGCCTTAACTTTGCAACCGAAGCTGCTAGAGCAAATTAGACGCACAGGAAGCAGATGAGCTTTACACGAAGATCAAAGAAGCGCAACCGAACAACCGACATGAGACCTCATAATACGGGAAGACGGACGGCTGTACTTCAAGAACCGGTTGTACGTGCCAGACGACACCGAACTACGACGACTGATAATGATGGAAGCACATGCCACGGCGTACTCTGTACATCCAGGAGCAACGAAGATGTACAGAGGCTTAAAGGAAAATTACTGGTGGCCAGGCATGAAAAAGGACATCGCGACTTTCGTAAGTCAATGCCTGACGTGTCAGCAGATAAAAGCCGAGCATCAAAGGCCGGCGGGAACTCTGCAACCGTTACCCATTCCGGAATGGAAATGGGATAACATTACCATGGATTTCGTAGTAGGGCTACCGAAGAACGCCAAAGGGCATGATGCGATTTGGGTGATCGTCGATCGATTAACCAAGTCTGCCCATTTCCTACCGATTGGTACGACGTTCTCCATGGAACGATACGTGGAGCTGTGCATTCAGGAGATAGTATGACTACACGACGTTCCATCGTCGATAGTCTCGGATCGCGACTCCGGATTTCTGTCGAAATTCTGGACGAGCTTGCAAAAGGCGATGGGAACGAAGCTATCTTTTAGTACCGCCTACCATCTGCAGACGGACGGTCAATCCGAGCGAACAATTCAGACACTGGAGGACATGCTCCGAAGTGTGTGTACTCGATTTCAAAGGGAATTGGAGTAGGTACCTCCCACTGATCGAGTTTTCGTACAACAATAGCTACCACGTCACCATTGGGATGGCCCGTACGAAGCGCTATATGGGCGTAGGTGAAGGTCCCCAGTACATTGGGATGAGGTCGGAGAACGGGCGATGTTAGGCCCCATATAGTACGAGAAATGACGGAAGCCGTTTCTAAAATACGAGAAAGAATGCGAACGGCAAGAGTCGACAGAAAAGTTACGCAGATCGAAGACGTCGACCACTGGAATTGGAAGAAGATGATATGGTGTTCGTTAAGGTATCGCCAATGAAGCGCGTGAAAAGATTCGGGAAGAAAGGAAAGCTAAGCCCTAGGTACATTGGGCCATTCAAAATCGTAAAAGGGTTGGTGAGGTAGCCTATCGACTAGAGCTGCCAGCATCGCTGTCACAAGTACATGACGTGTTCCACGTCTCAACCCTACGGAAGTATCTAGCTGACCCGAATCATGTTCTAGGGAACGAGTCCCGACATCAACAATTGAAACCGGATCTGAGTTACGAAGAGATTCCGGTGGAGATATTGATGTACGAGACTAAGAGGCTTAGGAATAAGGATATTCCCTTAGTAAAAGTACTGTGGCGGAACCAATCTACGGAAGAAGCCACATGGGAATGGGAGGAAGAAATGAGAACTCGTTACCCCGAATTGTTTCCTACGGGCTGATTTCGGGGGCGAAATCCTCCTTAAGGGGGAGGATGTAGGACCCCGGTCCCCGCAATTTAGGTCGGCCAATAAATTTCATGTACGATTCACGTGATTTCATGTTAATTGCACAAATGTTATATGTCTATGTGATTTTACGAATTTTGTGTCCGGAAATTTTATGTAAAATTATGTGCAAATACGTGGATGTGAACCTTATGCAAATACATGATGACGATATGTGCTCACGATGACCCGAATTCATGAGAGGAATTTTCGAAAATAATAAAGGAGAGGAAGATGCAATTTTATATGGGCTAAGGTTCCCTATGGACTAGGAACTTAACTATTGTTGGGCTAGGACTTCATAATAAGCCCAAATAGCAAGAAACCAAAATTGAGACATTATTCCTTGAATTAAGGAAGGACCACGTCCTAAGCTATGTTCCCTCAACCTATGTAAAGGAAAATATCTAATCTAACAAATCAAAACCCCATAACCTCACTTAAGGAACGAAAACCTAAGGAAGGAAAGGAGCCGAGGCAAACTCCAAGCCATAAGCACATCGACTAACTTAGGATCTCAAATTTGTAAGTAACTTCCTTTCTAAGCCTTCAATTCGTAATTTTGGTAGTATGGGATGAATTAATGTCATTATTGCAAATTATAGTCTAAGAAGGAATGCGAAAATTCTAAGTGTGAGGCATAAGCTCATGTTAAGGTCCCTACTTGGATAAATCAGTGTTGGGATTGCTCAATGTACGATTCGGGAACCATGAAATTGATTTTTCGAGATAGGAACCAACCGATTTGGTAGAGAAGGGATGGAATTGAAGAGTTTCGACAGGTTAATGAGATAAATGTAGTTTCGATGGGATGAATTTAGGGTTTCGATCGAAAGTGAATAGGTAATTAGAGCTTCGATTGAGTGCTATTAGCCAATGGACTTTCGATCGAAAGTAGGGAATTAATTCTAGAGTTTCGAACGACATTTGAATACATCTAAGTTCGATTAAATCAATTTGCAAGATAGTAAATTTAATAAGTCATAAGTTGCGACCGAAACTCATTTCATTACTTGAGTATCGATCGAAACCTCGTACCAAATCCATGCAATTGATCGAAAGCAACTTTGTTCCATGCATAGTTTCGATCGAAACTCAGATGATGCCATGATGACGTAAGACTCGGCGAAACTAACATAGGTAACCATCGATTTGAATTAGAATTTAGCATAAATGAGTTTCGATCGAAAAGTCTACTTTCGATCGAATTAGATCTCGGCGAAACTCGTATGAATAAGCCAAACCAATCGAAACCTAAAATCTATCCCATGTGATTGATCGAAAGAAATAACATAAAAGGGTTTCGGTCGAAAGAAAACTCGGCGGAACTCAACCCTATCAAGCCATCGATCGAGACTAGGGTTTAGGGTACATCAATTTAATTAAATCGAATCGGGCGAAGTAGATTTCAATAGCTAATCACTTTCGCCGAGCTTCTTATGCTATGAATTTTAATGTTTGGACTTATAATTTAATTGGGAATAACAACTTAGGTGGGATTGAACACTTAGAAGTTTCGATCGAAACCGAATCACAATTTTGGGACTTTCGTCGAGACGTATGGGTGCAACATTAATTTCCTAAGTTAACTTAATCGAGGGTAGGAAATCAAATGACTTAAGAAAAATTCAAATAAGGCAAATTGAACAATTTGGAGACTAGAAAATTTGTACAAGTCCAAATAATTAATAAGACGGAATTTAATTATCTCGACGAATTAGCAAAGGAAAACAATGTACTAAAACTTCAATAATTTTATGTAAAAGGTCGAACGTTAGGAGCAAACGACGACGTACGCTAATTAAGCTTGGACCACAGGTAAGTAGAAATTCAACTACGACACGTAACTTGCCTGCGTCCAATCATGTGAATTACGTGCTCGTGTATTCTATGTGAAACATGTGCGTTACGATATGATTATTTTATATGCATGATAGCATGACCTGCATGTGTACATGAGTATGGCATGAGCACTTGCACGCATACATAGTATGTAAGACGCGAGGTAATAGCGTGCATAAGATCGCCTGTGTGCGAGGTATACTCGCCGATATTGGCGTTTGTGTCGACTCAACGAAGAGTCACGGCTCCCCTATGCAGCCATGGTGAATGAAGCCATAAGGCCTGTATAAGAGGCTGGGGTAATACCCCGTATGCGGGAGATGCAACCTGGAGGATGCGGCCCGGGGCACGCACTGAGTGAGGGAAGATTCCTTCGGGTGACCTTCTAGTGCGTAAAGCACTAACCGGGAGGGAAGATTCCTTCGGGTGACCTCCGCGGTTAGTGGCCTCGGTGTTGGCTACCAGTGAGAAGCGTCCGCGTGGAGGCCACACTGAGTAAGGGAAGACTCCTTCGGGTGACCTTCTAGTGTGTGAACCTCCACACATGAGATCTCTATGACATGGCAAATAGTGGGATGGAAAGCCGAGGGCCCATATGACGTAAGAGTACAAGGAAAGTGTACGAGTCAAGAAGATAGTATGAGAGAGTATGAGTCGGAAAAAGAGTATGAGCGTTAGAAAACAACGTCGTGGATTGTCGATCGTTAGGACACGTGCATACATGCATAATTTCTGCTTACTGAGCCTCGGTGGCTCATCCTTACATTACGTGTTGTAGGTACGGACGATCACGGTACGTGATCTACCGATAGCGCAAGGCCATTCTTTTGGAGCTTCCGGCTGCTTTTGGGGTGGGAGTGTGTGTATAGATGACGACCTGTGAAGGCCGGGCGCATAAGGAAGCTTTTGCTACACCACACACACACACTTAAATTTTGCATTGATGCGACTATGATGAATTAGTAGAATGAATTATGAATATTCTTTTGACATGTATGTAAGACTTCTGTACGCAGTTTTAAAATGAAAAATTTTATTTGCATTTTTCCGTCTTTGCACTATAACGAAGCCTTAGGCACTTAGACTAGAACGAATTACGAGGTCGGACGAGGGGTCCTGACAATTGGAGATCTTGCTCCACATTTGGATGATGCTTCCAGCTCGAGCTTGCCTCATGAGTACAAGTGGACACGAGCACACCCCGTTGATCAAATAATTGGTGATCCTTCGAGTGGTGTTGGGACTAGACATCAGAAAGGACTTGTCAGTTGCTTCTTAAGCCAAAACGAGCTAACCAAGTTAGCCGACGCGCTTAATGATTCGGATTGGTTTATTGCAATGCAAGATGAAATTAATCAATTTGAAAGCCTTCAAGTGTGGACCTTAGTACCCTGTCCGCATGGAAAAACCATAATCGGAACAAAATGGGTATTTAAGAACAAAAAGAATGAAGATGGAGAAGTGATTAGGAATAAAGCAAGATTGGTTGCGAAGTGTTACAATCTGCAGGAAGGTATTGATTACGACGAGACGTATGCCCCTGTTGCCCGAATCGAAGCGACCCCCCTTTTCTTGGCTTATGCGGCTCATAAAGACTTCAAAGTCTATCAAATGGACGTGAAGACCGGCTTTCTCAATGGCGTATTAAAAGAGGAAGTCTATGTCGCTCAACCCGAAGGCTTTGTTGATCAAGCACACCCTGATCACGTCTATCGATTGGATAAAGCAGAAACCTGTGATTTCATAGTCTAATTCATTGTTTGGTTGAATCAGGGTTAATTAGGGTTCTGATTTTTCTCGCTGGACTTAAAGTTTTCTCGCTCAAGTTTTCGATCGCAGAAATTTCTCTATCGCAAAACTCCGCGCGAGATTTTTATCGATCAGAACACTAAGTCAGCACTAAAATCGTCTTTACTAAGAACGATTTTAGTAGAAGAATTTCGAGAGTTATTTAGCAAAAAACTTATTCGACGAAGACCTATTTTGACCTTTGCGCTCGCAAAACTTACCGTCGAATTGTTTTTGGTCAAAACTAATACAGTTTGACCAAGCCACAATTACTTTCGATCGAAAAACTTTTTCAGTCAACGAATTTATTCTGACTAAGCAAGAAACCTACTTTAAGTACTGTTTCTTGCGATCGAAATAAATTCACCATTAAAAGATTTTTCTCGATTGAAAGTATTTGCACAAATTTTTCTCGCTCGAAAATTTTCTCGCTGACACACTTTCTCGCACGAGAACAGTGACGTACATTTTACACGACTGAATTATTTTCGATCGCAAATCTAAAGATAGAATCGAAAATAATTCTCGACTGCTTTCATATTCAAACACTACTAACTAATTTGCTACTTGTGAAGCACATAACATCGCTCAAATCCATCAAACAACAACCGAAGATCCTTCGTCAACCAAAAAAAAGGAAGACGGAAGAGATGGATGCATACTCGCTAGGAAACGACAATCGTCCGCCGATCTTGCAACGCGATGAATACACAGTCTGGAGAAGCCGCTTTCTAAATTTCATAGATCTGAAAGATCAAGTCAAAAATCTATTCCAGTCACTCGAAGAGGGACCTGCACAATTTTGGGTTAACATAGCCAGTGATGACACGGCTACTCCCCGAATTCCCGCTACTAGGTGACTTAAGGAGCCTAGGGAGTACTCTATCGAGGAAAAGGCCCGCGCGAAGGCTGATCTAATAGCCATGAACACACTCATGCAAGGCATCCCTAATGACATTTATAGACATATAGACAGCCTCCCAACGGCTAAGGGAATGTGGGATGAGTTGCATATAGGATGATGCAAAGGACGGAGGTAGGCATTAAGGCCAAAAAGGCGAATATTCTCACTGCTTATGACTCCTTCAAAGCAAAGCCAGAGGAGAGCCTATATGATGTATACTAAAGATACCTCACTCTCCTCATGAGGAAGATAGAAATCTTGAAGACGAACATGGAAACAAATATCAGATTTCTATCTTCTCTGCCCTCAGACTGGAAAAAGATATCCACTCAACTTAGACAAAACAAAGATATGGAGGAGTTGGATATTCATGCAGTTTTTGATAATCTCGCCCAACACGAGGAAGATGTTTGCGAGATTCAGAGAGAGCAGAAGGGCAAGCAGGTTGACAACACCGTTGCTCTAGTCTCAGAGAAGCTTGGAACAAAGCCTCGCAAAGAGAAGATCGTTAGGCCTCCCTCCTCATCTGAGTCAGAAGAAGATTCAAAATCAGACGTCGAGCCAAGCATGAAGGCACTAGGGAAGCAGTTGGCCTTAATCGGAAAAATGATGAGCAAGAAATACTTCAAGAAGAAGTCCTCATCCTCGGCCAACAAACTTCGGACCTCAAGCTCTAAGAAGAAGGAACATGCACCAGAGAGCTCCGAAGTCAAGAACAATAAAGAGTCCAACAAATGCTTCAATTGTGGCAAGCTCGGTCATTTTGCCAGAGAATGCAGTCTTTCCAAGAAAAGATATGCTAATTACTACTCCAAGAAGCTTCAACTCACGAAGCAAAAGGAAGCAGAGTACCCCTCCAGAGCAGGACCACTGGCTCGAAGATACGTCTAGCTCTGGAGAAGAGAATCTTGCCTTCATGGCACGCCTTGACGACGACAGCGACGCCAAACATCCAACCAAAAGGACGAAGACGACGCATCCATCCACCTCGTCACAAGATATCTGTGGTACCTCGACTCTGATTGCTCCACACACATGACTGGAAATCAAGAGCTGCTGAGCAACTACAAAGACCGGCCAAACGGCAAAGTCAGATTCGGAAACAATGACTCAGCTCCCATTCTTGGATGTGGGGATATTATTTTGGAAACTCTGACGATAAAAAATGTCACTTATGTCGAAGGCCTCCATCATAACTTGTTCAGCATAGGCCAGTTCTGTGATAAAGGATTTCAAGTGGTCTTTCGCGCTGACCGGTGCAAAATTTTGGAGTCAGGACACAGAACTCCTTTACGGACTTCGGAAATCCAATCTTTACACGAGCAACCTGTCGTCCGTGTGGCCCTCGACAGCTGTATGCCTCATCTCTCAGACTGTTTTACAGAGGAACAGCTTATGGCATCAACGAATGTCCAATCTGAATATGAAAGCTCTCCAACGCCTCTCTATGAAAAAGTTGGTTCACGGTCTTCCAACTATACTACTACAAAAGGAGCATCAATGTTCGGCATGTCAATTAGGAAAAATGAAGCGAGCGTCTCATCATGTCAAGCGAATTGCGTCTACCTTTCGACCATTGAAACTAATCCACATGGACCTCTGTGGACCGATACAGACACAGAGTATCAATGGACGCAGGTACGTGCTAGTGATCGTCGATGACTTCTCTCACTACACTTGGATAAAGTTCCTCCGAACCAAAGATGCAGGGGACTTGATTATCAACTTTGTGAACACTACTCAGAATCTGTTGCAACAGACTATTCAAGTAATTCGAACAGACAATGGCACTGAGTTTAAGAACCAATACCTCAATGAGTTTTATCAGATACTTGGAATAAGTCAACAATTCCTAGCCGCAAAAACACCTCAACAAAATGGGGTCGTTGGAAGAAAAAACAAAACCCTAGTGGAAGCCGCTCATAGAATGTTGATCCATTCTAGTCTTCCACACTTTCTTTGGGCTGAAGTAGTAAATACCGCCTGTTTTGCCCAAAATAGAACGATGGTTCACAAGAGGTTCAACAAAACTCCGTACGAGATTATAAATAAGAGAGTACCCACATCTCGTTCTTTAAAGTCTTCGGGTGCAAGTGCTTTGTGGCGAACGACAGAGAGCAACGTGCAAAGTTCGACCCTAGAGCATTCCAAGTAACTTTCGTCGGTTACTCTTCAACATCAAAAGCGTATCGAGTATACATCAAGTCCAACTGCACGGTTAAGGAAAGGTATAACGTCACTTTTCACGAAGTGAACGATATGGCTCCTGTACACCTCAGTTCAGGACCCGTGCCAAACCCGATGGCTTCTAAACAAAACAGTTCTCGACCCGTGCTCAACCCGTTGGCTTCTGAAGACAACATCTCAGAAGCCGTATTCTGGTGTGTTGGCACAAAACCAACAGAAGATGGCAACAACTCAGCAATCACCGTCTGACGAAGCTCTAAGACTTGTGTTAGAAGACTTGGATTCCCTCTTTGAGCCTCTGCATCTGCCAGTCATCGTCAACTATACCCGACGTGGCCGTTGTACCAAGTTCTTCAACAGTCCCTGCCTCACCCGATTCAGATTTGCCACAGAACAATGAAGAACCTACCGTGAGTGTTGAGGAAGAATCACCAGAGTCGCTCCCTCCTAGTGCAGATTTGGAACTTCCTCACACAAATGAACAATCGGAGATCATTGGAAATCTAGACCCACAAATGGCTGATGCATCATCTTCAGCTTTGCCACATGAGCTCAAGTGGACTAGAGCTCACCCGATTGATCAAATAATTGGCGATCCTTCGAGGGGAGTAAGGACACAACATCAACACAGTCTTTTCAGTTGCTTCTTAAGCGAAAATGAGCCTACTAAGGTAGCAGGCGCACTACGACACTCGGATTGGATTATTGCAATGCAAGAGGAAACCAATCAATTCGAACGTTAAGTGTGGAAATTAGTACCCCGTCTGCATGGGAAAACTATCATCGGAACAAAATGGGGTATTTAATACGAAAAGAATGAAGGTGGCGAAGTCATCAGGAACAAAGCACGATTAGTTGCAAAGGGATACAACCAACTGGAAGGCATTGACTACGACGAAACGTATGCTCCTGTTGCTCGAATTGTAGCCATTCGTCTCTTATTAGCTTACGCAGCTCATAAAGACTTCAAGGTCTATCAAATGGACGTTAAAACCGCCTTTCTCAACGGTGGACTTAAAGAAGACGGCTATGTCGCTCAACCAGACGGCTTCGTTGATCAAGAATATCTCGATCATGTCTATCGATTGGATAAAGCTCTCTACGGACTAAAACAAGCCCCACGTGCTTGGTATGATGTCCTGAGTGACTTCCTCGTAATGTCTGGATTTATTCGAGGAACAATCGATAGGACCCTCTTCATCAAATGGCAAGACATGGATCTGATGGTCGTTCAGGTTTACGTCGACATTTTCGGTTCAACAAATCCACGGCTTTGCAAGAAGTTTGAAGATCTTATGAAGAGTAAATTCGAAATGAGCCACATGGGAGAGATGCTATTCTTCCTAGGACTTCAAGTCAGGCAGCTCGATGATGGGATATTTATCAGTCAAACAAAATTCATTAAGGACATCCTGAAAAAGTTCTATCAAGATCAGAGCAAGCCTCTCGGCACTCTCATGTCAACAAGTTCCAAGTTGGATGTCGATCCCTCAGGAAAATCGGTCGACATCACACTCTATCGCAGTATAATTGGATCTCTTCTCTACCTCACTTCTAGTCGGCCGGACATCATGTTTGCCACTTGTCTTTGTGCCCGCTTCCAAGCCGATTCCAAAGAATCCCACATGCTCGCGGTGAAGCGTATTCTTCGCTACCTTAAGGGCACAACTACCTTAGGACTACGGTATCCTACAGGTACGAACTTCAAACTTTGGCTATACTGACGCTGATTTTGCAGGTTGCCGAATGGACAGGAAAAGCACCTCCGGTGGCGCTCAATTTCTAGGCGAAAAGCTAGTTTGCTGGTCATCAAAGAAGCAAAATTGCGTCTCAACTTCTACAGCTGAGGCTGAATATGTCGCAGCCGCCAGCTGTTGCTCTCAAATGCTATGGATGCGGACTCAGCTTCACGATTATGGGTACAATTTAAATAATAACCCATATATAGTGATAGCCAAAGTGCCATAGCGATTACGTGCAATCCTATTCACCATTCACGCACGAAACACATAGACATTAGATATCACTTTATGAAAGATCACGTAGAAAAAGGCACCATTGACATGTACTTTATGAACACGGAATATCAACTAGCCGACATTTTCACCAAGGCATTGGATGAAAAACGATTCTAATTCCTTGTCGGAAATTAGGCATGTTGAACCTTTCGTGATATGTGCATTACCTGATCTTCTGTGCTATCACATGCTCTATTCTATGTGTTTTTCATGCTCATTTGTCTTATCTTGCGTGATAATAAAATAACAAAATAATAATAAATAAATAATATACATATACCTATAATATAAGGGAATGAAAAAATCTTTAGGATGCTCGATCTACGTCACAATTAGATTTCCCTGACATGCGACTGATTGCTTGCTTAATTTTGTCAGTCTAAGTCGCATTCTTGTGTCTAAAGCTCATTTAGTTCGCTCCACTAGACACAAAGCCACTTTACATAAGTGAGGATTCTGGCCTGTTATTTTTCCTTTCTATTGATTTATTCTTGAGTGAGTCACACATCAATGGCTTGTCTTAACTAGTGATTCTTGGCTTCATACTCACCTTTCGTTAGATCCTTAGGAAAATGATTAGAGCACCTAGGAAATTCCTCACTTGGCCTTACGTATATAAAATTTCAATCCTTTAATACAGCCTTTAGTCATCCATCTAGAGCCTTCTCCGATATCATTTTCTTCACTTGAAATCCTTTGAGCCTTCAACCGAACAACTAAGTCCTCGATGGAATATTCAATCGAGAAAAGGAGGGGGAGAAAACGAGACGACAAAGAAAAAAATGACAAGAGAAGGTGGAAAACACACACGAGTAATGCTCAACGCACAAAAATCAATCCAAATGAACCTGCCCCTCGACTATCACAATCTCACATCATGAGAAGGGGGCATGGATCTTGCTGTGAACTTCTTCATCGATAATCTCGTACACTCGTCACAACGGCTGGAAAGAGGAGCACCACGAAGTGAACTTCTCCAACGATAATCCTGTCTTATATCGAGACAACGAGAAGAGGAGCACGACATGGGTTCGAATTCCACAACTGCGAACTTCTTCAAATCGATAATCTCTGAAACCTCACTAGGGATTAAAAGAAAAGGAGCGCGGTATCGGCCCGAGAACGAACAAGAAGATCTTCGACTTAGATAAACTCTCAGCCTCATAGAGAAGCGGAGCTTCAGCTTGAGCAAGTGCAGACTGAGTCAAAGAAAAATCGTTAAAGGATGAGAAAGATAAGCAATAAGAAGAAAAACGACAAAAAGGAGGAGAACGACGAAGAAAAGAAAGAAGATCCTTAGTCCACAATTCCAAAATCTATCCATCCCTTCTTAGTCAGAGCTAAATTAAAACCTTTCACAGTCTCTTTGATTCCACATCGATGATCTTTCGCAAAGGTGAAATGAGTAAAATGCCTCGATCACAGGTAAATTGACTTAAGATTGCTTGTGTTGACTAGAGTGATATAAATATAATCATCCCATCGAGTGCTAGGGTGAACCCGGTGAGAGCTGTCGAAATGGATCATTCTATGAACTTAGGACTCTTTAGTTTGACGACATGACTTGACGGTATATGATCTTTTCAAGTGTCCTGTGAAATTTTAGGCGTGACAATGATCATAGCAAAATAATCTGACCCCATACTATTAATATGCATATGAAAATGATATATATATATATATAGATATATACACACTGAAGGTGCGATTACACACACTGAAGGTGCGATTACACACACACATTGGCGGGTACTGAGCGGCACTGTTCCATTGCCTTATACTCTCTTTCTCCGGTGGAGATCGCCGCGGCTATGGCCAAGAAGAAGAGGATAACAAAAAGGAGTCCCTCAACGCCTGAAATGGGGTCGACAAATACTAATGACAAGAAAGGGGTTACCGAAAGCACACTTCAAAATACTTCACAAGCAAATGAAACCACACTTGAGACTATTACGAAATTGGTTGGGCAATATGTTGGGAGTCCGACGGGTAACAAGTCGGCTCGGGAACTGGTGGACCGCACCTTGAGGGAACTCAAGGGGAAGAAAGACAATGCTGATGAACAAGGGGACATGGGTAAAGCAAGCAGTCAGTCCATTTGGGAAAAGTTTGACATATCAAAGCTGCGGAACGTGGGACAAACTGGAATATGTTGAACGTGTGTTGACCAAGGGTGTGGAACTAGGACAGATTGAAATAGAGGATATATCGGAGGAGATTAATTACTGGAACACAACGATTGTGTGTTATGTACTCGGCTCGAAACGTTTTTGAACCGGATGTGGAAGAAGTATGGTATACAGAAGATCCTGCAGGTGCGGGCAGGCCTGTTTCTGGTCAAATTTGAGTCCATGGAAACGCGTGACAAAGTGTTGCAGGAGGAGGTACTGCAATTTGATAAAAAGCCGGTTATCCTAGCCCCATGGACCCCTAACACACAATTCAAAAAGGGGGAAGTGGAAAAGATTCCTATCTGGATCCAATTCCCACAACTAGAACTCAAATATTGGGGTGCAAAGAGCCTGAGCAAGCTAGCTAGCCTTGTGGGGAAACCCATCATGGCAGATGGGGTAACAGAGAGAAGGGAAAGGATTCAATATGCGAGATTTTGGTCGAAGTTGAAATAAAACAGGACCTGAAGGAATCGATATCTTTCATCAATGAGTATGGCCAAATCAGTGAACAAAAGGTGGTTTATGAATGGAAACCTACCAAATGTGCTAATTGTGGAATGTATGGTCATGAAAAGGATGACTGTAGGAAAGGTGGGGCTAAAAAAGTCGTCCAACAAAATACAGCCCTAGATGGAACAAAAGAAGCTAAGGGGGCTTAGAGAAAACTGGTCCAAAACTGGATGATAATCAGATAGGACAGGCTCATGCCTTGGAAGAAGAGATATCATTGGATAATACCAAAGAGGACTCGCAGCAGCCCCCACAGGAAGTAGGTAGGAAGTCTGATGAATGGCTTATACAAGGAAGAAGAAGAACATACAAGGAAAAAGGAGAGTTTGAGAAAGGAGATTCCAGTCGAGAGCCGGGTAATGGAGCCCAAGCCTTTGCACAGAGGCTTGGTTTCCCCCCTCATGGATAGATCCCTTGTGTGGAATGTGAGGGGTATGAACACCCCTCACAAACAAGCCGAGATTTGTCTGCTTTGTCAAAAACTACAGATAAATCTGGCTTGTTTTGTCGAGACAAAAATAAAAAAAGTAAATATAGATAGGGTAATGGAAAAATGTTTTAGAGGATGGCAACATGTTAATAATCTGGAATGCCACCCCAATGGGAGAATAGTAGCAGCTTGGCAGAATGAATGGGCTGGGAGCATCATAAGGAAGACTGATCAACTAATACATGTTAGAATGAGAAGACAAGGAGAGGAGTTTATGATGACTTGTGTCTATGGACATAACAGCATAACAAAAGGAATGGAGCTATGGAAAGACATCAGAGGACTGCAGCAAGCTCATCTCCCATGGGTAATATGGGGTGATTTTAACAATGTACTTAATATGGGGGATAGAATTGGGGGAGCACCAGTGCTTGTTTCTGAATGTGAAGGGTTCAGGGAATGTGTTAGGGACTGTGAACTTGCTGAAATGACAAGGAAAGGGAATCATTTTACTTGGACCAACAGACAGGACAAGGAGAATACAGTGTGGAGCAAAATTGGCTGGGTCCTAGTTAACACTGCCTGGTTAGAGCATTTCCCTGATAGAGAGGCTCATGTACTGGAGGAAAATATATCTGATCATACGCCCATTATGATCAGGAAAGTGGGATCGCAAGGACCAAACAGAAAGACATTCAAATTCCAAACATGTGGGTTGATGCACCTCAATTTTTGGGGATAGTGGCTGAGGTCTGGAAGGGTACATATGCAGGAAAATGCGAGTGGAATCTGCTACATAAACTAAGGGATCTGAAAGGCTCTCTTAAAGAATTGAACAGGAACCAGTTTCCTGATATTCTGAATTCCAGGGACAGGAGTAGACAAAGGTTGAAGGAAATCCAAGCTCAACTGCATGGTGATCCTTTTAACATACCCTTGATACAAGAAGAGAAGAGATGTGCTACAGAGTTTGAGAGAATGAGCAAGGCTGCAACCAAGTTCCTGGCTCAGGGAGCTAAAGCAGCATGGCTGGTACAGGGAGACAGGAACACAAGATACTTTCATGACCTGGTAAAAAACAGAACTGCAGGGAATAGAATATCCTCTATTTACACAGAAACAGGGGACCTACTTGAGCAGCCGGAGGATATTGCTGCACACCTTGTGGCATATTATAAGGGGATATTGGGGACAAAAATGGAACATGTTACTGCAGTAGAGGATGATATAATAAAGCAAGGGCATATCCTAACCATTGAGGAGCAGATGGAGATGAGTAGGCCATTCAGTAGAGATGACATAAAGAGGGCAATGTTTTCTATTCCCAGCGATAAAGCTCCGGGTCCGGATGGGTACAACAGTAAATTTTATAAGGCATGGAAATTGGTGGGAGATGATATCACACAGGTGATACTGAATTTTTTCCGGAACAGTCAAATGATGAAGACCCTCAATAGGACTACTATTACATTAATTCTTTTTTTTTTCAAAGAACTATTACATTAATTCCAAAGGTTGAACATCCCAGTTGTGCAAAAGAATACAGACCCATATCATGTTGCAATACTATCTACAAATGTATTGCAAAGCTGATTTGCTCCAGAATCAGACTGGTACTGCCCAAACTGGTTCAGGATAACCAAGGGGCCTTCGTGCCTGGAAGATCCATTGCCCATAATATCCTAATCACACAGGAGCTATTAAGGCTGTACAAAAGAAGGGCAGTGTCACCTCGGTGTCGGTTGAAAATTGACTTAAAGAAGGCATATGATATGGTAGAATGGGAGTTCATAATCAGCTTGCTGCAGAAGATGAATTTCCCTGTCAGAATGGTGAAATGGATTGAGGCATGTAGTATAGGAGTCACATACCAAATCTTTGTCAATGGCAGCTTGGAAGGAAACATAAAAGGAGCTAGGGGGATAAGGCAAGGAGATCCCATGTCCCCTTTGCTGTTTGTTCTGGTGATGGAGTATTTCACCCGGAAGCTTAGACATGTAGCTGCTGGAAAAGACTTCAGATATCACCCATTGTGCAAACAAGTAAAGATGGTTAATCTCTGTTTTGCAGATGATTTGATCATAATGTGCAAAGGACACAGGAACTCTCTTAAGCTGATCATGGAAAGTTTGCACCAGTTTCACAGAACCACTGGTTTGGAGGCCAACAACAGCAAATCACTTATTTACCTAGCTGGTGTGAAGGGAAGAGCTAGACAGAATATGATAGATTTAACAGGTTTTGCTGAAGGGAAGTTTCCAATGAGGTCTTTGGGGTGCCCATATCACCCACCAAATTGACCAGAGCGGAGTGTCAAGAACCGGTAGATAGGATAGTGAAAAGAATAACCTGCTGGACCACAAGGCACCTCTCATACGCAGGAAGATGCTGCCTTATCAATTCTGTGCTGCTATCTCTACACAGTTACTGGGGTTCAATTTTTGTACTGCCAAGAAGTGTGGTGAAACTGGTTGATGGAAAGTGTAGAGAATTCCTGTGGGGGAAGAAGGACACGGGTAGAATGCAAGCTCTGGCAGCCTGGACTTGGTGTGCAGAAGAAAGAGTTGTGGCGGCTTAAACATCAAACACTGTGGAGATTGGAACTTTGCTTGCATAGGTAGACTAATGTGGGACATTGCAGGGAAGAAGGATTGTTTATGGATTCGCTGGCTGGATGGGGTGTACCTGCGGGATGGAGATTTTTGGACTCACACAGTACCAAATGACTGTAGTTGGACTTCGAGGAAACTCAACAAGATAAAGGAGTTATTCAGGAATGGGTGTGATCAGGGCCGGTGGATGGCACATGAGTCAGGAAGGTACACAATCTCATCAGCCTACAACTGGTTGAGCCGCCATCGAGAAGAGAAGTATGAGTTAGCTGAGGCTATCTGGAACGGATGGTCTGTTCCCAAGCATGCATTGATGCTATGGCTGATTGTTCATGGAAGGATTATAACCAGGACCTCCTGCAGAGATGGGGCATGATGACTCCTGACTCGACATGCCTATTGTGTAGGAATGCAGAGGAATCTATCCATCATTTGTTCCTGATGTGTGAATTCAGTAAATGTATCAGAGAAGGAATTCAGATATGGCTCAAGACACGGATTCCTGAGGACCTCGAGGGGGTAAAAAGATCATTAAAACGCCTGGGGAAGAGGAAGCATAAAGTATGTAAAGTGCAAATAATGGTGTTAACTGCAATGATATACATGATCTGGATTGAAGGAAATAGGAGACTTCACGGGGAGGAAGCAAGATCAGGGGAGGAGTTGGTGAGACTGATTAAGAGAGGAGCAATGGATCAGATAACTAGCTTGAGGATGCTAACTACAAAGCGGAGCGAACAAGACTATATGCAGCAACTACTGATATAGGTTTGGGTAGAATATGTGAATGATAGTTGACTTGTACAGACAATTGTGGACTCACAGTGGTAATGATAACTATATTACCAAAATATATAGATATATGATATTTTTTCTGAAAAATTTATTCCATTATGAAAAAAATAATAATAATAATAAAAAAAACAAAACAATTCGCATATTTTGAAATGAAATTTTATATGCGTTGACTTGTTTAAATGCGATTATCTATTTTTGCTCATACCCTCGCGCGAAAATGGAAGTTACATGTACAGGGGAACACGTATCTAGGCTAAATGTGTTGAATTCGCGTATCCCAAAATTTGGTGCATTATTTGAGGGGGAGCATTTACAAACTTATGCCTTAAAAGATCCAAATATTTTTAATGATCTTCCTCTAAGTGATGCAGAAACAATGTGGAGGTCAAGAATTCTTCAAAACTTGGAGTATTCGGCATAAAACTTGTTGGTTGGTTAAATTTTTTATCGCTAACATCTTTATATGGTTTTTGAATTTAACCAATTGTTCTTATGAAGGGGAGCGTCACTAAAACAAGTATTGCTTCCATAATTAACTCTTATCATTATCGAACATTTTGCTCTAAAGTTCTGCAGATTTGCGAAATCTGATTTTGGAGCCAGATGTCATCATTCGAAATTTCAGGGAGTTAATTGCATTTATTTTCATATCTAGGAGGAGCAATTATGTGGTTGAAAACTTAAACTCGGGGTCTGCTTGAAATATATTGAATTTTTTAATAAAAAATTTGGGCTAAATTTGTAGTTTTCGATCAAAGAATTATCGATCGAAAATTAACTTGGGACCAAATGGCAAATTTCGCTTCAATTTCTCGAGCGAAAATCAAAACAGGAACCAAGTTTCTCGATCGCAAATTCTTTGATCGCAAACAATAATGGGCCTTGAACTTCAAATGTCGAATAAATGTCTAATCAACACATTTAACGAATTAAATTCTTGCAGTCGAAAATTCCCAAATACACGTAAAAACCCTCAATCGAAAAATTCAACAGTCAAATTCTCTCGCGCAAAACTTTTGCTCTCAAAAGACGAACGTCAAAATCTTCAAAATCTTTCGATTTTTCACCTAATTTTCGTCTTCTGAAGGTAGATTTGACTTCCTTTAGGGTTTATCGTGCATTTAAACTAGATTTGCATCTATATTCTGTGATCTTTTGCCTGATTCTATGTTAAAATCTTGAGTGTACAGAATGAGAAAACTCGAATGATATTTTGCAGTATTTACGAGCATTCTAGGTGTATAATCTGGGTTAAATCTGCATTTAATATAGTTTTAAGCATTATAGGAACATAACGTTTCGATTATTTGCGTTCATAAAGGTTGATTTTGAGTTCGACTAAACTGGGTTTTTCAAGTGTTTAAAGGTGTTGAAGAACTTTCTCGATCGTAAACAGTGTCAATTGAATTTCGATTTGATTGATTCACTATTTGCATCGTAAAAGAGTTTCGATCGCTAAAATTCTATTTGGTCGATAACATAATAACGCTGATCGATAAATAATTACTATCGAGAAATTGATTTTGATTTTATGCGAACGAAAAGAATATTGAACTGAATAGATAAATAATTTTCGAGCGCAAAACTTACTGTCGAAAATTTCGACTTCAGTTTTGTTCTTGGTCGAGAATTTTAGCAAGGAAAAATTAATTTTTCGACGATGAAATTTCTCGATCGTAAAAGCACGCAGCGATTAATGATCGATCGAAAATTTTCTCGATGACTTAGTATCTCGTTGACAATTTTCTCGATCGTAAACTTTCGCAGCAAAAAAAAAAACTTTTAAAATCGAAAATCTTTCTGGCTCAATAAATTTCACATCTAAAAATTTTATTCACGCGCAAAAAATTTTTCGATCGTAAATTTACATGGAAATCTAATTTCTCGATCGTACATTTACACGAAAATTTTTCTCGACCGTAAAATTTCTCGGCTACAGTACCACAATATCAGTTCAAACACTTAGAAATTTTCTAAGTCCTTTTTCAACTGTAGCTGTCATTAGCGAATAAGATTTTCGATCGCAAATATTTAGTTCGAAATCACATTTAGGCAATTCAATTGAGAATTTCATTTCTCGAGCTATAAAAAGCACGGAGTGAATAGTACTTTAACACTTAGCAAAATTTTCGACCAATTTTGTTGAACTTACATGCATATGTCGAAAATAAAATTATTTCTTCAAAATTCACTCTATATGACCTATATGTGCATTGACATTTCCACTACGATTGTATCAAACATGTTATAATTAGCTTCATCATTATGGTCTGATAAATTCGAATTCCCACTAAATTTAATGTAGCGAATGATTTGAATATGTATTTCAGATGGATCAATACCCTACCTACAACCATATATACGAGAAGGCCATGTACCTTAACGTCTACGACACGAACTTCCAACTGAATCTGACCACCTTCCGGTGTCCAGGCGACATCATCGTGTCCATACTACAAGGCCATCCATTATGACATGCTCTTACGGTGACGGCCTCAGTGCCGATGGTCTACCTCCAACAGTTTTGGGGTATGATCAAGAGTCTCATCATGAACGGGGCGTATCACTTCACTAGCGTTGTAGGGATGAGGCACATCTGTATGAGCAAGAATGAACTCAGATTTCTGCTCGACCTCCCTCACAGCCAAAATTACGAACCCCTCCCATCAGATGCAGAATTGGTGCATGATTTCCTCCAGATGGGGTACCGTCCGCCGCTCACCAAGCTAGCTCATATTTAGGGCAACGGGATTTCCCATCCGTGGAAGACACTTTTTGGCATAATCAATAAGTGTTTGTCCCCGAAGCATTGACTTCGACAAAGGCAACGGCCACATCCTCCGGATATTTCACGGAGTAATGTTCTCGCAGAATTACGATTTCGCTCAACTGATCTGGAACGACCTCGCAGAACAGATCAGACAGAAAGAGAACAAACGGTCCAATAATGTGCCGTATGCGAGATGGTTGTCCGTCAACATCCGACAAAAAATGGAGATGTACGAGCAGAATATACCTCGCCTGCCTCCAGGAGGAAACTATCAGCCACCTAGGCTCAAGTTCTTCCACAACCCCAGACTCGTGGACCTAGCCCAGCCATCGATGGCCATTCCGCTCGAGCTGCTACGTCTCACCGACCCAGCGGGAGATGAATATCAGCGGTACTGTCGGGAACATCATTTGACTGAGCAGATGATTCGAGGGCCCCCGACAAGGTCCCAAGTGAGCCCTCCACAACAACAGCCTAGTCCTGAAGACATGATGATTGATGAAGTGGCTCAGGAACTAGAGATGGAGCCCCCAACTTGTAGCACCCGGTTCCCCGTAAGTCTTTAGGGCCAATAAATTACGTATATGACCTAAGTAATTACGTGTCTAATCCCGTACTCAATATATGCTTATGTGAATCATGTACGACTATGTGCCCTTAAGTTCGGGTCTATATGACTTCAGGCTGTGTGATTTAATTTCCTAAATGTGCTACGAATTAGGACTATGTGTTATAAGGACTTAGAAGATTTTTATCACTAGTACATGTGGCACGCACACGAGAAATCGCCGAGCTCAAATTGAGCAAATTAGAAATCGGCCGATTCCCATATACTTAGAAGCTAAAATCATCGAACAAATCGAGTGGGAATCAGGCGAATTAACGGGCGATTAGTAACAAGAAACATGTGGCATGACAAGGGGAAATCGCCGAACTTATACTTAAGTGATTGGAAATCGGGCGATCGTGGAACGAAATCGCTGAGGTTGAGCAAGTAGAAATGAGGACAGGAATCGGGCGATTCCTCAGACTAACCCTAGAGATCGGACGATTTATGCGTCGATCGATTTGAAAATAAACTAGAAACTTAGGTCCAACACCCGATAAAATTTGGACTATGACTGAATGATAAAAGAAACTATAGGGACAACTTTTCCTTAAGATAAGGAGAGTCACGTTAAGTCTATTCCCATTTCTCCATACCTATGATGTATAAAATATCTAACCTAACAATCCAAACCCTTAACCTCACTCAATAACCATCGACACCTAAAAGCAAGAAAGAAAAGAGAAGAGGCCGAGAGGATTCATCCCAAAGGACCACTCCAATCTGCTCGGGATTTCGAGTAAGCGAACTTATCACCCTAAACTACTTTGGTTTCCATTACTAAGTGTTAAAGCATGTTCAAGATGTAAGGGACTTAGGAACTTGAATGTACCATAGACGGCAAAACCCTAGGATTTGAAATGAAATCATAACTTAGAGTTTCCATCGAGATTATTGCTTGATTCGGGCTAGTCTAACTTGCGCTGAGGCTCATTACTTCAGCAAGAAAAGATCCTTGGGTGGTGTTCGACATTTTGAGGCAGAATGAAGCCGTAGAACTTAGAAATTCAGGGTAGAAGTAACTAGGAATGTGGTTTCGGGCGATTCTCTTAGGATTGGTGACAAAATCGGGCGATTTGTTACCTATAGGAAATCAGGCGAAATGTACCATGTTAGTAAACGGAATCGGGCGATTCCATGCAAACTTAAATCGGGCAATTTCCCCATGCACACGTAAATCGGGCAAATTCTTGCCATAACACGTGTCAAGCGGAGGTGAAATCGCCGAGCTTCTCTAATCGATTTCCACCCTTGCAAACCCTCAAATCGGCCGAAAACAATCCTCATCCCATGCATGGTTTCGGGCTGACGTCATGATGACGAAAAGACACGGCGATTTACAAATCGGCCGATGGAAGATCTTATACGAATTAAATCGGGCGAAACCGTGGTCGAGGCTGGCACAAATCGGGCGATTTGTTATCTACATGGAATTGAATGATTTTGATGAAACCTATACGTGGCACGAGTAGAACAAATCGCCGAGTTTTGGTTCATGATATCACAATCGGGTGACTAACAAGGCGATTCATAGATCGGGCGGAACCAAGCCATAATAACCACTAATCGAAACCAAGATTTTACAATTTGATTAGGTCAAATCGGGCGAATACAACCATCCCAATCTTTAATCTTCGCCGAGCTCTCTATGATAGGGAAATTCATTACTCTAACTTGGAAATCGATTGAAGTAATAAGTCTGCTGAGATAAGTAGAGTGGATTGAGGTTTAGAAAACTAGTACAAGTCCAATAACTTGTACGATGAAAAGTTGCATTTCGACGAGTTAGTTAAGGAAAGCAAAATACTAACATTCTAACCTTTTTATTTAAAGGTCGTATGTTAGGAGCAGACGAGGAGAATATTAATTTCGCTCGGACGACAGGTAAGTAGAAATCCAACTATGACACACAACTTGTTTTACGTGCCTAAATTGCGTGATTACGTGCCTACGTGGTTTCATGAATTCGTGAATTGATTGTAGTATTTTAATATGGTAAGTTTATGTTACATTTACTTGCATATGCATATTCATGTGCGCGCACGAACTCATGAGGGAGGGTCGTGGGACTGAGTGTGCATACTATTATGTCGTTTGTATGCGACGAGGACCCGCCGATATAGGCCGGTGTGTCGACTCGCAGTTGAGTCACGGACGACTTCTATGGCACCCTATACGGCGTACGACGCCGGTTATTATGATGAGGCAGGAGGAGCGGCCCAGGAAGGAGCGACCTAGCTATGCTAGCGTAGGCTAACTGGCGTAGGCGATTGCCCTATTTGCGGAAGGAGCGACCTGGAAGGAGCGACCTTGGGGGAATCCTAGCGTAGGCTACCAGCGTAGGCTACCGTATGGCAGAGGGGACGACCTGGGAGGGTGCGACCTAGGGAAACTAGCATAGGCTACCCAGCGTGGGTCGCTGTCACGATCCTATTGAGGATATTGAGCTCTTAGTGGTGCATAGTAAGTGCGTCGAGGGCCCTGAGTGATACTAGTATGAGTACTAGGAGCATTGACGCGGATCGCCTTTGCGGAGTGTTATGTGCATCGGCGTGGATTGCCTTTGCGTAGTGATGTTATGCATCGGCGTGGATTGCCTTTGCAGGGGAGTGACACGTGCATACATGCATGATTTCTGCTTACTGAGCCTCGGTGGCTCATTCCTTACGTTGTGTGTTGTAGGCATCGACGACCACGGTATGTGATGAACGACAAGGCCGACCTTTTGAAGCTTCGTGCTACTTTTGGAGTGGACGTGTGTGTGTGGATGACGACCTGTGAGGCCGGGCGCATAGGAGCTTTTGCTGTGCCGACACGCCTTCACCTTTGTAGTTAGACCATGTCTGGAGCATAATGTCCGACATGCATTCTTTTGTCCTGTACAGACGATGTTTCCATTACATAGATGGAAAATGAAAAAATTTATACGCATCTCTGATGCAATTCACTGCTCACAACTCGCTAGGCATATAGGAACACGCTAGAATATAGGATTAGGAGGTCGGGTCGCCACAGGGCCCAACTCATGAGGAAATAGTGCCAGATGTTGAGTCCACGCTAATAGATGTCGTGCTCAAGAGCTGGAACTCGAAGCTCCACAAGTACCACTTGGTGCTGAAGTGCCCATCATTGTCGGTGTGCTCGAAGAACCTATTGAGGAAGGTATTCTAGCAGCACAGCCTGAGGCGGAAATGGGGCACCTCTCACCACCGCTGGCTCTAAGCCAGAAACAGAGGCTCTCATTTAAAAAATACAACCTATCGAGCCTCCGGCGATGGAACCAGCTAGTGAGGATGCAGCACAAGGACTTTCACCTCACACGACTACCCCATCAGACACGGAGTCAGATGAGGAGATTCAGTTGATAAGAAGGACTCCGAGACGACTAAGTATATCACTTGAGTCCATCTTCACCGCCGTCACCACCGCACCAGATGTAATACCCGTATATTTTTATGTAATTCTGTGGGTTAGGAAGTCTGATAAAGAAATTTCAGTTGTACAATAAATGCATAAATTCCTATGGTTCTGGATTCCAAAGTTATCCAAGAAGCTAAGTAGAACTTGTAAGGTTAGAATAAAATTAATTTGGCTATGTTTAGATGGGGTGTATTCCGAAATAAAGCCCACAAGCCCAAAGTATATGAGATAACTATAAGATTACTTAACTCTTAGGTAAAACTCGTCATCTACCAAGTTGTCTAATCAACATCATTTTTTTTACTTCAGTACATATCCGTATTTATGAATTAAAAACAAATTTTGATAACTACAAAAGATATCATACGAAGGAATGTGAGAAAGAAACGAAAGAACCTCAGCTACATAAATCCAATAATTTAAAAACTCAAGCAAGGTATTATCTCTTGAACCTAATATATTCAGATTGTTCTGGTTAGTTAAATGCCGCTTGTTGCAACTAGGTGATGATTATACGTAATTTCGTGGGTTACCATGTTTATAAAAACCCCAACTGGAATTATTTTGAATGTTCTATGATTATATGTGGGACTTCTGAATGAATTATATGTTCTAAAACCCTAATTTTGGGCTTGTTTTGGGTGCTGACATTCTACTCCTTTTACACATGAACATATATGATTATTAACCTTCGAGCCGTGTGGTGGAGAAATCTTTTGAGACGCATGAGGATTTGCAATCTTCATGTTCATAGAAAACCCTAACCTCTTCAAGTTCGATGGGTTATATGGTAAAACAGAAGTATTAACAGTTTTTGGAACATGAAATATTGATATGTAGAACGTATGCTTTTCTGGAATTAGTCTAGATTTTTAAGGTGATTATAGCGATATAGATTTCGATAATTTTGGGATATTTAGTGTTCTTAGGGAAATTGAATAAGTTTCGGGTGATAAGTAGAATCTCGAGATGTACAATTAGGAGGATTTCGAAATGTGTGATAGATGGAATTCGACAAATATAATAGAAAGAAATCGAGCTCTGATAATTCTTATACATAGATGTCGAGATATAATTTTCATAGAAGAATCTCGAGATACATAGTGAAGAAACTCCAAAATGTAGAATAGAACTCAACATGGAAAGAATTCGACATCTTCAGAAGTTTCGACATGGTTTAAGGACCTCGACATTATCATATTTCGAGATATATCATATTGAATTTCGAAATGTGATAACTTGTTCAAAGTAGAATCTCAAGATATATCAGAAGAAGTTCGAGATGTTTGATACTAATAATAAAGGTCTCGACATTATTATAGAGAGGATTTCGGCAACATGTTGATCTCGACATTTGTAAGGGTTCGACATTGTATGAAAAGATTTCGACATATAACATATAAAGGTTTTCAAGATAATTCTCGATCATGGTAATATCTCGACATAGAAAGATTCGAGCTCATCATAGTTCTCGACATTGTCTTAAGGTTTCGACACAATATAATTTCAGCATTTTAAAAGCTTTCTACACTTAATAAATTTCGGTATTTTAGGATTTCGCTGTTTCTAGGGTTTTGATATTTTAGGGTTTATTTATTTATTGGGGTTTCATTATTTTAAGGTTTTCATTATTTTAGGGTTTCTGATATTTTTAGGGTTTTCATAATTAGGGTTCGAGAATTTGTAGACTTACCTGACTTAACAAATACATTGATATGATAATATTTTCAATACTCAGAGGATCGGAGCGTAGTACCAGACTTCGTTACTAATTTTATCAGGAGGACAGGTAGGTGAATTATTCAGCTACAATGCGTAAACACCTATGTGATATTTACGTGCTTCTATGTGATTAAATGAAAGTTTTACGTGTTTTACGTACGTCTCACGTGAAAACATGTTTTTAAGTTATCACGTTTATATGCATGGCATATGCATATCGTATCACAAGAGTGAGATATTTACACCGTATTGAGACAGTGAAGACTTGGGATATTGACGAGCGGGCTAGACTGAGATGATTGTGATTGTTGACTTGTTGAGGAGTCGAGGTTGGTACTCATATGACACCTGACGGCAGACAGGCGTGATCGATCTGTCTACTCGGGCGTGAACGTCCCGAGGTGCAAAACCATCGTGATTTTATTTTTAGCGGAGGGAGCGACCTGACAGGGCAGTTGCGTGATCGTCAAAACGCTGTCGGCGTAGGCTACCGCTTACGGAAGAGCGGCCTAGCAGGGCAGTTGCGTGATCGTCAAAACGCTGCTAGTGTAAGCTTCCATATATTATTATTATGGGCGCATGAGGTGTCGAGTCTGACCTAGGGCCCTATGTTGTGTGATCTGAGATAGGATTGTGAAAAGAGAAAGAGTGAACATTGCTGTAGGACCCCGGTCCCTGAAAATTAGGTCGGCCAATAAATGATGTATGTGACTTAAATGATCATGTGTTTAAAATGCGCACGTGTTATCTGTTTATGCGATTTCATGAATTCTATGCTCGTAACTTTTATGAGAATTAAGTGAAATTATGCGACATTAATTATGTGTTTGCGATGACTTCCAACAAGGAGGAAATTTCCGAGAATGGAATATAGAATGTGGGCTAGGATTTTATTGGGCTATGAACCCATTATGATGGGAATTACCAAGTGGGCTAAAAGTAGAATTAGGCCCAATTCAAGAAATATCAACTTGGGAGACAAATTCCCATGAATTAAGCAAAACTCACGCCTACTCTAATACCCTCTTGTCCATGCCTAAGATACATAGCCAATAAACAATTCAAACACACTTGAATTCACTCAAGAAAACTAACGAAAGCTCAAAAAGAAGAGAAGGAGAAAGCTGAGACGAATTTTCGAACCAAAAGCACTCCAAGAAGTTTGAAGATCGAAATTGGTAAGTAAAGCTAACTTCCTAAACTAACTCGACATCTTGTACCAAGATTAGTTAGTTAAACATGTTTAGGGTTAGACGATTTCCGAGACGAGGGAGCCATAAATTCGTGTTAAATGTTCTAAAGGTAGAGGAGAGGTTTAGAGCTTACAATTCTAGAAAGAATAAGCTAAGAATCGTGTTTCGATGGGATGAAGAAGATAATAAAATGCCGAGGTTCATGAGAAATGCATGTCGACATTTTCTAATTCAAAGGTCGAAATATAATGTCGAATGATAGATAAGAAGTCGACTTATCCGATCGAGATTTATTAAAAGTCGAGATGCCAAGTGAATATTGAAACGATAGGATAAAATGTCGAGCTCATGTCGACTTCTTCTGTTTCAAATGTCGAGAGATTAAGGAAGAATGTCGAAACCTTGTTAGGAAAGATGCCGAGATCTTTACATATCATATATCGACATTTAAATATAAGAAATGTCGAGATCCACCTATAAGAGATGTCGAGGCACAATGTCGAATGATAGCTAAAATGTGGAGCTTACATATCGAGATTTATATAATGTCGAGATGTCTAATGATAAATGTCGAAACCATAGTAAGGAAAGATGTCGAAACCATGTTAAGGAAAATGTCGAATGTTAAGATAGAAATGTCGAGCTTATATGTCGAGACCCACGTTGAGCCATGTCGACATCTTCCTCAAATGTCGAAATGCAATGTCGAGGTTAGAAAGTTAAAAAAAATAAAAAAAATAAAAAAAATGTCGAGACACCACATCGAGATTTTCCCAACAATGTCGAGATCCTATATGCAATATCGAGACTTATCAAATGTCGAAAGGCAATGTCGAAACCTTTATGCACATCGACATTTTTGTCATGTCCACCTCTCGACATCTTAAGTATGATATTTAGTTATATCTCGACATTGGTATATTATAGGTAATCTCGAAAACCCATACCGAAATCTTTACATACAACATTAAGGAAAATATTTCAACACTTTTCAAGTACATAGATAACCAATATTTTAGAAAATGTACTGACATAATAATTTTATGATTAAGGTCGAAAATTAGGAATTTCGCCGAACCAGTAGCAGTTAATCTACGGACTCCAGGTAAGTAGAAATTCAACTACGATACGTAACTTGCCTGCGTCCGATGATGTGAATTTACGTGCTCGTGCATTTTACGTGGAACGTGCATGTTACGACAAAAGTATTTTACATGCATGATAGCATGATCTGCATTTTTACATGAGCATGACATGAGCACTTGCACGCATAAGTAGTACGTATGACACGAGGTAAGAGCGTGCGTAAGATCGCCTGTGTGCAATGTATACTCGCCGATATTGGCGTTTGTGTCGACTCAATGAAGAGTCACGGCTCCCCTATGCAGCCATGGCAAAAGAAGCCATAAGGTCTGTATAAGAGGCTGGGGGAATACCCCGTATGCGGGAGATGCAACCTGGAGGATGCGGCCCGGGGCACGCACTGAGTAAGGGAAGATTCCTGCGGGTGACCTCCGCGGTTAGTGGCCCCGGTGTTGGCTACCAGTGAGAAGCGTCCGCGTGGAGGCCACACTGAGTAAGGGAAGATTCCTTCGGGTGACCTTCTAGTGTGAGAACCCCACAGATGAGATCTCTATGAAATGGCGCATAGAGGGATAGAAAGCCGAGGGCCCGTACGAAGTAAGAGTATAAGAAAATAAGTATGAGTCAGAAAAAAAAAGGTGCATACATGCATAACTTCTGCTTACTGAGCCTCGGTGGCTCATTCTTTATGTTACGTATTGTAGGTACTAACGATCACGGTACGTGATCCGACCTTTACGCGAGGCCGATCTTTTGAAGCTATTCGGCTGCTTTTGAGGTGGGAGTGTGTGTATGGATGACGACCTGTGAAGGCCGGGCGCATAGGGAGCTTTTGGCTGCACACACAAACACACACACACACTTGTATATCGTGTGGTTAGGGATACGATGGAATGTAGATGAGTTATGAACATTCTTTTGACATGTGTATAGTACTTCCGCACGCAAAGTTTAAAATGAAAAATTTTATTCGCATTTTTACACTATTGCTCTATATCAAAGCATTAGATATTTAATATTAGAACGGAATACGAGAGTGGGACGACGGGTCGTGAGAGAGTGGTATCAGAGCTTCGGTCACAGGTCCTGCAGACTGTCCATACACACACACTCAAAAGCGCAGAAACGGCCTTGCTTGTAAGTACCATGTTATGTGAATTGCTTGTATGGTTTGATTTATTGGCCTTAGGAATTATCAGGATAGGTGAAAATGGTTAGACATAGGGGTGAAGGAAGTAGGGAATCTGATCAGGGTAGAGATACCAATAATGGTTAGACATAGGGGTGAAGGCAACAGTCGGCCCAAATCCAGCAGCTGATCCAACAGCAAAATGCTGGTGGGCAATCAGCTAACCTACCTTCCCCACCCGAACGAATTGAGATGATCGGGGAGAGGTTCAGGAAGCTTAATCCTCCACAGTTTGAGGATGCTGTAGACCCCACATCCGCCGAGGATTGGCTAAGGACGCTGGAGAACATGTTCCAGTATAGCCGCACACCCGAGGCGGAAAAGGTTATGTGCGCTGCCTACCTATTGAGGGGGAGCGCTGGGCACTGGTGGGACACCGTCTCAGCCATCGAAAACCCTTTGACGATGAGCTGGGATCGGTTCAAGGAAATCTTTCGAGGAAAGTATTACACCGCCCCAGTCAGAGCCCAAAGGATGAATGAGTTCATCAACCTCCGCCAAGGGGCAATGACAGTGGCGGAATACATCAGGAAGTTCGAGCAGCTCTCAAGGTTTGCTGCTCATATGGTCAGTACAGATGCGCTCAAGATTGAGCGGTTCATGGGAGGGTTGAAACCCGAGCTGTACAGAGACGTGAGTATGGCCGGAATACAAGGAGCCACGTACGCGCAAGTGGCTGAGAGGGCGCTTGTGGCGGAGCAAGCCGAGGCAAGGATTGCTCGCCCTCAAGAAGCAAAGCGCAAGTTCGTACAAGGGCCGCAAGGGAGCGGAGGTAACCCAAAGCGGCAGTTCGTAGCCAAGGGTGGAAAACCGAACTTTCAGAATCGACCAGGACCACCCCCACAGTTTAACCCCAACCAGGGTAGACCTCAGCTGGACCTACCCGTATGCCCTAAGTGTGCGCGGAGGCACACGGGAGTCTGCCACTCTCAGAATGCCGTCTGCTTCAAATGTGGCAAGACGGGCCACTATCTGAGGGCATGTCCGGAAGGTGGATCCGGAAGCCAAGCTGGAAACCAAGCAGCACCACCAAAGGTACCAGCCAGGGTTTTCACTATAACCTCCGAGGAAGCGGAAAATAACCCGGCAGTGGTAACAGGTACCCTTCTCGTCTATGAAACCCCCACATGCATCCTAGTCGACTCGGGGGCAACTCACTCATTTGCATCCACTAAGTATGCCACGAGGGTAGGAGTCACGCCTCACCGAGCTGAGTGTGAGTTTAGGGTAACAGTTCCAAACGGGAATCCCACCCAAACTAACTATGTCCTACGGGATTGCCCAATAGTGATCGGGAGTAAGGAACTACCCATAGACCTCATAATCATTCCCATGAATGATTATGAGGTGATCCTCGGAATGGATTGGCTATCGAAGTACGGAGCCGTCATAGACTGCCACCGCAAGATAGTCACGCTCAATATGGACGGGGATGAACCCCTTAAGTTTGTAGGGACTAGTAAGGGGACTATGATCTCTAGGATATCAGCGCTGAAAGCCCAACGACTGATCAGATCAGGGTGCGAAGCCTATCTGGTATTCGCTATCAAGTCGGAGGAGGATCCCTCTCCGAAATTCGAGGAAGTGCCGGTAGTTAAGGAGTTCCCTGACGTATTCCCCGAGGAATTACCGGGACTACCACCCGAGTGAGAAATAGAGTTCGCTATAGATCTGGTACCTGGAGCGGCGCCAGTATCTAAGACCCCCTATCGGCTAGCACCGACGGAGATGAAGGAGTTAAAGGACCAACTCGACGAACTCCTGCAGAAGGAGTTCATACAGCCGAGTTTCTCTCCCTGAGGAGCGCCGGTGCTATTCGTGAAGAAGAAAGATGGGTCTATGCGACTATGCATAGACTACAGGGAGCTGAATAAGTTAACGATTAAGAACAAGTATCCACTCCCTAGGATAGACGATCTGTTCGATCAACTACAAGGCGCAACGGTTTTCTCCAAGATCGACTTAAGATCGGGCTACCATCAACTGAGGATCCGGAAGGAAGATGTCCCGAAGACGGCCTTTAGTACCCGTTATGGCCACTACGAGTTTCTGGTGATGCCATTCAGGCTGACTAATGCGCCTGCAGCTTTTATGGATTTAATGAACCGGGTGTTCAAACCCTACTTAGATAAGTTTGTCATCGTCTTCACATCCTAATCTACTCACGGACGAAGGAGGAGCACGAAGAACACCTGAGAACAGTTCTAGGAATACTACGGGACAAGCAACTATACGCCAAGTTCAAGAAGTGCGAATTTTGGCTCGACCAAGTCGCCCTCTTGGGGCATATAGCATCAGGAGAAGGGATTTCTGTAGACCCAAAGAAGATAGAAGCCATTAGCAATTGGCCCAGACCGACGAACGTAACGGAAATACGAAGTTTCCTCGGTCTGGCAGGATACTATAGGAAGTTTATAAAGGATTTCTCGAAAATAGCGTCGACACTGACGAGGCTGACCAGGAAGAATACTCCATTTCAATGGACCATGGAATGTGAACGGAGTTTCCAAGTGCTGAAGGAACGGCTTACGACAGCCCCAGTTCTCACAATACCTTCGGGAACCGGAGGGTTTACGGTGTATAGTGATGCGTCGAAGAACGGATTAGGGTGCGTACTAATGCAGAACGGGAACGTAGTAGCATACGCTTCCCGCCAACTGAAAGAGTACGAGAAAAATTACCCGACGCACGACCTAGAACTGGCGGCAGTGGTCTTTGCTCTCAAGATCTGGAGGCATTACCTCTATGGAGAGCAGTGTGAAATATACACGGACCACAAGAGCCTCAAGTACTTCTTTACGCAAAAGGAGCTGAATATGAGGCAGAGGAGATGGTTAGAATTAGTCAAGGATTATGACTGCGTAATCAACTACCACCCAGGCAAGGCGAACGTAGTAGCCGATGCCTTAAGCCGAAAAGCAGTCAGTGCAGAACTGAAACTGCTGGAAGTAGAAGTCGTATGGTTAGGCGAAGTTGAGGCGCAGCTAACGGCCTTAACTTTGCAACCAACACTGCTGGAGCAAATTAAGACAGCGCTAGGAGCAGACGAATTGTACGCAAAAATTAAGGAGGCACAGCCGGAACAAACAACCGGAGACCTCATGATACGGGAAGACGGACGACTGTATTTCAAGGATCGGTTGTACGTACCAGACAACGCTGAGCTAAGAAAGACGATAATGACGGAAGCCCATACTACTGCATACTCAGTACATCCAGGAGCGACGAAGATGTACAGAGGTTTAAAGGAGAACTACTGGTGGCCAGGCATGAAAAAGGACATCACGACTTTCGTGAGTCAGTGCCTGACGTGCCAGCAGATAAAAGCCGAGCATCAAAGGCCGGCGGGAACCCTCCAACCGTTACCCATTCCGGAATGGAAATGGGATAACATTATCATGGATTTCGTAGTAGGACTGCCGAGGAACACGAAGGGGCACGACGCGATTTGGGTAATTGTCGACAGACTCACCAAGTCCGCCCACTTCCTACCTATTAGCACGACGTTTTCCATGGAACGGTACGCGGAGCTCTATATTCAGGAGATAGTGCGACTGCATGGCGTTCCATCGTCGATAGTCTCGGATCGCGACTCCAGATTTCTTTCGAAATTCTGGACGAGCTTGCAAAACGCGATGGGAACGAAGCTATCTTTTAGTACCGCCTACCATCCACAGACGGACGGTCAGTCCGAGCGAACCATTCAGACCCTGGAGGACATGCTCCGAGCGTGTGTACTCGATTTCAAAGGGAATTCGAGTAAGTACCTCCCACTGATCGAGTTCTCATATAACAATAGTTACCACGTCACCATTGGGATGGCACCGTACGAAGCGCTATACGGGCGTAGGTGCAGATCCCCAGTACATTGGGACGAGGTTGGCGAACGGGCAGTGTTAGGCCCTGACATAGTACGGGAAATGACGGAAGCCATTACCACCATACGAGAAAGAATGCGAACGGCACAGAGTCGACAGAAAAGCTACGCTGATCGAAGACGTCGACCACTGGAATTCAAAGAAGACGATATGGTGTTTGTTAAAGTATCGCCGATGAAGGGCGTGAAAAGGTTTGGGAAGAAAGGAAAGCTAAGTCCTAGGTATATAGGACCATTTCGGATACTGAAGAGGGTAGGCGAGGTAGCATACCAACTGGAGCTGCCTGCGTCATTATCGCAAGTGCATGACGTGTTCCACGTCTCGACACTGCGAAAATACCTAGCCGACCCGAACCACATTCTGGGAAACGAGTCCCTACATCAACAATTGAAACCGGATCTGAGCTACGAAGAGATTCCGGTGGAGATATTGATGTACGAGACTAAGAAGCTTATGAATAAGGACATTCCTTTAGTAAAAGTACTATGGCGGAACCAGTCCACGGAAGAAGCTACATGGGAACGGGAGGACGAAATGCGAATTCGTTATCCCGATTTGTTCCACATGGGCTGATTTCGGGGGCGAAATCCTCCTTAAGGGGGGGAGGATGTAGGACCCCGGTCCCTGAAAATTAGGTCGGCCAATAAATGATGTATGTGACTTAAACGATCATGTGTTTAAAATGCGCACGTGTTATATGTTTATGCGATTTCATGAATTCTATGCTCGTAACTTTTATGAGAATTAAGTGAAATTATGCGACATTAATTATGTGTTTGCGATGACTTCCAACAAGGAGGAAATTTCCGAGAATGGAATATAGAATGTGGGCTAGTATTTTATTGGGCCATGAACCCGTTATGATGGGAATTACCAAGTGGGCTAAAAGTAGAATTAGGCCCAATTCAAGAAATATCAACTTGGGAGACAAATTCCCATGAATTAAGCAAAACTCACGCCTACTCTAATACCCTCTTGTCCATGCCTAAGATACATGGCCAATAAACAATTCAAACACACTTGAATTCACTCAAGAAAACTAACGAAAGCTCAAAAAGAAGAGAAGGACAAAGCTGAGACGAATTTTCGAACCAAAAGCACTCCAAGAAGTTTGAAGATCGAAATTGGTAAGTAAAGCTAACTTCCTAAACTAATTCGACATCTTGTACCAAGATTAGTTAGTTAAACATGTTTAGGGTTAGAAGATTTCCGAGACGAGGGAGCCATAAATTCGTGTTAAATGTTCTAAAGGTAGAGGAGAGGTTTAGAGCTTACAATTCTAGAAAGAATAAGCTAAGAATCGTGTTTCGATGGGATGAAGAATATAATAAAATGTCGAGGTTCATGAGAAATGCATGTCGACATTTTCTAATTCAAAGGTCGAAATATAATGTCGAATGATAGATAAGAAGTCGACTTATCCGATCGAGATTTATTAAAAGTCGAGATGCCAAGTGAATATTGAAACGATAGGATAAAATGTCGAGCTCATGTCGACTTCTTATGTTTCAAATGTCGAGAGATTAAGGAAGAATGACGAAACCTTGTTAGGAAAGATGCCGAGATCTTTACATATCATATATCGACATTTAGATATAAGAAATGTCGAGATCCACCTATAAGAGATGTCGAGGCACAATGTCGAATGATAGCTAAAATGTCGAGCTTACATATCGAGATTTATATAATGTCGAGATGTCTAATGATAAACGTCGAAACCATAGTAAGGAAAGATGTCGAAACCATGTTAAGGAAAATGTCGAATGTTAAGATAGAAATGTCGAGCTTATATGACGAGACCCACGTTGAGCCATGTCGACATCTTCCTCAAATGTCGAAATGCAATGTCGAGGTTAGAAAGTTAAAAAAAAAAATGTCGAGACACCACATCGAGATTTTCCCAACAATGTCGAGATCCTATATGCAATATCGAGACTTATCAAATGTCGAAAGGCAATGTCGAAACCTTTATGCACCTCGACATTTAACTTCTTCACATCGACATTTTTGTCATGTCCACCTCTCGACATCTTAAGTATGATATTTAGTTATATCTCGACATTGGTATATTATAGGTAATCTCGAAAACACATACCGAGATCTTTACATACAACATTAAGGAAAATATTTCAACACTTTTCAAGTACATAGATAACCAATATTTTAGAAAGTGTACTGACATAATAATTTTATGATTAAGGTCGAAAATTAGGAATTTCGCCGAACCAGTAGCAGTTAATCTACGGACTCCAGGTAAGTAGAAATTCAACTACGATACGTAACTTGCCTGCGTCCGATGATGTGAATTTACGTGCTCGTGCATTTTACGTGGAACGTGCATGTTACGACAAAAGTATTTTACATGCATGATAGCATGATCTGCATATTTACATGAGCATGACATGAGCACTTGCACGCATAAGTAGTACGTATGACACGAGGTAAGAGCGTGCGTAAGATCGCGCTGTGTGCGATGTATACTCGCCGATATTGGCGTTTGTGTCGACTCAATGAAGAGTCACGGCTCCCCTATGCAGCCATGGCAAAAGAAGCCATAAGGCCAGTATAAGAGGCTGGGGGAATACCCCGTATGCGGGAGATGCAACCTGGAGGATGCGGCCCGGGGCACGCACTGAGTAAGGGAAGATTCCTGCGGGTGACCTCCGCGGTTAGTGGCCCCGGTGTTGGCTACCAGTGAGAAGCGTCTGCGTGGAGGCCACACTGAGTAAGGGAAGATTCCTTCGAGTGACCTTCTAGTGTGAGAACCCCCACAGATGAGATCTCTATGAAATGGCGCATAGAGGGATAGAAAGCCGAGGGCCCGTACGAAGTAAGAGTATAAGAAAATAAGTATGAGTCAGAAAAAAAAAAAAAGACAAGAAAATGAGAAGGAGAGTATGAGCATTAGAAAACGACGACGTGGATTGTCGATCGTTAGGACACGTGCATACATGCATAACTTCTGCTTACTGAGCCTCGGTGGCTCATTCTTTATGTTACGTATTGTAGGTACTGACGATCACGGTACGTGATCCGACCTTTACGCGAGGCCGATCTTTGGAAGCTATCCGGCTGCTTTTGAGGTGGGAGTGTGTGTATGGATGACGACCTGTGAAGGCCGGGCGCATAGGGAGCTTTTGGCTGCACACACACACACACACACACTTGTATATCGTGTGGTTAGGGATACGATGGAATGTAGATGAAGTTATGAACATTCTTTTGACATGTGTATAGTACTTCCGCACGCAATAAAATGAAAAATTTTATTCGCATTTTTACACTATTGCTCTATATCAAAGCATTAGATATTTAAATTTAGAACGGAATACGAGAGTGGGACGACGGGTCGTGACAATTGCATGGTAGATATTGGGATCGGGAATGAGCGTTCACGAGCATACATGCATTTTTATTCACCTACTGGGCAATTCGCTCAGTGTTTACGTGTTGTAGGTACTGAGTCTGATGCCGACGCGCGTCAAGACTGAGGCGGCTGGTGGCGGTGCTCCACGGACTTTTGAGGACAGGGCGGTACATGGATGAAGACCTATGGAGCGATAATAGAGTTTTTGTTCTTTTGACATTTTTGGGGCTACGCCCGTTGTACAGATACTACTATGTAAAATAATATTTTATTATATTATATTATCTTTTAGGAAGAAGTTTTTATTAGACGGGTCTTCCGCGACTTACGTTGTGAAAATCCGCCACTAATCCTAATTAGAAACGAGGGTCGTCACACCAGACATCGTCTCGATCGTACCGTCAAGTGCGGCGGACACTCCTTCGCTCAATCTTGAGCCGCTGCACAACATACAGATGTCTGGTTCACAGATTCAATCATAACCTGTCGAAACACCCATAGAGAAGAATCTTCAAGATTCGACTCAACGATTGGGTGGAAGTCTCCAACAGTCACGACCTCAAGTGACTGCGAGCCAACCTGAGGAGCCGGTGTTACCTCAAGGCTTGATAACAGGCGACATCAGTCGTCCTGGACCATCCACAACGGAGGCGTCCTCTCCGTACGTGAGTGAAGACAGAATTTAGGCCGCTGTCGCTAACGCGCTGAAGAATTTTGAAAACAAAATTATGGATGGCGTGCGCAATGCCATCGAGACATCCCGCCAAGATCGTGGGAAAGCACCCGTCTCGAAGCCGTCTTCATCACAACCCATCCTCACACCTACTCAACCCATACTATCCTCACAAACCCCAACACCCATCCTCACCCACAACCTAATAAATCCTGCCACCGTACCCATCAGCGAACTCCACTCAATTCTGGTCGTCAGGCTGTTGGAATTGACCACACGAACGCCGGAAGAAGAAGATCTCTTCCGCCGTCTCGTTGATCGTCCTGACCCATCAGAAACGTGCTGCAGCCAAGGCTCCCACTCCAAACGCCGACATGACGACCCAGACGATCAGGGCCGTCCCGATGGGGAGAAGAGCCCAAGGATAATCACAAGGGGTCAGAGGCAAAACCCTGGCGCGACTCAGACAAGTAAAGGAGTCGCTGGAACCTCACAACCCACTACCCAAACAACCACCACCACGCGCCGCACCATTCAAACCCAAACCCAAACCAACATCGACCCACCAACCTTTCAATTAAGGACGCCTCCGCCCACACCACCGACCTTTTCAAGCCCCTTGCTTCCAGAAGAAGAAGCAAGTACTGACATGCTCGTCGCCCTAGTACGGACTCAGGCGACTCCCTCAACTGCTCCAGACCAACCGGGACCATCAGGACATGGCGTCAACCAACACGAGGTCCTAGACAAATACAAATTCGAAGGATAGTGGATGACCCATTCCATGCTCGATGAGCATTCAAGACAACGGCTTCAGGACGTTCGACACTTCCTAAAACAAGCCTCGATAGACCTCATGCTCATAGAAGATGAAGAACTTCAGGAAGGTGAAGACTACCAGCAAGATATCCCAAGGCTACCAGAGTTGATCGCGCAACGAGCGGTTTCCCTCACTAGTCAAATTCCATGGACCGTTCGGATCGACACGCCATGGGAGAACATCAGAATTGAAATCCTCTTCCCCGAAGAAGTCCGTGAACATATCTGAAGGTCACTGGACAGGGTCAAGAAGCCGAACGAGTTCGAGCTAAGAGGGATCTCTCACTGGGATCAGCAGAAGAGGATGACCTACATCTGAATGCTGACTCACCTTGGACCTGATGTAAGGATGAAGATGACTAAAGCGCAAGCAAGGAATCATTATCATAGTCTATCTTCTATCTGCCAGCTTCTCAGCGTCCACTGTGCCAAAGGAGGTCTTCCAACCCCAACCTACGTTATCGAGCGAGTGGACAGAACCTGAGAGGAAATAAGCGAGCGGCTCAAGGCTTCGTCAAGAAAGAAGGTCTCGAGGGGCTCTACCGATTCATGATGCGCCAAGTCAAGTACTTTGCTGCGCATGACGTTCAGATGGCTATGGAGAGCAACATGAAGAAGGTCAACATGATCGCACCGCTCAACAAAGGACCTGAGATCGAAGGGCTTCCAAGCAATCATGTACACATCAGCTCAGTCTTAGGCGTCACCTACCACAATCCAATCACCAAGAAGACTAGGTTGATGCTGAAGACTTAGATTCATAAGTTTTGCGATGGAACGCTCAAGGTTATCAGGAGGAATATAGAGCAAATGTTGGAAGAAATCAACCGAGAGACAATGCTGAGAATTCATCGGTTCGTGAGAGAACAGCCGCTCCTGATGGAATTGCTAGGCAACATCGAGGAGTGCCTGAAGCTGAGGGAAAACGATCAGGAATTATTAGCATGCGTTGGGCTTGCGCAGATCGTACTATGCCCGACGAGGACAAATGGAGCGGAAGGGCAATCAAGCACAAAGGGGGAGATTGTAGAGTATCAATTTTAATTGTGCTTGATTTCGTTAGTTGTCCTTGTAATTAGGGCCTTTATGTATAGTAGTCCTTAGATTAGGAGTAGTTTGATATTTATACAAGTTTGTTTGGTATAAATAGTTGTACAAACATTGAGCTAAATACAGAAAATTAGAGATCAATTCGAAAGGCTACCGAATTCAATTCAAGAGAGAGAAACTGCAAAACTTTCTCACACCAAAGGAATTCTCTCTCGTGTTCTTCAAGTGAAGGTTTTCGATCTAAATACATAGATCAATAATTCTTATCGATTTCTTTAGAATTCATGGATATGATTGATTGTGTTGACAAACCAGCACCTAATAGGACTTGATAGTAACTTTTGTGAACTCGACTCAGAACTTACTGCAGCAGACTATCCAAATAATTCGAACAGATAATGGCACTGAGTTCAAAAACAAGTTCCTCAGTGACATTTATCAGAAACATGGATAATTCAGCAATTTTCAGCCGCAAAAACACCTCAACAAAACGGGGTCGTTGAAAGGAATAACAGAACTCTAGTGGAAGCCGCACGAACGATGTTGATCCACTCCGGCCTCCCACACTTCCTTTGGGCGAAGCAATCAGTATTGCCTGTTTCGCTCAGAACAGGACAGTAGTTCACAAGCGTTTTGACAAAACTCCGTACGAAATCATAAACAAACGAGTACCCAATATCTCCTTCCCTAAGGTCTTCGGATGCAAGTGCTTTGTGGCGAGCGACAGAGAACAACGTGCCAAGTTCGACCCTAAAGCATTCGAAGCCACCTTCGTCGGGTATTCTTCTACTTCCAAAGCATACAGAGTATACATCAAGTCCAATCGAACTATAAAGGAAAGCTACAATTTCACTTTCCACGAAGTGGCAGACATGGCTCCTGCTCATATCAGTTCAGGACCCGTACCTAACCAGATGGCTTCTGAATACAATGATTCAGAACCCGTACTTACTGGTGTGTTGGCACAAAAGCAACAGACAACGGCAACAACTCAGGATTCAATGTCAGAAGAAGTTATGAAACGTGCTTTAGAAACTTGGATTCGCTCTTTGAGCAGATACATCGACCGAACGACACTACTACCACATCTGTCATGGAAACCACACAAGACGATGTCGATATACCCAGTTCTTCAAATGTCCTCTCCTCACCCGATTCAGATCTACCTCAGAACGCTTAAGACCAAATCATAGAAGTTGAGGAAATATCATCAGAGTCGCTCAACTCAGGTGTCGCCACTGAATTACCTCAACTAGTTGATCAACCTCAAAACATTGGAGATCTTGCTCCACATTTGGACGATGCTTCCAGCTCGACCTTGCCTCATGAGTACAAGTGGACACGAGCACACCCAGTTGATCAAATAATTGGTGATCCTTCGAGGGGAGTTAGGACTAGACATCAGAAAGGACTTTTCAGTTGCTTCTTAAGCCAAAATGAGCCAACCAAGTTAGCCGACGCACTTAAGGATTCGGATTGGGTTATTACAATGCAAGATGAGATTAATCAATTCGAACGCCTTCAAGTGTGGACCTTAGTACACCGTCCGCATGGGAAAACCATAATCGGAACAAAATGGGTATTTAAGAACAAAAAGAATGAAGATGGAGAAGCGAGTAGGAATAAAGCAGGATTGGTTGCGAAGTGCTACAATCAGCAGGAAGGTATTGACTACGACGAGACGTATGCCCCTGTTGCCCGAATCGAAGCCATCCGCCTTTTCTTGGCTTATGCGGCTCATAAAGACTTCAAAGTCTATCAAATGGACGTGAAGACCGTCTTTCTCAATGACGTGTTAAAAGAGGAAGTCCATGTCGCTCAACCCGAAGGCTTTGTTGATCAAGCACACCCCGATCACGCCTATCGATTGGATAAAGCTCTTTACGGACTAAAACAAGCCCCAAGTGCTTGGTATGATGTCCTGAGCGAATTCCTCGTGAAGTCTGGATTCATTCGAGGAACCATCGATACTATACTCTTCATCAAATGGCAAGACAAAGATCTGATGGTCGTCCAAGTATACGTAGATGACATTATCATCGGATCAACAAATCCACGGCTTTTCAAGAGATTTGGAGATTTAATGAAGAGCATGTTTGAAATGAGTCACATGGGAGAGATGCAATTCTTCTTAGGGCTTCAAGTCAGACAACTTGATGATGTGATTTTCATCAGTCAGACAAAACACATAAAGGATATTCTGAAAAAGTTCCATCAAGATCAGAGTAAGACCCTCAGCACTCCTACGTCACCAAGCTGCAAGTTGGATGCCGATCCCACTGGAAAAACGGTTGACATCACCCTTTATCGCCGCATCATTGAGTCTCTTCTATATCTCACATCAAGCTGGCCGGACATCATGTTTTCCACCTGTTTATGCGCCTGTTTTCAAGCCGACCCTGAGGAATCTCACATTCTTGCGGTGAAGCGAATCTTGCGCTACCTCAAGGGCACATCTACCTTAGGATTATGGTATCCTAAAGGTACGAATTTCAGACTAATCGGCTACACTGACGCTGACTATGCAGGTTACCGAATGGAAAGGAAAAACACATCCGGTGGTGCTCAATTTCTAGGTGAAAAGCTGGTTTGCTGGTCATCCAAACAGCAGAACTGAGTCTCAACATCGACGGCTGAAGCAAAATATGTCGCGGCCTCCAGCTGTTACTCGCAGATGGTATGGATGCGGATTCAGCTTCGCAGTTATGGGTATACTTTAAATAATATACCTATTTATAGTGATAGCCAGAGTGCCATTGCAATTACGTGCAATCCTGTTCACCATTCACGCACAAAACACATAGATATTAGATATCACTTTATTAAATACAATGTAGAAAAAGGCACGATTGATATGTACTTCGTGAACACCGAATATCAACTAGCCGACATTTCACCAAGGCATTGGATGAAAATAGTTTCCAATTCCTTGTCGGAAAACTAGGCATGTTGAATCTTCCGTAATATGTGCTCAATGTGCTCCCATGTGCACTCATCTGTTCTATGTCATGTATTTTGCATCATTAACGTGTCATATTTTGCGTTAATTTCATAAAAAAAAATAAAAAAAAAACTTAGAAATATGTACTTATGATTATAATATTAGGGGAATGACGATATCTTTATAATGCTCGATCTGGTCACATGTAGATTTCCCTCATAAGTGACAGATTAATTTCTTACTTTTGTCAGTCATGGTCGCATTCTCGTGTCTAAAGGTCACTAGTTTGTTCCATTCGACACAAAGCTACCTTATAAAAGTGAGGATTCTAGCCTTCTTATATTTTTCCTTCTACGGGTTTCTTTTCGAGGAAGTCGCATATCAATTGCTTATCTTAACTAAGTGATTTTTGGCCTCATACTCGCCTTGCGATAGATCGTTCGGAATATGATTAGAGTAAATAGGAAGTTTCTCACTTGGCCATATGTAAAATTCAATCCTTTGACACAGCCTCTAGTCATCCACTTTGAGCCTCCTCCGAATTCCTTTTCTTCATTTGAAAATCCATTGAGCCTTCACCTGACGATCTAAGATTTCGACGGGACGTTCAATTGAGAAAAGAAGGGGGGAGAAAAAGAAGACATAATAACAAGAAGAAAATGATGACAAAAGAAGTTGGAAAACGCACACGAGGAATGCTCAACGAACACAAAAAAAAAACAGTCCAAAAGAACCTGCCTCTCGACTACCACAATCCCAAATCTTTAGAAGAGGGCATGCATCTTGTTGTTAACTTCTCCATTGATAATTTCGTACACTCGTCAGAACAGCTGGAAAGAGGAGCACCACGAAGTGAACTTCTCCAACGATATTCCGGTCTTATATCGAGACAACGAGAAGAGGAGCATGGCCTTGTGTTCGAATTCCATAACTGTGAACTTCTTCAAATATATAATCTCTTAAAACACTCTAGGGATTCAGAGAAAAGGAGCATGGTATCGGCCCATAAACCAACAAGAAGAACTTCGCCTTAGATAATCTCTCAGCCTCATAGAGAGGCGGAGCTTCAGCCTGAGCAAGTGCAGGAAAATACGAAATAAAAATAAACGATGAATATGACATAAGATGGCGATAAATGCCAACAAACAGGAATGACTAACAAGAGGAAGATGCTGATGATGTAAAAATCCACAATTCCAAAATGCTCCTTCCCTTCTAAATCAAAGCCAAATTAAATCCTTGAAAGTCTCTTTGATTCCAAATCGACGGTCTTTCGCATAGGTGGAATGTTCAAAAGCGCCTCCATCACAGGTAAATTGACATAATATTGCTCGTGTTGACTTGAGTGATATAAATATCCTGATCCGAAGGTAAAAATAATTGAGTGCTAGAGCGAACCTAGTGAGAGTTGTCAAAATGGATCATACTTCAGACTTAGGACTTTGGTTTGCTGACGTGACTAGACACATATGATCTTGTCAAAATTTCTCGTGAAATTCTAGCGTGATATAGATCGAAGCAAAATAATCTGACCCCATAATATATATGTATAAATGTATACAGAATTATGGTCTTATATATCATATATATATATATATATTTTTAATTTCTGCAACGCTGTTAGGTCCTCAGATTAACAACTCTACGATCCTAGGATAGACTCCATAGTAATTCGATCATTTAGATAATCAATTGAATTCGATCGAAAAACTCAAGTTAAGAACACCAGAGAGAATTCAATTAGAGTGAGAAAGTTACTGTTGTTTCTCTCTCTAGAAATCGAATTGCAAGCCCTTCGGATCAATTCTCTAAACTTTCTCTATTCAGCTCAATTACATGTATTTATACCAAACAAGCTTGGTATAAATATCAAGCCAGTCCTTAATAAAAAGACTAATACAAATAAAGCCCATAATTACAAGGACAACTAATGAAAACAAGCACAATTACAACTGATATTTGATCGTCACGTGGTGTGTCAATGAAAAGTGCGACAAGTAGTGATTAAAACGAATACTAAATTACTGTCACCGGCGTGCGATAGGCAGTGGACCTATCGTTTGTAGTGTAGTAAAGTGAGTAAACGAGTATCGAACACGAGGAATAAATCAAGTACTAGTAATGACCTATCGACTCGATATTTAACCTAAATAAAATACGTAAATTGTTTGACGACTTAACCTAACAGATCGCTCCTAAATCAACCAGAAATTCAAAGAACGCGACTAACTGATGCGAGAGTTCAGATGATAAAGACGTGCTCGGGATTTGAATCCCGCTAGGTAGTATCGGCTAAGACAATAAAATCGCTCCTAAGTGATTAAGACTAAGTCGCAGTAATTTCCTACCCGCTTGCGAATTTGCTGTCGTCCTAAACGCTCGCGGGGATCTAAAATTCAATAATTACTAACGGCGAGGATCGAGTATTTGCTTTCGCCCTATACTCGAATCCTATCTTCTATGAACGGCCTAAACGTTGTTTAGCTGTCGCCCTAAACGTTTTTCCACACAATCACTTTAACACATAGACATATTAAAGCGACGAAACATATTCATAGAATGATAAATAGTAAAAAACACAAAGTCACGATAATATACGTCTTAACTACGAATTATCCTAGCGTTCATCCAATCCCAAACACCAAAGGGGTTTAGCTACTCATAATTGAAGGAGAAACAACTAGAGAATTAGAAGATAAAGATGAAGAACTCATGATCTTTCCTACTGATAAATCTGAGGTGATCTCGTGGCAAGATCTTCGTTCTTCGTTAATTCGGCGTGAATTCTTCGTTGATCCGTCTCTTGCACTTGGGGACGGGATTTTCTGTTCTTTTCGCCCTATTTTCGTCTTTGGATGGTTGGGAATTGATCTCTGGTAAGTTGTGTCCTTTCTGGATCGAATTTGGGCTTTTTATAGAAATTTTCGTAACGGTCACGGCCTGGGACATGGGCCGTCACGGCCGTGACCATCACCGAGTCAACGCGCATATATCTCTGCCACAGGTCACGGCCAGGTGCATCATCGGTCACGGCCGTGACCATCTTAAGTCGGCTTCTCTGCCGTGCGTCACGGTCTGGTGCAAGGTCTGTCACGGCCGTGACCAAGGGCAGTCGCTTCATGTTCGGCCTCTGGTGGGTGTCATGGCCAACTGCATAGTGTGTCATGGCCGTCACACTCGGCAGTGTTCTTCATTTTTGCACCGTTTTGCCTCGTTTTCGCACGAAACTCGTCCTAAGCTCCTTCAACATAAGAATAAGTGTAAATTGCCGAATAAATGCATAAATTCATAGCTAAAGTTCTATTATACCCCAAATAAATACTATGATAAACGCATTAAAATACGTTTATCAATATTCTACAATCTCCCCCTTTGTGCTTTATTGCGTCTCCGCACTGTTCGTCCTTGTCGGGCATAGTACGATCTGCGCAAGCCCAGCGCATGCTCGTAGTCCCTAACGGTCTCCCTGAGCTTCAGGCGCTCCTCGATGTCATCCAACAATTCCATCAGGAGCGGCTGTTCACTCACAAACCGGTGGATCCTCAGCATCGTGTCTCTATTTATCTCTTCCAACCTCTGTTCGATATTTCTCCTGACGATCTTGAGGGTTCCGTCGCAAAACTTGTGAATTTCTGTCTTCAGCATCAACCTATTCTTCTTGAAAATTGGGTTGTTGTAGGTGATGCCGATGACAGAGCTGATATGCACGTGATTGCTTGGAAGCCTCTCGATCTCAGGTCCTTTGAAGAGTGGTTCGGCCATGTTGACCTTCTTCATATTGCTCTCAAGCGCCATTTGAAGGTCGTGAGCGGCGAAGTACTTTACTTGTCGCATCATGAACCGGTAGAGCCCTTCGAGGCCTTCTTTCTTGATGAAGCCCTGAGGACCTTTGTACTTCTCCACGTATAGCTGATAAAGATGGTACACTCCATCGGCGGGGAGGTACGGCAGGTCGCTCTCGCTCAGTTCCTCTCGGGTCCTATCCACTCGTTCGATGATGTAGTGAGGTGTTGGAAGTCCTCCTTTGGAACAATAGACACTAAGGAGTTGGCAAATTGGGGAGAGTTCCCTGAAGTGACTCTTCAGTCGATCCTTCGGGATCCCCAGCCTCACGTCCGATCCTAGTTAGGTCAGCATCCACAGATATGTCATTCTCTTCTGCTGATCCCAGTGAGAGATCCCTCTCAGCTCGAACTCATCCGGCTTCTTAATTCGAACCGGTGACCTCCAAATGTTTTCCCTGACTTCTTCAAGGAAAGGTATCTCTATGTGAATGTTCTCCCACGGCGTGTCGATCCGAACTGTCCCTGGCATCTGTCTTGTAGGGGAGGCCGCTCGTTGTGCGATCAACTCCGGTAGCCTTGGGATTTCACTTTGGTAGTCTATACTTTCTAGAAGTTCGCCATCTTCTATGATCACGAGGTCCACGGATGCTTGTTCCAAGAAGTGGCGTACGTCCTGAAGTTGTTGTCTCTGATGCTCCTCGGGCATGGAATGGGTCATCCACTGGCCTTCGAAAATGTACTTGTCTAAAACTTCGTGTGGATTGACGCCATGTCCAGAGGGTCCCGGTTGGTCTAGAGCAACAGAGGGAGTAGCTTGGGTAGTTGCCAGAGCTACAAGAATTGCAGCACTTGCTTCTTCTTCCGGAAGCAAGGGGCTTGAGTAGATCGGCGGTGTGGGCGGAGGTGTCCGTAGGGTAAAGGTTGGTTGGTCGATATTTGGTAGAGTGGCGGTGCGGTGTGTGGTGTGAGTGGTTTGTGTTTGGATTTGTGTTTGGGTTTCACCAGCTCCAGCGCTTGTCTGCGTAGCGCCCGAGCCTTGTCCTTGACCGGATGTAGATGTCCTCGGCCTCTGAGCAATTGTTAGGTCCTCAGATTAACAACTCTACGATCCTAGGCAAGAATACATAGTAATTCGATCGTTTAGATAATCAATTGAATTGGATCGAAAAACTCAAGTTAAGAACACGAGAGAAAATTCAATTAGAGTGAGAACGTTACTGTTGTTTCTCTCTCTAGAAATCGAACAAGCCCTTCGGATCAATTCTCTAAACTTTCTCTATTCAGCTCAATTCATTTACAAGTATTTATACCAGACAAGCTTGGTATAGATATAATGCAAGTCCTTAATAAAAAGACTAATACAAATAAAGCCCCTAATTACGAGGACAACTAATGAAATCAAGCACAATTACAAATGATATTCTACAATCTCCCCCTTTGTGCTTGATTGCGTCTCCGCGCTGTTCGTCCTTATCGGGCATAGTACGATCTGTGCAAGCCCAGCGCATGCTCGTAGTCCCTAACGGTCTCCCTGAGCTTCTGGCGCTCCTCGATGTCGTCTAACAATTCCATCAGGAGCGGCTGTTCTCTCACAAACCGGTGGATCCTCAGGCCCATTACTATTTGCACACGAAAAATTCAATTTTTCGATCGCAAATTATCGCGGTTTCAAAATTGATCCCAACACTGTTTACGATCGAGAAACTTTAGATTGCGAACTAATTCTAATATCCAGTTTCTCGATAGAAAGTTCTTCTAAAGAATTTCAGATTGAACCCTATTTCAAAATAAAACACATTGTAAGGCTCCCACTTAGTAATTAAAATAAATGCAATTAACTCCCTGTATTTTCCGTGTAGTAACATCTAGCTCCCCTGGCAGAAGTATAAAAATCTATACCACTTAGAGATAAACGTTAGTAATAATGGAGTTAATTAGCAATTATTTTTGGCAATTTTATCTTTGAAATATTTGGTCTTGTTCTAGCTCCTCTCTTTGTAGTGTCAACGTCTCACTCCGTACTTTTGTTTGAAGGAATCTGAAACACTTAGAGAAAAACGTCGAGAATATTTGGAGCTAATCCACGATTTTTATATTTGCTCCCCCTCAAATAATGCGGAAGAATTGACTAATTATGCAAGCATATGAAATCAATTCAAGTCACGAGCATATAACACACAAATTTACTAAGTAAGCACGTATACATGGTCCCCGAAAACATGTACTTAAATTGTTGTGTGAGGGTAAGAGCAATGAAAAATTTATCGCAATTAAACAATTCAGTGCCAATGCAATATCACATTGCATTTAGAATGTGCGACACACTAAAGAAATTCGCATTTATTCAATTCAATGTATATGAAACATAACATTTCATGTCAAAATGTGCGAATTTTAATATTTATTATTTATATATATATATATAAATTTTTTTTTGTTTTTTTTTTATAACTATTATTATAGTATGGGGTCAGATTATTTTGCTTCGATCAATCGTCATTCTTAAAATTTTACGAGACATTTGAAAGACGAAAATGCCGTCAAGTCTTGTCGTCAAACTAAAGTCCTAAGTACACAGACTGCTCCATTTCGACAACTCTCACTAGGTTCGCTCTTGCTCTCAATAATTTCTATCTTGGGATTTTTATATTATTATCACTCAAGTCAACACAAGCAGTTTCAAGTCAATTTACCTGTGATCGAGGCGTGTTTAATCATTTCACCCAAGCGAGAGACCGTCGATTGGAATCAAAGGGGTGTAAAGGTTTTAGTTTGGCTAGGACTTAGAAGCGAAGGAATTTAGAGGCAAGTGAGCTTATCTCTTCGCCATCTTCCATTTCTACGTCCGTCTCCTTTCTTGCGTCATTTTTTTTTACAATCCCTTATGACGCTATGCTCAAGCTGAAGCTCCGTTTCTCCATGAGGCTATAGGAGATTATCGTAGGCGAAGTTCTGCTCGTTGGTTCTCGGACCGATACCGTGCTTCTCTTCTCTTAATCCCTAGAGAGGTTTCAGAGATTATCTTTTTGGAAAAGTTCACGGTTATGGAATTCGTACCCGAGGCTGCGCTCCTCTTCTCGTTTCCCGATATAAGACCAGATTATCGTTGGAGAAGTTCACTTCGTGGTGCTCCTCTTCCAGCCGTTCTGACGAGCGTATGAGATTATCGTTGGAGAATTTCGCAGCAGGAACCATGCCACTTTCTACAAGGTAGTCGGAAGGCCGGTTCCTTTGGTCTTTGCGCGTTGAGCAATGCCTTCTTTTGTCATCATCCTACGTTTCTTTTGTTATCTCCCCCTCCTTTTCTCGTTTGAACAACCATTCGAAGAGTATAGAATTCGGTTGAAGGCTGGGAATGGGTTTCAAATGAAGAAAAGGACGTCGGAGAAGGCTCAAAGTGGATGACTAAGGGCAAACGTAGCTAAACCCATATTCTTAATGTCATGCATTTCTTTCTTCCGTAAAATACGTGGGTTAGTGTAACCTATGCCTTCTATTGGATTATAAAACTCTATATCCTTGGGCTTGTTTAAGAATATCGTCTGTTCAGAGTGTCCCCTACGCGTACGAAGATCATCTAATTTTTCAATTTTTGCATACAACTTCCTGCGTTCCTCACTTAGGAGAGCATAATTATTTTCTACCGTCAGTTTGGCGGCTTGACAGGTGTCTAGATCCTTACTAAGCTCACAAACCGTAGCGTTAGATGTTTCTAATTGAGCTTCTAAGTCAGTGATGTTAGAGGTAGCTTCGGTTATCCTACAATTTAAGGTAGCTTTCTCGTTGAGATGCCTAACCAAACAATTGTTGTTATTTGTTTAGCCTATCTTCTAATTCATTAATCTTTTCACTATGCTGTCCTAAAGAAGGTTGACTAGTCTCTCTAGAATGTAGACTCTTAGTAAGTTCTATTTTTGCACTAGAGCTTCTAAGTTCTGATTCGAGACTATATATCTTCTCCCGAGCTCTCTCAAGTTTGTTCTGTACTTTCTTTATACTTTTCTGCTCACGTTTCATGTTAGCATATTGCGTTTGATATGATTCTAACATGGTAAATAATATGGAAGGAGTGACTACCTCATTTGAAGATGTGGATGCGTTGTCGTCGTCCGTATGAGTGGATGTTTCGGCGTTCAATTCGTTGTCGAGACGGGTCATGAGGGCTAAGTTCTCTTCTTCGGAGCTCGACGTGTCCTCGAGCCATTGGTCCTGTTTGGCCATGAGAGTACTCCAGCTTCTTTCTGTTTTGTCAAATGAAGCTTCCTGGAGTAGTAGTTTGCATTTCTCTTCTTCGGCAGAGTGCACTCTCTGGCGAAGTGACCTGCTTTGCCACAGTTAAAGCATTTGTTAGTCTCTTTGGGATTCTTGACCTCGGAACTCTCCGGAGCACGTTCTTTGTTCTTGGAGCTTGTAGTCCGAAATCTGTTGGCTGAGGTTGAAGACTTCTTCTTGAAGTACTTCTTGCTCATCATTTGTCCAATGAGAGCTAACTACTTTCCAAGGGCTTTCATGTTCGGCTCGATGTCGGAGTCCGATTCTCCTTCTGACTCTGATGATGAAGGTGGCCTAACGATCTTTTCCTTTCTTGATCTTGTGCTCCTCTTCTCCGAGACTAAGGCAACAGTGTCATCGGTTTGTTTGCCTTTCTGCTCTTTGATAATCTCGCGGATATCATCATCATGCTGAGCGAGATTATCGAACACGGCATGGACATCCAACTCCTCTAGATCTTTATTTTGTCGTATTTGTGTGGATATTTTCTTCCATTCCGTGGGCAGGGAAGATAGAAATCTTATGTTTGTTTCCATGTTTGTATTTGTTATTTCTATCTTCCTCATCTCGTTGAGAAGAGTGAGGTATCATTGGTAGATTTCGTATAGACTCTCCTCCGGCTTTGCTTTGAAGGAGTCGTAAGCAGTGAGAATGTTCGCCTTCTTGGCCTTTATGCCAACTTCCGTCCTTTGCATCATCCTATGCAGCTCATCCCACGTCCCCTTAGCCGATGTAAGGCTGTCTATTTGTCTGTATATATCGTTGGGGATGCCCTGCATAAGGGTATTCATGGCTACTAGATCAGCCTTAGCTCGAGCTCTTTTCTTCGGAGAGTATTTCTAGGCTCCTTTAGTCGCCTAGAAGCTGGAATTACTGGAGTAGCTGATTCGTCCCCGGGTACATGAACCCAGAACTGTGCCGGTCCCTCTTCAAGGGACTGCAGTAGATTTTCGGCTTGATCCTTTAGAGGTATGAAATTCAGGAAGCGGTTTCTCCACACTGTGTATTCGCCTCTTTGCAAGATCGGCGGACGGTTGTCATTTCCGAGTGAGTATGCATCCATGTTTTGTATTATAGTAGTCGAGTTGTTGAAGGATCTTCGTTGATTGTTTTGAGAGTTGAAGACGATGTAAAGTGCTTCACAAGTGACGAAATTTGTTAGTAGCGTTTGATTCGAAGATTAGTTCGAGAATTATTTTCGATTCAATCTTTAAAGTATGATCGAAATTAATTTCGTCGATATAGAATGTATTTACTGTTCTCGTGCGAGAAATTTTGTCAGCGAAATATTTTACGAGGGAAATAAATTGCCCAAAATTGTTCAGTCGAGAAAAGTTTGCTGATCGTGAATTTATTTCGATCGTAAAGAAACAGTGCGTTGGTAAGTTTCTCGACAAGTCAAAATAAATCCGTTGACTAGAAAAGTTTCTCGCGCATAAATGATTTTTGCCTGGTCAAACGTTAAAAGGTTTGACTGAAAAAGTTTTTCGAGTGGAAGTTATTACGCATGCAAGGTCAAAATTGGTCTCACTCGAAAAAGTTTTTCGCTGGATAATGCTCGAGAAATAGTTCTAACTAAAATCGTTTCTGCTGATGACGATTCTAGCGCTGACTTCGTATTCTGACCGAGAAAAATTCTCGCGCTAAGTTTATCGATCGAGAAACTAATCCGATCGCAAAACCTAGCGAGAAAAATTTGAGCAATCGAGAAAAATTCACAGAATACGATTAACACGGATTCGAGCAATAACAAATAATCAGATAGTGAAGTTTGAGGTAATTGCTCGCAATCAAGTACTAGTCACGCACGGACAAGCAATTAAACACGTTATGAAGCAAAATATATCGAAATTGATCAACAGAACGTGTTCTTCAGGTTCTTCGTTAACTGTAAAATTTCAGAATCAAATTAATCAAAATTCGAAGTTCAAACTGCTGCTGATCTAGTCGCAATTTATCACTTAATCTAGCACTGAAACATCAAAATCAAGTCAATTAAGCACAGAATTAAGCTATTGGATCGAAAAACTTTTCGCGCCAAATCTGTTCTTCGATGGAACAGTGTTCGAAATAAAACTTCGATCCAATTCTAACAATTTACTATTCAAAACAGAACGAATCTGCTCTTATACCAATGTTAGGTCCTCAGATTAACAACTCTACGATCCTAGGCTAGAATCCATAGTAATTCGATCGTTTAGATAATCAATTGAATTCGATGGAAAAACTCAAGTTAAGAACACGACAGAGAATTCAATTAGAGTGACAAAGTTACTGTTGTTTCTCTCTCTAGAAATCGAATTGCAAGCCCTTCGGATCAATTCTCTAAACTTTCTCTATTCAACTCAATTCATTTACAAGTATTTATACCAGACTAGCTTGGTATAAATATCAAGCCGTCCTTAATAAAAAGACTAATACAATAAAGCCCCTAGTTACAAGGACAACTAATGAAATCAAGCACAATTACAAATGATATTCTACAAACGCACATTCTGATATGCAATTGTAATTTTCATCTATGCGGAAATGACTAATTGCGATTTTATTTGTTTATGCTCATACCCTCGCGCAACATTTTGAATACATGATCAGGGACCATGTATCTAAGTGAAATTGCTTAAATTGTGCATTACTCATTTAGTACGTGACAATTGATTCTATATGTTTTCATTCCAAATCGATTTTTTGGTGCATCATTTGAGGGGGAGCATATACAATTATATGTCTCAAACTCCAAACATGTTTGATGTTCTTTCTCTTGCACAAGCAAAGAGGAGGATTTCACGAATTATTCACGACTTGGAGTATACGGCATTGAGTAAAATTTTGAATGGTTAAATCAATTGATCTCTAGAGTGTTTAATGATTTGGATTTAACAAATTTTTTTCCAGAGAGGTACCGAGCCTAATTGGTAAAATTACTTCCAAAGTTAACTCAAATATTCTCGACAAATTCACTCTAAGTGTTGCAGGTTTTCAATGATCAGTCTTGGAGCAAGTTGTCACCGCTCAAAAATTACAGGGAGTTAATTACATTAAATGTTATATTTAGGGGGAGCAACTATGTGATTTTTCAATGGCATAGGGGTCAATCTGAACATATAGGAAAAACTGCGTAAAGATTGGACAAAACTAGAAATTTTTCAATCGCGATCTCTCGAGCGAAAATTAAGTTGGAACCAATTGGAAATTTTCGTTGATAAGTTTTGAGCGAAAATTTAAACGGGACCAATTGAAGATTTTCACCTGAGATTCTCGAGCGAAAAATTTAGGTTGGGCCTATCTAATCTGCGAGCCCAAAGACGTCTAATCTGTCATTAAAATGAAATAATCTTTTGTAGTCGAAATCCCTAAGTACACGCATGAACCCTCATTCGTAAAATTCAACAGTCGAAATTTATTCTCGCGCAAACTCCTGTCCAAACACGAACCTCATAATCCACTCTAGTCCCAAATCTTCAACTGATTTTCGTCTTTGTACGGTAGATTCGACAATCTTTAGGAAATAGCGTGTGTTTAAACTCCGTTGGATTCAATATTTTGAGATTTTTCGCATGATTTGGTGTTACATTCTCGTCTATTTTGTAACTTGATAACACGAATGCTGTTTTGCTATTTTATATGTCTAATCTAGGTTAAATTCTGCACTTACTATGGTTTCGACGTTATATGATAATTCTAGAAGTATATAGAATCGATTATCTGCGTTTTAGAGGATTGATTGAAAGTTTGATTGAAACTGGGTGTTTAAACTTTTGAAGACGTCGAAGAACATTATCGATCGCAAACAGTTGTAATTGAATTTTAATTTGATTGCGTTACTGTTTGTCTTGAAAAAGTTACTCGATAGTTAAGATTTTGACTGAGTCAACAGAACATATAACATTGATCGAATAATACTTATAATTGGGAAATGTAATTGTGATTTTATGCGTGCGAAAAATTACTCAATGAAATAGCTTATGAGATAAGAATAAGTTTCGAGCGAAAAACTTACTGTCGCTAACAGTACCTTCGATTCGATTTCTGTCGGTCGAAAATTTTAGCGGCGATAAATTTAATTTATCGACAATAAAATTTTCTCGATCGCAAAATTTACAGCGAAAATCTATTTTGAAATTGGAATAATTTTTCTCTCGATAACTTTCACGTTGAAATTTTTATTAACGCGCGGAAAAATTTCTCTGTTGTAAGTTAATGCGAAAATTAATTTTCTCGATCGTAAATTTACACGGAAATTTTTCTCAATCGTAAATTTTCTCGGCTACAGTATGAATCGTCGAGCTCAGACACTTAGAAATTTCTCCAAGTCCTTTTCACTGTAGTCCACATTAGCGAATAATATTTTCGATCGCAAATTAAAACGGAGATTCGAAATCACAATTCGCACTTAGGAAATTAATTTCTGAATTGTATTTCTCGAGCGATAAAACGAACGGAGTGAACATTGCTTATTTTCTATTGTAAACACTTCAAAAATTTTCGATGAAAAATTCGGCATTCAATCACATTTACGACAAAAACCTATATCTCAAGGTGCAGGACACCAACTTCCGGCTCGACCTGACTACCTTCAGGTGTCCGGATGAGATAATTGTGTCCATATTGCGAGGCCATCCGCTTTGAAATGCACTGACGGTGACGGCGTCAGTTCCGATGGTCTATCTCCAGCAATTCTGGGGAAGAATTAAGAGTCATATAGTTGAGGGCAACTACCGGTATACCACGGTGATTGGGACGAGGCTCATCAGCTTTAGCAAGGATGATCTTGGCCTCGCTCTCGATCTACCATTCAGCCCCAACTACGATCCTCTGCCTACCGATGCAGAAATTGTGCGTGACTTTCTCCACATGGGATATAGGCCACCGCTCACTAAACTTGCTCAAGTCCAGAACAATGGCACCCTCATCCTTGGAAGACACTGTTCGGGATAATCAACAACTGTCTGTCACCTAAGCACGCAGGGTTCGACAAAGGCAACAGCAACATTCTTCGTATATTCAACGGGATAGCATTCTCCCACAGCTACGACTTCACACAACTGATCTGGAACCCCCAACTCAGGACATTCAAATGTTAGATCAAGAAGCCACTTTGATTGATGTAGTGGCACATGAGTTGGAACATGAGGCTACACTGGGTGCTGAAGTGCCTATCAGTGTTGGCGTGGTTCAAGGGTATTGTGGAGATCCCTCTATAGGACACACAACCTGATTCTGTAACGGGGCAAAGCACACCATCACAGGCTATTACGCCTGAAATAGAGGTCGTAATCCCCATGATTACTTCTCAAGAGCCTTTGGTAACAGAACAGGCTCATGAGGATGCTGAGCATGGCTTATCACCTCACACGGCCACCCCATCAGAGAGTGAGTCTGATGAGGAGATTCGCTTGATAAGATGGACTCCAAGGCGCCTAAGCATACCATTCGAGTCCATCTTCACAACTGTCACTACAACATCAGACACAGCGCAGCTTCACACTCCATGTGCTGAGGATTCTTCTTCACTCAATCCTGAGCAGCATCACGAACTTGCAGCGCTAGCCGAGGTCGAGATTCAAGTGCCTATTATTACAGACCTTGGCACTCATGTGTCTGATACACAGGTTCCCACTGAATCTAGCACAACACCCTTAGATGCGAATCTTTTAGATTCAAGTCGAGGATTGGGTGGAAGTCTCGACACGTCACAACCTCAAGTGACGACGAGCCAAGCCACGGAGATGGGTATCACCCAAGGGTTTCCAACAAGCGACATCAGTCAACCTGGTCCATCATTGGAGGCTCCTTTTGATGTTCATGACGGAAGATCGGCTACAGGCAGCTCTCTCCCGTGCTCTATCTCAGTTCGAGAAATGATTTATGGAGATAGTTCACTCAGCCTTAGAGATATCCCGACGTGATACCGTGAAAACACCAATCTCTGATGGCCAACCGTCGGCACCCAACCTCACACCCGTTCAACCCACACGTTCCACACCCATCCCCACACCCATCCTCACACACAACCTCATAAACCCAGCAACCGTACCTATCAGCGAACTCCACTTCATTCTAGTTGCCCGTTTACTAGAGCTAACCTCCTGAAAGCCGGAAGAAGAAGATCTATTCCGCCGTCTCGTGGATCGTCCTGACCCCAACAGATGCATACCGTGGTCAAAGCTCTCGCTCCAAACATCGACATGATGACCCTGACGATCAAGGTCGCCCTAAGGGGAGAAGAGACCTCGGATAATTACGAGAAGTCAGAGACATGGCTCGGGCACGACACAGACAAGTGCTGGAGCAGCTGGAACCTCACAACCATCCACTATCCAAACAACCACCAACACGCACCGCACAACCACTCTAATCCAAACCCAAATCGAACCATCATCCTTTACATTAAAGACGCCTCCGTCCACACCCACGACCCTAACAAGCCCCTTGCTTTTGGAAGAAGAAGCAAGTGCCGCTATGCTCGTAGCCCTAGCAACTACTCAAGCTACTTCCTCGATCGCTCCAGACCAATCGCGTACTTCTAGCCATGGTGTCAATCCGCACGAATTCCTAGAAAAGTACATCTTCGAAGGATAGTGGATGGACCACAGCATGCCAGGTGAAGCTCAAAGACAACGCATCAGGGACGTTCGACTGTTCCTCCAAGCAGCTTCGGTTGACTTAACCTTAATTGAAGACGAAGAACTTTGGGAAGGTGAAGACCATGAACAAATTCCCACAAGGCTTCCAGAATTAATCGCGCAATGAGCAGCCTCTCCTACAAGACAAATGCCTAGAACCGTTCTCATTGATACGCAGTGGGAAAACATAAGGATCGAGATCCCATTCTTGGAAGACATTCGTCAAAATATTTGGAGGTCACCGAACAAAATCAAGACGCCAAACGAGTTCGAGCTCAGAGGCATTTCTCACTGGGATCAGCAGAAAAGAATGAGTTATCTTTGGATGCTGACCCAACTCGGACCGGATATGAGGCTGGGGATTCCTAACGAACGGCTGAAGAATCACTTCAAGGAATTATCCCCAATACTGCACTAAAGGTATTCTTCCAACGCAGTACTACGTGATAGAGCGGATAGATAGAACTCGAGAAGAACTAAGAGAGAGGTGACCTACCTTATCTTAATGCCAAGGAGGTGTACAAGCTCTACCGACTCTATGTAGAGAAGTACAAAGGTCCTCAAGGCTTTATCAAGGGACTCGAGGGACTCTACCGATTCATGTTGCAACAAGTCAAGTACTCTGCCGCACACGATCTTCAGATGGCTCTGGAGAGCAATATGAAGAAGGTCAACATGACGGCCCCGCTCAATCAAGGACCTGAAATCGAAGGACTTCCAAGCAATCACGTACACATCAGCTCAGATATAAGTGTCACCTACCACAATCCAATCGCTAAGACTAGGTTGATGCTGAAGACTGAGATTCATAAGTTTTGCAATGGAACGCTCAAGGTGATCAGGCAGAACATAGAGAAGAGATTGGAAGAAATCAATCGAGAGATGATGCTGAAGCTTCATAGGTTCGTGAGAGAACAACCGCTCCTGACTAAGGGACTTCGAGTACGCGCTGGGCTTGCGCAGGTCTTACTACGCCCAACGAAGACAAACAGCGGGGAAGGGCAATCAAGCACAAAGGGAGAGATTGTAGAATACGCTTTGTAATTGGGCTTTGATTTATTAGCTGTCTTCGTAGATTGGGGAGTTATGTGTATTTGTTCTTAGTTTAGGACTTACTTATTATTTATACCAAGTTTGTTTGGTATAAATAGACTTGTAAACATTGTGCTTAATAGAGAATTTTAGTTGATTGATCCGAAAGGCTTGCTAATTCATTTCTAAAGAGAGAAAATCAGAAATCATTCTCTCACTACAAAGATTCTATCTCGTGTTCTTCATTGGAAGGTTTCGATCAAAATTCATTTCATTCAATTCTAATCGATTGCCTTAGAATTACGGCCTAGGATCGTAGAGTTGATGAGGACCTAGCACAAACTATAGTCCCAAGTTCAAAGTATGATTCTTCGACAACTCTAACTTGGTTCACTCCAGCTTATTTTTACCTTGGGATTATTATATTTATATCACTCAAGTCAACACAAGCAATATTAAGTCAATTTACCTGTGATCGAGGCGCTTTTAATCATTTCACATACGCAAGAGACCGTTGATTTGGAATCAAAGGGACTTTGAAGGATTTTTAATTTGGCTCTGACTTAGAAGGGAAGGAAAATTTTGGGAAAAGTGAGTTTTTCGTCTTCTTCCATTTCTTCGTCGTTCTCCTTCTTTTGGTATTTTTCTCGTATCTTTTGTCATTCTTATCCTTTAATTTTTTCGTATCAGACTACACTTGCTCAAGCTGAAGCTCCGCTTCTCTACGAGGCTGTGAGATTATCTGAGGCGAAGTTCTTGTTGTTCTTTCTCGGGCCGATACCGTGCTCCTTTTCTCTTAATCCCTAGAGAGGTTTCAGAGATTATCGTTTGAAAAAGTTCACAGTTATGGAATTCAAACCCATGTCCGTACGCCTCTTCTCGTTTCCCCATATAAGACCGGATTATCGTTGGAGAAGTTCACTTCGAGGTGCACCTCCTCCAGCCGTTCTGACGAGCGTACGAGATTATTGATCGAGAAGTTCACAGCAAGTTCTATGCCCACTTCTGATGGTTTGGAATTTTTTAATAGTCGAGAGGCAGGTTCTTTGGACTGGTTTTTGTGCGTTGAGCATTCCTCATGTGCGTTTTCCACCTTCTTTTGTCATCTCTTTCTTTGTCATATCTTTTTCTCCCCTTCCTCTTCTTGTTTGAACATCCCGCCGAAGATTCAGATTAATGGTAGAAGGCTCAAGGGGGTTTCAATGAAGAAAAGATATTCGGAGAACGCTCAAAATGGATGACTAAAGGCTATGCTAAAGAATGAAATTTTGTTAGAAAAGGCCAATTGAGGAATATCCAAAGTGGCCTAATCATATTCCGAACGATCTAATGCAAGGCGAGTATGAGGCCAAGAATCACTAGTTAAGACAAGCAATTGATGTGTGACTCGCTCAAGATAAATTCGTGGAAAGGAAATAGTAAGACGGCTGGAATCCTCACTTATATGAAGTAGCTTTGTGTCTAGTGGAACAAGCTAATAACCTTTAGACACAAGAATGCGACTTAGACTGACAAAATTAAGCAATAAACCAGACGCATGTCCGGGAAATCTAGCCGTGACTTAGATCGAGCATCCTAAAGATATCGTCCTTCCCCTAATATTATAGGTATATGTATAATATTTTTGAAATTTTATATTTTATTATTATAGTATTATTTATTTTAATTTCTAAATATCACGCAAACATTTAAGAATACAAAACACATAGAATAGACCAGATGAATAGCACATAGGAGCACGTAGAGCACATATTACGGAAGATTCAACATGCCTAATTTTCCAACAAGAAATTGGAATCGTTTTTCATCCATGTTTACGAAATACATGTCAATAGTGCCTTTTCTATGTGATCTTTTATAAAGTGATATCGAATGTCTACCTGTTTCGTGCGTGAGTGGTGAACAAGATTGCACGTTATAGCAATGGCACTCTGGCTATCACTGTAAATGGTTATATTATTTATATTGTACCCATAGTCACGAAGATGAGTCCTCATCCACGGCATTTCAGAGCAACAGCTAACGGCTGCGACGTATTCTCCTTCGTCTGTCGATGTTGACATGCAATTCTGCTTCTTGGATGACCAGCAGACCAGCTTTTCGCCTAGAAATTGAGCGCCACCGGTACTTTTTCGGTCCATTCGGAAACCTACATAATCAGCGTCAGTATAGCCAATTAATTTGAAATTCGTGCCCTTAGAAAACCACAATCATAGGGTGGAGGTGCCATTGAGGTAGCTCAAGATCCGCTTCACCGCAAGCATGTGGTATTCTTAGGCGTCGGCTTGAAAAAGGCACAGAGGCAGGTGGTAAACATAATATCCGGCTGGCTGGAGGTGAGATAGACAAGAGAGCCGATGATGCTGCGATAAAGTGTAATGTCGACTGCTTTTCCAGTGGGATCCGCATCCAACTTGCGGCTTGTTGACATAGGAGTGCTGAGAGGCTTGCTCTGATATTGATGGAACTTCTTTAGAATGTCCTTGATGTATTTAGTCTGACTTATGAAGATGCCATCTTCGAACTGCCTGACTTGGAGTCCCAAGAAAAATTGCATCTCGCCCATGTGACTCATTTCAAACTTGCTCTTCATTAAATCTCTAAACCTCTTGCAGAGCCGTGGATTTGCTGATCCGAAGATGATGTCGTCTACATAAACTTGGACAACCATCAGATCTTTGTCTTGCCATTTGATGAAGAGAGTAGTATTGATCGTTCCTCAAATGAATAATCAAGACATCATACCAAGCACGTGGAGCTTGTTTCAGTCCGTAGAGAGCTTTGTTGAATCGATAGACGCGATCGGGTTGTTATTGATCAACAAAGCCTTCTCGCTGAGCGACATAGACTTCCTTCTTTAATACGCCATTGAGGAAGGCGGTCTTAACATCCGTTAGGTAGACTTTGAAGTCTTTATGGGCCGCATATGTAACATCCCGTCCCATACCGGGTGTCACTGTAGCATCGATCCCTACCGGGACCACTGGGGTTGGGCCCACCACACTCCGACTGATAGTCTGGCCCCACTGTACCACCATTTAACCTTTCAGCGTGCATTGTCCTCGCTCACACGCACCCTGGGCAAACTTCCCAGGGGGTCACCCATCCTAAGATTGCTTCAAGTCAAGCACGCTTAACTTCGAAGTTCTTTCGGATGGACTCCCGAAAAGGTAGGTCGACCTTGGTGATATGAGTAGTACTATCAATTCACTTATACGATTCTGAGCCTGACACGCCCATACATTGTCAGTCTCAGGATTCCCTCTCATTCGGGTGTCGGATCGGTTTGTTCATGTACCCCTTCGCCTAGAAGCCTGCCAGGAGCCGCTCCCTGTCCGTGCACTTCTCTGACATCGGCGATCACTCCCCGCCTTCATCGGCCCCGGGCGTCACATGCCCACCAGCTTCCGCCTGGTTCGTCCCCGAGCCAGCACCGTACTGCGAGAGGTTGTGCTCTGATACCAGGTGGTATCAGAGCTTAGGATATAGATTCTGTAGACTGTCCATGTACGGCCGCTCAAAAGCCTGGAGGATCAGCCTTGCCTGTAAGTTTGAAAGTTTGATGTGATTGAATGTCTATGATATTGTGTTTCCTTACGTGACTTATGGTAGGCAATACGATGACGAGAGGATGTAGGGATGTGGGTGAGTCCAGTCGTGGGGCCGCACCTGAGTCCCCCACGATTGAACGGGACTCCACCATTTTGCGACTGACCGAATTAATCCAACGTCAGTCAGAACAGATCAACGAACTCATTGATAATCGGAGTTCATCTGAACTTCGCCAGTCTCCACAACCTGAACGTGTGGAAATTATAGGGGACAGGTTCCGTAAACTTAATCCCCCTACATTTGAGGACGCAACAGATCCTATGATGGCAGAAGATTGGTTGCGAACCCTGGAAAACATGTTCTTGTACAGCCGCATACCCGAACAAGAGAAAGTTCTATGTGCGGTATTCATGCTGACAGGGAATGCAGGATTTTGGTGGGACACCATCAAAATTCTCGAAGACCCATCTACTATGACCTGGGAAAGATTTAAAGAACTTTTCCGGGGAAAATACTTCACGACTCCCGAGCGAATGCTGCGAATGAATGAATTCATAAACCTGAAGCAAGGAGGAATGACGATTGCGGAATATATCCGTCAGTTCGAACAGCTGTCGAGATTTGCACTGCACATGGTCGCAACAGATGAGTTAAAAGTGGAGCGCTTCATAGAAGGCCTTAATCCCGAGGTTTATCGTGATGTTAGCATGGTCGGGACACTCGAGACGTCTTATGCTCGTATCGCGGAGAGAGCAATTTTAGCCGAACAGGCGGAGGCCAAGATTGTGAAAGCTCAAGAAGAAAAGAGAAAGATGGAAGGCCAGCTACAAAGGGAAAATAATAGGTAGCGTCAAGCTCTTGACAAGGGTCCCAACAATAACCAGAACAACCGCCAGGGACAGCAAAATTGGCGCCCAAGACCTAACCCGTGGGTGACTGATTCCCCAATACAACCTCCAAACCCGATTCCTCAGTGTCAACAATGCGAGCGTCATCATAGAGGCATCTGTTATGGTCCAGGGCCCAAACCCAATCCTCAATGCTTCCGATGTGGGCAGAGGGGACATTTTGCCCGAGCGTGTCAGACAAATCTGCCCCAAAATCCAGCGCCAGCAGTCGTACGACCACCATTGGCCCAAGCTCGAGTATTCACTTTAACTAATGAGGAGGAGGAATCAATCCCAACAATAGTGACATGTAAGTTAATAATATGTGATGTACTAATAACCATATTTGATGAACCTAGAAACCGGGCCACAAATTTAAATGTGTCGCGCTAGATTGCGTGATATAAAGGTGAGAATAAAATCTACCTTAGTAGAATGCTGATAGATCAAGGAATAGAAGAAATCGTAACCCCGAGATACACCGGTCGGCGAATTTCGGGGACGAAATTCTTTTTAAGGGGGGAAGAATGTAATACCCGTAGAAATTTAATACGGGGTTACGTTGTAGTTAGCGAAATTACGCAACTTAGAAAAAAAAGAAGAAATTTAATAAAGAAAAGTTTTCGTTAGGTAGATATATATATATATATATATATATATATATATATATATATAATACATTCAGTGAGGTGGAAAAACTAAGATCTAAGTTTTCATAACGAAAAAAATTTTTCACAAACACCTAGAATTTAGTTTATTCTTGTATTAAGTTTTCGGTACCAATTGTCCTTAGCACATCATGTAACATATATAATAATTAGATAAAGCTATCAAAGTTTTCCTAGATGTGATATGATGATAAAGAAACTTTAGTGGTCAGATACAGTGACATAGAATAGTTACACATGATGCATATACAGGGGCGGATCCAGAAATATTTTATCGGGGGGCCGTAATATAAATTGACGCTGTAAAGAGGTTAACTTAGAAATATATATTCGTTTCTAAATGGAGAACTTATCAATGAAAAAGATTTTTTGATTGAAACACATGAAATATACGATCATAAAATAAAAAAAAAAATAGGACTACGAAAATATCAATTAAGAGAAACAGAAAAAATCCTCGACGGATCTCGAATAACGATAAAGCCTCACAATATTAATATCTAAATGGATAGAATTAAAGTCAGTAAATATTAATTAAAAGAATTAATTTTTATAGTCTTAAAATGGATAGAAAAGTTAAAAAGAATAAATACTAGTTAAAAGACTTTAAATTGTTGAATTAAACTTAAACGAATAGGAAGTTAAAAAGAAATAAAGCGTTGAATAGAGATTTAAATAAGACTAAAAAGTAAAAATATCAAATATTAGAATTTTATGGATTCAATAATAAATATTGATGTAAAAGAATTGAAATTGTTAAGTTAATAGAGAACTAGAAAAAGTTAAATAACTAAAGTAAAAAAGACAGGTAAAAAAGAGGAGGAAAAAGAAAAGATAAAGAAAAATGTTAAAAACAATTATACAATAGAACGTTTGAAGCATATTGATTCGAACCAATGACCTATCCCCTGCTATAGGCGTTCCCAGCCATTGCACTACTGATTAGATAATTGAATTACATATCAGGAAAACTTCCTTATCATAATATATGTTCATACTATATACATAATACTAGAGTTTCCGAAAATTCTCGGGGGGGCCGTGGCCCCCTCCAGCCATAACGTAGATCCGCCGTTGTGCATATACACTTTTCGTGCTTTGACATTATATATATAGAAGTTTTCATGATGGTAATGAGACATACATATTTATAATAATAATAATGGTTAGGGATAAGTCTAAGCATTGAGAATATAATAAAACAAGGAATACGGACAAAGTGAAGTTTTCTTATTTTTTTTTTTTTTTTTTTTTTTCAGTCCCGAGGTATCCCCACACAGCCCGGCTATGGGCTAATCGCCACACACTCCAGAGGTGGGACTAATCCCCGGGGTCAGATGGATACATCCCAAACCCACCCAACAACGATAGTCATGGGCCTAAGCCCATGGGGATTTTCCAAAGTCATGTGGGAGGTGGGGTTCGAACCCCTGACCTCCTAATCACATGAACTTTGGATGCCTCAGCTTGGCCACTAGAGCCAAGCCTCATTGGCAAGTGAAGTTTTCTTATTACTTAAATAGAGTTGGAAGTTTTCGTTGATGATGTTAACACATAACTAATACTTATAATATTTATAGTAATTAAGAGATTGCAACAAGGATTAGTAGAAAATATTAATAAAATAACTTACACTAGCGACGAAATTTACTTACTCCATTGTGTAAGGTTCGTCACTTAGCTACTTATCAAATCATACAAGTTAAAATATATACCCATTATTAAGTAAAAAGAAGCGATCGTGATGAACCAAGAAGAATAGGAGAGCAAGCCAAAAAGAAAACTTGATTTTTGACAAAGAACAGATTTGTGAAACCTAGGAAAAATTCTGTAACCAATCTTCGGACGTGAGGTAGGTGAATAATTCATCTACAACACGTAAATATCACGTGCTTACTATGCTTATGTTGTTTTGATGTTCTGTGTGGTTCGGTATTATTTTTATGAGGTTTTTGAAGTGTTTATGTGATTCGAATAATTTCAACTGATGTTTTAGATGAAGTCATATGAGGGTTTGCGTGATTAGCATGTTAGGTTTTTTCCAGAATTTTTGGAATGGTGCGTGGGTGCTTATATGATTATTTTTAAACCTTAGTACTATGATGGAATATTTAGAGAATGGTAATACAAATTTAATTAACGAGAATAGAAGTTTAGTAAATGAACCAAGGAAAGTTTTTGTGATTACTATTGAATTTAGGTGAAGTACATGTTAGGGTTTTCTTAGATTCTTGAAGTGGTTGTATGCTCAAATGGATAATTTCTGTATTATGTTATGTGGTAATTAGAAGTTTCGATCCTATGTTAGATGATATTTTGAGAAATTTCGAAGTTCAAAGCAATTTAAGGTTGGATCTTTAGATTGATGAAATAATTATGTGAATGATGCGTTGGTGTTTGTACAAAGTAGTTTTCAATATTCTATTTTCAAGTGCGCACCACTTTCGATAGATCATTAAAAAAAAAAAAAAAAATGTCGTGACTTCATTACCCAAGTTTTCTTTTGTTTGGCGTTATTATCAAATGTGGTCCATAGGTTTTCTGCATTATTACTTACACTAAAGACTTTGGCATAATTATGGTAAAAGTATTTCGTGATCTATAATGTTTGGTATATATTACTTCCTAAGGTGTTCGGCTTATGGTTTGTGTAATTTTTAATATAGGCTTAAAATGATTCTGAGGTTTTCGTGACTTAGGTGTTGGGATTTCCCAGATTTTTAGATGACTATATTAAGAAGGAATTAGTGAGGGTTAAGGGTGTATTTGTATTATACAAAGAGTTTTAGGTATAAGAACTACTTTGAAACATAGGAAGATGAGAAGCGTAGTACGATTTTGGCGTATGATCCGTTATTTAGGTGTAGGATTTGTTCTAGAACATTGTATATGTTTCGGTATTTATATGAACTTAAGTTGAATTATTATTGAATGTTTAAATATTAGTAATGATTTGGAGGTTTTCGACAATATGCTATTTACGGCATTGAGTGTTTTATCACTTAGAAGTTTTCGGTGTTTCCTAACTTTTTGGTATAGTGATTTTATAGGTTGACTAGATATTAAACTAAGTTTACTTGCGAGCAGAACTTAGTTTTGGAGTCTTTAAGAAGAGCTATTGATGTAGAGTTTTTGATTGTTTATGTTTATATTATTTTCAGGTCGTAATCTTATATTTCGAGCACAATTAGAATTATTCGGGGCATTATTTTTAGTGTATTCTAACGAATTATTATTTTGAGAATTTTTGGGGAAATATTTTTATGTGCATTGTGGGGTAGAGCTGGAATTTTTGAGAGAACTAGAATTTTATTCATTTACAACATTGTATTTATTTGCACTTGATTGCATACCATATGTACGAGAATTTAGCACAGTATAGAACGGTGACATTTTGCTTTAAGGTTGAAAGGGGTAGGTGGTGACTAAATACGTGGTTGTTGAGTTGAGGTAAAATTGGGGCTAGTATTAGGGTGTCGGACGGGAGACGAGCATGAGTGACTCGTCTACTCTGTTGCATGGGAGTGCAGCTCGAGGTGCAAACCGTCAGTTATTAGCGGGAGACGGGCACGAGTGACTCGTCTACTCGGAATGCATGGGGGTGCTATCCGAGATGTAAACCGTTGATGGGAGATGGGCGTGAGCGACTCATCTATTCAGATGCATGGGAGTGCAGTGTGTTGTGTAGACTGTTGGACGGGAGACGGAGTGAGCTACTTGTCTACTCAGATGTATGGTAGTACAGTCTGAGGTGTAAACTGTCGGTTGTTTGCAGGAGACGGGGGTGAGCCACTCGTCTACTCAGATGTATGGTAGTACAGTCTGAGGTGCAAACCGTGGGAATAGAGTCTAGGTGTAATATTCTGGTGTATGTTAGTTTGAGTGAAGTTTAAGTATGAGAAAAGAAAAAGTGTGCATAGGAACGCGAGGTATTCGGGATATGAGATTTAGTGTACATTTGCATTCATGCATTTTATTCACCTACTGAGCAAATCGCTCAGGGTTTCCGTGTTGTAGGTACCGAGCTCGACGCTGATGCACGTCGCGACTGAGGCGGGCTGACGGCGGTGCTCTATGGACTTTTGAGGGCGGGGCTGTACATGGATGACGACCTGTGGAGAGATTTTAGTGTGTTTACATATTTTAAGGTGTGATGCTATAGTCTTTGTAAGATAAGGCGTGTGCATAACATATTCGCATGTAAAATATGATGTTTGTATTGTGTGCGCCTGTAATATATTAGGTTTCAATAGAAAGTTTTTTGTAAAATGGGTTTTCCGTAGCTTTCGTTGCGAAAATCCGCTACCAAACTTAATTAGAAAGTGAGGGATGTTACAGCATACGCCAAAAAAAGGCGGATGGCTTCGATTCGGGCAACATGAGCATAAGTCTCGTCGTAGTCAATGCCTTTCTGTTGGTTATATCCCTTCGCAACTAGCCTTGCTTTATTCCGGATCACTTCCCCATCTTCATTCTTTTTGTTCTTAAAGACCCATTTTTTCTCGATAATTGTTTTCCCATTCGGACGGGTACTAATGTCCACACTTGGAGACGCTCGAATGGGTTGATTTAGTCTTCCATTGCTATTACCCAATCAGGGTCTTTAAGTGCGTCTGCTAGATTGGTTGGCTCATTTTGGCTTAAGAAGCAACTAAAGAGACGGTGTTGATGTCTTGTCCGTACTCCACTCGAAGGATCACCAATAATCTGATCAACCGGATGTACCCGAGTCCACTTGCGGTCATGAGGTAAAGTTGAAGTAGATGCATCAGTCATTTGTGGACCGAGATTTCCAATAATCCCATGTTATTCATTAGATTGAGGTAGTTCTATTTCTATACTTGAATTGAGTGACTCTGACGAGACTTCCTCAAAAACCAAGGTAGGTTCTTCAGTGTTCTGTGGTAATTCTGAATCGGGCGAGGTGGGGACATTTGAAGAGTTTGATACATCGGCCTGGTCGAGTGGGGGATCCACTAAAGGTGTGACGCCCGGGGCCGACGAGGGCGGGGAGTGATCGCCGGTGTCAAAGAGATGCACGGACAAGGAGCGGCTCCTGGCAGGCTTCTAGGCGAAGGGGTACATGAACGAACCGATGCGACACCCGAATGAGAGGGGATCCTGAGACTGACAATGTATGGGCGTGTCAGGCTAAGAATCGTATAACAGAATTGATAGTACTACTCATATCACCAAGGTCGACGTACCTTTTCGGGAGTCCATCCGAAAGAACTTTGAAGTTAAGCGTGCTTGACTTGAAGCAATCTTAGGATGGGTGACCCCGTGGGAAGTTTGCCCAGGGTGCCTGTGAGCGAGGACGAAGCACGCTGAAAGGTTAAGTGGTGGTACAGTGGGGCCAGACTATCAGTTGGAGTTTGGTGGGCCCAGCCCCACTGGTCTCGGTAGGGACGGATGCTATAGTTACACCCGGTATAGGACGGGATGTTACAGGTGGTATCAGAGCACAACCTCTCGCAGTACGGTGCTGGTTCGGGGACGAACCAGGCGGAAGCTGGTGGGCATGTGACGCCCGGGGCCGACGAGGGCGGGGAGTGATCGCCGGTGTCAAAGAGATGCACGGACAAGGAGCGGCTCCTGGCAGGCTTCTAGGCGAAGGGGTATGTGAACGAACCGATGCGACACCCGAATGAGAGGGGATCCTGAGACTGACAATGTATGGGCGTGTCAGGCTAAGAATCGTATAACAGAATTGATAGTACTACTCATATCACCAAGGTCGACGTACCTTTTCGGGAGTCCATCCGAAAGAACTTCGAAGTTAAGCGTGCTTGACTTGAAGCAATCTTAGGATGGGTGACACCCTGGGAAGTTTGCCCAGGGTGCGTGTGAGCGAGGACGAAGCACGCTGAAAGGTTAAGTGGTGGTACAGTGGGGCCAGACTATCAGTTGGAGTTTGGTGGGCCCAGCCCCACTGGTCTCGGTAGGGACGGATGCTATAGTTACACCCGGTATGGGACGGGATGTTACAGGTGGTATCAGAGCACAACCTCTCGCAGTGCGGTGCTTGTTCGGGGACGAAGCAGGCGAAAGCTGGTGGGCATGTGACGCTCGGGGCCGACGAGGGCGGGGAGTGATCGCCGGTGTCAAAGAGATGCACGGACAAGGAGCGGCTCCTGGCAGGCTTCTAGGCGAAGGGATACATGAACGAACCGATGCGACACCCGAATGAGAGGGGATCCTGAGACTGACAATGTATGGGCGTGTCAGGCTAAGAATCGTATAACAGAATTGATAGTACTACTCATATCACCAAGGTCGACCTACCTTTTCGGGAGTCCATCCGAAAGAACTTCGAAGTTAAGCGTGCTTGACTTGAAGCAATCTTAGGATGGGTGACCCCCTGGGAAGTTTGCCCAGGGTGCGTGTGAGCGAGGACGAAGCACGCTGAAAGGTTAAGTGGTGGTACAGTGGGGCCAGACTATCAGTCGGAGTGTGGTGGGCCCAACCCCACTGGTCTCGGTAGGGACGGATGCTATAGTGACACCCGGTATGGGACGGGATGTTACAAAAGGTGTAGCAAATAATGGAGTCTGGCCGATATACAGGCTCAAAGAGAGAGTCCAAGTCCTCCAATGCAAGTCTCAGAGCTTGTTCTGACGTTGAATCTTGAGTTGTTGCCATAATCTGTTGGTTTTGTGCCAACACACCAGTAAATGCGAGTTGTGAACTGTCGTATGCAGAAGCCATCTTGTTAGAAATATTTTATAGTGTTCAATTTCATTGTGTTTATCTTAGTTGGCTTGTATTTCATTAACTTTGGGCTAGTTTGTAATATTCTAGTTCTTAGTTACTAGGGATATAATTACCAACTAATGAGGTATGTATACCCCCAAACCCTAATTCATTAGGGTGTGTGTTTTTGGTGTAGTATGTGTGAGTTGCGTGTGTGTTGAATAGTAAATTATTTTGACAGCTTTCACCTTCGTGGAGCAAACACACCCCACGTCTAAGCTTTTAAATCTACATCAATAGCGTGGTAAATCGTCCTAGGTCAGTGTTGTTGGATAGAATAGGGACCAAAAAGTGGTATCAGGGCAAAACAGGTTCGGATTTGAACGATTTCTGAAATTGTTGGGTATTTCTTTTTTGGGTTCGAATTTCTGCTATTTCTTGAGTTTTTGAGTTGATTTTACTGATTTTACAAGCTCAAGAGGTAATTAGCTTGTTTTCGAGTGATTTGAAGTGATTACCCAATATTTTTCAGTTGATTTGGGTGAGTCTTGGGTAGAAATCGGATCTGTTTTTCGTCAGTTTTCAGTCCAGGATCGGGTAGATGAACAAATCGCCCGATTGCTACAGTACCCTATTCTGCTACAGTACCAATTTCCTCAGTTTCGGGCGTTTTTATTCAGTTTCAGGCGAAACTGACTGGTCAGACCCGAAACTTGACTGGTCAACCCGAAATTTGACTGGTCAACACCCGAAATTTGAATGGTTAATCCAATTTTGACTGGTCAAACCTGAAACTGGACTGGTCGACCCGAAACTTGACTGGTCAACACCAGAAATTGGACTGATTAAAAAAAAAACATTAGTCGCCCGAAACGCTACAGAATCGCCCGATGAACAGTACCCGAAACTGCTACAGCACCCGAAACTGCTACAGTACCCGAAATTGCTACATTAATCGCCAAAACCTCTAGAGTACCCAAATAGCTACAGTGATCGCCCGAAACTGCTACAATACCCGATTTGCTACAGTACCTGGAAAAAAACAATTTTTTTTCATACATCATTTGATAGAGAAATTTTTTTGAGTCCAACGGACACAACGATTTATAAACTTTTGCTTCCAAATTTTTCAAAATAAATTTTTCGGGTCCAAAATTTTCGTTGTAGACGACGTTTTCGTAAAAACAAAAATTTAAGCAAATCCAAAAAACTTGTCAACGATCATTTATATCAAACAATCAACTTAGGACATCATTGGCAAATTATAGAAAAAGTCTTGGTCATTTTCACGAAGGTTTTGAAATTATCTCAAAATTTTAGGTGCACACCAAAAATACTTGACACTGACTTTCTTAGATGCTTCACGATACTTCTCAAAATAAACCAAACTTTTCGAAACAGAACTTGCGAAAGCCAAGTTTTTTAATCAAGAAAAATTAATTAATAATAATAGATTTATTAAAATGGATGCTCAAGCTAGGAAAATTGAGGAATTAGAAGCAAGACTTGCTAGTAATTACTCCGTGTTGCTTAAGCAACAAGAAATCCTAGCCTATGCTAATGAAGATTTGACCATTGCAAAGTCTAAGATCATTAGCTTAGAAACTAAGTTAGAAGATAGTGAAAAGATGGTCTGCGAGATGAGTAATAGTTTACGTTCTTGCGAAGCTGAGCGAAATGAAGTCCCACAAAATATGAAACTGTCTTAGAGGAACATCGTATGCTTTACTCTTCGATTAAACGATTTGAGACTGATATTTCGAATTTAGGTCCAACAGACAAAAACTCTCCTTCTAACTTAATTTCTATCGGGGAAAATAATTTACATGATAAAAAACCTACTATATGTGATACTCCAGAGACTCTTTGTAAATTGAAAGATTTACAAGATACTTTGGACTCTGAAATGATAGGTTTTGGCGCTGAAAAGGAAAAGCTTTTAAAGGGGATTTTTTATCTAAAAATTCCCGTCTTTATCTGTTTCAAAGATTTGTCAAATAATACATCTTGCTCAAAACAGGTAAAGAAAACAAAAACTAAAAGAAGCATCATTGTTCCTAAAACTGAGAAGGCTTTTGCTAGTAATCATTCTGTCAACTTTGACTGAAGCTGAAATGTTAAGTAAAAGCAAAGCGCTAAAAATTGCTAAGGAACAAATAAAGATTAGGAAGGAGAAAGGAAAATCAACAGTAAATTCCAAAATTAAGGTCGAAAATGATCAAGAATTTTCCACTCATATTCTACTTAAAAGAGAAAGGGAAGCGTGCAAAGAAGATGTTCCAAGCTTAAGCAAGCGAACTTTTCAAACCCCGCACAATTATCACTATAATGTGAATGACGTGCATTATTGTCGTAGGAATACCAGTACTCCTGTTACTGATGCTTATAATGCTTTATGCTCGTATTCTCACATGCAATATCCAGTTCAGATTAAGTCTGAAAGACACCATATGCGACTGGCTAGGGGGAAAATCATTAGATCTTGTAGACCTAGACATACATTCACTAGCGCTGATATGTCATTTCCCTCTAAGGTTCACCAAACTTGGAATCCAAAATCACAAATCAAATTGAATAAGACTGTAAAGGATGAGTTAGGATCAATATTTGAACCAAATGTGCTTAAACTGTTTTCTGCTAATAAGGGAGGACCCATCCAAAAATGGGTACCAAAGTCCCGATAAGTTTCTGCAGATTCCCAGCATGGGTAGGTACTAGGAGAGCTACTCCACACTCATGACTGGTATGCGACCAGGGCAGCCAAACATCCCAACGTGTATGGTATCTTGGGTTGCTCCACATACACGACTGGTAAGCGATGCGAGCAACTACGTAGGTAAATTCTATATGCATTCCATAAGAAACTTGGCATACATTGTCAGGACCCGGCGTCCCGCCCTCATATTCCGTTCTAATTCTAAGTGTTAATGCTTTGTTATTGTGCGTATACGTAAAAATGCGAATAAAATTTTTCATTTTAAAACGTGCATGCGGGATTCTTATATACATGTCAAAAGAATATTCGTAACTCGTTCTACGAATCATCGAAATCATGTCTACACAAAATACAAGTGTGTGTGTGTGTGTAGCCAAAAGCTCCCTATGCGCCCGGCCTTCACAGGTTGTCATTCATACACACACTCCCACCTCAAAAGCAGCCGGATAGCTTCAAAAGATCGGCCTCGCGTAATGGTCGGATCACGTACCGTGATCGTCAGTACCTACAATACGTAACATAAAGAATGAGCCACCGAGGCTCAGTAAGCAGAAATTATGCATGTATGCACGTGTCCTAACGATCGACAATCCACGTCGTCGTTTTCTAATGCTCATACTCTCCTTCTCATTTTCTTGTCCTTTTTCTGACTCATACTTATTTTCTTATACTCTTACTTCGTACGGGCCCTCGGCTTTCTATCCCACTATGCGCCATTTCATAGAGATCTCATATGTGGAGGTTCTCACACTAGAAGGTCACCCGAAGGAATCTTCCCTTACTAAATGTGGCCTCCACGCGGACGCTTCTCACTGGTAGCCAACACCGAGGCCACTAACCGCGGAGGTAACCCGAAGGAATCTTCCCTCCCGGTTAGTGCTTTACGCACTAGAAGGTCACCCGCAGGAATCTTCCCTTACTCAGTGCGTGCCCCGGGCCGCATCCTCCAGGTTGCATCTCCCGCATACGGGGTATTCCCCCAGCCTCTTATACAGGCCTTATGGCTTCTTTTTCCATGGCCGCATAAGGGTAGCCGTGACTCTTCATTGAGTCGACACAAACGCCAATATCGGCGAGTATACATCGCACACAGGCGATCTTATGCACGCTCTTACCTCGCGTCATACTTACTACTTGTGCGTGCAAGTGCTCGTGACATGCTCATGTGAATATGCAGATCATGCTTATCATGCAAATAAAATAATCTTATCTTAACATGCACGTTTCACGTAAAATACACGAGCACGTAAATTCACATCATCGGACGCAGGCAAGTTACGTACTGTAGTTGAAATTTCTACTTACCTGGAGTCCGTAGAATAGCTGCTACTGGTTCGGCGAAATTCCTAATTTTTCGACCTTAATCATAAAATTATTATATCAGTATATTTTCTAAAATATTAGTTATCTATGTACTTGAAATGTGTTGAAATATTTTACTTAATGGAGTATGTAAAGATCTCGGTATTACATGTATAGGAATTCGGCCTTTGGGTTATTTAAAATCTCGACACTTAGTAATCTCGACATTTTAACCCAAATGTCGAGTGATATATTAGACTTAGATTTCGGGTTTTAAATCAACAAAAATGTCGACATAAACTTTTGCCCGAATCTTGACATTTCCAAGTTTCGATATTCTACCTAACATTTCGACATTTTATCTTGGGGTATATCGACATTATACTTCGACATTTGTAACGGGAAATGTCGACATAGGATCCAATCTAAACCTCGACATTTTGAAGGTCTCGACATTTATGTCGACCCCCTTTGAACCCGACATTTCATCCCAATAGGAAGACTCGACATTTTTATTCCTTTTATTTCGGTATTTATCTCGACATTATACCTTTCATTCGACATTTTATCCAGTTATCTCGGAACATGAGATGTCGACATTTTATCTAGCATTTTAATTCGGCATTTTGAAGTAAATGTCGATATAGCTCAACATGGCTCGACATTGTTCATTGGTTCTCGACTTTAATGTCGACATTTATATCGATTTCTTTGAGTTCGACATCTCCTCCAAGTTGAAGGACTCGACTCATTTTTTTTTTACTATCCTACCTCGACATTTATCCTAATAGCATGACTCGACATTTTGAAATATTAGATGTCGACATCCAATTTCACCTCGACTTTATATCGACTTATTTCCTAACAATTCGACATTTTATTACCATGGTTTCGATATTTTCATTAGGAAATGTCGACATGTAACTTGCATGGGTCTCGACATTTATTAAAATGTCGATATATAAGTTATGTCGACATTTCATGCGACATTTATCCTAATAAATGACCCGATATCATACTTCGACTTTTATCATCGTTTTCACCCCTCGATCTTGCTCCATAGCTTGTTCTTCCTAGCATTCTAAGTTCTAAAGCACATACTAAGCTACTTAACTCCATATTTGCTCCCACGAAAATCTTTATTACGAACTTAAATTCGGTATTTAGGGTTTCTCGTGGCTTCTCCAACCACTTGCATTTAATCGCCATTAATACTTTCAACTACATCTAAAGTAAATAATTAAGAGCTTAGGGAGGGGGTTTTACTTACCAACTTCGAATTCTCAAGCTTCTTGGTTCGAATTTGGCTCGGCTTCTTCTCCTTTTCTTTTTCTTGCTTCGTGGGTTTTCTTGGGTGGTTGTCGAGTTTTTTTTTTTTTTTGAGTTAGTTTGCTAAGATATTTTTTTCATAAGCCTTTAGGGTGTGGTTTAGAGTTGGCGTGGGATATCCTTGTTTTGGGGGAACTTGTCTCCAAAGTTGGTATTTCTTGAATTGGGCCTAAAGTTTAGGTGTTAGCCCACTTGGTAATTCCTAGTATATTAAGTTTATGGTCCAAAATATTTCCCTAGCCCTATTCTTTTCATTAGCCATTTCTGTCGCCCTTTTCGAAAATTATCCTTCTTAAATTAGGACCGTATTGAACACACAGTCCTTGGCACGAAATTGCACGTAATTCTCATAAAAGTCACGAGCATGAATTTCACGAATCCGCATAAATAACATAGACGTAATTAACACAAAATTACGTAAGTCATAGACATAATTTATTGGCCGACCTAGTTTGCAGGGACCGGGGTCCTACATCCTCCCCCCCTTAAGGAGGATTTCGCCCCCGAAATCAGCCCTCGTGAAACAAATCGGGGTAACGAATTCGCATTTCGTCCTCCAGTTCCCATGTGGCTTCTTCCGTGGACTGGTTCCGCCACAACACTTTTACTAAAGAAATGTCTTTGTTCCTAAGTCTTTTGGTCTCGTACATCAATATCTCCACCGGAGTCTCTTCGTAGCTTAGATCCGGTTTCAATCGTTGATGTAGAGATTCGTTTCCTAGCACGTGGTTCGGGTCAGCTATGTATTTCCGCAGTGTAGAGACGTGGAACACGTCATGCACTTGCGATAATGAGGCTGGCAGTTCTAATTGGTATGCCACCTCACCAACCTTCTTCAGTATCCTAAATGGACGGATATATCTAGGGCTTAGCTTCCCTTTCTTCCCAAATCTTTTCACGCCCTTCATCGGTGATACTTTCACGAACACCATATCTCCCTCTTCAAATTCTAATGGTCGACGTCTTCGATCAGCGTAGCTTTTCTGTCGACTCTGTGCCGTTCGCATTCTTTCTCGTATGGTGGTAATGGCTTCCGTCATTTCTCGTACTATGTCAGGGCCTAACACTGCCCGTTCGCCAACCTCGTCCCAATGTACTGGGGATCTGCACTTTCGCCCGTATAGCGCTTCGTACGGTGCCATCCCAATGGTGACGTGGTAGCTATCGTTATAGGAGAACTCGATCAGTGGGAGGTACTTACTCCAATTCCCTTTGAAATCGAGTACACACGCTCGGAGCATGTCCTCCAGGGTCTGGATGGTTCGCTCGGATTGACCGTCCGTCTGCGGATGGTAGGCGGTACTAAAAGATAGCTTCGTTCCCATCGCCTTTTGCAAGCTCGTCCAAAATTTCGAAAGAAATCTGGAGTCGCGATCCGAGACTATTGAGGATGGAACGCCGTGCAGTCGCACTATTTCTTGGATATAGAGCTCCGCGTACCGTTCCATGGAAAATGTCGTGCTAATCGGCAGGAAATGGGCAGACTTGGTGAGTCTGTCGACAATCACCCAAATCGCGTCGTGCCCCTTCGTGTTCCTCGGCAGTCCTACCACGAAATCCATGGTTATGTTATCCCATTTCCATTCCGGAATGGGTAACGGTTGTAGGGTTCCCGCCGGCCTTTGATGCTCGGCTTTTATCTGCTGGCACGTCAGGCACTGACTCACGAAAGTCGCGATGTCCTTTTTCATGCCTGGCCACCAGTAGTTCTCCTTCAAACCTCTGTACATCTTCGTTGCTCCTGGATGTACTGAGTATGCAGTGGCATGGGCTTCCGTCATTATTGTCCTTCTTAGCTCAGCGTTGTCTGGTACGTACAACCGATCCTTGAAATACAGTCGCCCGTCTTCCCTTATCATGAGGTCTCCGGTTGTTTGTTCCGGCTGTGCTTCCTTAATTTTCGTATACAATTCGTCTGTTTCCAGCGCTGTCTTGATTTGCTCCAGCAACGTTGGTTGCAAGGTTAAGGCTGCTAGCTGCGCCTCAACTTCGCCTAACCTTACGACTTCGACTTCCAGCAGTTGCAGTTCTGCACTGACTGCTTTTCTGCTTAAGGCATCGGCTACTATGTTCGCCTTGCCTGGGTGGTAGTTGATTACGCAGTCATAATCCTTAACTAGCTCTAACCACCTCCTCTGCCTCATATTCAACTCCTTTTGCGTAAAGAAGTACTTGAGGCTCTTGTGGTCAGTGTATATCTCGCACCGCTCTCCGTAGAGGTAATGCCTCCAGATCTTGAGAGCAAAGACCACTGCCGCTAGTTCTAAGTCGTGCGTCGGGTAATTCTTCTCGTACTCCTTTAGTTGACGAGAGGCGTATGCTACTACATTCCCGTTCTGCATTAGCACACACCCTAACCCGTTCTTAGACGCATCGCTATAAACGGTGAATCCTCCAGTTCCCGAAGGTATTGTGAGAACTGGGGCCGTCGTAAGTCTTTCTTTCAACTCTTGAAAGCTCTGTTCGCATTCCGTGGTCCATTGAAATGGAGTATTCTTCCTAGTCAGCCTCGTCAGTGTCGACGCTATTTTCGAGAAGTCCTTTATAAACTTCCTATAGTATCCTGCCAGACCGAGGAAACTTCGTATTTCCGTTACGTTCGTCGGTCTGGGCCAATTGCTAATGGCTTCTATCTTCTTTGGGTCTACAGAAATCCCTTCTCCTGATACTATATGCCCCAAGAAGGCGACTTGGTCGAGCCAAAATTCGCACTTCTTGAACTTGGCGTATAGTTGCTTGTCCCGTAGTATTCCTAGAACTGTTCTCAGGTGTTCTTCGTGCTCCTCCTTCGTCCGTGAGTAGATTAGGATGTCATCAATGAAGACTATGACAAACTTATCTAAGTAGAGTTTGAACACCCGGTTCATTAAATCCATAAAAGCTGCAGGCGCATTAGTCAGCCCGAATGGCATCACCAGAAACTCGTAGTGGCCATAACGGGTACTAAAGGCCGTCTTCGGGACATCTTCCTTCCGGATCCTCAGTTGATGGTAGCCCGATCTTAAGTCGATCTTGGAGAAAACCGTTGCGCCTTGTAGTTGATCGAACAGATCGTCTATCCTAGGGAGTGGATACTTGTTCTTAATCGTTAACTTATTCAGCTCCCTGTAGTCTATGCATAGTCGCATAGACCCATCTTTCTTCTTCACGAATAGCACCGGTGCTCCCCAGGGAGAGAAACTCGGCTGTATGAACTCCTTCTGCAGGAGTTCGTCGAGTTGGTCCTTTAACTCTTTCATCTCCGTCGGTGCTAGCCGATAGGGGGTTTTCGACGGCTGAGACGGTTTCCCACCAGTGTCCGGCGCTCCCCCTTAGCAGGTAGGCAGCGCACATGACCTTTTCCGCCTCCGGGGTGCGGCTGTGCTGGAACATGTTCTCCAGCGTCCTCAGCCAATCCTCGGCGGATGTGGGGTCTACAGCATCCTCGAACAGTGGAGGATTTAGTTTCCTGAACCTCTCCCCGATCATCTCGATTCGTTCAGGTGGGGGAGGTAGGTTAGCTGATTGCCCACCAGCATTTTGCTGTTGGATCAGCTGCTGGATTTGGGCCGACTGTTGCCGGACCAATTCGGTTAATTGCAGGATGGTAGCATCCCGGCTATCAGGGGGATTATTGGTATCTCTACCCTGATCAGATTCCCTGCTTCCTTCACCCCTAAGTCTAACCATTTTCACCTATCCTGACAATTCCTAAGGCCAATAAATCAAACCATACAAGTAATTCACATAACATGGTACTTACAAGCAAGGCCGCTTCCGCGCTTTTGAGTGTGTGTGTATGGACAGTCTGCAGGACCTGTGACCGAAGCTCTGATACCACTCTGTCAGGACCCGGCGTCCCGCCCTCGTATTCCGTTCTAATTCTAAGTGTTAATGCTTTGTTATTGTGCGTATACGTAAAAATGCGAATAAAATTTTTCATTTTAAAACGTGCATGCGGGATTCTTATATACATGTCAAAAGAATATTCGTAACTCGTTCTACGAATCATCGAAATCATGTCTACACAAAATACAAGTGTGTGTGTGTGTGTAGCCAAAAGCTCCCTATGCGCCCGGCCTTCACAGGTCGTCATCCATACACACACTCCCACCTCAAAAGCAGCCGGATAGCTTCAAAAGATCGGCCTCGCGTAATGGTCGGATCACGTACCGTGATCGTCAGTACCTACAATACGTAACATAAAGAATGAGCCACCGAGGCTCAGTAAGCAGAAATTATGCATGTATGCACGTGTCCTAACGATCGACAATCCACGTCGTCGTTTTCTAATGCTCATACTCTCCTTCTCATTTTCTTGTCCTTTTTCTGACTCATACTTATTTTCTTATACTCTTACTTCGTACGGGCCCTCGGCTTTCTATCCCACTATGCGCCATTTCATAGAGATCTCATATGTGGAGGTTCTCACACTAGAAGGTCACCCGAAGAAATCTTCCCTTACTAAATGTGGCCTCCACGCGGACGCTTCTCACTGGTAGCCAACACCGAGGCCACTAACCGCGGAGGTCACCCGAAGGAATCATCCCTTCCCGGTTAGTGCTTTACGCACTAGATGGTCACCCACAGGAATCTTCCCTTACTCAGTTCGTGCCCCGGGCCGCATCCTCCAGGTTGCATCTCCCGCATACGGGGTATTCCCCCAGCCTCTTATACAGGCCTTATGGCTTCTTTTGCCATGGTCGCATAAGGGTAGCCGTGACTCTTCATTGAGTCGACACAAACGCCAATATCGGCGAGTATACATCGCACACAGGCGATCTTATGCACGCTCTTACCTCGCGTCATACTTACTACTTGTGCGTGCAAGTGCTCGTGACATGCTCATGTGAATATGCAGATCATGCTTATCATGTAAATAAAATAATCTTATCTTAACATGCACGTTTCACGTAAAATACACGAGCACGTAAATTCACATCATCGGACGCAGGCAAGTTACGTACTGTAGTTGAAATTTCTACTTACCTGGAGTCCGTAGAATAGCTGCTACTGGTTCGGCGAAATTCCTAATTTTTCGACCTTAATCATAAAATTATTATATCAGTATATTTTCTAAAATATTAGTTATCTATGTACTTGAAATGTGTTGAAATATTTTACTTAATAGAGTATGTAAAGATCTCGGTATTACATGTATAGGAATTCGGCCTTTGGGTTATTTAAAATCTCGACACTTAGTAATCTCGACATTTTAACCCAAATGTCGAGTGATATATTAGACTTAGATTTCGGGTTTTAAATCAACAAAATTGTCGACATAAACTTTTGCCCGAATCTTGACATTTCCAAGTTTCGATATTCTACCTAACATTTCGACATTTTATCTTGGGGTATATCGACATTATACTTCGACATTTGTAACGGGAAATGTCGACATAGGATCCAATCTAAACCTCGACATTTTGAAGGTCTCGACATTTATGTCGACCCCCTTTGAACCCGACATTTCATCCCAATAGGAAGACTCGACATTTTTATTCCTTTTATTTCGGTATTTATCTCGACATTATACCTTTCATTCGACATTTTATCCAGTTATCTCGGAACATGAGATGTCGACATTTTATCTAGCATTTTAATTCGGCATTTTGAAGTAAATGTCGATATAGCTCAACATGGCTCGACATTGTTCATTGGTTCTCGACTTTAATGTCGACATTTATATCGATTTCTTTGAGTTCGACATCTCCTCCAAGTTGAAGGACTCGACACATTTTTTTTTTACTATCCTACCTCGACATTTATCCTAATAGCATGACTCGACATTTTGAAATATTAGATGTCGACATCCAATTTCACCTCGACTTTATATCGACATATTTCCTAACAATTCGACATTTTATTACCATGGTTTCGATATTTTCATTAGGAAATGTCGACATGTAACTTGCATGGGTCTCGACATTTATTAAAATGTCGATATACAAGTTATGTCGACATTTCATGCGACATTTATCCTAATAAATGACCCGATATCATACTTCGACTTTTATCATCGTTTTCACCCCTCGATCTTGCTCCATAGCTTGTTCTTCCTAGTATTCTAAGTTCTAAAGAACATACTAAGCTACTTAACTCCATATTTGCTCCCACGAAAATCTTTATTGCGAACTTAAATTCGGTATTTAGGGTTTCTCGTGGCTTCTCCAACCACTTGCATTTAATCGCCATTAATACTTTCAACTACATCTAAAGTAAATAATTAAGAGCTTAGGGAGGGGGTTTTACTTACCAACTTCGAATTCTCAAGCTTCTTGGTTCGAATTTGGCTCGGCTTCTTCTCCTTTTCTTTTCTTGCTTCGTGGGTTTTCTTGGGTGGTTGTCGAGTTTTTTTTTTTTTTTTTTGAGTTAGTTTGCTAAGATATTTTTTTCATAAGCCTTTAGGGTGTGGTTTAGAGTTGGCATGGGATATCCTTGTTTTGGGGGAACTTGTCTCCAAAGTTGGTATTTCTTGAATTGGGCCTAAAGTTTAGGTGTTAGCCCACTTGGTAATTCCTAGTATATTAAGTTTATGGTCCAAAATATTTCCCTAGCCCAATTCTTTTCATTAGCCATTTCCGTCGCCCTTTTCGAAAATTATCCTTCTTAAATTAGGACCGTATTGAACACACAGTCCTTGGCACGAAATTGCACGTAATTCTCATAAAAGTCACGAGCATGAATTTCACGAAACCGCATAAATATATAACATAGACGTAGTTAACACAAAATTACGTAAGTCATAGACATAATTTATTGGCCGACCTAGTTTGCAGGGACCGGGGTCCTACATACATCTTGAGCTGAAAAGACAACATACCTACTTTCAAAACAATAGGGTATATTATAAACATGCATGACTCAAATGTACCTTAAATGTTAAATTTTCGCATGCATATGAGCTGAAATGTCTAATACTCCATGATAGGTACATTTTAACTATGCATATATCTTAAAGAACTACAAGCTTAAACATTCACGTAGGCATATAAGTTGAATCGTTAAAATACCTATTTTAAGTGTTAATAGCGAAAAACGTACATTCTAATGCATTTTCAAGAACAACAATTCTTTAGTTTGCATCTGATCTGAAAATAAATAAATACGTTCACGCTTATTTAATTGGGAGAGAACTTACATGTTTAAACGTGCATGCTTTGAGGGGGAGTATAACTCCACATTTACGAGGGGAGAGTACATTTTTAGGGAGAGTACACCTTAGGTGCACGATTTGAGGGGGAGAAACTTCATTGAACCCATATACATATACGTATACATATACCTATATCTATTACTATTACATAATTTATATATATGTATACATAAAAAAAAGGAAAAGAAAAGCAAAAAAAAGGGAAAAAGAAAGAAAACCCTCTCAGATGCTTCCACCTCCCAATACGGACTTCACTTGAAAACTCGACCCTCAAGAGTTAGAGAATTACAAAAGGCATGACATCCATACACAAACACGAAGTTGATCTCCACCGCCCTGCTTCGACTTGCTGATGAAGCAGCACTCACCAAAATTGACGGACGCTTGGATTCAAGGTCCCATGGCTCAGTTAGACCAAACTGAACCTAACCCCGGAATATAGTCGAGTGTTAGTGAAGATTTCAAGTCCATCAGCCACATATTTGGCAATTCTTGACAAGACCGAAGAACAGACGATACACATATCCCTCACCTCACAGAACATTCGGGCCATACCATATAGGTACAGGAGTTGATTTTTTATTAGCTCCCGGGTAGAAGTCACCTCATGTGGTCCAACGGAGCATGCACAACCGAGCTCTACCCACTCATCGATCTCCCAAAAGACCGATGTTTCATCAAATCACGGGGAGCCACGTATGCTATCACCGCTTCACTTGGAAGCGGGAGATATTGAATTAAGTGGTAGTTAGCCCCACAACACTGAACTTTCTTGAACACATCGAGTCTAGGTGTCCTCACTACCTAAATGTTTTATATTTTTAGGAAACATACACTTTTCTTATCTGGACTTCGTGACCAGATCAGAACTTCCATAGATATGTCTCTCGTAGATGTGATTCCAATATTGGAAGGAATTCCTGCCGTTGCAACATCAAAAAACGGTTTCAGGCCATCGCCTATGAGCTACGCTCCTAGGTTGATGTTAACGGGACGCCTAAGTGGCCCTGGTATATCAGGTCCTGTCCTCATAGGCCTCGTCTCAGAGTTTAACTCTGAACTCGTGTTGACGGATTGCCTTAGTGGCTCTGTCTGGTTATTACCCGCACCGACCTGTCGTTGGTGTCCTTCTTGGACTCCTATACAAGCATGCCGCTCTCGTTAACACGAATCGCCATGAGGGGGAGAAGGGGATACGTTTAAACAAACAGGTCGGACCACCTACCATTTCTGCCGAGCAAACCACTACGAAGCTGGGCCCACCTGCACTTAAAATGTCAGATTTGAAGGAGCCTTGGCACATTTTAGAGCACAACCCACGCTCACCATCAAATTCCGGCGCGCTTACCACGATGAAGCTGAAATTCACTGGAACCACCAATGTCACAGTCGGAAGAAGCTTTAGCACATGTTAAAAGACATACCCCACGCATATCTTCTTCTGGAGCCAGACAAGCTTCTCGAGGCCGAACCAGATGCAAACTACAGAAAAAGGCAAGGACAAGATGCAAACAAAATTTCAAAGATCTGCGACATCATCAACAAACGAATATAGGGGCGTGGATCACAGTATACATCCAATCTACAATGTATAGCGTCAAGCCAAGAGATTGAGGCAGACGGCTTTTATCCCCGGCCCGGTTTGGAAGGAGGGCCATGGATCATGCAGGGGCAGCCCCTCTTCCTCGAAACGTGGCGGGTAGGCATGTCTTTTGAGAAAAAACAGCACACAGCCGTCCCCCTATGGATCAAACTCCGAAACGTCCCAACGGAATTGTGGACCCAAGAAGGTCTCCGTATTGTGGCAAGCATTATAGGGAAGCCACTCTTTGCGGAAGCTACGACGGCTAATGCGGAGAGACTCGAATATGCGAGGATATGCGTTGAAAAATCACTAGAGGAACCATTGGCCGAACAATTCAATGCTAGAATCCCTACTAAAGAAGGAGGACAAGAGAACATTGTGCCTATCCATGTTGAATATGAGCGGAAGCCCAACAAATGTGCGACGTGCAATACTTGGAATCATGGAACTAGGAACTGCCCCAAGAACAGGCCCGGACCAGCCCGACCGCAAGCAAACGTGACAGTCCCGTCTAACACAACACGGCCGAATGAGCAGCCAAGGCCTCAAGCTCAGCCGAGCATCACACGGCCGAACAGCAAACCCACCAATGGTTTGCAACCTCGACAGAACTGGCGTCGCCTAACCAACAAGGACAAGGGTAAAGAAGCGCTGGTGGAAAACACCGCCCCTGCTAACTTAGGTGATAGCGGCTGAGACTATCAGAGGCCCTTACAACACCGAATGACGACACGACATCCACCTGAGACAGGCTCGACAAGCACAGTCTCTGCTAGCGCATCCACACCTGACCACAATCCTTTTGCGGTGCTCGCTGAGCTGGAATGGAATAATGATACCGAGGGTCCCATATCAGCCCTTCTCACAGATACCCCATGATCCCTACGGCCGTCTGGAATACCCGTGGTCTGAACAGGATTGACCACAGATGGGCTGTAAAGGAGTTGGTGACAAAAAACAATCTGAAAATTATGGGTCTCATTGAGACTCGGGTTTCTAAGCAGAACGCTTCTTCGGTTACTCAATCATTTAATAACTGGAATTGGTTTTATGAGTATGATAATGGACCTGCTTCTCGCATTTAGGTTGGATGGGATGCTAGTTTTGTGGCGGTGTCCATTGAGGCTTATACCTCTCAGGCCATCCATTGTAAAGTCCTCATGCTGGAAGATAGGCAGGTATTCTACATCTCGTTTATCTGTGGTCTCAATATACGGGCGGACCGACGTAGCCTTTGGGCTGATCTTGTCACGACTTCTCGGTCTCGGGCGGACACTCCGTGGGTTGTTATGGGGGACTTTAATGCAATCTTGGACAACTCGGAGGCTCGTGGTGGCGTCATGGGGGGTGGCTGCCCTGAAATGGCTGCTTGCTCTACTTCTTCTGACCTTATTTCTCTTCCACGTGTGGGGCCAATATTCACGTGGTATAACCAGCTAAGTGGCACGGCGGGTATTTGGCGTAGGTTGGATAGAATGATGGGAAACTCGGCGTGGTTTACCCGCTATGGCGACCTTATATATCGTTGCGAGCTTCCGTTTACGTCTGACCACTCCCCACTGATATTGGAGCTAATAATCCTTCGCGGGCTATGGGCGCTGTATTCAGATTTGACAACTTCCTAACCAAAGATCCTCGCTTCACGAAGTTGGTGGAAGACTCGTGGACCACTCCCGTTAATGGCTGCCCTATGTTCACTGTCGTGAAGAAGCTGAAAGGCGTTAAGCAAGTCATGAAGAGACTGCGCAAGGAGAAAAGAAATCTGAAACATAATACGCTAGAGGCTAAAAGATTTCTTGACATCGCCCAGGACATGGCCATTCAACATCCTCCGGAACCGAACCTTGTCCTCCTTGAGAAACGCTGCCGCTTTTCTTATGCGAAAGCCGTGGAAATGGAGCATCAAGCGCTTACTCAACGCGCCAAAGTGGCATGGCTTAAGGATGGGGACCAATGTACCGCTTTCTTCTTCAAGAAAGTGACCACGCGACAGGCCATGAACCGGATCTTTTACTTGGAAAACGAGACGGGGCAAACTTTTGAGGGCGACGCAAGGGTTCAAGCTGAACTATTACATTACTATACGGAACTCCTCGGCCAATCTACCCGCACGACCCCTATTTCAGCCACCGTGATTGCGCCTTTTCTGGAGAGAAAACTGAATATCGATGAGGCTTCTATGATGATTCACCCTGTGAGCGGCGACGAGGTCAAGCGAGCGATTTTCTCTATGGGGGACAACAAATCCCCCGGCCCGGACGGATTTTCAGCTGCTTTTTTCAAACATGCTTGGGCCACGGTTGGAACTGAGGTCACTTACGCTATAAAGGAGTTCTTCAGAACGGGATTTCTCCTCAAGGAACTCAATTCGACGCTTATTACGCTTGTCCCTAAGAGTGACAACCCACGATTCGCCAAGGATTTCAGACCTATATCATGCTGTAATGTGCTCTACAAAATTATCTCCAAGATTATTGCGAATCGCTTGAAGGACTACTTGGGCCGTCTCGTCCACCCTACGCAGACGGCTTTTATCCCGGGCCGACGCATTTCGGATAATATCCTCCTAGCACAAGAGATTTGCCAAGGTTATAATAGTATGGGCTTACCTGAAAGGGTAGCCTTCAAGGCTGACAGCGAAAAAGACTGTGACCGTGTTGAGTGGGACTTTATTCTTGGAACGTTGGAGGCTTTCAACTTTCATCGTACCTTTGTGGAATGGATTCGAACTTGTCTCACGACTCCTTATTACTCGATTAACATTAATGGCAGACCTGAAGGCTTCTTCCAGGGGCGTCGTGGCCTCCGTCCGAGTGATCCTATCTCACCATACCTTTTTACGCTCGTGATGGAGGTTTTAAATGGCATTATCATCGACGGAATTCGGCACAACTCAACTTTCGCTACCACTGGAAGTGCAAGACTACAAAGTTATTTATGCTCTCCTTTGCGGACGATCTTCTTCTCTTCTCCCATGCGGATACCGACTCAGTGACTACTTTCAAAGGCAGTCTGGACCATTTCGCTACGTTATCAGGCCTGCAGACCAATCCTCTCAAGAGCGAAATGTTCATATCTAGAAGAGCCGATCGCATTAAGGACCAGCTCCACACGGTGATGGGGATCCCGCTTGGCTCCCTCCCGGTTCGCTATCTTGGGGTCCCTCTCATCACCTCAAGACTCGGTATCGCTGAGTGTGCCCCCTCCTCAGCAGCATAGATCGACGCCTGGGGTCTTGGACCAATCTCTCCCTATCTTATGCGGGACGGGTGCAACTTATTAAAACCATTCTCCTTGGGTTCCACACGTAGTAGGCGAGTGTTTTTCTCCTTCCAAAAGGTATCATCAAGAGTATTGAAGCTAAACTGAGGGACTTCCATTGGAATGGCTCCTCTGCTAAAGTGGCTTTGGTCGATGTTTGCCTACCAAAGGAAGAAGGCGGCTTGGGGATTCGATCAATAGATACTGATAATAAGGCCCTTTCAATGCGACTACTTTGGAACCTCCTCAGCAACGAGGACTCTTCGCTTTGGGCTTCTTGGATCCGGCAGAGTCGGCTTCATAACAACTCATGTGGTCTATTAGACCATCGACTCGCACCTCGTGGACTTGGCGGAAGATCTTGAAGCTCCGTGACCAGATTCGACCTCTTCTCAACTTCAGCATTGGGAATGGATCTTCTATCAGATTGTGGACCGACCCCTGGCTCCAATCGGGCCCCATGATTGACCGTTACCCTCGTGGTCCTATGATAATGGGTCTGCCCCTTGATTCCATGCTTAGTGAAGTGATCCGTGAGGATGGCTGGTGTTGGCCCTCCCGTACATCGACTGAATTTCTCGATTTCGAACCTTTGCTACCACAGGTTAGACCTAATGAGAATGACAAGATTATTTGGACTGCATCTTCGAACGGTATCTACTCTACCCACTCAGCTCGGGAGAATATCCGCATGCGGCGACCTAAGGTCCCTTGGCACACACTCTTCGGCGGCCCGCTCGCCATCCCCAGCATGAAATCATCCTGTGGCTTGCCATCAGAGATAGACTATCTACCAGGGTGTAATACCTGTGAATTGGATATGGGATTTACGAATATGATTAACAGAGTGATACTATAGATTAGAAATTCTATTAGTTTATTCAAAGGAAGAAATTGGCCCAACTTAATAAAAATACAATAACTAATAGTACTTGTAAAAGTAAGGCCCAAATTAATGATTTTGTTGGTCAAAGCAAGTTAGGATAGGGATAAAGACAAAGGATTGATATAGGGATAAATATAGTATTATACATAGAACAAACTAGAACAAACTTTACTTGGCAAGGAGGAAATAACGTCACGTATGTACTTTTAGTTTCATTTCCCAAAGCATTGGATAGCACTCACGTATCATTGCATAAAAAGGAACCCATGTAGAAACCAACATTCTTTAAGAGACTTTGAGATAAAAATACGAAAGGAAAGAGGAACCATTTCAAACCAAGAACCGAAAGGAAGGAGAACCTTAATAAAGATATCAGAATTTCAAGTTAAGAAGGGTGAGAATTCTATCTACAGCTTGCAAAAAAATTTCCTGTTTAAAATAGCTTATGTATGCATTTCGTGAATTGGAGGACTATTTTGATTAGACGTGGTTTGGAGCTAATATATGTATTTAGGAACTCAGAATTTCGAGTTTGATTCCTGTTCATATTTATATGAATTTCGGATATATTAGAGTTCTATGATTTCAAGAGCATAACAAGGCTCGAAACCTTTAGGAGGTAGACTTATGTAATACATATGTACCATGTTTATTAGGGTAATCTGATTTCAGTACTTAGATGATTTTATATATGTTAAAAGTGAATTATATGAAGTTTATACGACCTGATATGAACAATGTGACTTCGATGTATGATTTGTATAAATTCTATTAAGTTTCGGCTTTAGAATAATCATTACAATAACTTAAGGCATACGAAATGACACGAGTTTAATGCCTAAATGATTATATATATAGTTTTCGTACAAACATAATTCATATTAAGTGTTCGACATCATCTAGTTCTTGTAGGAAATTCTCAGCTTTTAGAACTTTCCGGGATTTTTTGGTGCATGAGATAATGATTTTTGATGTATAAGATATTCCTAAAATTTCTTATCATTAGGGTGTAATTGTTTTCGGGAGAATTTAGGGTTTCGGCACTATAACCTTTGATGCAATATTGTAGGGTTTGTTCTTGAGGGTAAGATTTTCTGGGATATGGAACAATTTTCGAGGGTGATTATGGTAGTGTAAGAAAATTGGTGATTTTTAGAATTAACTGTTCTTAAGAAAATTGAATGAACTTTCGGGCGATTTGAAAACCCTAGGGATCGGGCGAAACATGAAAGAAATAGTTGAATAGATTAAAAATAGTTTAAATCTCGGCGAAAGTGCGTTTTGGTGCCTAACAAATCGGGTGATGATTAACGTGGACGACGATGCATGAGAAATCGGGCGAATCACTTCGATCGATTTCGATTAAAGAATTCGCCGAATTAGGAATCGGCCGATAGTACAAATCGCCGAAGTCAAATCGATCGTTGACTCAATTTTGACCCCAAATCGAGCTATGGGTAATTCGATCGATTTTCAAAAATGGCCAAGTTCTACATTCGGGCGATTTCTGAATTCCCAACTATTTTAATATAATTTAATTCTTTGCACCGCTCGGGTGATTCAGGTATTTTAAAAATCGAGCGTTGATTTGATATTGACCCAAAATCGAGGGAATTTATTTAACGGTTTGGCTGGTTGACCGTCGACTTTCGACTAATATTTAAATATAATTATTTTATAGCAATATAGTTCGAGAATTAGTACAAGTACTAATAATATTATTGTATTCAGTGGATCGACGTATAGGGACTACACCAGACTTCGTAGTTGGCTGTAGCAGGAGGACAGGTAGGTGGATCATCCATCTACAATACGTAAACACATTTATGTGTTCCCATGTGATTATGTGATTTACGTGACTTATGTGATTTACGTATTTTACGTGTTCTACGTACGTTGCATGTGAATCATGTTTTTATATGTTATTGCGATTATGTGCATGGCACGTGCATATCACGCCAAGCTAAAAGATGAGTTCCACCATATTTAGACGGTGATGATACGAGATGTTGGTACGTGGGGTAGATTGAGGATATTTGTGACCGGTTGGGCTCACAGGATTCCTGGCGGAGACAGACGTGATCGATCTGTCTACTCGGACGTGGTCGGTTCGAGGTGCACATCGCCAGAAGGGATACGGGTGTTATCACCCATGATATATATATATATGGATACGGGCGTTATCGCCCATGACTTATGGATAGGGGTTTAACCACCCATGACATTGGATTCGGGTGTGATCACGTGACCACCCACGATATTTATTGCACGCGCGAGCCTAACCTAGGGCCCTGTATTGTGTGAAATAGGAATGTGGGAAAAGAAAGAGTCATTATATCATGTTGTGAGATACCGGGATCGGGGTTGAGTGCACACTTGCATACATGCATTTTATTCACCTACCGAGCAAATTGCTCAGTGTTTACGTATTGTAGGTACTGAGTCTGACGCCGATATGCGTCAAGACTAAGGCGGCTGGTGGCGGTGCTCCACGGACTTTTGAGGGCGGGGCGGTACATGGATGAAGACCTGTGGAGCGGCTTAGGACTTTTGGTTATTTTGATATTTTTGGGGCTTCGGCCCGTGTACAGAGATAACAATATAGACTGACTTTTATATTAGTGTATATTATTTTAGGAAAAAAGTTTTAATTAGAAGGGCCTTCCGCGGCTTACGTTGCGGAAATCCGCCACTAATCTTAATTAGAGAAGTAGGGTCGCCACAGGTGGTATCAGAGCTTCGGCTTTAGATTCTGAAGACTGTTCATGTACTGCCGCTCAAAAGCCTGGAGAACCAGCCTGGCCTGTAAGTTTAAAGATTGATTATGCGATTACGTGTTACTTAATATACGTGTTTTCTGTGAATAATTGTAGAAATAGTTAAGAAATGCCAAGGACACGTAGAGAAGCGGGTGAAACTAGTCGTAGGGCGGGTTCCGAATCCCCACCGAATGAGGACCGCTCTACCATTCATCAGTTAACTGATCTGATTCGCTGGCAGTCCGATCAGATTAATGATCTCATCCATCGTCAAAATTCCTCGGAACGTCACTCATCCCCTGGCCTAGAACGTGCAGAAGCTGCCGGGGAGAGGTTCCGAAGATTAAATCCCCCTGCCTTCGAGGAAGCTGCTGATCCTACCTATGCGGAGGATTGGCTTAGAACCATCGAGAATATGTTTCGCGTTAGCCACCTACCCGATACTGAGAAGGTGACATGTGCCACCTTCATGTTACGTGGGAATGCGGGCTACTGGTGGGACACCATGCAGGTGCTCGAAGATCCCACTATGATGACCTCGAAGAGGTTTAAGACACTCTTCCGAGGAAAATACTTCACGGCGCCAGATCGAGCGCAGAAGTTAAATGAATTTATTAATCCGAAGCAAGGAGGGATGTCTGTAGCAGACTATATCCGCAAGTTCGAGCAGTTGTCTAGGTTTGCACCACATAACGTGGCCACTGACGAGTTGAAGATCGAACGTCTCTTGGAGGGTCTCAAACCCGATCTTCCGGAGCGTAAGTATGTATGATACGGAAGGGAAAACTTATGCCCGTGTCGCTGAACGAGCAATCCTAGCGGAGCAGGCGGAGAGCAGAGTTACAAAGGCACAGGATGCTAAGCGGAGAACAGAAGGACAACAAGGAGGAGGGAACCAGAAATGCCAATTTTTCGGCAAGGGACCAAATTATCGCGGGAATCAACAGGGTCAACAGAATTGGCGACCAAGACCAAATCAAGGACCAGTTAATATTCCAAACCGACCTCCAAATACCACACCACAGTGTCAACAATGCGGACGCTATCACTTTGGCGTATGTTGTACTCCACAGTGTTTTCGACGCGGAAAGGTTGGACACTATGCCAGGACGTGTCATGTGAATGTGCCTCAAGTCCCGAATCAACCATTGATTTGACCCCCTCCAGTGCCAGCACGAGTTTTTACTCCGACTAATGAGGAGGCCGAAGCAAATCCTTCTGTAGTAACGGGTACGTTGACTATCTATAACGTGCCCACTTCTGTGTTAATTGACTCTGGGGTTACACATTCATTTGTGTCGGCCAAATATGTGAAAAAGGTGGGAGTTTCTCCTACCTTATCTGAATGCAATTACATAGTTTCCCTACCACACGGTGATCCGACGCGCACTAACCAAGTGCTGGGAGGATGCTCCGTTAACATTGAGGGTAGAGATCTGAGCGTCGACCTGATTGTGATCCCAATGAACGACTATGATGTTATTTTTGGGATGGATTGACTTTCGAAATACGAAACCATCATAGATTGCAACAAGAAGGTCGTAAAATTTCAACTGCCCGAAGAAGAGGTATTCACTTTTTTGGGAAAAACTACTTAGAATCGTATTTCGCGAATCTCTGCACTGAAGGCTCAACGACTATTGAGATCTGGTTGTGAGTCTTATCTAGTATATGCGGTGAATGCAGAGGAGTTACCTCAGCCAGAACTAAAGAACGTACCGATTGTCAATGAATATGCTGATGTATTTCCTGATGATCTCCCGGGGTTACCCCCTGATCGAGAATTACAGTTCACAATAGAATTGATGCCGGGGTCCGTCCATATTTCTAAAGCTCCTTATTGCCTAGAGTGCGCAGCGGATGCGTAGTGGGAATAGGAATGAGTATGTCAAGAAGACGTAGAAAATATGTGGGCGAATCTAGTCGTAGAGTTGAACTCGAGTCCTCCACCACTGAATTTTGGGGATGAAATTCTTTTAAGGAGGGGAGGATGCAATACCTGTGAATTGGATATGGGATTTACGAATATGATTAACAGAGTGATACTATAGATTAGAAATTCTATTAGTTTATTCAAAGGAAGAAATTGGCCCAACTTAATAAAAATACAATAACTAATATGCGTCAAGACTGAGGCGGCTGGTGGCGGTGCTCCACGGACTTTTGAGGGCGGGGCGGTACATGGATGAAGACCTGTGGAGCGGCTTAGGACTTTTGGTTCTTTTGATATTTTTGGGGCTTCGGCCCGTGTACAGAGATAACAATGTAGACTGACTTTTATATTAGTGTATATTATTTTAGGAAAAAAGTTTTAATTAGACGGGCCTTCCGCGGCTTACGTTGCGGAAATCCGCCACTAATCTTAATTAGAGAAGTAGGGTCGCCACATAGGGACAAACCTTGGATTGTGGCTAAGGCTGGTTGCTCTACTTGCCTCCTTTGTGACACTCAGGAGGTGGAGACGACTAGGCACTTGTTCTTCGACTGTCCTTTTTCCGCACGTTGCCTGCGGGCTCTTTGCTGTAAACTGCGCATGGGCTGGCCGATCGGGGACTGGTTCGACGACATCAGATGGGCGGCTCGACGCTTGAGGGGCAAACACTTAGCTCAAATGGGCCCGCGACACGTTCTGACCTCTTTGGTGTATCACCTGTGGATGGAGCGGAACAAGCGATGGCACGATGGAAGGCAACGACAGCCAGGTCACATTGTAGCTGATGTTGAATTGCTACTTTGCTTATGTCTCTCTACCCTCCCTTCTAAATATGCGTTACAATGCTGTGCTCTTAAGCGGGTGTGGCGTATAGCTTGGTAGGTTGGGGGGTTTTTGCTGGGTTGTTTGGTTTGCTTGGTTTTGGTTGGTTGTTTGTTTTCTTGGTGTAGGGCTTGCTTTGAGCTTGGTCCTGCTCGCTTCCATGGTGGTGGTGTTGGGCTTTGCTGTGTTGTGGCTCACTCGTGCTTTGGGGAGATTCTCTATCTTTACTGTTTCCCAGCTTTCCCTCTGTGTTGGTCTCTCTCTCTTGCTGCTGGCTCTGTCTTCTTGTCTTGTGCAGGCTCGGCTTGCTGTGGTGTGGGGACTGGCCGTCGGCTCCTCTTGCCTGCGCTGTGGTGGTGCTTCATCTGCTGGTGCTCCTCTCCTTTTCGAAAACGAAATAGGAGTTGGCGTTCTATCGCTGTTTTCACCGGCCTGACTCGCGGACTCTCCCCCCTTTTTTCCGCCTGGTTGTCTATATTTGAGCTTCCTCGGCTGTGCGCTTGCCTCGCCTGCACGTCTTTCGGGCGCCCTGCTGGGACCACATCTGGTTCCAGGCTTCTGTTGATTGCTTGTGGATTTGCACACCTACTTTGCCTTTGCTACTGATGTAGTTGACTTATCTCATTGTCATTGTATGTTTAGCTTGTCATTGTCTGTTTGGCGTCTGTCTTGTTGGGACCTTGTAGGTGTCTGGGCTGTGTCGGTTTTGTCGACGTGCTGTCAGGTCGGTTTTTCACTACCGCTTGTTGCATCTTGAGCGTTATCATGTATGCTACCCTCTGTACTCCTGTTTCTTTTTTAGTGAACATTTCCAAAAAAAAAAAAAAGACAAGTGAGTTCTAACTGAAAGTGCATTCAAATCATCCTCAAGAAAAGGAGACAGCCTTTGCAGGGGAGCAAGGGGAGATTGTTAGGACTCGAGAGATTCTCCATGTACCCAACAATAATAACTCGCACTGAATTGAAGATTGAACACTAAGGGGGAGATTGTTAGAAATATTTTATAGTGTTCAATTTCATTGTGTTTATCTTAGTTGGCTTGTCTTTAATTAACTTTGGGCTAGTTTGTAATATTCTAGTTCTTAGCTACTAGGGGTATAATATACCAACTAATGTGGTATATATACCCCAAACTCTAATTCATTAGGGTGTGTGCTTTTGGTGTAGTATGTGTGAGTTGCGTGTGTGTCGAATAGTAAGAAAATTATTTTGACAACTTTCACATTCGTTCACAAACACACCCCACGTCTAAGCTTTTAAATCTACATCAATAGCGTGGTAAATCATCCTAGGTCAATCTTGTTTCATAGAATAGGGACCAACACATCTGGTTAAGCATGTGTCCTGGACTGATGTGCCCAGAAGCCATATCTGCCACGTCGTGGAAAGTGACATTGTAGCTTTCTTTGATAGTTCGGTTGGATTTGATGTATACCCGATACGCCTTTAAAGTTGAAGAATACCCGACGAAAGTGGCTTCGAATGCTTTAGGGTCGAACTTAGCTCGTTGTTCTCTGTCGTTCTCCAGAAAGCACTAGCACCCGAAGACCTTGAAGAAAGAAATGTTTGGTATTTGCTTGTTAATGATCTCGTACAGAGTCCTCTCGAAGCGCTTGTGAACCACCGTCATGTTCGGAGTGGAACAGGCGGTATTTACTGCTTCAGCCCAAAGGAAGTGTGGGAGGCCGGAATGAATCAACATTGTACGTGCGGCTTCCACTAGAGTCTTGTTCTTCCTTTCAACGACCCCGTTTTGTTGAGGCGTCGTGGCGGCTGAGAATTGTTGACTAATCCCAAGTTTCTGAGAAAAGTCACTGGGGTACTTGTTCTTGAACTCAGTGCCGTTGTCCGTTCGGATGACTTGGATAGTTTGCTGCAGTAAACATTGAGTCGAGTTCACAAAATTGATGATCAAGTCCCCTGTCTCATCTTTAGCTCGGAGGAACTTCGTCCATGTGTAGCGGGAGAAATCATCAACGATAACCAGCATGTACTTGCGTCCATTGATACTCTGTGTTTGCATCGGTCCACAGAGGTCCATAAGCTGTTGGCATGCCGAACATTGATGCTCTTCTGTAACACTATAGTTAGAAGACCATGAACTTTCATTGAAAGCCGTTGAAGAGCTTTAATTTTGAGATGAGACATGCATTGATGCCATAAGCTGTTCCTCTGAATTGCGGTCTGAGAAATGAGGCAAACAGCTGTCGAGGGCCGCACGGACGTCAGGTTGATCGTGTAAAGGTTTGATTTCCGAAGTCCTTGGAGGCGTTCTTTGTCCTAATTGTCGAATATTCTGCACCGGTCAGCAAGAAAGACCACCTGGAATCCTTTATCATTGAGTTGGCCTATGCTGAACAAGTTATGGAGGAGACCTTCGACGTAGGAGACATCCTTTATTGTCAGATTCATCAGAATGATATCCCCAAATCCTAGAATAGGGGCTGAGTCGTTGTTCTCGAATCCGACTTTTCTATTTGGTCGGTCTTGGTAGTTGCTCAGCAGCTCTTGATTTCCCGTCATGTGTGTGGAGCAACCAGAGTCGAGGTACCACACATGATGGATCTGCAAAAGCAAATTATAGAGAATTAGGTACCCACTTGTAAATGGGTCCTCTCTGATTAGCAAATTTAGATGTTGGTTCAGATATGGTTCCTAAGTTTGTACTGTTAGAATTATTTGTAGTGTCCTCTAATTATTTAAGTCTTGGGTTTATATTTCTATATTTATGGGTTGTAGTAGTTTGGGGAGACAATTTGTAATATGTAGAAGTTTAGTACTTGGGCTTTAATATACCAAAAGTTGTGGTATATAAAGCCCATAATTACCCTTGTTAGGGTTTATCAAAAGAAACTGTTTTTGAAGCCGCTCTCGTTAAACGCACACACGAACACACACTACGAGGTGCTTCATACGCTTAAATCTTTCTAATAATCTTTTGATCCTTCTTGGTACGAGGCGCTCTCAGATTTTTTGATTAAATCAAGGTTCACAAAAGAAAATTGACACGACCCTTTTCATCAAAAGACATAAATCAGGAATTCTTCTAGTTCAGATATATGTTGATGATATTATCTTTGGGTCCCCAAATCCAAGATTGTAAAGAAATTGGCGATTTAATGAAGATGAAGTTTGAAACGAGCATGATGGGAGAACTCAACTTCTTTCTTGGACTTCAAGTTAAACAACTTCCAGGAGGCATCTTCATTAACCAATCAAAGTACATCCACGAAATAATCAAGAAGTACAACTTTGATAATTCTACTATGAAGAACACCCCAATGTTCCCTTCCTGTAAGTTAGACTCGGACCCAGATGGAAATCCGGTCAATCCAACCACATATCGGGAATCACCGGATTGCTCATGTATCTCACAGCCTGCAGACCTGACATTGTGTTCTCCACATGCCTATGTGCTCATTTTCAAGCCAATCCAAAGGAGTCACACATGCTAGCAGTGAAGAGAATAATGAAGTATCTCCAAGGAACCCCAACACTTGGACTATGGTATCCTAAGAATTCAAATTTTCATTTACTTGGTTATACTGACGCAGACTTTGCAGGGTGTAAGATGGACAGAAAAAGTACATCTGGAGATCTACAATTCTTAGGTGGCAAATTAGTAAGTTGGTCATCTAAGAAGCAAAACTGTGTTTCCACCTCCACTGTCGAAGTGAAGTACGTTGTTGCGGCCAGTTGCTGCTCTCAAATCCTGTGGTTGCAAATGCAACTACAGGATTACGGATTTGATTTCAATAATATTCCTATATATAGCGACTCAAAGAGTGCCATAGCCAGTACGTAACACAGTCTCAAAAGCGAAAACACTCTTACAACTATAATACTCAAAACATCTTCAGAATTCCAAATCACTTCAACAACAAAAACCATGAAAATTACTTAAAAATACGTAACACAGTCTCAAAAGCCAGTACGACTTGTAAACACCCAAAACAGAACTGCCATCAAAATGACGAACAAGCATATAAGAAGCGAAATCTCCAGCACTAACATATTCAAATTGTGATTAAAACGACGTTTTAACTCTGAGTGTTCCTTGTTCTCTTCTTGGTCTTGCGGCTGGTTCCAATTCATCTTTGGGAACTCGATTCGTTTGATTGAACGATTTACAGTCTTACCATGTTCTTCCAATCGCGACTATTTATAGGCACGAATCCAACAACGAAATCATTAGTCCCGAAGACAAATAATGATACAGACGGATTTTTGACTTGAGGGTTCAGCGCCGCGAATGAAAGCGATGCTTTCGTTGTCGATTATCGGATCTGTTTCACAGAAATCGATCTAGGAAAACTCGTTGATTTGATATTAAGTTTTGGGGCCTAGTATTATAGATTAATTGAACATTTTGACGGCCTTGAGCGATTCACTTCAATTTTTCTTTAATCAATTTTTGGGTACAAATTCTAAAGTTAGAAATTGGTTAAACTATTTCAAAGCTGTTTTGTCCGTTTTCCAATTTATCGCGGCGAATACAAGAATCGTTTGATCTTTCAAAATTACCTGACACAATGAAATTCCATCAAATACGTCGGCCGAATTGACTAAATACCTGATTCATCAAAAAGTGCCCGACTTCGAAATCGACCAAATGCCTTGTTAAAATACCTCTCGGCGATTTCTCAAAATTGCCCGATTTATCAAATCGCCCGATTATTCTAACTGTCCGATTATGCCTTCGTATAAATAGGAAATCGCCCGATTTCTCATCATTTTCCCCATTTACGCGATTATCATTCCAAAAGCTCTCTAGACCTAAAACGACCTTCGTAATTTCCTTCTCTTTCTGCTTCGATCCGACTCTTCTCAGCTTCTCTACACATACCAACTCAATTTCGGTAAGGAAAATCCCTAAATTTACAAGTATTCCCTGGTGCATTACTCGTTTTGCAGGATTTGTTAGTTAGGGTTCAGGAGGTTTCTTAATCACAGATACTTGTCTGATTTGTCCTCGATAGTAGAAAATTTCCTTTCGCAACTTAGGATTCGTGTGTTTATTTCAAATGTCGAAAACCCCATTTGCATTGTACTGATTCGACTTAAAACCATAATCTCCATCGCTCGACTGACTTTCGGGTTTGAATTTTTTGAAATTCAATCGCACGTTTAGTCTTACTGTTTCAAATCGCCCGATTTCAATCGCCAAATCGTTTGACTTTTAAATTGAAAATCCAAAATGAATCGCTCGATTCTACACTGCATCTTAATTAATCGATTCAATCGACTGTTGCCAAATGTTAACTTTCAATCGCCCGATTTCGCCTTCTGCTGAAATCGCCCGATTCCGCCGATGTTGTTAAAGGAGTGAAACAATCGCCCGATTCACTCGATTTTAAATTAAATGTTCAAATTCAATCGCCCGATTACACACAATGTGTTTTCGACTAAATCGACTATAGCTGAACGTTTATCTCTAAATCGCCCAATTCTGCTTTGTTCAAATTCTCTAAGTCCCGTACCTAAAATTGTGCAATTTTCTATTAATGTTACCCGATTGAACTTCATCGCCCGATCATCACCCAAACTATTTTGCTCACAATATCTAACTCCCATGACATCCCAATCATGCGATTGATCACCCATGACTTTATCTAAGTCCCATCGCCCGAAAACTAACTGTTATGACTTTGCTGAACCTAGAAATTTTAATTTCTAAGTATCATGATCCTTGGATTAATCAACTAATGCTTACTGATACTCTAATACTATTTTACAGAATGATCACTATGGTGCGAAAAATTGACGACGTTTTCCCGTCTAAAGACTGGGCTCAATGACTTTCAAATAACGTCCAATTAGATCTTGAAAACACCCAGTGCCCCGACCCTATCATCCTCAAAAACATTCAAAACCATCCTCTCTAAACTGCCTTTTGTATAACCGAGTGTGTCCCCGAAGTTTACGTACATAAATTTTGGGCCACACTCCAAAACCCAACCGACAACCCACATACAACCCGCCTCTCCGCTCACATTGGAAACACCACTATCATTTTAACCCCAGCCATCATACGCTCCCAACTAAACCTACCAACATCACTTACCTACGACAAACATCCCACTATTGATAATCTAATTGCAGACTTCCTCTTCATGGGATACAGACAACACGCCCAGAAATCCATTCATCTTTCTAATTTCTGCGCCAAAGACATACCACAACCATGGTGACTCTGTTCTTAATTGTCAACAAGTGCTTATCTCCTAAGCACACTGGTCAGACCGCTGTAACTGCCACATAATGCTAATCATCCACGGCATCGTCTTCAACAAAAACTACGATGTCGCCCAATTGATATGGTCTGACCTTCTTGACCAACTGCGAAGAAGGAAGTTTGGATCAACAAAGGTCCTCCGATACCTACGATGGGTTCCCGTCTTTGTTCAACATTTCCTTGACCTCCACCCTGAAATTGAACACCGTCCCCAGGTCGAACATGTTTGGCCGAACATCTTTGGGGGAACATTTCCTAGACCAATTGCTACGAAATCCCCGAACTCGGCAAAATACAATCAACCAAGACCAAGTCCAAATTTGATGCCGAGGGCATGCTTTTGGGGGAACATCTTCTACAACTCCTAGAGAAGACGGATCTTATACTTCAAGCCTACCTACGAGCCAATAATCTCGAGGAAATTCCACGGTTCAACCCAACCCCGTTGAACCTAACCTCGGGACTAGCCAACCCCACCAACCAAGTCTAGGTCTAGGGCAACCCGCATCCTCAAAACAAAAACCAAAACAAAAGAGAAAATCAAAAGGGGGTGACGGAAGCAGCAAGAAGGAACGGCGTACCAAACAAAAACACGACCGTCCTCCTCCTTCCTCCAGTCCACAAATAGCCCGGATCAAGCCAATAGGTACAGGGGATGACTTTGTCCTCCCCCGAGTAGAAGTCGCGACATCTGGTCCAATCGCACAAAGTACCCAACCTACCCACTCAATCGTCTCCCAACAGATGATTGCGTCACATACACACAAGGAGCCACGACAACCATCACCGTCTCACTCGGAGCCGGTTGATGTTAATTCAAGCAGTCCTCCGCCTCACACTGCACCTTCTTTTGATCACATCGAGTCTAGTGCCCTCACCACCTATATTTTTTCCTTTTACTAGGACACAAACACCATTTGTTGCACCTCTAGATCTGGACAGAACGGTAGACAATGTCTCCGTGCTAGATGCTAGTACGGAACAAAGCGAAGACCCACAGTAGTCAATATCACAACAGCTACTGTCTTGGCCCATCTATCTGAGCCCGTCTCAGCATCGATGCCAACGGTAGCCTGCGTGGCCTCGGTCTCTCAAATCCTTTGCAAACAGGCGGCACATCAGGTACACCTTCTGATGTTGTGACGACGGAACGTCTTCGTGACTCCGTCCCGTTATTCTCCCCGTTCGTGACGGTGGCTACCCTCAATGCCACACTTGATGTTTGCCTCGCTGAGTTCACGAAAGGTCTCGAAGACTCCATGACTCGCGTATACGACGCCATTCGTGCCTCTACTCGCGACAAAGGCAAAGCCCCCATCACCGAAGAACAACGTCCTCCACCTGCTTCGACCGCCGATCCCGACGGAGGACTTTGTAACGTTCTAGTAATGGAACTCATCGACGTTGTGATTGCCAGACTCCGCTCTGCACCGAAACTCTCCGACTATGAAGCGGAGGTCCTCCGACGTCTTGAGCTTCCGTTCACCTGCCGAGGCGATGCCCAGCCATCTGGTCAGCCACGTGACGACCCTGAGGGTGAGGGCCGTCCCGAGGGGGAGAAGACCCAAGCGCCTCAGCCTCAACCTCAACTAAAAATCGAACCAAAACACCAACTCGAACCCAAGCACCCACAAAAACAAGACAATCCACGCGAACTACTACCAAAACAACCCAACAGGCCTTCTCACCAGCCCACACTACATCTTCCACCACCCACAATGCAGCTACTATAAGCCCTTTTCTCCCTAGTCCCTTGAATCTTTCATCATCTCCAATACTTTCTCCTCAGACAAATGAACCTATCGTATCCCTCGAAGAACTTTATAATCCTCACGACCATCGAGATATACATCTTCAAGGATGATTGGATAACAAAGCCAATGGATCCAGTCATGGCAAGCACTTAATAAAGAATTCAAGGTACTTCCTGATGAATGCAAATATTAGCTTGGCCCTAATTGACGATGATGAGCTCAAGGAAGGTGAAGACTAAGAAGCTGACATTTCCATACTTCTCGAGATTGCCAAACACACAGTCGTCGATGAGGAGTGCGCTCCCCTGAAGTCGAAGATAAGAGAAGAACTTAATCTACCGTGGGTTAATGCCAAAGTGGTTGCTCCTTATCAAGAAGAGATACAAAGGAGAATCTGGAGGAAGGAAGACAGGATTAAGAAGTTAGACGAGCTGGAACTCAGAGGCCTAACCCATCTTTCAAGACCAACTGCCGTTGGGTACCTGCTCTCTCTTTGTTGAGGACTAATGATCAAAGGAAAAGGAGCAGACGTTGATACTCTTCGAAGAAAAGAAAAGGAACGAGCCAGAATCAGTGCAATCATGGGGGTGCGACGAGCTCGCCTTGACTTCTATGAGTTCCCCATCTACAAGGTACGGATGGAACGATCGAAGAACTGACTGAAGGCAATCTCTCCTACATTAGAGGTGAGGACATTGATTAGATGGTGGGAAGCTACCGGCTCCTTGGAACACTTCAGAATCCAGATCTCAAAGTTGGATATGTAGCTCTCAAGCGATTTATGATGCGCCAAGTCAAGTTCAACGCACGCCACGACCTCCAAATGGCAGTGGGAAGCAATATGAAGAGGGTAAACCTCACAAAGTCGTCCTTCGAAGTTCTAGACTCGGGTTTTGGTGAAGGCCACATAATCAATGAAGACAACGATTCGTCAGTGGTCTACATTAACTACAAGGGGGAGAAAAGACTAATGAAGACATCACATATTAACAAGTTCAGCGACGGTACTCTTCTAATCATCCAAAACAAAGTCAGAAGCATTTTCGAGCAGCTAAGAAACGAAGAACATGAAGTCCAAGCAAAGTACATGAAGCTGATCAAAACCATAACTGAGAGAATATCATATCAAAGAAGTTTGCGGTCGTACTAGCATTTGTTAGGACTTAGAAAATCTCCCTATGTGCTGGTGAGCCCCAAGAAAATGGAGACCCAGAAGACATCAACAAGAGAACGAGGACACTATGGGAGATTGTTAGAAATTATTTGTAGTGTCCTCTAATATTTAAGTCTTGGGTTTATATTTCTATATTTATGGGTTGTAGTACTTTGGGGAGACAATTTGTAATATGTAGAAGTTTAGTACTTGGGCTTTAATATACCAAAGAGTTGTGACATATAAAGCCCATAGTTACCCTTGTTAGGGTTTATCAAAAGAAACTGTTTTTGAAGCCGCTCTCGTTAAACACACATACGAACACGCACTACAAGGTGCTTCATACGCTTAAATCTTTCTAATAATCTTTTGAACCTTGTTTGGTAACAAGTGGACCAACAAATACTAGTTGGAGCTTTAACAACCCAAGTCAACGTCGAAGAAGTTGATGTGGGTGTGCCTTAGTAGAAGACTTGGCCTTTTTGGCTTTCGTCGTTTTAGGCAGAGATTTAGGAACCTTGCAGGGAAGAGTAATTTCAGCACGGACAAATGCTTTGGTAGGCTTGACCGAGAAAAAGATCTTTTCATTGGATAATCTCCTAAGGTGCTTGGGGATACGATCTTAACGGGATACCTTAGGTGAGAACAAGCGTGAATAGCACCATATGCTTTCTTAATGGATGGATCTTGTTTCCTATGTGCCTTCCTAGAGGCATTTGTTTTAGAATGTTTATTTTTTATTGCTGATGAAGAGCCTATTTCGAAATTAGTGCTTCTAAAAGTGGTAGGCTGAGGAGAACATGTAGAAGCAATTATTTAAAGAGAAGAAACATCTCTTTTATTTCTACGAGTGTCTTTTATTTGTACAGAAGGAGAAATATTCTTAGAAGCATTCAAATCTACGGACTTCTTCGCTATTTTAAACAAGACACTCTCGTCGTCGACTTTAGTGCGAGCCCTACGCTTTCTGTAGACGTAAGTGAAGCAGGATTAGAGTCAGAACTTTTCAAAATATTATTTAAGTTTCGGATCTTTTGACGGCGCTTTTTATTTCTTCACGCTTTTTAGAGTGATCTTACTAGTTGAGTGAGTTGCGTCAGAAATAGCTTGTGAGATGGAGGAAGCTTTGAGAGATTCCATCTCTGTTAAGAACAGTTTCTTTTCAGCTTCAAAATTCTCTCTTTCTTTTCTAACGAGGCTCTTAGTGCTTCTATTTTCCGAATTATAGGAGGGATGTAGAGAGAATTTTCGGAATTATGCATTTGTGCTTCCCCTATTATAGAATGATCTTCTTGAAGGTGAGTTGACTCAAGGCTCCAACCCTTGGGAAGATCCTTAGTTTCGTAGCTTTGATTCAACTCGGTGTAGGAGCAGGGGATTTCAGCCCTAGTCTTGGCTTTTCTCTTGGTTTCTTCTAAGGCATCTATCTCTTTTGCGTTAGTAAAAACCATAAGATTCGTTAGTCCTAAACCCATGTACTTGACATCGTAAAGTTGTTTGCAGTCAACTTTCGTCAAGCATCGTTGATTTTCAAAGCCTAAGATAAATTTATAGTCATAGAATTCCAGATCCATGGGCTGATTTAGGAATATAGTTTGATTGGTTTGTCCCCTTCTTACAAGCAGATCTTCTAACTTCTTTACTTAGCGTATAGTTTCTTACGCTCTTCTCCTAATAGAGCAAAACTATTTTCCACCGTTAATTTGGAGGTTTTACAGGCATCTAGATCTCTCATAAGTTCACAAACCTTGCTATTTGATTTATCTAATTCGGCTTGTATGTTGGTGATCTTAGTAGTTGCTTCCGTTATCCTAAATTGAGGTTAGTTTTGTTCTAGCCTGTCTTCTAGTTCCTTAAATTTTTCATTATGTTGCTCTATCAGATGCTTTGTAGTCTCTCCAAAATGTAAGCTCTTAGTAAGTAATTCTATTGTCGAACTAGAGCTCCTAAGTTCTAATTCGACACTAGCGTTTTTCTCCTGACACTTAGATAGTTTCTTCTCTACTTCCTTTATGTTTTTCTGCTAACATTTCATGTTAGTGTATGCTATTTGATACGACTCTAACATGGTCAATAATGTGGAAGGAGAAACTACCTATTGAGAAGATTCGGATGCCTGGTCTTCATCCGTCTGGTTGGTGGTTTCGGCGTCAGAGTTCTCGTCCAGGCAGGCCATGAGGGCTAGATTCTCTTCCTCTGAGCTAGTCGTATCCTCGAGCCAGTGGTCTTATTCTGCAACTAGAGCTACTCAGCTCCCTTCTGCTTTGTGAGTTGAAGCTTCCTGGAGCAGTAGTTGCCATCTCTCTTCTTTGCGAGAGTGCATTCTCTGGCATAGTGATTTTGGGGTTCTTGACTTCGGAGGTCTCAGGTGCACGTTCTTTGTTCTTTGAGCTTGAGGTCCGAAGTCGATTGGCTGATGAGGAGGACTTCTTCTTTAAGTATTGTTTGCTCATCATTATTCAAATGAGAGTCAACTGCTTTCCCAGCGATTTCATGTTTGGCTCCATGTCTAAGTCTGATTCGTCTTCAGACTCTGAGGGGGTATGTTGAATACCATTTTAGTTGTGCTTTGATTTAATTAGTTTTCCTTGTAATTAGGGGCTTTTATTGTATTTGTCCTTAGTTTAGGTTTTAGTTTGTTATTTATACCAAGTATGTTTGGTATAAATACATGTACAAACATTGTGCTTAAGGAGAAGATTTGAATTGATCCGAAAGGCTTGCAATTCAATTTCTAGAGAGAGAGACACAAGAAATCTTCTCACTCTAATCGAAATTCTCTCTCGAGCTCAATAGTAAGTTTTCGACCGTGAGGTAAAGTTGAACAATTCTAATCGTAAACTTAAGAATTCGAGTCTAGGATCATATAGTTGATAAATCAGGACCTAACAATAGGTATCAGAGCAGATTCGTTCTGTTTTGAATCAAAAATTGTTAGAATTGGATCGGAATTTGAATTCTGGTACTGTTCCATCGAAGAACAGTTTGGCGCGAATTTCAATTTCGATCTAATAGCTCAATTTTGTGCTTAATTGGTTTGGATTTGATTTTTTGTGCTCGTTTTAGCGATAGACTGCGATTAGATTCGTAGCTGTTTGAACTTCGATTTAACAGAATCGATTGAATTTAAGTGATTACTATTCGCACAAAAAACCGTTTGGAATACATTCTGATTTTGATCAAAATCGACATGTTTTGCTTTCTAATGTGTTTAATTGTGTGTTCGTGCGTATTCATCATCTGATTACGAGCAATCACCTATAATTTCATAGTCTAATTCATCGTTTTTGCTTGAATCAGTGTTAAGTGTACTCTGTGATTTTTTGTGATAATTTCAATTTTCCTCGCTAGGTTCTTCGATCAGGTTAATTTCTCGATCGAAAAACTCGGCATGAAAATTTTTCTCGATCAGAATACAAAGTCAGAGTTAAAGTTGTCTTTATCAAGAACGACTTTAGTAGAAAAATTTCTCGAGCATTACTAAGCGAAAATCTTTCTCGACGAAGACCAATTTTGACCTTTGCGTTGAAACTTTTTAGGTCAGACTTTCTCAATGTAGATGAATAATCCACCTACAATACGTAAACACATTTATGTGTTTTCTTGGGATTATGTGTTTTCATGTAATTATGTGAATTACGTGACTTATATTATTTACGTGTTTACATGTTTTACGTACATTTTATTTAAATCATGCTTCCATGAGATTTTGTGAACATACATGGCACGTGCATATCACGTTAGGAAGAGAGTGTTGTACCATAGTGAGACGGTAAGGATATGTGATATTGACGTACGGGGTAGAAAGAGATGCTTGTGATTGGTGACTCTTAGAGGAGTCAAGGTTGGGCTCACTGGGCACCTGGGGAGACAGACGTGATCGATCTGTCTACCCGAACGTGATCGATTCGGGGTGCATACCGCCGGATGGGATTTTCTTTGTGATTAGTGCGGGAGGTATACGACCTGGTAGGAGGACATTGACGTGATCGATCAGTGCACTACCGGCGTAGCTCGCCGCGAGACTTGGGGGTGGCCTCCCAGTAGTCTATTACGCGCGGAGGTGTCGAGCCTAACCTAGGGCCCTGTGTTGTGTGAAGTAGGAATGTGGGAAAAGAAGAGTGTGCATTATATTATGTTGTGAGATATTGGGTTTGGGGTGAGTGCACACTCGCATACATGCATTTTATTCACCTACTGGGCAAAGTGCTCAGTGTTTACGTGTGTAGGTACTGAGTCCGACGCTGATACGCGTCGTGACTGAGGCGGCTGGTGGCGGTGCTCCACGGACTTTTGAGGGCAGTGCGGTACATAGATGAAGACTTGTGGAGCGTCTGTAGGATTTTTGTTCTTTTGATATTTTTGGGGCTTCGGCCCGTGTACAGAGATAACGATGCAGACGTATTTTTATATTAGTGTATATTATTTTAGGAAAAAGTTTTAATTAGACGGGCCTTCTGCGGCGTACGCTGCGAAAATCCGCCAATAATCCTAGTTAGAGAACTAGGGTCGCCACAGGTGGTATCAGAGCTTCGGCTTTAGATTCTGAAGACTGTCCATGTACTGCCGCTCAAAAGTCTGGAGAACCAGCCTTGCCTGTAAGTTTACTTCTTGAGTATGTGATTACGTGTTATTTGATATATGTGCGTTCTGTGAATAATTGTAGAAATAGTTGAGAAATGCCAAGGACACGTAGAGAAGCGGGTGAAACTAGTCGTAGGGCGGGTTCCGAATCCCCGCCGAATGAGGACCGCTCTACCATTCATCAGTTAACTGATCTGATTCGGCGGCAGTCCGATCAGATTAATGATCTCATCCATCGCCAAAATTCCTCGGAACGTCACTCATCCCCTGGCCTAGAACGGGTAGAGGCTGCCGGGGAAAGGTTCCGACGGTTAAACCCCCCTTCGTTCGAGGAAGCAGTCGATCCTACCTTTGCGGAGGATTGGCTTAGAACAATAGAAAATATGTTCCGAGTTAGCCACCTGCCTGATACTGAAAAGGTGACGTGTGCCACCTTTATGTTACGTGGGAACGCGGGCTACTGGTGGGATACCATTCAGGTGCTCGAGGATCCCACTACTATGACGTGGGAGAGATTCGAAGCACTCTTTCGGGGCAAGTACTTTACTGCACCTGATAGAGCACAGAAGTTGAACGAATTCATCAACCTCAAACAATGAGGAATGTCAGTGGCGGATTACATCCGCAAGTTCGAGCAACTCTCAAGGTTTGCGCCACATATAGTGGCTACAGATGAACTGAAGATCGAACGTTTTCTGGAAGGTCTCAAACCCGAGATCTTCATAAATGTAAGCATGTACGATACCGAGGGAAAGACTTACGCTCGTATCGCTGAACGAGCAATATTAGCAGAGCAAGCAGAGAGTAGAGTTACCAAGGCTCAAGATGCAAAGCGACGGGCAGAAGTGCAACAAGGAGGAGGGAATCAGAAACGCCCGTTCTTTGGCAAGAATCTGAACAATCGTGGAAATCAACCAGGCCAGCAGAACTGGAGACCGAGGCCAAACCAAGGACCAGTTAACGTTTCAAACCGACCCCTAAACACTGTACCTCAGTGTCGGCAGTGTGGGCGCTACCACTACGGACTATGCCATGGGCCAAGACCAAACCCAACTCCCCAGTGCTTCCGGTGCAGAAAGATTGGCCACTCTGTAACGAGAAGACACCGCAAGTTCCAACCCAACCTTTAATCCGACCTCCACCAGTACCAGCACGAGTTTTTACTCTAACGAATGAGGAGGCCGAAGCAAATCCTTCTGTGGTCACGGGTACGTTGACTATCTATAACGTGCCCACCTCTGTGTTAATTGACTCTGGGGCCACACATTCATTTGTGTCAGCCAAATATGTGGAAAAGGTGGGAGTTCCTCCTACCTTAGCTGAGTGCAATTACATAGTTACCCTACCACACGGTGATCTGACGCGCACTAACCAAGTGCTGGAAGGATGCTCCGTTAACATTGAGGGTAGAGATCTGAGCGTCGACCTGATTGTGATCCCAATGAATGACTATGATGTTATCTTTGGGATGGATTGGCTCTCGAGATATGGAGCCATTATAGATTGTCACAAGAAGGTCGTAAAATTTCAACTGCCCGAAGAAGAGGTGTTTACTTTTTCGGGAAAAACTACTTTGAACCGCGAATATCTGCGCTGAAGGCTGAACGACTGTTGAGGTCCGGTTGTGAGTCTTATCTCGTATATGCAGTGAAGGCAGAGGAATTACGTCAGCCAGAACTGAAGGACGTACCGGTAGTCAATGAGTATATTGACGTATTTCCCGATGATCTCCCGGGGTTACCCCCTGAGCGAGAAATACAGTTTACGATAGATCAGATGCCGGGGTCCGCCCCAATCTCTAAAGCTCCCTATCGACTAGCGCCGAACGAACTGAAAGAATTGAAGGAACAGCTAGAGGACTTGTTGCAGAAAGGGTTTATTCAGCCCAGCTTTTCACCGTGGGGAGCACCAGTCCTATTCGTGCGAAAGAAAGATGGGTCGATGCGACTGTGTATCGACTATCGGGAATTGAACAAGATCACGATCAAGAATAAATACCCGTTACCGAGGATCGATGATCTATTCGACCAACTACAGGGTGCTATGGTATTCTCGAAAATTGACCTCCGTTCGGGATACCATCAGTTGAAGATCAGGGAGGTAGATGTTCCTAAAACCGCATTCAGTACAAGGTACGACCATTACGAGTTTCTGGTCACGCCTTTTGGACTGACAAATGCTCCAGCTGCTTTTATGGACTTGATGAATCGAGTTTTTAAGAACTATCTCGACCGTTTCGTAATCGTCTTTATTGACGATATCCTGATCTATTCTAAGGCGAGGGAGGAACACGAGAATCATTTACGAATCGTCTTAGGAATCCTACGAGAGAAATAGCTTTTCGCCAAATTCAAGAAATGCGAATTTTGGCTTGAGCAAGTAGCCTTCTTGGGACACGTGATTTCCGGGAGTGGAATCTCCGTGGACCCGAGTAAGATTGAGGCCGTGAACAATTGGCCACGACCAACTACTCCGACCGAGGTTCGAAGTTTCCTAGGACTTGCGGGATACTACCCTAAGTTCTTAGCTGACTTCTCTAGCATTGCCTCGACTCTGACGAACTTGACCAGGAAGAACGTACCTTTCAAGTGGTCTGAAGCTTGCGAACAAAGCTTTCAGGAATTGAAGACGCGACTCACTTCTGCTCCCATTCTAACAATACCATCGGAAACGGGAGGATTCTCAGTCTATAGTGATGCATCGAAGAACGGACTAGGATGCGTGCTGATGCAGAATGGGAAGGTGATCGCTTATGCTTCACGACAACTAAAAGAATACGAAAAGAACTACCCAACCCACGACTTAGAACTTGCAGCAGTCGTCTCCGCTTTAAAGATTTGGAGACATTACCTTTACAGAGAAAGGTGCGAGATCTTCACAGATCATAAAAGCTTAAAATACTTCTTCACTCAGAAGGAGTTAAACATGCGACAACGATGATGGCTGGAGCTCGTAAAAGACTACGACTGCGTTATTAATTATCATCCGGGCAAAGCGAACGTAGTTGCAGACGCGCTTAGTCGAAAAGCGATGGGTACGGAATTGCACAAGCTTGGAGTGGAAATAGTCAATTTGGGCGAAGTCGAAACGAAACTATCAGCGCTGACCCTTCAGCCAACGCTGCTAGAACGAATTCAAAAAGCACAAGAAGATGATGAATTCTACCTAAAGGCGAAGAATACACTACCCAAAGACTCCGAAATCCGAGCAGATGGAACCTTGTTATACAAGAATCGGCTATACGTGCCCAATGACGAGGAGTTACAACGAGCGATAATGACAGAGGCGCACGCAACAACATACTCAGTACACCCGGGCGCGACAAAATGTACCAAGATTTGCGAATCATATATTGGTGGCCGGGAATGAAAAAGGACATCGCCACGTTCGTAAGTAGATGTATGACGTGCCAGCTGATCAAAGCGGAACACCAGCGACCAGCTGGAACTCTGCAGCCTTTACCAATTCCCGAATGGAAATGGGATCACATCACAATGGACTTCGTCGTTGGTTTACCTAAAACGACAAAAGGCCACGATGCTATTTGGGTGATTGTTGATCGCCTAACCAAATCAGCCCATTTCATTCCTATCAGCTCTACTTTTTCTATGGAACGGTATGCCGAATTGTACATTCAGGAAATTGTTCGACTCCATGGAATCCCAATCTCCATCGTCTCGGACCGAGATTCGAGATTTCTATCTAATTTATGGCAGAGCCTACAGAAAGCGATGGGTACGAAGCTCTCGTTCAGTACTGCATATCATCCCCAGACTGATGGGCAGTCTGAACGGATGATCCAAACCCTTGAGGACATGTTACGAGCGTGCGTGCTAGACTTCAAGGGAAACTGGAGTAAGTACTTGCCGCTGATCGAGTTTTCTTACAACAACAGTTTCCACGCTACGATCGGGATGGCACCGTAGGAGGCATTGTACGGGCGCAAATGCCGGTCCCCAATTCATTGGGACGAAATCGGCGAACAAGCTTTATTAGGACCTGATATGATCCGAGAAACAACAGAAGCAGTGACCAAAATTCGAGAACGAATGCGAACTGCTCAAAGTCGACAGAAAAGCTATGTAGATCATCGACGACGACCCTTGGAGTTCGCAGAAGACGATCAAGTATTTCTAAAAGTTTCCCCAATGAAAGGAGTAAAGCGTTTTGGAAAGAAGGGCAAGCTAAGTCCGAGATACATAGGCCCCTTCAAGATAGTCAAACGAGTCGGTGAAGTTGCATACCAATTAGAATTGCCGACTTCCCTGTCGCAAGTTCACGACGTATTTCACGTATCGACATTACGAAAATACGTCGCGGACCCAAGTCACGTAATTCAGAACGAGCATCTTTATCAACAACTCAAGCCTGACTTGAGTTACGAAGGGAAGCCCGTAGAAATTTTGATGTATGAGTCGAAGCAGCTCCGAAATAAAACTATTCCACTAGTTAAAGTTCTGTGGCGGAATCAATCAGTTGAGGAAGCCACGTGGGAGCGTGAGGATGATATGAGAGTTCGTTATCCCGAATTATTCCAGTCGGCGTAATTTCGGGGACGAAATTCTTTTAAGGGGGGAGGATGTAATACCCGTAAATTTATATATGGGATTTCGATGTAATTAGTTATGTAAAGCTTGGAGCAAAAATATTAGCTATGTTAGTTTCGAATTAGTTTCGAAACTTGATAAAGAATTTAATTAAAATTAATAATGGTAAAACAAATTAAGTTGGACTATTATTATTACTTGAATGGGACCCAATAATTTAGTGGGCCATACATTATACTTAACACTTGAATAAGGCCCAAAGAAATTCAAGTAGGATAAGTTATAATCACATTACTTAAGTTTGAGGCAAAACACGTCAACCCCTTGTCTAATCACACACAATTCAAAGCTCTCATGTATATCTAAGATAAGTGACGGAATTTTAAGAACTCAAAAGGACGAAAAGAATTCTAAGCTGAAACACGATAAGCTAAAGCAAGAACTTGGTGACTTCATCAAAGATTAAACAACATATTCCTCGAAGAAAGGTATGCAAGGGTTTCGAGATTAGTAAACTTCAGCTTAATAAGTTTTCAATATCTATATATATATATATAATCTTATGCTAGTCATAGGACGGTCAGTAGTTATCATAGTTAGAAAACCCTAAATCTTCTAGTATTGAAGTACGTTCATGTTTAGGTAATACAAGCCTTGATAAATTCTGTAGTATACGATATTATTAAGGCTTTAATGATTTAAGACCTATTAATTCTGGAATTAGTGTAGTTTTTCAAAGGTTGAAAGGAAAGAGTACCGTATTCTGGGTTTGAATTAGTTATTCAAGCCGATTTTAACGGTATGTGTTTTAGGGTTTGTTTGGGTGAATTATGAATTTCAGAAGTTCTCGACATAAATTTCGGTATAATAAGATCTCGACATCATTAAAGATATCGACATTATTAGGATGTCGACAAGGTCTCGACATTGGAAAGATAACGAGATATTATCATTCCTCCGTAGGTAGATGTCGATGTATGTTATAGATAATTCTCGAGATTTTCCTATATAGGTTTCGATATCATAAGAAAAGTCGACATGATGTCTCGACATTCCCCATGTCATTTCGACATATAATTCTTAACAAAAGATCTCGACACTTTCTTCTCAAAAAGATTTCGATAAGTTCACTGAATTTTTGTTAAATCCAAAGCTCATATGACATAAAGTAACGTTATGTTATAGACTAAGGGATTAACTATACAATAGGTTACCCATTAAGCTTTTATACACACATATAAATTAAAATTATTATAACTATAACCCTAAGGAGAGCTAGAGTAACACGTGGGAGCCTTTTACAATTTTGTAAGTATGACTAAGATAAAGTTTTTTTTAAGTCTAGGGTAAAATTCGTATATATCCACATATATGTATATATATATATATATATATATTATTACTCATGACTTTTAGGGTTGTGTTATTTATAGGGTTTTGATATTTTAGGGTTTATTTAATTTTAAGAGTTTCATCAATTTTGAGGTTTACATTATTTTAGGGTTTTGATAATTCTAGCATTTTCGAAATTTATATGACTTAGTAAATATATTAATATGAAAATATTTTCAATACACAGAGAATCGAAGCGTAGGAAATTTACCAGATTCCGTGACTAATTATATAAGGAGGACGGGTAGGTGGATTATCCATCTACAATACGTAAACACATTTATGTGTTTTCTTGGGATTATGTGTTTTCATGTAATTATGTGAATTAAGTGACTTGTATTATTTACGTGTTTACATGTTCTACGTACATTTTATTTAAATCATGCTTCCATGAGATTTTGTGAACATACATGGCACGTGCATATCACGTTAGGAAGAGAGTGTTGTACCATAGTGAGACGGTAAGGATATGTGATATTGACGTACGGGGTAGAAAGAGATGCTTGTGATTGGTGACTCTTAGAGGAGTCAAGGTTGGGCTCACTGGGCACCTGGCGGAGACAGACGTGATCGATCTGTCTACCCGGACGTGATCGATTCGGGGTGCATACCGCCGGATGGGATTTTCTTTGTGATTAGTGCGGGAGGTATACGACCTGGTTGGAGGACATTGACGTGATCGATCAGTGCACTACCGGCGTAGCTCGCCGCGAGACTTGGGGGTGGCCTCCCAGTAGTCTATTGCGCGCGGAGGTGTCGAGCCTAACCTAGGGCCCTGTGTTGTGTGAAATAGGAATGTGGGAAAAGAAGAGTGTGCATTATATTATGTTGTGAGATATTGGGTTTGGGGTGAGTGCACACTCGCATACATGCATTTTATTCACCTAATGGGCAAAGTGCTCAGTGTTTACGTGTTGTAGGTACTGAGTCCGACGCTGATATGCGTCGTGACTGAGGCGGCTGGTGGCAGTGCTCCACGGACTTTTGAGGGCGGTGCGGTACATGGATGAAGACCTGTGGAGCGTCTGTAGGATTTTTGTTCGTTTGATATTTTTGGGGCTTCGGCCCGTGTACAGAGATAACGATGTAGACGTATGTTTATATTAGTGTATATTATTTTAGGAAAAAGTTTTAATTAGACGGGCCTTCTGCGGCTTACGCTGCGGAAATCCGCCAATAATCCTAGTTAGAGAAGTAGGGTCGCCACATAGTACTATCAATTCTCTTATACGATTCTTAGCCTGACATGACTATACATTGTCAGTCTCAGGATCCACTCTCATTCGGGGGGCGGATCGGTTTGTTCATTTATCTCTTCGCCTAGAAGCCTGCCAGGAGTTTTTAGCATCGGCCCCGGGCATCACACACACCCTTGGAAGACACTTTTTAGCATCATCAACAAGTGTCTATCGCCAAAGCACGCCGACTTCGATAAAGGCAACGGCTAAATGCTCCATATCTTCCACGGAATCTCCTGCTCGCGGAATTATGATTTCGCTCAACTGATCTAGAACGATTTAGCAGAGCAGATCAGATTGAAGGAGAATATATGCTCAAAGAATGTGTCGTATGCTCGGTGGTTCTCCGTTATTATCAGACAATTCATGGAGATGTATGAGCAGAACATCCCTCGTCTACCTCCTGGAGGGACTTACCAACCTCCTCGGCTCAAGTTCTTCCACAACCCGAAGCTTACGGATTTGGACCAGCCGTCCATGGCCATTCCGTTCGAGTTGCTGCGGCTCGCCGAACCCTCGGGAGCCGAATACCAAAGATTCTGCCGGGACAATCATATTACCGAACAAATGATTAGAGGGCCCCTGACAGACTTCCATGTGAGCCCTCCCCAACAACAGCAACCACCTAGCCCTGAGGCCGAGCTGATAGACCTGGTGGCCCAGGAGCTAGAACAAGAGCCTCCAACTCAGGAAATTAAAATGCCTGATAAAGATGCCACGTTGATTGATGCTGTGGCAGAAGAGTTTGAACTAGAGGCTCCTCAACAACCTCTGAGAGCTGAAGTGCCTATTACTGTCGGCGTGTTTCAAGGATCCGTCGAGGAGATCCTACTACATGAAGCACAGCCCGGAGCAGAAAGGGGGCACAGCTCACCTCCACTGGCTACAACACTAGAAACCGAGGCTCTGATCTCCACGATTCAGCCCAACGAGCCTCAGGTGACGGAACAAGCCAGAGAGGATGATGCACGTGAATATTCCCGTCACACGGCTACCCCATCGGACATCGAGTCCGATGAGGAGATCCGACTCATAAGACGGACTCCAAGGCGATTGAGTATCCAACTTGAGTCCCTCTTCACCTCCGTCAACACCACATCACACACAGTGTTGCTCAACCCTCCTAGTGCTGAGGACCATTCATCGCTCAATCTTGAGCCGCAGCACAACATTGATGTGTCTGGTTCGCAGGTTCAAACAGAGCCTACCGCAACATCCATAGATGAGAATCTTCAAGATTCGAATCGAGGATTGGATGGAAGTCTCGGACAGTCACAACCTCAAGTGACTACGAGCCAACCTGAGGAGCTGATGTCTGCTCAAGGGTTGTCAACAGGCAATTCGGTCGACCTGGTTCATCAACGATGGAGGCGCCCATCCCATTGTGACTAAAGATCTTCTACGGGCTGCTCTCTCCGAAGCAGTGAGATATTTCGAAGACGAAATCATGGAGAGCGTGTGAAATGCCATCGAGACGTCCCGTCAAGATCGAGGGAAAGCACCCATCTGAGCCATCTCCCTCACACCCACTCAACCCACACAACCCTTCCCCATCGCCACACCCATCCTCACACACAACCTCATAAACCCAGCTACCGTACCCATCAGCGACCTCCACTCTATTTTAGTAGCCCGTCACTTGAGCTGACCACACGTACGCCCGAAGAAGAACATCTCTTCCAACGCCTCATGTACCGTCCTGATCCTACCGAATCATGCCGAGGTCAAGACTCTCGCTCCAAACGTCGACATGACGACCCAGATGATCAAGGTCGTCACGAGGGGAGAAGAGGCCTAGGATCATGACTAGAAGTCAAGGACGAAGCTCGAGTGCGACGCAGACAAGCGCTGGAGCCGCTGAAACCTCGCAACCCACTACCCAAACAACCACCCCCACGCACCGTACCACTCATACAACCCAAACGACCCACCATCCTTTACCCTAAGGACGCCTCCGCCTATACCAACAGAGTCCCTTGCTTCCGGAAGAACAAGCAAGTGCCGCCATGCTCGTGGCCCTGGTGCAGGCTCAAGCTACTCCCTCTGCCACTCCAGACCAATCGGGCCCGTCAGGACATGATGTCAACCCTCATGAGTTCCTCGACAAGTACATCTTCGAAGGACAGTGGATGACGCATTCCATGCCCGACGAGCATCAGAGATAACGACTTAAGGACGTTCGACAGTTCTTACAGCAAGCTACGGTGGACCTTGTGCTGATAGAAGACGAAGAACTTCAGGAAGGTGAAGATCACAAACAACAGCTCCCAAGGCTTCCAGCGTTGATTGCGCAACGAGCGGTTTTCCCAACAAGACAAATGCCAGGGACCGTTCCGATCCACACACCATGGAAAAACATCAGAATAAAACTTGCCTTCCATGAAGAAGTTCGAGACACATTTGGAGGTCACCGGACAAAGTCAAGAAGCCGAATGAGTTTGAGCTCAGAGGGATCTCTCACTGGGATCAGTAAAAGAGAATGATGTATCTCTGGATGCTAACCCACCTTGGACCAGATGTGAGACTGGGGATGACTAAAGCACAAGCAAAGAGCCATTATAAGAGTCTATCTCCTATATGTTAGCTACTCAGCATCTTTTGTGCTAAAGGAGATCTTCCAACACCGTACTAAACCATCGAGCGAGTAGATAGAACTCGAGAAGAATTAAGCGAGAACGACCTACCGTACCTCCCTGCCGAGGAGGTGTACAACCTCTACCAGCTGCATGTGGAGAAGTACAAGGGTCCTCAAGGCTTCATCAAGAAAGAAGGAGTCGAGGGAGTCTACCGGTTCATGATGCGCCAAGTGAAGTACTACGCTATACACGACCTTCAGATGGCTCTAGAGAGCAACATGAAGAAGGTCAACATGACCGCTCCGCTCAACAAAGGACCTGAGATCGAAGGGCTTCGCAACAATCACGTGCACATCAGCTCAGTTTTAGGCATCACCTACCACAATCCGATTGCTAAGAAGACTAGGTTGATGTTGAAGCTAACGTACGTAAGTTTTGTGATGTGACGCTAGAGGTCACCAGACAGAACATAGAGAAAAGGTTGGAAGAGATCAACAGAGAGACGATACTGAGGATTCACAGGTTCGTGAGAGAACAGCCTCTCCTGATGGAATTGCTTGATGATATCGAGGAGCGACTGGAGCTGAGGAATACGCTCAGAAACTTCGAGCATACGCTGGGCTTGCGCAGGTCGTATTATGCCCGACGTGGACAGACAGTGCGGAAGAGAAATAAAGCACAAAGGGGGAGAACGTAGAATACCTTCTTAACTTCGAAGGTCTCGGGTGCACGTTCTTTGTTCTTTGAGCTTGAGGTCCGAAGTTGATTTGGCTGATGATGAGGACTTCTACTTGAAGTATTATTTGCTCATCATTTTTCCAATGAGAGCTAACTATTTTCCCGGCAATTTAATGTTTGGCTCCATGTCTAAGTCTGATTCGTTTTTAGACTCTTGAGGGTATGTAGAATACCATTTTAGTTGTGCTTTGATTTAATTACCTGTCCTTGTAATTAGGGGCTTTTATTGTATTTGTCCTTAGTTTAGGACTTAGTTTGTTATTTATATCAAGTATGTTTGGTATAAATAGATGTACAAACATTGTGCTTAAGGAGAAGATTTGAGAAATTGACGCGAAAGACTTGCAATTCGATTTCTAGAAGAGAGAGACACAAAATTCTTCTCACTCTAAGCGACATTCTCTCTCGAGCTCAATATAAGTTTTCGATCGTGAGGTAAAGTTGAACAATTCTAATCATAAACTTAAGAACTCGAGTCTAGGATCATAGAGTTGATAAATAAGGACCTAACAGGGTAGAATGCTTGATGATCTTCTCTTTTCGTGATTTTGAGCTTCTCTTCTCTGAGACTAGGGCAACTGTATCTTCGATAAGTTTGCCCTTCTGCTCCTTCTGAATCTCGCTTATATCCTCCTCGTGTTGTGCGAGATTGTCGAACACGGAGTCGATATCCATCTCCTCAAGGTCTTTATTTTGTCTGATTGGAGTGGATATTATCTTCCATTCTGAGTGCAGAAGTGGAAGAATCGTATGTTGGTTTCCATGTTCGTCTTAGTGATTTCTATTTTCCTCATCTCATTCAAGAGTGTGAGATATCTCTGATGGAGATCATGTTCATTCCTCGGGTTTAGCTCTAAAATAGTCGTAAGTTGTGAGAATATTTGCCTTCTTGGCCTTGATACCGACTTCTGTTCTTTGCATCATCTTATGCAGCCCATCCCACATTCCCTTAGCTGTTGGAATGCTGTCGATCTGGCGATCGTTTGGGATGCCCTGCATTAGAGTGTTCTTGGCTATCAGATCAGCCTTAGCTCTCACTCTTTCCTCTGCGGTGTATTCACTAGACTCTTTGAGTCGTTTAGAGGCAGGAATTGGAGGATTATCAGTGTTGTCACCGGGTACATTTACCCAGAACAGAGCTGGACCTTGCTCAAGTGATAGGAGAAGGTCATCTGCTTGATCATTTAGCTAGATAAAGTTCACAAAACGGCTTCGACATACTGTGTATTCACCTCCCTTAAGTATCGGGGACGGTTGTCATTACCAAGCGAGTAAGCATCCATGTTGTTTTGTTGAGTTGATGTCGGATCTTCGTTTGTTGTTTTGATAGTTTGGACTGATGTTATGTGCTTTACAAGTACCAAATTAGTAGTAGAGTTTGGTTCTAAAGCAGTCAAGAATTATTTTCGATTCAATCTTTAGAGTTTGATCGAAAATAATTTGTCGAGATAAAATGTATTTCGTTACTTTTCTCGTTTTTAAAAAAAACTTGTCATCCAAAAATGTTGCGACCGAAGAAAATTGCTCCAAAATCTTCCGATCGAGAAAAATTTCTGGATCGTGAATTTATTTCGATCGCAAGAAACAGTACGTTTAAGTAAGTTTCTCGATGTGTCAAAATAAATCCGTTGACTGAAAAGTTTTTCGACCGTAAATGATTTTCGCTACGTCAAACTTTAATAGTTTGACCGAAAATGTTTTTCAATGGAAAGTTTTGCGATCACAAATGTCAATAATGGTCTCGTCGAAAACGATTTTCGCTAAGTAATGCTCGAGAAATGTTTGCACTAAAGTCGTTCATGGTAAGACGACTTTAGGTCTGACGTAGTATTCTGGTCGAGAAAAATTTTCACGCAGAGTTTTTCGATTGAGAAATTAACCTGGTCGAAAAACCTAACGAGAAAAATTGAGTTAATCGCAAACCATCACAAAATACAATTAACATCGATTCAATCAAAAACGATGAGTTAGACGATGAAATTACAGATATTTGCTCTTAGTCAGATGATGAATACGCACGAACAAACAATTAAACACATTATGAAGCAAAACATGTCGATTTGACCAAAATCAGAACGTGTTCTAACAGTTCTACGTGCGAACAGTAATTTCTCAAATTCGATCAAATCTGCTAAATCGATGTTCAAACAGCTACTGATCTAATCGCAATCAACTTATAACACTAAAACGAGCACAGAAACATCAAATTTAAACCAAATAAGCATAGAATTGAGCTATCAGATTGAAATTGAATTTCGCGCCAAACTGTTCTTCGATGGAACAGTACCAGAATTAAAATTTCCATCCAATTCTAACAATTTTCGATTCAAAACATAACGAACCTGCTCTGACACCAATTATTAGGTCTTATTTTATCAACTCTACGATCCTAGACTTTAATCCTAAGGAAGATAGAATTTCGATCAGAATTATGGAAGATAGAATTTCGATCGAAAACCTTCGTGGAAGAACATCGAGAGAGAAATCGTGTAGTGAGATGATGTTTTCTAACTTTCTCTCTCTGAAATCTTCTATTAAGCTCAAATGTTTACAAGGTATTTCTACCAAACATACTTGGTATAAATAACAAGCTAAGTCCTAAACTATGGACAAATACAGTAAAAGCCCCAATTACAAGGACAACTAATAGAATCAAAGTACAATTACAAATAGTATTCTACATCGGGAGCAGTCTCGGAGGTACGATCAAGGTCATACAGGTGTGGCGATCTAGCCCGGAGGCCTCGGGATCCCGACGAGGTGCAGCGACGTCCATTCGAGGTGATGACAAAAGAAGTCACGATCACCGAAGGTATACCTCGAACCTTAACGATTTGATTTATGAAAAGTACCAAACGGTATCAGAATAAATAGAAAGACCCCTCATTGTGAATGTCGGTAAGTGTATAATTATTCTGGAAAATTTGGTGTTGATTGGTACTGGTTCTCATCAAATAGTTGAAGACGGCAGGCTGATGCTTTACTCGAACTGATAGTTTCGAACCAATGAATTGATTTTACAAAAAATACCAAACAACATCAGAATAATTTGAAAGACCCCTCGTTGCGAACGGCAGGAAGTGTAGAATTATTTTGAAAATTTTAGTATTGATCGGAAATCGTTTCGGTCACCAAATAGTCGAATAACTACTGACTGCCACTTTATTCGATTAGTTTGGATTAAATTATGAATTCAAATAAATTTAAAATAAATTCAGATTTTGATAATTCGAATTAATTGTGGCCTCCCAAGGCTTAGGGCAGTATTTCGAGCTCTCGGGAGAAGCTGAAGGGCGTTGGTTAAGGCCGCTCGGTTCAAAATGCGCTTCCACTATCGCCACGTTGTGTTGTTCGGGGGCCGGCGTCGATGAATCGGGCCTACCCCAACAACTTAGGGTAATATATGTGTATCATGAGCGGATCTACGGTGTGGCCCGGGGGGCCACGGCCCCCGCGAAAATATTCGGGTTTTTTAGTACTATGTATATATTTTATATGTTTATGTATAACTTAAATGTTTCTTGCCAGTATTATCAAATGCATTGTTGGTACTAGTGGTTCGGTTGCTGTATTTTACGTTTTCAACCTGGGGTCCACTCAGCCCAACTACTACCATTTGAATATATTGACAATTTTTAACTGACGCGCTGACTAATTTGAACAAAGCATTCAACAGGTTTGATTCTTTAACATATATCTATAGTTCTATTTCTATACACACATATTTGCGCATATTTGTTTTAAGCATGAATTATTTTTCAGTTCTCCTTTTCTTATTATTTCATATCCTATTTCAATTAAGTTTTACTTTAAACCTATTTCTATGTACTTTTCCTTTTTTTTATATTATGTATTTTCAATTTGGTTATAAAGTTAGCTTTGATAAATATATACTCATATTTATAAAATTTTTCAAAATATATACTAATTTTGTTATAAAGTTAGCTTTGATAAATATATACTTTATATTTATAAAAAATTTCAAAATATATACAATGTTGCAAATATAGTATAATATATTTATTTTTTCGACATCATCAAAATTTTATCATATTATTTTTAAATATAAAATAAAAAACGAAGCTAGCTGTGATGTCGTATCACACTTCGATCACGCCCCCAGGCGAAAAATTTCTGGATCCGCCCCGGATGTGTATCATGACATCGTACATATGTTACACGCAGGTGAAGTTTAATTATCCAGTTGAGTACATAACTTCTATTAGTGGTTACAAGAACAACATGATTGGGGAACATATGCTCCATCAAGTTTGGAATGAATCGATGAGAATATGGTCCTTTGGCCTATTTCATAATTCTTTCAAACAATTTAGCTTCGATCTTGGAGAGGATCGTCAGTTATCATGGCACTGCTGATACAAATGGCCTCAAAGCCATTGGAGTTCACGTCAAGCCAATTACGAATTCTGATGACTCGCAGCTTGATAAAAAGCTTGCGAAAGCCGATGATAGCTTCTTCAAGCCTCCGCATATCCTAGTAATCATAGGCCCACGTTTCTCCACCAGAACTACATCTAATACATAGATACGGTTCCTTGAAATCCACTCAGAGTCAGCCATCCTCCTCTTCTTCAGGATTTTGATTCTGAAATTTGCCATTTGAGTTGAAAATAGAGCCTTATCCAAAACTGATATTTAAATTTTTTTGGTAATAATAGCATGCACTTGAAAGCTCTTTTCACTTCAATTTGTCCACTGTATACTAAGAAAGTGTTAATAATATTTTGAAAATCAAATTGAATAAAAAAATATGGAGGTGACCCAAGTTGCTATATTATGAGTTTCATGAACTCCCAAACGCAGTCGTTTGGCACTTTTCAAAAGAACGTAATCCCTCTCGGTTAGAGTAGTGGCTTATTCGATTTCTATGTCCTTAACTCGATAACGCTCTTTCAACCTATTCGGCATCAACATGGGAGTTTATCTTAATGTTGTAATTTTTCCGGAAATTACAAGTCCCTTGAATGTGTGAATTTTAAAAATTTTTGGGATTCCAATTAAACTTGAAGATAGTCCGGAAACATACAAAAAAAACATATACAACACGTAAATTCAGCCACACAATTCCAACAATACAAAAAAAACTAAAAGGGTTTAAGCACTTCACCCACAAGTAGCGAGCTAGAATATTCTTAAAAATCAACGTGTCGAAGAGGGCGATATAGGTTACAACATATAATGGAGGGTCGACGGATGGGATGACAGCGTCAGAGATTGAAAAAAACTCAAAATCTAGAGATTTGTTTGTGGTGCTCACGGTGGTTGCTCATAGTAGGTGGGCAACATAGCATATATATAATACATATGTATCGCTCTTTGATAATGATTGTTTCAGTGTTTTTTTGGCCCTTGGTTCATCTCAACAACACCAGGAGTTTGCTATTCATGTAGTCAATCTCGTAGTACCGAATCGTTCTCGAGATACAGTACGAATGATGATTCATAATTGACGAGCCGGGTATAGACTTTCGTTGATGTATAAACCCTTTACATATGTCCTTGTCAAATGAGAGCCATGAAATATCAACTTACTAACTCGATTCTATGCCATATACATTCGTTCATTGATTCAACCATGTCATGACCTCTTACTTTCCAACTGAATGATTGGGAAAACGACTAAAGATTCATTCAAAATCTACGTTTCAAGACGAATTAGACTACTCATTTTCTCAAAAGCCATGCCAGGTGAATGAGAAATTAATTAGTAAAGTCAGCCCAATCCAAAATAAACAAATAAAATAACAATTGATGATTTAACTTGTTGATGACGTGTCACTGACGGTAGGCTGACAAGGATGGCATGGCATTGTTTGGTACTGACTGGAGGTGCTGATATGGCTGTATGAAACGATGTTGCTGAATAGTCCAAGAGTTGTGACTATTCACAGATAAACCCCAAGACAATAGTTATGACTATTGGCATAATCGATCCAGTCAAAAAAGGTCAACTTAAAAGTTATGACCTTTCGTGAATTGAGTCCTGCAACTTTTGGGAAGCTATATATAGATACCATGGCAGAAAGAATAATTATTCAGTTGACCATAACATTTAGAAATAAGTCACTGCACATCTTGAGGACAATTGCCATAAACCAAGAAACTCTGTTTTGGGGCAATTTCATCTTTTGGAAAAGTAAGTAGTACGTGCCTCGACTTTACCCCGTTTGAGTCCGTTTAATTATTAGCTACCGACAAATACACCCACACTACTGACAACAATTAAAAGCTTATTGGTGCTCCCTCTCTTATTCCATGAGAACGGTAACTAACCTTTGAATATTTTGATTTTATTATTTTTTCTTACCGTATTTGTAAGGACCCCGATCCCGATCCGCCTAATCTAGCGCGTGTTCCAACGTGCCTAACGTGTTGTAATTGGGAAAGAGTACTGAAATTTGCGTACAAAATTTTTCTTTCTTTACATGGCAAAAGAATGCCCTTACGACAAAAGAATTCATCGAGTTCTAATTACACACTAATCCTAGCTTGTAATACGGGACGTTTGTGATGGCACAGCAACTGGCTCCTACACTTCCGGGCTCACAGGTCGTCATCCATACACACACGTCCACCCCAAAAGCAGCGCGGAGCTTCAAAGTCGGCCTTGCCTTCAAAATGTGATCACGTACCGTGTTCGCTGATACCAACAATATATAACATAAGGGTGAGCCACCATGGCTTAGTAAGTAGAAATTATGCATGTATGCACGTGTCCATTTCCCGCAACGGCAATCCATGCCGATGCCCATAACACTCCGCAAGGGCGATCCGCACCAATGCACATACTGACTCGCAAAGGCGATCCGCGCCGAACCCTAGGATGTACATTGTTCCCCTAGGTCACCATATATACCCGATCGTCCCCGACTGTCCGGCGGTCGCTCACGCTAGGAGCCCACGCTGAGGTCGCACACACTAGGGTTCCACCCTGTGTCGCTTAAACCCTCAGGTCGCACCCTCCAGGTCACACCTTACCGCCACGGGCATTGCCCAACCATATCCATATACATATACATATTTACATAATATTACGACGACGCTAAACGCCACCCTGGTAGCATAGGAGACAGCCCTTGACTCAACTGTGAGTCGACAACACATGCCCATATCGGCAATGTATCAACGCTTTCAAGCGGTACCTCATATACGCATACTCGATTCATATAACCCACCCGCATATGATCGTGTATGCACGTGAGCATGAAATGCAACTAACTCAAATTATGCTTACCACGTGAAAACGTATCAATTAAATCACGTAAACATGAAATCACAGAGGCACGTAGTCACATAAAGCAGGTACACGCAAATAAGTTATGTGTTGTAGTTGAATTTCTACTTACCTGTCGTCCGTCGACTAACGCTACTCTCCTGGTGAATTTCCTAAGTCCCGACCATAGGCATAAATAGTAATGTCAGTACACGACTTAATTAAATTAATCATCTAAGTGTGCTAAGTTTCTAAATATTAAAATCCTAGACATTAAATATTCATTTGCTTAAAATGATTTACTAAGTCAAGCCTACAGCAGTTCGTGACTTACCTTAGTTGAGTTCGCAAACTAAGCATTGTTTTATAGTTCACGAAGCGTCCCTTATAAAAGACCTAAGTTCGTGAAACTAAACCCTCCTAATTCGCTAAGAGTGTGTTTGGTAGCGAAGATGGGTTTAGGCAGTATTGGTTTATATAATGGAGGGTATGAGCTATTTGATGTGTTTGGTTGATGGATTTAAATAATAATTTCGGATGTGTTTGGTAGATAACTTTATATGGTATTAGGTTTAGTTAATTTCAATTACAAATTTACCCTTTGATTTTAAAATATAAACCTCACCTCTTCGTTAGGGTTTCTTTACGTCTGCACGTCAATAGCCACTCAATTGCGCAGGTTCTGAGTTTTTTATTCACCATTGATGCAGCCTATTTTAATTATATTTCTTTCTGTTTGTTTGTTTGTTTGTTTTCAATTTGGTGTTCGTTTGTTTCTATTCAATTGTATTAATACAATCGTTCAATGCTCACACAATTGCTGTTTGTTGTTTGTCTTCAATTGTATTATGAATACTTTATTTGTGCTCACATTAATTGTTTATTGTTTTTTGTTTTTCATATTTACACGCATAATAACGATGACATGCTTCGTTTTTCTTCGAAAAAATTATGACAGCATGGAAGGGGCTAAGAATAACACCAAACGCTCGTGGCGTTTACAGGAGGAGAGAATGCTTATTTTCGCTTCTAAAAAATCATCACCGGTGGATGAAGGAGTGAAAATGGCTTCAAACCTGGGTTTCACCATGTGTTGGAGAAGACGTTACGGAAGTATTTGCCAAATACTAATATCAAAGCTTTTCCTCACATTGAGTCAAAGACAAAAACGTGGAAGGATTATTACATGTTGCAAGACATGCTCAATAAGTCGGGGACCTGTTTCAATTCGGACAAAAAAATGATTGATGCTACTGATGACCTCTGGAACGAGATAAGAGAGGTTAATTATATTTAATTTAACATAGGCAATCATATTTCAAATACAAGATATGTACTTCATATTCATTTTTTTTTTTATTATTTTTTTGCAGCAATCTACAAAACTATACAAGGCTAAGACACAAAACATCGCCAATGTACGAAGATTGGTGTGAGATTTTTGGAAAGGATCGAGCTACATGAGAAAATGCAATTGGAATTACTGATGAAAAAGGAGTAGATGACGAGATATTGACCACGCAGGCTGACGGAATTCCAAGTGCGCATAACCTCCCTAGACCTCGTGGTGAGTCACCTATATTTGATGGTCATTCTTCACTTGATAGCGAACTGAAGTCGAATAAGCAAGGTAAAAGGAAGCGACAAATGCTTGAAGATCAAGATTTCATTAATGAAATGAGAGATATATCCCATGAAACGACTGAAATATTAATGGAAGGAGAGTCGAGAATTGGAACAGAGGCAGGAAATCAAAGGAAGGCTACTGCAATGATAAAGAATATGTCTTTGAACTTGTCACCAATGCAGTTGTTTAACTTTTCTGATGCCATTATTAACAATCCCAGAAAACTACAGATTTTTCTAGCGATGACTGAAGTTGAGCGCTTGGAACTAGTTAAGAGCATGGCCAGAGGTCGCATTTAGATGTTTTTTTGTTCGTTGTTCGGTTTAGGTCTTGTTTTGTGCTATTTTAATTTTATTTCTTCTTCGGTTATCAATAATTCTTGTTTGGATGAACTAATAAATATGGTGTTTTTTTATTAACATGTCAATGTTTATTATGTTGATTAGATTTCTTCAAAGAAAATTGATATGATGTGACATCACTGTCAATATGACAGAATATGATATTTCTGTATGTACCATCGATGTTATAACATAGTGTAATTAGCATGTCTACATTGCACTTGATGCTGATGGCAACTTCGTTTGTGTGGTACGACAAGAAACCACAAATATATTTTCCTTTGTGTTCTCTTTTTACATGCCAACACTGACGATGCACCTTCAAGCACAACAATCCAGTTCCTTTTTATTCTCGTAAGAAATCACAATACATATAAAGAAACTACAACGCAAATAAGACCAATAGCAATAATAGCTGCAATAAGCAAACAGTACACTTTCCTTCAACCATTCACCCACTCAAGATACATGGTCATTGCCATATTATCTCGCCAAGATGTCCATTCATTAGATGTTTCAATTGAAGTGACGAATTGAGCATCAGTTTCATCCCCATTTTCTTCATCTTCTTGATATCCTTCGGGCACCGCCCCCTCCCATGGGTCAACATCCATTTCCATCCGTATGAAATTGTGAAGCAATGCACACACTATGACAATTTTATTCTGCTTTATTATCGGATAAAAAGAAGGGCTCCGTAATATACCCCATCTCTTTTTCATCAAACCCCAAGTTCTCTCGATCACATCTCTAGCTTTTGCATGCCTCATGTTAAAATATTCTCTTTCATTTTGAGGAGTTTGAGTTCCTGTTCCCCAATCCCTCAAATGATAGCGAACACCCCTATACGGAGTTAAAAACCCCTCGCTTTTGGTGTATCCATTATCGGCTAAATAGTAACACCCTGTATTAAAAAAAAATTCTAAAGCAGGCATCATGCACTATCTATATTTCATCTGCATGTAACTTAAATTACCATTACGAACACGAAACTCATTTGTTCGTGAAAGAGCATCTCGAAGCACGCGTCCATCTGCAACTGAACCTTCCCAGCCTGCCAATAAATAGATAAATTTCATATCTTCATCACACACTCCCAAGACATTGGTTGTAATTTGTCCCTTTTCTATATCGTGGAATATCCTTTGACTTCACTGTAACATCGATGTATGATCCATCTAAGGCTCCCAAGCAATTCTTACATAAGAAAGAAAGATAAAGTTAGTGCTTGGTATTAAATTAATAGATTTTTTAATTAATTTACAAATCGAAACAAATACCTGAAAATATTTAAATTTAGATGAAGGATTTTCATCATTAATGGCCTGCGGTTTTGCCAATAATGTCTCATGAAGTCTAAGAACCGCATCAAGTACACAGTTGAAATGCTTAGTAACTGTCCAAGTAGATCTAGTATACTGAAACTTCTGTTCTCTTGTTTTTTTATGATGCGCTAATATGCCAAGGAATATTGCCACCATTTCAGACACTTGTAGGTGTTTGGAAGGTTGCAGACCTCCGCGGTTCTCAAGAAGAATGCATAATCGTCCAAATACATCTCTACTAAACCTCAAGTTTTCTTGGGAAGTATTACAAACATCTGCTATTAAATTTTTCAAGTAATCAACTTGCTTTGGCATTCTTTCATACGTAGAATAAGACACGGCTCTTTTGCTTTTGCAATTCATTCTCCTCCGATAAACATATATAGCAAACTGCAGCAGATATAAATGATTGGCTAACAACCCAAGAATCATTATTGCAGCAACATCATCATCTTTGGAGCCCATTGGGAATCAAACACCTACATGTTTGGCAATTTGAAGAAAAGAAGGAGAATACATATCGTCATGCATAGTCAATTTTCGATGAAACCAGTCAAACATGAAATGCATCAGTGTACGAAAGGCATCAAATAGGTTTCATTCCAAATCTGAACTACTGATCCGATGACCTCTGATAAAGACAACATCGTTCCATGAAGAAGAAAAGTTATATTCAAACAAAAATTTACATTGGCTATCATTCACTAAATCATAAATAAGATTGCATTTAACACATAACCCGCACTGAAAAAAAAAGAACACAACGGACTCAACTTTGTGAAGAGCAACGATGGGACTGAGAACTGGTCCAAGAATCTAAATTAGTTCACTCAGACAATGAGAATTGGTCCAAGAATAGCTTTTATTATAGGAAAGAACATGATGATTGATTCCTTTGATGAGAAGAAGATAGTTTTACAGAGGGAGATATTACTTATTTCTTCTTTTAAACAGTAATTTTGATGTTTGTTTTCTTTTCTTTAAGGTGCTGGGCTTTTAAAGCTTCACGACGGCCAAGCATGGCTATGGAGAAACATTGCACCAATTCGATCCTTCTCCAGAGATGATCAAACTCAGTGATAATTTTGGTTAAGAAATAAGCATACCTTTCAAGCTTCAATTGGGCGTGTGGGACTTTTCTTGTTGCTAGGACGATCGCTAGTGGTCGATGTTAATGGAGGCGCCTCGCTGACGACGTGATACTTGCCGGAGACAGATCTCTGGTGAACCGATTATGGTGGGTGAGTGAGGTTGGGTCGACGACGAAGATAAAAGGAAAAAGAAATTTGGTTTAGAGATCCGATTAGTAAAAAGGGTAAAGTAGTGAATAAATATTAAAATAAAGGATAAAGTTGTCCAGTGAGCTTGGTATTAAATAAAGGTAGGGGTGGTGGCTGATTTATTTAATACCTTATGGGAGGTATTAATAGAGTATTATTTAAATCTTCTTTTTAAATAAAGATTCCAACCAAACATTACTTTAACTAATGATATCCCCTCTAATCCCCCCAAATGCTCCCAACCAAACACACTATAAGTGTGGTTCGTGAATTGTATCTCTCTCGGTTCCTAATTCGCGAATTGTAATATTAGACTTAGGGTTTGCAACCTCATATATTTCGCGAATTGCTTCTTTATATCATTATGGAATTCGCCACCTAATTGGATTCGTGAAGTTGGTTTCTATGCGTTCGCGAACTTGATTCGCTGACTTCATGGAATTTGTGAAATGGCTCAATCGAGATTCGCGAAGTGGCCAAGTTTGCCAAACTCGGCCAGCCCGTGAAATGTTCCTAGTTCGCAAAGTGGTGACTCGCGAGGTTGGATTCCCCAAGTAGAGTTTTGTGGGCTTATCTTAGTCCGCGAAGCTTGTTGGGTGTATCGCGGCTCGCAAGTGATCAATTCGCGAAGCTTGAGGGGTTCGTGACTTTGTCGGACACGTGAACCATTATTTCGCGTACCCATGCAACTAGGCTTTTGAGTTCGCCAAATTCTTTTCCCTTTAATTCTCGAATTTTATCCTTATTAACCCTCAATTCGCGATATGCATTACCCGGCTCCTTGATTCGCCAAAACTATGGATTCGCCAAACACCATTCCAAATTCGCGAATTAGGTTTTCGCGGCTTATGGGTTCGCCAAATGGCCCGATCCGTGAAACCCTTAAATTCGCCATTCCTAGGGTTCGCCAACTGGATTCATGATCTTCCATTCGCCAGCTTCCTTGATCCGTGAAATGCCGAGTTCGTCAATTGAGCCCGCGAAATGCCCGAGTTCGCCAAGCTTTGATTCGTTAAGTGTAGGAGTTAGCGACAACAACTTGGGTTCGCAAAACACGTTGAGTTCGCCAAATTTATGTCGATTAGCGAAAGCCTTCATTCGCCAAATGGGATTCGTGCAATTCGCTCGGCCCGTGAAATGCGTGTGTGAGTTCGCTGCTTAAGGAGTTTGCCAAGTCGTTCGGTTCGCGAAGTCCCTTTGCCCTTGAGTTCGCGAAGTGTCCCGCGCTTCATCCCGTTAAAGAATTTGCGATCCTCTCTTATCTTCCGATTCGCCAAACGAGTCCGCCGACTTGACTTTGATTCGTGAAATTCATTTCTAAGAATTTTGTTAGGGTTCGCCAAGGTAGTCTAATTCGCGAATCAAGCCTACTTCATCTCGATGATTAAGATTTGCACACAAAACCTAGAAATAAATTAACGTTTTCGTGCTTATAATCTTCAAGACACATTATTGCCTAATCAAGGAGACTAGAAATTATAGTAAGAATTCTTACCTATTCCGAACCTTTGGTTCGATTTCTTACCTTCTTCTCCCCTCAAGCTCTCGTTAGTTCCTTTTTCGCTAAAAAGAGTTCGATGGCTTCCTTGTGTTCATGAATTTTAAATTGAAAGTTTAGCTATATATTTTTCAAAGGTAAGGGTGATGGGATTGATACTTGACGTGTATATCCATTGATTTATTGTCCCAAGATTTTTATTTAAGTATTTGGGCCAATATTAAAGTTCTACTTTTGGGCCTAAATGTGAATTTTAACTTCTTGGACCACTTATATTATATTTGGACTAAACCTATAAATAATTTTTGGGCTTGAGTTTGGGTTTCATCCTAGTCCAATTGAAACTATAGCCCAATTTTGTCATTAGCTCAATTTCCATAATCCAAATTTCGAAAATCCTAATTAAATTGGAAGTCACATGGCACAATTTAAATGCACCAATTTTCCACCAAATAAATTAAGCAGCATTTTAACATGCAAATTTCACATATTTCACACGAGCACAGAATAATTGTACGAAATGCACATAATTGCATTCAACATTTATGCAAGTTCATTGGCCCTAATTGCTTACGAGGACCCGGGTGCTACATCCTCCCCCCTTAAAGAGGATTTCGCCCCCGAAATCAGCTCGTTTGGAACAATTCAGGATAGCGAACTCTCATTTCATTCTCACGTTCTCTAAGTCACAGCTTCTATTAGACTGGTTCCGCCCTAAAATCATTGCTAGATGAATTCACCTTATTCCTAAGTCGCTCAGTTTCCTTCCTCAATATCATTTTTGGCATTTTCCAGTAACTTGAGTTTGGACTTTTAGTTATTGACGCAGCAGTGCGTTTTCTCAATTCATGACTTGGGCCTACGATACGTTTTCCCTCATATTAAGGTGTGGAGAACTTAATGGATCGGTAACAATGATGTGGTTACACCCACTAATATGTTACTTTGCCCACTCTGGTCCGTTCGCATTCTTTTGCGTTTTGTAGTGGTGACATTGGTCACTTCCTCGTTCCAAGTTTGGACTTAGTGCTGCCGTTCGTCGATTTTATCCTAATCAATACTGAACAGTCTAGTAGTGGTTGATTAGTTCTAATTGGGGTCCCATTTGGAGTAGTCTCATCTTTTTCACACTCGGACCGACTAGGTGCAACCCCGAGAATCATTATATTCTTAATGGGTGGAATTGAATGTGTAGCCCCTGTATTGACATGCATTTTGAGGTTTGGTGTGCAGTTATGATACCTGTCTCCACAGGCGGGTTCTCGTCTGCTTCGTCCGAGGTGATCGCATATGCCCGGGCTGGCGCGGTCGGTGGTCTCACTTGACCCCCGGCTTGATTCCCTGACGTTTCTTCCGGGCACTGCCTCATATAGTGTCCCGGCTTCCCACACTTAAAACAAACATTGGCTTGCGAATAGCAGGTGACGAGTGTCGCTTCCGCACCTTGGGCAATTTGGGTTCGGTGCTCGGAATCCTCCTTTTCTGGGTTTGGTGGTTTGTTTGGGTTCCCCTGTGGGTGTTGTGGATGCCTATTCTGGAAGTTTTGCTTTGCGCCCTTGGCAACAAATTGGTGCTTTGGTTGCCTCTGTCCCACTGTGAGCCTTGTGCTTGCGCAATTTCCTTTTTGCTTCTTGTGCCCGAGCTATCCGAGCCTCAGCCTGCTCTGCTACTAAGGCTATCTCCGCCACTTGTGCATATGTGGCCCCCTGCAATCCCTCCATGCTCACATCTAGGTACAACTCTGGCTTCAGGCCTTTGAGGAAGCGCTCAATCTTAAGGGCGTCCGCGCTCATAATGTGGGCTGTGAACCTCGACAATTGCTCGAATTTTCGGATGTATTCAGCAACTGTCATTGCCCCTGTCGGAGATTTATGAACTCGTTCATTCGTTGGGCATACACTGGAGCCGTGAGGTATTTGCCCCTGAACAGCTCTTTGAATCTTTCCCAGCTCATGGTGGCGGGGTTTTCGATTACCATGATGGTGTCCCACCAGTGTCCCGCACTTCCCCTTAGCAGAAATGCGGCACAGAAAGCTTTTTCTGCTTCTGGGACTCTACCATACACGAACATACTTTCTAAGGTCCTTAGCCAATCTTCGGCCGCATTTAGGTCAGTTGTATCCTCGAACGTTGGTGGGTTCAGCTTGGGTACGCTCATCATTGGAGTTGTTCTGCTGTATTAGCTGTTGGATTTGTGCGGATTGCCGACGAATCAGTTCTGTGAGTTGGAGAATAGTCGCGTCACGACTGTCGGCAGGGGTCGTGTTTCCCCTGTTCTGGTAATCACCGCCACTACCTTCACCTCTTGTTCTCACCATCGTTGTTTATCTATCCTGAAGGTCCTAGGCCAATAAATTATGCAACACATAAAGTTCACATAGTTATAACACTTACTTGCAAGGCTGCTTCCGCGCTTTTGGGTGTGTGTGTATGGAGAGTCTACAGAACCTGTGACCGAAGCTCTGATACCACTCTGTCAGGACCCCGATCCCGGTCCGCCTAATCTAGCGTGCTCCTACGTGCCTAACGCATTGTAATTGGCAAAGAATATTGAAATGCGTATAAAATTTTCTTTCTTTACATGGCAAAAGAATGCTCTTACGACAAAAGAATTTCATCGAGTTCGAATTACACACTAATCCTAGCTTGTAATCACACAGGATGTTTGTGACGGCACAGCAAAAGGCTCCTATGCGCCTGGCCTCACAGGTCGTCATCCATACCCACACGTCCACCCCAAAAGCAGCACCAAGCTTCAAAAGGTCGGCCTTGCCTTCAAAATGCGATCACGTACCGTGTTCGCTGATACCTACAACACATAACGTAAGGGTGAGCCACCGTGGCTCAGTAAGTAGAAATTATGCATGTATGCACGTGTCCCTTTCCTGCAACGGCAATCCACGCCGATGCCCGTAACACTCCGCAAGGGCGATCCGCGCCGATGCACATACTGACTCGCAAAGGCGATCCGCGCCGAAGCATCTATCACACGTACTATCCTTACTCAGGGCCCTAGGCTAATCTCACTATGCACCACAACGAGCACAAGTCCATCAAGGACCAATAGGACAGCGGTCCACGCCGGATGGCCGCACCCTAGGATGCACATTGTTCCCCTAGGTCGCCATATATACCGGTTGTCCCCGACTGTCCGGCGGTCGCTCACGTTGGTAGCCCATGCTGAGGTCGCACACACCAGGGTTCCACCCTGTGTCGCTTATACCCTCAGGTCGCACCCTCCAGATCGCACCTTACCGCCACGGGCATTGCCCAATAATATCCATATACATATACATATTTACATAATATTACGACGACGCTAAACGCCGCCCTGGTAGCATAGTAGACAACCCTTGACTCTACTGCGAGTCGACATCACATGCCCATATCAGTAATGTGTCAATTGCTTTCAATACCTCATATACGCATACTCGACTCATATAACCCGCCAGCATATGATCATGTATGCACGTGAGCATGAAATGCAACTAACTCAAATTATGCTTAACACGCGAAAACGTATCAATTAAATCACATAAATATGAAATCACAGAGGCACGTAGTCACATAGGTACACGCAAATAAGTTATGTGTTAAAGTTGGATTTCTACTTACCTGTCGTCCGTCGACTAACGCTACTATCCGGGTGAATTTCCTAAGTCCCGACCTTAAGGCATAAATAGTGATGTCAGTACACGACTTGATTAAATTAATCATCTAAGTGTGCTAAGTTTCTAAATATTAAAATCCTAGACATTAAATAATCATTTGCTTAAAATGATTTACTAAGTCAAGTCTACAGCAGTTCATGACTTACCTTAGTTGAGTTCGCAAACTAAGTGTTGTCTTACAGTTCACGAAGCGTCCCTTATAAAAGACCTAAGTTTGTGAAACTAAGCCCTCCAAATTCGCTAAGTGTGGTTCGTGAATTTTATCTCTCTCGGTTCCTAATTCGCGAATTAGGGTTTGCGACCTCATATGTTTCGCGAATTGCTTCTTTATATCATTGTGGAATTCCCCACCTAATTGGATTCGTGAGGTTGGTTTTCTACGTGTTAGCGAACTTGATTCGCTGACGTCATGGAATTTGCGACATGGCTCAATCGAGATTCGCGAAGTGGCCAAGTTCGCCAAATTCCCGACCAGCCCGTGAAATGTTCCTAGTTCGCAAAATGGTGACTCGTGAGGTTGGATTCGCCAAGTAGAGTTTTGCGGGCTTCTCCTAGTTCGCGAAGCTTGTTATGTGTATCGCGGCTCGCCCAATTTTCCAAGTGATCAATTCGCGAAGCTTGAGGGGTTCGTGACTTTGTCGGACCCGTGAACCATTATTTCGCGTACCCATGCAACGGGGCTTTTGAGTTCGCCAAATTCTTTTACCTTTATTTCGCGGATTTTATCCTTATTACACCTCAATTCGCGATATACCCGGTTCCTTGATTCGCGAAACTATGGATTCGCCAAACACCATTCCAAATTCGCGAATTAGGTTTTCGCGGCTTATTAGTTTCGCGGATTATGGGTTCGCCAAATGGCCCGACTCGTGAAACCCTTAAATTCGCCATTCCTAGGGTTCGCCAACTGGATTCATGATCTTCCATTCGCCATTCCTAGGAGTTCGCGACAACAGCTTTGGTTCGCAAAACTCGTTGAGTTCGCCAAACGGGATTTGCGGAATTCACTCGGCCTGTGAAATGCGTGTGTGAGTTCGCGGCTTAAGGAGTTCGCCAAGTCGCTCGGTTCGATAAGTCCCTTTTCCCTTGAGTTCGCGAAGTGTCCCGCGCTTCATCCCGTTAAAGAGTTCACGATCCTCTCTTATCTCCCGATTCGCCAAACGAGTTCGCCGACTTGAGTTTGATTCGCGAAATTCATTTCTAAGAATTTTTTTAGGCTTCACCAAGGGAGTCTAATTCGCGAAACCAATTCGCGAATCATCCCTACTTCAAGAGATCTGCCCTTTACGATTCCTAAACAACTCTAACACCTAGATTTCCTAAAGAACTTCGATCAAATGGTACCTTATACGCCTAAACATGCTAAATGTTAACTAATATTCTAAATTTCGAGCTTAGAATCGAACTTTAAAAGTAAAACTCCTAACGAGCTTTTAATCGCACGAGCCCTAATTCTTTATCAGTTTCGTGCCTATAAGTTCTTTAAACATGGTCTAGAGCTAAAACACTAAGTCGAAATGAGAAGGTATACATCTCGAGGACTAAGATTTGCACACAAAACCTAGAAATAAATTAACATTTTCGTGCTTATAATCTTCAAGACACATTATTGCCTAATCAAGGAGACTAGAAATTGTAGTAAGAATTCTTACCTATTCCAAACCATTGGTTCGATTTCTTCCCTTCTTCTCTCCTCAAGCTCTCGTTAGTTCTTCTTTCGCTAAAAAGGGTTCGATGGCCTCCTTGTGTTTATGAATTATAAATTGAAAGTTTATCTAGATATTTTTCAAAGTAAGGGTGATGGGATTGGTACTTGACGTAAATATCCCTTTGATTTAAGGAAATTTTGTCCCGATTTTTATTTAAGTATTTGGGCCAATATTGAAGTTCTATTTTTGGGCCTAAATGTTAATTTTAACTTCTTGGACCACTTATATTATATTTGGACTAAACCTATAAATTATTTTTGGGCTTGAGTTGGGTTTCATCCTAGTCCAATTACAACTATAGCCCAATTCTGTCATTAGCTCAATTTCCATAATCCAAATTTCGAAAATCCCTAATTAAATTGGAAGTCACATGGCACAATTTAAATGCTCCAATTTTCCACCAGATAAATTAAGCACGCATTTTAACATGCAAATTTCATATAATTTACACGAGCACAGAATAATTGCACGAAATGCACATAATTGCATTCAACATTTATGCAAGTTTATTGGCCCTAATTGATTACGAGGACCTGGGTGCTACAGTATTCCAAGTAAGAATTAATGGACATGTAAATAATACGTTTATTGGAATACACCAATAGAGCGAGCTTCAAGAGTTAGTTCGGCGGGACAAACTGAATGGGCAGCAGAGGACGAAGGCGGAGTGGATGAAGAGTGGAGATCGAAACATGAGTTTTTTCCATAGGGGAGCAATGATAAGGCAACGTACAACACCATCACACGAATTAAGGACACGAACGAAGCCTAGTGCAATGAACGTGCGGAAATCGAGAAAGTTATACATAAATACTATAACGAATCAATTCCCTCAACAGCCCCATCCCAACAAGTCCTTGATTCAACCGCCTCATATATCCCCAGTCGAGTCACACATGAGATGAACGAGATGCTCCTGCAACATTATTCAATCGGAAGACGACAAGAGCGCATTATCAGGTATTTTCCTTTTAAGTCGCCAGGACCAGCAGGTTTTCCCCCATCCTTTTATCAAAAATAGGAATATTGTTGGGGAAGAATCTTATAATGCTATTCTAAATTTTATGAACCAAGGCATATCCTCACCTAAGTTACATAATACTCATAGCGTACTAATCCCACGTAACACTTGAGCATATCCCAATTTCGGCCCATTAGCCTCTGTAACGTTTGATACGTATTGATGGTAAATGCGTCACTAATCATCTGAGAAATCATAATTGATGAGTTGATCTCCCCTATGCAGACAGCTTTCCTAATAGGTTTATCATCGATAATGTCCTCATCGTTTTTTAAATAAAAATCATGCTCAGCAAAAAATGGGGTCGTAAAGGACATTATGCTATAAAGCTCGATATGAGTGAAGCCTTCGACCGAGTTGAGTACCTATTTTCGAAAGGTGATGAGTAAGTTGGGGTTCCATTCAAATTTTATTCGTTAATATCTTGTGTGTCATTTATTAATTACTCGTTCATCGTTGACGGTGAATGCTTCGGTCAAATTACAGCACATCGGGGCCTATGCCAAGGCGAACCACTAACACCATACCTTTTCTCATGTGTGCAGAAGCTTTTAGCATTTTGATACAGAACCTCGATGAGAATGGAAAGATTTAGGGTTTTCAGATTCGGTCTATCGCACCCCTAATATGCCACCTTTTGTTTGCTGATGATACCATCATCTTTTGCCAAGCCAATGTGCCCGCTTTGGCAGTTGTTAGGAGATGCTAGAGACTTATGGGAATGCGTCGGGGCTATTGTGAATTTTGATAAGTCGGGCCTGATTTCGTCTCCTAACGTGCCGGACAATGTGCAAGGACATTGTCAATCTTTAATGCAGGAAATTAATTGCTCTACTAGGGGCTGCCCTCGGTTGTTGACCGATTCAAGATGGAGATCTTTCCATATAGTCGTGATTGCATTTGGAAACCCATCGAGGGTGTAGTCAGAGAAGTCTTATGAGCTATACCGATGTATGCAATGAGTAGTTTTCTTACTTCCTGGGACAGGTGCTGCGAAGTATCGGACAACTAATGGCCCGACATTTGTGGAGCGCAAAAGACAAAAGAAGTATTCATTGGATCACCTGGGAGAAAGAATGCCTTGCAAAATCAGAGGGAGGCTTGGGGTTTTGGGTGTGCGTGCTTTTAATCTAACTCTTTTAGTAAAGCAAGTTTGGCGAATGATCTCAAGGATGGAGAGCCTCGCAGGTAGGGTTTTCAAAGCACGCTATTCCTAATTGCAGCTTCCTACAAGCTGGACGAGGACGGAGCTCATCGCTTACTTGGAGGAGTTTACGTGAAGCCAGATTCTTGATAAAGGCGGGTGCTCGATGGCTAGTACGGAAGGATGATGCAATGAATATCTGGTGATCCATGGACCCCCGCCAGTGCCTTATTTTAATGTGAAAGACCTTTGGCTTGAGTCTTTGAGTTCGTGGAATGAACCACTAGTGCAAGCCGTACTCCTTCCAATAGATGCTAATATTGTGCTAGGTATACCTCCACGCTCTATACTTGAAAATGATTGGGTTATCTGGCACTTTACAAAATCCGGGTTGTATTCGGTTGAAACAGCATATTGGCTAGCGATGGGCATTGCTAAGCAGAATCAACCATCTACAAGGAGGGGCAGAAGTTCTTGGAACTTTATGTGGCGAAGCAACATACCGCCTCGTGTCAAGAACTTTGCTTGGAGACTCGGTACAAACACACTTGCCGCCCCATCAAATTTGCTCCGTAGGACGTGCGTCAGGAAAATGCCATTTGCATCTTTTGTAACTTTGATGCTGAGACGGGCGTCATGTGTTTGTTTCATGCAATGGAGCTAAGGATTTCTGGAGCAAAACGGATAGACCATATAACCTTCTGAAGTTATGGCGCTCTTTAGCTGAAGAGTGGCTTCGGGAATACATGCAAAGCTTGGGCAAGAAGAGTTTGAAAGGCTGTTATGCTTTTCTTTGGCCCTATGGTTTATACGTAATAAGTGGACAATGGAACATTGCATGGTGCCGCTCGATGAGGCTGCCCGAAAAGGAAATGAAGTCCACCTTCAAATGTGCACCTATCAGCCTTGCCACGACCAGCAATTGCTCTTTGATAAGTTAGGATTTTACATAATTACTTTACCCATAAAACTACATTATCCGATCGTTATTTACCGAAAATTTCATTGAATATCCTATATTTATGTTTAAATTTATTTACAATAGATTTCCGAGCAAACGAGATCGACAAAGGGAAAGTAAGTACACTTTGGAACAATTTGAACCTTAGGGATCTTCTTGTAAATTTTTATAAAGTTTGGGGCAACCATGCAATTTACCAGATTTTTCCTTTCCTACTTTGGCAGCTATTTAACATGAAGAGCAAGGAGAGGAGCTTGAAGAATAAGTCAAAGATTTCACTATGATATGCCACGTGAGATATTCAAGGAAATAGAAAGTCAAAACAATTTTAGCCAAGTAAAGATTCGAATATGAGAAAAGATTGGACCTAGTTGCTTAAGTCGGCTGATTATTCTATAAACAGGAGGCTTTCCAGCGACTAAGAGGAGAACGACGGCTGAGAATAATAAACGAAGCATACCTGCGATCGAAAATAAAAGAGCTGCGACAAAAGATGATCGACGCTTGCGAGGCGTTCCTTCCGCGATAAGCGAAGTTTTATGTTATTTCTCCATTATGTCTACACAGAATATTATGTGTTTTTCATTTTATTAATATGCTAGTTTAAGTTCTTGTGTGATTAAGGCCATGATAGGCCGAATAATGACTACGTATTAATATTTTTCTTATCCTATTCGATCGTGAGAATCTAGTCACGTGTTCCTTAACTGCGCTTAATGCTTGTGTATGCCTGTCAACATATGCATGTTATGATTGGTTGAGACGGACCGGTTAGAACAATAAACATCGAACATCACTACGTAAAACCGATCAGAGATGGAATTCGGTTTCGTATGTGTGGTTTTCGAATCCGAAATCGCTTAAGCTCGGGGAATTTCATAGAGATTGAATGTGTGCATGGAAACTAGATATACGAGTTGGCTCTCTATCGCATAGGGTCGCTGTTACGGGAAAAATTAGTAGCGATTGTCTTAGAAAATTTTATATTGACTGAGATTCTGATGGTTAGATAGGATAGATTTTATGAAGACATAGGAATTATTTGTACTGAGCATGTGCCTGGTCGCCCGTTATAAATTGATCGTTATCTCATCTATTTTATTTGCCTCTATTTTATTATTTGCGCTTGTATCTCGTTTAATAAATCATCAAAACTAAAAAATTCTCTTAGTCTAAATTACAATTAGATTTAATATCTTAGAATTCATCAAGCTGTCTTCGTTGATCAATAGTCGGACTTCGTCCGTTTTACTACTTGCACGACCTAGTACACTTGCTAGTATTTGAGCGTGTCAAGTTTTTGGCGCCGTTGCCGGGGACAGGTATATTATTAGTTTTAGGGTTTATTCGGAGTTTTAGTTTAGACATTTTATTATTTTTAATATTTTTATATCTTTTTGTCAATTCGCTTACATTGATTTTTCATCTTTTGCAGACAATTTCTATTAGTGCATTACACGAAGCTCGAGGAACGCAACATTGCTATTTGATGCAGAATTGAAGCTACATGTCGGCGTAACAATCGAAATCATAGACAGAGAATGGAGAATCAAGAAAACGAGGAAGAACAGTACAATAACGAGATGCCGCCACGGCCCCCTTTACTAAGTCGAGCGCTTCCGAAAATTTTCGATGACAACGGCCCGATTGCCATCCCACCGGGACCAAATAATCATTTCGAGATTAAACCCGTTACTATACAGATGGTGACGAGTTCATCACAGTTTCATGGGCTTACAAACGAGGACGCAAATTCACATATTTTGAAATTCACTCAAATTTATAGACTATTAAGTATCCTGGCGTCTCCACATAAGTGATAAAACTAATATTTTTCCCTTTTCTTTAACAGTTAGGGCTTCTGAATGGTTCTATCATTGCCACATGCATCTATCACTAGTTGGGAGCAACTAGTGGAGTGCTTTCTGGGCAAATATTACTGTTAGGTCCCCGTTTGTCAACACAATCAATCCTAGGCATGAATTCTAAGGTAATCGACTAGCGTGATAGAAATTGAATAAAACCTTCACTTGAAGAACACGAGAGAAATTCCTTTACTGTGAGAATGTTGTTTCTCTCTCTAGAATTGAATTCGGCAGCCTTTCGGATTGATTCTCTAATTTCTGTATTAAGCTCAATGTGTGTACAACTATTTATACCAAACAAACTTGGTATAGTTATCAATCTAGTCCTAATCTAAGGACTACTATATATAAAGCCCCTAATTACAAGGGCAACTACGAAATCAAGCACAATTAAAATTGATACTCTACAATCTCCCCCTTTGTGCTTGATTATCCTTCCGCTCCATTTGTCCTCGTCGGGCATAGTACGATCTGCGCAAGCCCAGCGCATGCTCATAATTCCTTATCGTTTCCCTTAGGTTCAGGCGCTCCTCCATGTCATCTAGCAATTCCATCAGGAGCGGCTGTTCTCTCACGAACCGATGAATTCTGTAGCGACCCTCACTTTCTAAATAGGATTAGTGGCGGATTTTCGCAACGTAAGTCACGGAAGACCCGTCTAACAAAAACTTTTTCTTAAGTAAAATACATTATACCTAACGTCCTCTACATCGTCTTGAATTTACACGGGCTGTAGCCCCCAAAATATCAAAACGATCAAAACCCTACTCGCTCCACAGGTCGCATCCATGTACAGCCCCGCCCTCAAAAGTCCGTGGAGCACCACCGTCAACCTGCCTTAGCCTCGATGCACATTAGCGTCGGGTTCGGTACCTACAACACGTAAAACTCTGAGCTATTTGCTCAGTAGGTGAAATATGCATGAATACAGCGTGCGCTCGATCCCATCCCATACACCTCACAAATGCACGCTCGACCCTGATCATGATTCATCACATTCCACGACTCCCCGTGACTCTACACTACACCCTCGAGTATCCCACTCAGGTCGCTTTAGAATGGGAAGGCTTCTCAGGTCTCTTTAGAGTCGCCCATTTCCCCGAGTTGAGGTTCACGTTCGGTCTGCCCACTCAGGTCCCTTTAGAGTGGTACGTACTAGAACCTTTCCCTCGCCTATCGCTCGCTCGGCCCACTCATGTCGCTTTAGAGTGGTACGTACTAGAGCATTGGGCAGCCTACTCAGGTCTCCTTAGAGCGGCATACACCCAAACCTCTAACGTCCCAATGCTCGGGCGGCCAACTCAGGTCGCTTTAGAGTGGCACGCACCCAAGCACCATCCTATCGCTCGGTCAGCCCACTCAGGTCACTTTAGAGTGGTATCTACTGGAGCCCGGGCAGCCTACTCAGGTCTCTTTAGAGCGGTATTACCCACCCTCTATCCGACAACGGACCAACACCACTCGTCGACTCCCCAAACGTTACCGTTCCGTACGGTACTCAACCCCCTCGCACTGACCTGGTATGCAAGTGCATGCAGTGCAGTGCAATAGCATATGACGTGCAACATGGTTACATATGACGTGCGAAAATATTTAAAACATGTCAAACACCTAATCCATGAAATTCACATAATCACGTAGTCATGTATGTATCATATAAATATCACATAAGTATCACATAATTCACATAATAATACACACAAACGTTTACGTGTCGTAGGTGGATTTACCTACCTGTCCTCCTGCTATTATCAATTATGAAACTCGGTAGAGTCCCTAACTGTCGATTCTCTGAATAAATAAATATTATCAGTACAGTGTTGAAATTAACTAATTATATGGAAGTAAATTTCGACTATACCAATTTATTAAATGTCCTACATCATTTGATTAGTTGTCTAGATTAAGTTAGGGTTAAGATTATCTAGATTTCACTCGTTTGCTATGCTCAGACCCTAGTTTCGACTATTATAATTTCGAAACCCCAAAATTTAGAACTTTAACCTAAACTGAAAATTACTATTTTAGATATAGATCTCGATAAAACTTATAAGATGGATCTCGAGTTTATTATTAGTGAATCTCGACATATTAGAGATGGAACTCGACACTGAAATCATACAGGACCTCGAGATTTAAACTAAACACTACATGATTTCGATATCACTCTTGGTTTTATACACATTTCGAGGCCTGTCCCGACATCACACAACGAAATTAGTTACACTGGATCTCGAGCTATGATTTCAAAATTATAATAAAGAATTCGAGATTTTAAATCAAACAATCATAGATCTCGATAAAAATAAATCTCGACATGTGACATCGGATTTCGATATGTTTGATGTAATTCTCAACATGAATTCGATATCCTAATCAACAATTTTAAAGTCGCTACCAACCTAACTTTCGACATAAATCTCGAGATTCTATGCAGATTTCCAAGTTAATATCTAACGAACTTCGACATTTTTATGAACCTCGACATCCTTATATTATTATGAAGATTTCGATATTTCAAATTCTTAAATACTTCGACATGGATTCAACATGGATTTCGATATTCTTTCTCATAAAGATCTCGAAATCTTTCCTATCAACCTAACAAGGTTTCGACATCTAATGGTTCGAGATCTAACTTTTCGAATTTTTCTAACTTCGACATTTCTCCAATCTCGGCATCTTTGAGACTCTAATGTTATTCATTTTGAAGCTGCCTCCTTCTTCAAAATATTGATTCCTAAACTTATCAAAATTTTCCAAGACATGATATATCTAATGCTAAGAACCAACGTTAGTATGATTCATGGTCGAAACCCTAGAATTCATGTTTAACATCATAACCCTTGTCGACTAAGCTGGTATGAGTCCTAGTTATTTTCAGATTTCTCATACCTAATGATTTCCTAAGCGTTTTGAATCCTAACAACCTTCAGAACCCCTTTCTCATTATATATTAGCATGTTAATACTAAAAGACAATAATTAAATATTAAGGGTAAGAAGGGATTCTACCTTTCGAACACAACCTCTTTCGTACTCCTTATCTTGTTTGTTACTCAATCTTTGTTAAAAGCCTCCTTATTATTCAACGTTTTTGTCTTCTGTTCTTAAGATTTAATGGTCTCATGCTATAAAAGGGTTTCTTGATAAACATTAAATCATCAAAAGTTTTCTATGATGGGACAAGTGATGACGTTAATTTCCTCCGCCCTAAGTAACTTAATCTTTATCTTTATCATTTGGGCCTAATTAAATGTAACCCAATCGTACCATGCTCCACATTTATATCTTATTATTGTAAGTTTCTTTATACTATCTCTTCTTACTCAAGTTTGTTATTGGAGACTGATATAATTTGGACTTCTTGTTTTAATGACCTATATAATTCGGAACTCTCCTTCGTAACTAGTTTCTATCGAAAATTATATACCTTATACAAAACTATTCCTAAATCTCAACTTAATTTTCTACCACGTTAGTTATCCTAATAGCACCTAATATCTAATCATGTTGACATATAAAATCATAGAATATGTTTCATGCAATCACGTAAATTATAACTCGTAACACACATAAGAATCATAAATCACATAGCACGTAATCATATAGGCACCTAAGTCCTTTAAGATTATAAAAGCATGAAAGCATCGTATCACCCAAAGTCCTAATCTCTTTATTTATTAAATCCAACAAAGTTTCTAATTTATTGCTCATTAAATCGTAAATCTCGTAATTATGTTTTACGGGTATTACAAATTCTCTGTGTTGTCTCTGGTTTGATTTCTTCCAACCTTTGCTCCATATTCCTCCTGATGACCTTGAGCGTTCCGTAGCAAAACTTATGAATCTCAGTCTGCAGCATCAACCTAGTCTTCTTGGTGATTGGATTGTGGAAGGTTATGCCTAAGACTGAGCTGATGTGTACATGATTGCTTGGAAGCCCTTTGATCCCAGGTCCTTTGTTGAGCTGTGCGGTCATGTTGACCTTCTTCATGTTGCTCTCCAGAGCCATCTGAAGGTCATGCGCAGCGAAGTACTTGACTTGGCGCATCATGAACCGGTAGAGCCCCTCGAGACCTTCTTTCTTGACGAAGCCTTGAGGACCTTCGTACTTCTCTACGTACAGCTGATAGAGGTTGTATACCTCGTCGGCGGGGAGGTACGGTAGGTCGCTCTCGCTTAATTCCTCTTGGGTTCTGTCCACTCGCTCGATAATGTAGGTTGGGGTTGGAAGACCTCCTTTGGCACAGTAGACGCTGAGAAGCTGGCAGATAGAGGATAGACTATGATAATGATTCCTTGCTTGCGCTTCTGTCATCTCATCCTTTCATCAGGTCCAAGTTGAGTCAGCATCCAGATGTAGGTCATCATCTTCTGCTGATCCCAATGAGAGATCCCTCTTAGCTCGAACTCGTTCGACTTCTTGACCCTCTCCAGTGACCTCCAGATGTGTTCACGGATTTCTTCAAGGAAGGAGATTTCAATCCGAATATTCTCCCACGGCGTGTCGATCCGAAAGGTCCCTGGCATTTGTCTTGGGGAGAAATCGCTCGGTGTGCGATCAACTCTGGTAGCCTTGGGATATCTTGCTGGTAGACTTCACCTTCCTGAAGTTCTTCATCTTCTATGAGCACGAGGTCTACCGAGGCTTGTTGTAGGAAGTGTCGAACGTCCTGAAGCTGTTGTCGTTGATGCTCATCGGGTATGGAATTGGTCATCTACTGTCCGAATATATATTTGTCTAGGACCTCGCGTGGGTTGACGCCATGTCCTGATGGTCCCGGTTGGTCTGGCAGTTGAGGGAGTCATCTGAGTCTGCGCTAGGGCGACGAGCATGGCAACACTTGCTTCTTCTTCTGGAAGCAAGGGGCTTGAGAAGGTCGGTGGCGTGGGCGAAGGCGTCCTTAGTTGAAAAGTTGGTGGGTCGATGTGGGTTTGGGTTTGGGTTTGAGTGGTTCGGCGCGTGGTGGTGGTTGTTAGGGTAGTGGATTGTGAGGTTCCAGTGACTCCTTTACTTGTCTGAGTAGCGCCAGGGTTCTGTCTCTGATGCCTTGTGATCATCCTTAGCCTTTCTCCCCCTCAGGACGGCCCTGATTGTCTGGGTCATCAGGTCAGGGTTTGGAGTGGGAGCCTTGGCCGCGGCACGTTTGGGATGGGTCAGCACGATCGACGAGACGGCGAAAGAGATCTTCTTCTTCCGACTTTCGTGTGGTCAATTCCAATAGCCTGGCGACCCATATTGAGTGGAGTTCGCTGATGGGTACGGTAGCGGGATTTATTGGAGGATAGGTGTTGGGCTTTTGTGGATAGTATGGGTTGAGGTGGTGTGTGGATGGGTTGTGATGAAGACGGCTCCGAGACGTACTTTTCCACGATCTTGGCGAGACGTCTCGATGGCATTGCACACGCTCTTCATAATCTTGTCTTCAATGTCCTTCAGCGCGTTAGCGAGAGTGGCCTGAAGTCTGTCTTCAATCACGTACGGGGTGGACGCCTCCGTTGTGGATGTTCCAGGACGACTGATGTCATCTGTTATCAACCCGTGAGCTAACACCGGCTCCTCAGGCTAGCTCGCGTCACTTGAGGTTGTGACTGTTGGAGACTTCCACCCAATCAGTGTGTCGAATCGTGAAGATTCTCCTCTATGGGTGTTTTGACAGGTTCTGATTGAACCTTTGAACCAGACACTGGTACGATGTGCAGCGGCTCAAGATTGAGCGAAGGAGTGTCCACAGCACTTTACGGTACGATCGGTGCAATGTCTAGTGCGGTGGTGACGACGGTGAAGATGGACTCAAGTGATATACTCAGTCGTCTCGGAGTCCTTCTTATCAGCTGAATCTCCTCATCTGACTCCGTGTCTGATGGGGTAGCCGTGTGAGGTGAGAGTGCTCGTGCTACATCCTCACTGGCTGGTTTCATCATCGGAGGCTCGACAGGTTGGATTGTTGAAATGAGAGCCTCTGTTTCTGGCGTAGTAGCCAGCAGTGGTGAGATGTGCCCTGTTTCTGCCTCAGGCTGTGCTGCTAGAATACCTTCCTCAATAGGTTCTTCGAGCACGCCGACAATGATGGGCACTTCAGTACCAAGTGGTACTTGTGGAGCTTCGAGTTCCAACTCTTGAGCCACGGCATCTATTAGCGTGGACTCAAAATCTGCACTATTTCCTCATGAGTTGGGGGCTCCATCTCTAGTTCCTGAGCCACTTCATCAATCATCATGTCTTCAGGACTAGGTTGTTGTTGTGGAGGGCTCACTTGGGACTCTGTCGGGGGCCCTCGAATCATCTGCTCGGTTAAGTGATGTTCCCGACAGTACCGCTGATATTCATCTCCCGCGGGGTTGGCAAGATGAGGCACCACCAAAGCCGTCTTCTGGTGTTAAGCGGAAAGACGGGGCACCACCAAAGCCGAGCAGGGGAACTATGCGGAAGCTTCCTGCTTCAGGAGATAAAGGCGAGAAGATTCCAGCGGACGTTCCTCAAGAGAGGTCTTCGACAGGGGACCTCCCTTCTTTCATAGATCAGTTGGCGAAGGAACGGATGGGGATCTTGAGCCGTCTACCTTTCCATGGTGAGAGGGAGATGATTTCTCATGGCTCTGTTTCCGACAATGAGACGGATTTGGCTTGCCATCTCCTCAAGGTATGCCCGCAATTTTTATTCTTTCCGGGTGTTATGCTCCTCTGCTGGAATCTTTCCTGCTGCATTTTAGGTGATAAACCTTGTGGTGGCGCGATCTTCGGCAAGTTCGTCGGTCCAAGTAGTGAGGGAGTCTGATCAGACTCTCCAGAGGCATTTGGAGCAAGTTCAGGCCAGTTTGGCCGCCAAAGAGAAAACAGTTGAGGAGGCCATGGCGGGGCTCGAAGGTGAGAAAAAGAAATGGAGAGGGAGAAGGTGGAGCTTGTGAGGCAGCATAAGGAGGAGCTGGGGAGTTTGGAGGAACAGGTGACCTTTTTGCAACGTCAGGGAGAGGAGCTCCGGAGCTCTTTGGAGAAAGAAAAAGAGGAACACACCACGCTCCTGAAGCGTCGAGAGGAGGAGCTCCGGAACTCCTTTGCTAAGGAAAAAGCTGAGTGGGGCGAGGCTTTCGAACGTTCGGTGGAGGTGCGGGTGTCAGCCGATTTGAAGCATGCGAAGGATGAGGAAGCTCAACTCAGCCAGCAGCATCTTCTATCCACAGCTGTGGATAACAAGTTTCTAGAGGACCTGGCGGAAGGCTGGCCCCAAGCCTATCTGAAGGATCCATTGTCTTTTAAGAATTTCGTCCCGCTTATGAGGCACTTTTCAAGGGAGGTTACGACGCCGGGTCCTCAGGACTGAGGCTAAAGCAGCCTTCGGGATCTTCCTCATCCTGCGTGCTTCAAAGGTGATCCGGGAGCTCCGGAGGATCCTCTGTTCTGGTGCCCTGTTGCGGAGGAATGTGTGAGGCCCCTGGCCGATGCCGACATCTCTGACCTCCCTGGCGTCACCCTTGCTCCCCCAAGGACCCTAGCTCCTGATTTTATTTGTCCTTTCCTTGGGTGTCTATGTAAGGGATCTTTTATTTTTCCGTCTCTTTATTTCAGGACAATTTTTAGGCCTTCTGTCACTCTGGGGAGCTTAACTCCCCTGTACCTGTATGTTTTTTGTTGGAGTTCCTTTTTTCCCTGTAATATAGAACCCTTCTGACGATAGCACTAGTTTGCTCGATCTTTTAATTCGTAGACCAGGTACGAATCGCTCACGCCCTTGGTTGCAAGGACCGTCGTCCTTGTCCTCGGGTGTTGCTTTGTGCTAGGCTCTTTTTGTCCTTAGCGAGTTCAGAATCTGGGTAGACGCTAGGGTCTATAAAGTTTGTCCCCGGAGAACCCCTCATCGATTTATCCCGGTTATGGCGCCAGCTCCGCCTTTTAGGTACCATTCACGTCGCAGACTTACTGAGAGTCTTTGATGTCATGTACGCTGCAGCCCGTCAGTGGCGGTATCTTGTACACCCTTAGGGGCATCGTCACGTCGCAGATTTATTATCTTTGATGTCCTGTACGCTGCAGCCCATCTACGAAGATTCTCGACACGTCGTATCCGGCGATGTTCGTCGTGATTACCAAGGCGTCGTTATGCGACCTGGTGACTATGCCTCGTTCTCAGGTTCATATTGTGCATTGGCGACAACCTCCGTATGTCCCACCAGCCCTCGGGGTTGTGGGCCTTCGGCGGCCCTGGCATAAGTCTTTCGGGCCCGATTGGAATCTCCCCCATTGGGGCCTCCTACTATGATGAGGATGGGAGCTCTGGGCGGTCCAGGAGCTCATTTGTTAGGAGGCGGTGGTGGGGTCCTATCTTATTTGGCACGGATCCCACAGACTCTTTCTCTTTTGCCTTAGGCCCTGGCTCGGGACCTTGTCGGACAAATTCTTTCAAGTGACCTGCTTGGATGAGCCTCTCTATTTCATCCTTCAAATGATAACAATTATTAGTGTGATGCCCATATTCGTTGTGGTAACGACAGTATAAGTTAGAGTGGGGGTTTGGACGGCCCTGAAGTTCCGGCTTGGGGCCTTCTCATGGCGGGATGCTTTCCTGCCAAGCTTAGGATTCCTCCGGGTTGTTACGTAATGGCGTCAACCTCCTCGGCATCCTAGGCGGAGATCCCCACTGTTCCCTGTGGGGTGGTCGTGGTAATGGCTTTCCTGGCCCGTGGTTTCTGGTCGCTCCTTCTTTTTTTGGGGTGACGGTTTGTTTTTCTTCTTGTGCTTTGGCAATCTTACTCTCCTCTAGGTTGATATATTTGTCCACTCTCAGTAGCAGTTCCTCGAAAGACTGGGGTGGCCTCTTAGGCAGGGACGTGAAGAAATCTCCATCACGGAGTCCACTGACTAGGGCGCTTACTTTGACGGACGGGGTGGCGGTAGGTACCTCCAAAGCGGCGATGTTGAATCGGCTTATATACGCGCGAAGATTCTTGTTTTCCCCTGCCTTACCTGGAACAGTGACATATCAGATTTAGGCTTTTCTCGAGCACTAGCGAACTGTGTTATGAACTTGAGTTGAAATTCCTCAAAGGACTTGATGGATCCTGGGGCCAACTGGCTAAACCATTGCCGGGCCGCCCTGACTAGGGTGGTCAAGAACACCCAGCATTTGACTCCATCAGAAAAATCATGAAGTAGTACTGTGTTTTGGAACCGCAGGACGTACTCCACGGGGGCCGTCGTTCCGTCATATTCGTAAGGCAGCTGCTTGAAGTTGGAGGAGACCTCTCCAACCAGTAACTCCTTGGCAAACGGAGTTCCCGCCACCAGCCCTTCTCCCAACCTTGGCTGCAGGGTGCGGCTCCGCACCCCCTCTATGACCTCTTTGAGGTCTGCAAGCTGGCTCCGCAGTTCCTTTTCGTTTTCCGCCCATGTGTTCCCCTTCTTCTTTGGCCGCGAAGTGGTGTTCTTTTTCCTTTTGGAGCTTCCCTCCTCCCTTTGCTTGTTCCAGATCTTCGCTGGCCAAACTGGCGGAGATCCTTGTAGGCGTGCGGACCTCCCCTTCTATCTTGTCCGCTTCGTCCTGCTCCTCTCCCTCGTCCTGAGCCCGCTTTTCAGGCTCGACACGTTCAGGGACATGTCTGGTGGTTGTGGGTGGTGCTTCCTCCCTTCGTGACTGGTTTTCGGACTCTGACCACCTCCTATGTGTTTCCATGGATCTACTGACGGGGCAGGGTATCGTGTCTCCGCTTTGTTTTCGCCAGTTACTTCAGTAAATCGATCGTCAATTTGCTCCGTTCTTGCGGGTGATCGAGCCTTTTGTCGCTGCCTTCGTTTCTTTCGTCTTTCTGCTAGGGTGCTGTTGATAGTATTGCGCATGAGGATGTCTAGCTGGGCTGCAGTCAGAGTGATTGGTGTTTCTGGTGCTATTGGTACGGAGACGGATTCTGGGATGGTCGTCTGTTCTTGACGGTTTTCTCCGGCAACCTCCTCAAACTGCGGTCTAAGTTCTTTTCTACGGATATTCCTTCCTCCATCGATTTCCTGTGCCTTTCGTTCAAACGTTATAATGGAGTAGTAATAACAGACAAATAAAAACAAAGTTCAAGACAATTAGATATTAGGTCCTGAGCACAACTCCGCGCGCTGGTAGCAAAGATAAATCACGCCTTCAACCCTGTGTTTTTCCCACAGACGGCGCCATTTGATATGGGGCTCTCCCAACCAACGAAATTTATATGTATGTGATCCAGGAATTTTTATAGCGGTAAATCGTACTTTGTATATTTTTAAGGTGCTCGCGAGATGCTCTTAAAAGGGGACTAAAGGGGGGACGTGAAACAGAAAGACACTGAGATATATGTGGTTCGAATCCTCTCAGATCCTACGTCCACGGGGCGCTATGGAACTTTATTTTCACACCACATATCGAATTACACTCTCTTTGATCCTCAGTTTCTCTCATTATATTATAAGTATTGAGAAGGAAACTTAACACATCAAGAGGAAACGAAAAATGGGTAGTTGTTATTATTAATTCTTCATTAAATCTGCCTCAAGTGGGTAAAAATGCCTCCTTTTATAGCAGCTCCCCGCGGTTTCTTCTATGTGGAGTCCCAGGAATTCGGGGACGTGACCTCTGTGATGGTAGAAAGCTGTAGATTGACGGCTGCAGCTTTTTCAACAGTGGGGCGTCCTGTTGTGGGTTGACACGTGTCTCTGTGGCCTCTTTTCTGTCTTTCGCCTGTATATTTCCAAATGAAACTCATGTTCTGTCCGGTCCTTGCTTCTACCTGGAGGTCCTTGCATATCCTTTTCCTTATATTTTTTCTTATGTGCCATAGGCTTCTTTCTTTTAGCTTGCTCGGCCTTCTTTATTACTCCCTCTGTCCCAAATATTTTTGGACATTTGGGAGTTGGCAAGGGAATTAAGAAACTGAATATTTTGATAATATAGTACAATTAAAAGGTAAAACAGTGTATATTTTGACACGTCTTTTGAGAATATTTAATATTTTTATATTTATTGTTTGTGATAGTATTTTGCTAAATAAGGAAATGTACAAAAAATGTGGGACGTCCGATTTAGTAAAATGTATAAAATGGTTTGGGACGAAGGGAGTATTTTTTATTTCCCCGCTCATCATCTCCTTTGAGCCCGTATCAGATTCGTCCATCATTCGCATGCTCCACTGAAAGAACACTGGTTTGGCATTGGGATTTTGTATACATGATTTCATTTTTTTTTTATTTTTGTTTCGTTAAGCGTGCGTTAAACTATGTTGCTCGTTATTTGGTTAAAAATACTTTAATTTTGAACACCAAGTAGTACAGTCCATTCCAAATCCCACCGACTCACGCAATGACAGGAATTGTGTTCTCGACTATTCATTGTAGACGTATACTTGGGAAAAAAAACAAGAACAACATAACTTCGTTTACATTGATTACGTGACATCTTTCGCCTTCTTCCGCAAAAGCTTTTCAACCGTCTTCATCTTTTGTTCAAACAAACCTCCTTCTATCCATCGTTCTCCATCGTCATCACCTATAATAAATACGCTACAAATAAATAGTTTTTCTCCCCGATCGACCATTCCAAGAAAAAGCCAATTCGATTAGTTTCTTCGACGGATTTTGCGAAGTTTGTTGCATAGGTGAATGTGCCGTTGTTCTCTCTCTTATGTGTTTCGGATAATTTTGATATGATCTGAATCCTCATGGCTATCCATGTGAAATCTTTCAGTATAGCTAGTCATTTCGATGTCGATTCTTTCGAATGAAAACCCAAATTCAAAATCCTGCTTTCTTTTTCTCAGGTTAGACAGACTGTCCGAATTTGTTTTTTCTTCTGCTTTTATGATCCAACAAAAGACCACAGACAGCTGAACCCTATATATTCATCCACTTATTGTTCGAGAATTCTGTATAACTATCATCATTTTTTGCGAATTTTGTGTTGGAAACATTACAATCTTACAAACAATGGGCGATGATGGTGTGGCTTTCGAAAATGGGAAGTCACACTCAAACGGCTCAACGACTCAAAGCGCAAACTCAGCCTTGGAAGAAAAGATCGACGAAATCCGCCACGTATTAGGCAAATCTGAATCTGACCCGTTGAGGATTGTGGGCGTAGGCGCAGGTGCTTGGGGAAGCGTATTCTTAGCTATGTTACAAGACGCTTACTCCAATTTCCGAGAAAAGATCCAAATTAGGATATGGAGAAGAGCGGGTCGATCCGTAGACCGATCCACGGCTGAGCACTTGTTCGAAGTTATCAATTCCCGAGAAGACGTTCTTCGTAGGCTGATAAGGCGGTGTTCTTATCTGAAATACGTCGAAGGCAGATTAGGGGATCATATTTTGTACGCCGATGAGATATTGAAGGATGGTTTCTGTCTGAATATGATTGATACCCCTCTTTGCCCCTTGAAAGTTGTGACCAATCTTCAAGAAGCTGTTTGGGATGCTGATATTGTGATCAATGGGCTGCCTTCGACTGAGACTGGCGAAGTGTTCGAAGAGATTGGTAGGTATTGGAAAGAGAGAGTTAGCTTCCCAGTTATTGTTTCTCTGGCTAAAGGTATAGAGGCTGAGCTGGAGCCCGATCCTCGTATCGTTACGCCCACTCAGATGATTAGCCGAGCAAGTAAGATTGTATTTTATTACGTTATTGTGTTCTTACAAAATCTTGTGAAATAGAACTGTGGTGGTTATTGTTCGGGCAAGTTATTGCATTACTTCATTTGCTATGTGCTAGATAAGTGCGATCAAGCAAGCTTGTTTGATTGAATCTTTTCTGCGTTAGACAATGTGTACAACTTAGTTGGCAAATAAGGGGACCAGCCAATTTTTTTAAAGAAAAAAGAAGAAAGGAAGTAGTAGTTTGATTGATAGTAAGTAAACGTAGTTGTAGCACTAGTTTTGCAAGAGATTGATCACGTTCGTGTCGTTTTCATGAAATGTTATTTCCCAGCCGGGATACCAATAGAAAACATTCTCTATCTGGGCGGACCAAACATTGCCTCGGAGATTTACAACAGAGAATATGCCAATGCTCGTATTTGTGGAGCTGAGAAATGGAGAAAACCTCTGGCCAGGTTCTTGAGACAGCCTCATTTTATCGTCTGGGATAATGGTGACCTCGTTACTCACGAAGTTATGGGAGGTCTCAAGAACGTATATGCTATTGGTGCAGGCAAGATTTAAATTTCCCCATGCATCATTTTGCCAAAAATTATGATCTTTTACAAGCAGAATACCATCCTCTATAGCTACTGTAAATTCATTGAACAAATGATAGGTATGGTGGCTGCTCTTACCAACGAGAGCGCAACGAGCAAATCCGTATACTTTGCTCATTGCACGTCTGAGATGATTTTTATTACACATCTCTTGGCTGAGGAGCCCGAGAAGCTAGCTGGTCCCTTATTGGCTGACACTTATGTGACCTTGTTGAAGGGTCGTAATGCATGGTACGGTCAGAAATTGGCTAAGGGTGAAATAAATCTTGATATGGGTGATAGCATCAAAGGCAAGGGAATGATCCAGGTTATTGCTATAATCTTTTCTTTCCACCCCTTAGCCATCGTTACTAAGTCATTGTTAAATTATATTTGCTGTTGATCGATCGGATTGTTGTTTAATTTACAGGGGGTATCTGCAGTAAAAGCTTTCTATGAATTGCTTAGTCAGTCTCGTCTGCATATTCCGTATCCCAACTTAGATGAGAGCATTGCACCGGTCGAACTGTGTCCTATCTTGAAGACGCTGTATAAGATTTTGATACTAAGGTATGAGTTGAAGTAATTTTTATCGGACCTTGTGAACTAAGACGATGACACGAGATAATATAAGATCGATGATTCGACTATTTATTCTTAGGGAGTTGTCATCGGAAGGGATCGTTCAAACTCTGAGGGATGAAACGATGAACGATCCTCGAGAACGCATCGAGATTGCACAAAAGCATGCCATTTATAGACCTTCTCTCCTCATAAAATAGTATGTAATGACTGTAGGGAAGCTGGGTGAGTTTTTTTAGATGGTTTGGGAGGAAATGCTTGTAACTTGCATTGATTCGTGAAGTAAAACCATGTTGAGATTGGCTCAGTGTTGTACTTTCGTATGTTACTCCTTACAAAACCAAGTGGCTCTTTTTTCTGGGAAGATTTCTGTTCAGGCCTCCCTAAAGTTTCTATTTATCCGTCAGATCCTGTCAGAAAATAAATAGTTTAACGGACTTATTTTTTGTAAAATTCGAGTAAAGGACCCAAAATAGGAATTTGACGAAAATACTCTTTGCTCTATTTTTTCCAGCGAAACTCATGACTTGCTTTTTTGGTCTTAATATGAAGCGGTACTTTTACTCCATTTATGTTACATAGTTACAACATATTGTTACTTTAGAAAACAAAAACGTTATTTTTCAATATTATTGTGTTACTTTGCTATTTCAAAACGTTATCAACATAATTTTTTTTATTTAATGATCGAACTCATTTTTCTTACACTGAATCGAGCACAAAAAATTCCACTGACACATCCAACCGATTCGACATGTCATGTTGGATTCATTATGATATTGTCGAAAGACGAGGTAGAATTTGCTTGTCTAATTAGGGTGCAAATTCGAAAATATAATGGTAAAGTGAATCTAGATTTCGACATAAATTGCAAGTAATCAGTGTAAATTCGAGGTATCCATGAGAAATCGAGGTGTATTTTACCTTATTGAGACAATAACGTCAGATTATGCAGTTTTCATCCGTTTTTAGTGTCGTTTGTGATTTTCGTTATATTGACGATAAACAGAGCGTTATTAACTTTCAGCGACGTGTTACTTCTGAGTCAACATTTGTCATTAACCATAAGACATTTGTTATTTTTTGCTGTTATAAGTATTTCATTTTTTACACAATTTAGGGACAATATGATATCCGTTTCTTGTAAGTAATCGGTATAAATTTGAGGTACCCATGCATCGAGGTCTATTTTACCTTATTGAGTCAATAACGCCGAGATTTATGCAGTTTTTATCTATTTTTTAGTGTCGTTTGTGATTTCCGTTCGATTCCTCTCAATCCATTGCTTGGTCTCAGAATGTGTTATTGACGACAAACGAACCGTTATTACCTTTAAGCTATGTATTACTTCTGAGTCAACATTTGTCATTAACCATAAGACATTTGTTATGTTAGTAGTATTTCTTTTTTTACACAATTTAGGGAACATATAATATCCTTTTCTCGTGATTAATTTTCCGTATATATTATTTTCGTCCTCTATCACCTCCCAACCCTGCAGCAGACCACATTCGACGCATTATCGAGGGTAGATTCGAGAGATCCATAGCCTTAAAATTTCGTCAACGCAAACAATAAAAATATTTGTAGATCGAAGCATGTTTCTAGTTAAATTGAAGGTAATACGCGTAGATTCGAGAGACCCATAACCTTAAAATTTCGTCACGCCACCGTATTGGGTGTATTGTTTGTTTTTCAGGGCTTCTCGCGCCACCGTATTGGGTCTATTGTTCTTGCGGGATCTTAAAAAAACTTTTGGACAGTTTAATGTGGTACCCGTAGGGGTTTAATGGTTACCAATAGAGTATTATTTGTTATAAAATTGCCGTCTATGCACTAGGGTTTCTGGATAATTTGTTATCGCCTATGCGCTAGGGTTTCTTGGGTAGTTTTTGGGGTTTAGGACTTACGGGTTCGAGGTTAAGATTAAAGGTTTACGACATTAAATTTTGGGAGAACGATCCACGACTTGTGCAGTACAAGATATAACCTTAAAAATTTTTGGGATTCGGGGTTTAGGGTTTAGGATTTTGGGCCTCAGATTTGGGGTTTCAAGCTTAGTATTTTGTATTTGTGGTCTATAAATGTTATTAGTACTTTGATGTTGACGTTTGAACATGGTCATGGTGCAATTCATAATGTTATGTTCCATTGAAAGAGGTGATAGTCTTTGTTTTGCAATGGAGGACTATATGTTCATATGACTATTGAGATCAACATTCGTCTATTGACATCAAATTTCGCCTAATGTGTCTTCTAAAGGAATGTGGTAATTAAACTTCATCAAATTATATATTTACATGAACATCCATATTAAACATCCAAACTAAAAGTGTATTTTTGTACGAATTAATCGAATTATTGACGTGGTACTGAACAACATTTATGTAGTATCAGTATCAATCAATGTGTTAATTGAGTTCGTGTTTTTTTACCTAACATGTGTTATTATTTCCAACTAATGTAGTACAATTTTGAGAAAGTCCTGTAAGTATTCTCTGGCCTCTGACGGTCCAGAACCTTCTAGAATATTCTCAAGGAAGTGTTTATTTTACATGTATATATGTTATATTTGCTGGGTAAACTGTTACTCACTTAAAAACAGTTTTAATCTTGGAGAAAGCTAAATTTTCTCATGTGGCGCCCCGCCATCTACTACCATTTTCTTACGCCAATTTACGTGATTAAAGGACATATACAATATATTACACATGAAAATACTAATAAAATTTTTCGTTTTACATGAATAACCACACTGATATTTTACAATACAAATATTGTTCAAGCCTTACATACAATACAATGGTATTTGACAAGGACACACTATAATTAAACATAATGCCCGCCACACAGGTCGCATCCATGTACACACCACCCTCAAAAGTCACCGGAAGTTCCAGAAGGACCAGCCTCGCCATCGAAACATTCACATACCGTGTTCACTACGTCTACAACACATAAAAATATGGGATGAGCTATAAAGCTCAGTAAGGGAAAATATGCATGTATGCACGTGCCAAAATAGCAAAGGCATCCGCGCCAATGCTTTCTAATACTCTTATCCATACGTCATACTCATTCATTTCTCATTCTTATCGGGGCCCATAGCTACTCACTAACCGCACCATCATATCATGAGCTCATATCCTATACGGATAAAAATACGATAGTCGGCCCACTCTGGCTAGGATAAAACTAGGGTTTATTTCCACTTTTATTATTCACCAGGTCGCCCCTCTACCACGTCACTTTCCTGGCACTCTGGTTTATACCATTTGCCTTCCCATTACCTAAATAATTTAGGTAAATATATTCGATGGTTTACATCCCGTCATGGTGCCTTTGTAGAAATAGCTATATTCCATTTATCTACATCAATATAACTCGCTTTACGCTCGAGTAGTATAATGCACGCTCATTCCTCAAAATACTCAAAATAGTTCGTGCCTACACATGATCGTGCTGCATAAATAATGCGACAAATAATAATAATTTCCAAACAATCTCATATAACAGATAATTCAACATTGCACGTATTCATCAAAACAATTAGCCACGTAATATAACACACATCGATCAATTTATGTGTTGTAGGTGAATTTCCCACTTACCTAGTATCCTTAGCCACTTAGCTTATTGTACTGTAAGTCGACTAACCTCAAACCTTAAATATAGAAACGTTATAAGGTTAGTATATTTTGGTCTAACTATATAATTTGGGGGTTTTTTTTAAAGTGTTTTGAGCTAGGACTAGTTTCGAAATTATAATACTTTGAAAACCCTAACTTCAGTTTTCATGACTTCTGAAATTCTACAGTTTCGAAAATCATTACCTTTAAAATAATATAAATCTCGAATTCTTATCACATTTTCTAAGAATTTTGAAATGAAATTTCGATACAAGCTTCGAAATCTTTATTTAAGCTATCCAAAATTTCGAGATGAAATGGCGACACACACCTCAAAATCCTTAAACCTCAGATCTTATTTCGAAATTCTTAAGGATTTCGAAGCACATCTCTCACCCATTTCGAAATCCTATCTCGAGATTCCTAAAAACTTCGAACTAACTCACATAAGCTTATATAAACTCTAAATGATGTTCATCCTTTTCAAAACTGAAAACCCTAAAGAACATAAGCTTATGTGATTTCCATGCTTAATAACTCTTAAACAAGCCAAAACCTAATTAGAAATATTAAAATTATAACAAGAACCCTTACCAAATCCAAGTTGCGTTATGGATACTATTTGAGCTCTTCGTCTCCTTTCTAAACTTGTTCTATGAAAATTTCATCTAACGAATTCTTTCTTTCTATGTTGTTATCTTAAAGCTTTTTAATTATTATTATTACTTTAGCTTTAGGTTGCTTTCTAATGTTACATTTAGTTTAGAATTTTCGGACTCATCACGTTCTTAATCGTATAATAAGTTCAATGATTAAGACATTTACCAAATGTTATTATTTTATCCCTTGTATTAGTTATTCTTTATAATAAAATCTCGAGATCTATCTTAGAAGATTTCGAAATCTCTCCCAAAGATTTCGAGCCAAACTTCCAACTTCCCTTAAGAATTTTGAAATACATATATCACCTAGGTTTCGAAATTCTCTTTAGAAACAATGTTTCACGCTTTTATCCACAAATAATTCGAACTTCCCTACCTATCAACATCCTAAGATTTCGAAATTGTCCAAAAGAAACCCTAAGTTTCAAAATTATAATGTTTCGAAATTCTCTTATCAAAATTTCTCACTTAATTCAAAATGCCTCAAGCTCCATATCTAACTTCCAAATAATGTTAGATATCATGTAAGCACAAAATTAATTAAATACTGAATATACAGTCATATAGACACATAATATGCATGCAAATTTATTGGCCAGCTTACTCACGGGACCCGGTATTACATTCTTCCCCCCTTAAAGAGGATTTCGCCCCCGAAATCAATTTCATTTAAAACAATTCTGGGTACCGACTTCTCCTATCATCTTCACGTTCCCATGTAGCTTCCTCTGTTGACTGATTCTGCCATAACACTTTCACTTACGGAATCTCTTTATTTCGAAGCCTCTTCACTTCATACATCAAAATCTCCACTGGCTTCTATTCATAACTTAAATCTGGATTGAGCTGTTGATACGGAAGTACATTTCCCAAAACATGATTTGGGTCAGCAACATATTTTCTCAACGTCGACACATGAAAAACATCATGAACTTGTGATAGTGAGGCTGGTAATTCCACTTGATAAGCCACTTCGCCGACTCTTTTAATTATTATAAAAAGTCCAATGTATCTTGGGCTCAACTTGCCCTTTCGCCCAAACCGTTTTACTCCTTTCATAGGAGATACTTTCAGAAACACCCATCATCAACTTCAAATTCCAATGGCCTTCGTTTTTGGTCTGCGTAGCTCTTTTGTCGACTTTGAGCCGTTTGCATTCTTTCTCGTATCTTTGGTATGGCCTCGGTCATTTCTTGAACCATGTCAGGTCCTAATATCGCACGTTCACCAACTTCATCCCAATGTATGGGAGGTCCACATTTGCGTCCATACAAGGCTTCATACGGTGCCATCCCAATAGTTGCATGATAACTATTGTTATAAGAACTCGATCAACGGCAAGTATTTGCTCCAGTTTCCTTTAAAATCCAAAACACATGCTCGCAACATGTCTTCCAAAGTTTGGATAGTTCGTTCTGACTGCCCATCAGTTTGAGGATGATAAGCCGTACTGAAAGACAACTTAGTCCCCATTACTTTCTGTAGACTCTTCCAGAAATTAGATAAGAACCGCGAGTCTCGATACGAAATAATTGATAACGGAATCCCGTGGAGTCGAACAATTTCTTGGATATATATTTCTGCATATCGCTCCAGGGAAAACATCGAGCTTATGGGTAGAAAATGAGCAGACTTAGTCCATCGATCAACGATCACCCAAATAGCATCGTAACCTTTCACAGTTTTTGGCAAACCGACCACGAAGTCCATTGTAACGTGATCCCACTTCCACTCAGGTATTGGCAAAGGTTGTAATGTACCTGCCGGTCGTTGATGTTCCGCCTTGATTTGTTGGCATGTTAGACATTGACTTACAAACGTCGCAATGTCTCTTTTCATTCCCGGCCACCAATAATTTATTCGAAGATCTCGATACATTTTTGTAGCTCCTGGATGTACTGAATATATCGTCACATGTGCTTCCATCATTATTATTCTTCGAATCTCCGCATCATCAGGTACGTTTAAACGGTCCTTGTAATATAGACTTTCGTCTTCTTGTATCTTAAAATCAGTGGAATTTTGCTCCGCCTGTGTGTCTTTGATTTTTAAATATAACTCGTCATTTTCTTGCACCCTTTTGATTTGTTCCAATATCGTAGGTTGTAGAGTTAATGCTGCCAACTTTGCTTCGACTTCTCCCAGTTGTACTACCTCCACTTCCAACAATTGTAACTCCGCGCTTACTGCTTTTCGGCTTACTGTATCAGCCACACATTTGCTTTGCCTGGGTGGTAACTGATTACGCAATCGTAGTCTTTAACAAGTTCTAGCCACCGTCTTTGCCTCATGTTTAATTCCTTCTGAGTGAAGAAATATTTCAGACTCTTGTGGTTCGTGAAAATTTCACATCGTTCGCCGTATAAATAATGCCTCCAAATTTTTAGAGCGAACACCACTGCGGCTAACTCCAAGTCGTTAGTCGGATAATTCTTTTCAGACTCCTTCAATTGCCGAGAGGCATAAGCTATCACATTTCTATGTTGCATTAGTACACATCCCAGACCATTCCTTGATGCATCACTGTAGCCGAAAATCCTCCAGTTCCTAATGGTATTGTAAGAACCGGAGCTGAAGTAAGTCGCTTCTTCAACTCTTGAAAACTTTGCTCGCATTTCTCGTTCCAAATAAATGGAACATTTTCCTCGTCAGCTTTGTCAGTGTCGATGCAATCTTTGAGAAGTCCTTAATAAACTTTTTGTAGTACCCAGCTAGGCCAAGAAAACTTCGTACTTCTGTGACATTAGTTGGTTGAGGCCAATTGTTGATAGCTTCAATTTTGCTAGGATCTACAGAAATTCCTTCTCCAGAAACAATGTGTCCTAAAAATGCAACTTGACTAAACCAAAACTCACATTTCTTTAACTTGGTGTACAACTTATTTTCTCGTAGTATTTCAAGAACTATCTTCAAATATTGTTCGTGTTCTTCCCTCATCTTAGAATAGATAAGAATATCATCAATAAACACAATGACAAACTTATCCAAAAATTGCTTGAACACCCGATTCATTAAATCCATAAATGCCGCTGGTACATTAGTCACCCCAAAAGGCATAGCTAAGAATTCGTAGTGTCCATATCGAGTACTGAACGCCATCTTCAGAATGTCTTCTTTTCGAACCTTCAATTGATGATATCCCGATCGTAAATCTATTGTTGAGAACACCGTTGCGCCTTGAAGCTGATCGGATAAATCATCGATTCTGGGTAATGGATATTTATTCTTGATTGTTATTTTATTTAGCTCCCTATAATTGATACATAGTCGCATCGATCTATCCTTCTTTCGTAAAAATAGAACTGGCGCTCCCTAAGGAGAAGAACTGGGTTGGATAAATCCCTTTTGTAACAAATCATCCAACTGTTCTTGTAACTCCTTTAATTCAGCTGGCGGTAACCGATAGGGAGTCTTAGATCTTGGAGCAGACCCTGGTCTTAGATCGATCGTAAATTCAATTTCTCGATCTGGTGGTAATCCTGGTAAATCTTCAGGAAACACGTCAGGAAAATCTCGCACCACTGGTATATCCTCTAATTTCGGAGATGAACGTTCCTCTGATTTCACTGCGAAAACTAGATAAACTTCGCATCCAGCCTTAATCAAGCGTTGTACTTTTATTGCTGAAATTCCGGAGATATCCCTTTCCTTAACTGTTCTCACGAAAGTAAAATATTCATCTTTTTCTGTGTTAAACGTAACTGTCTTGCGATTGCAGTCGATGACAACTCCGTATTTCGATAGCCTGTCCTTTCCAAGAATCACCTCATAATTGTTCATTGGAATAACTATTAAATCAACGGACAATTCTCTTCCATTAATTAACACATGGGGAATTCCGTAAAACCATATTGGCTCGCATCGCAACTCCGTGTGGAACAGTCACATTATATTCATAATCAGACAGGGTAGGTGTAATCCCGAGTCTCGCCACGCATTTAGTGGATGCAAATGAATACGTAGCTCCTGAATCTTCTAAAATGCATGTCAGGAGTTTGTGAATAAGTAGAATACCTGCCACCACGGATGGATTAGCTTTTGCCTCCTCTGCATTCAAGGTATGCACATGTGCTGGCACAATTGATGGTTTCACCTGAGCCACAGCTTGATTTCCTGGTGTTTTCTCCGGGCATGATTTTACAATATGTCCCGTCTTCCCACATTTGAAACAGGTAGCATTCTGTGAAAAGCAGATACCCGAATGATGTCGTCCACATCTCGGGCAAACTGGCGTTGAGGCTGGGAGTCTCCATTGATTAGGGTTTTGTTGCTGAGGTGGTCCAGGTCTATTCTGAAAAGTTGGTTTCCCGTCTTTTGGAAAGAACTGTCGTTTCTGATTACCCCCACTCCACTTCACTCCTTGTACAAACTTTTGCTTTGCCTCCTGAGCATGAATAATTCGTGTCTCAGCTTGTTCTGCCACCATTGCACGCTCCGCCACTTGAGCATATGAAACTCCTTGAAGTCCAGCCATATTAACATCACGGTACAACTCCGACTTTAGACCCTCGAGGAATCGTTCAATCTTTAAGGAATCAGTGCTAACCATATGAATCGCGAACCGCGAACCTTGACAGTTGTTCAAATTTTCTGATGTACTCCGCCACAGTCATCGCCCTTGTTGGAGATTGATAAACTCATTCATGCGTTGGGCTCGCACAGGTGCAGTGAAGTATTTGTTTCGGAACAGTTCCTTGAAACGTTCCCAACTCATGTTAATTGGATCCTCGATCGCCGAAATGGTATCCCACCAGTGCCCTGCACTTCCTCGCAGGAGAAATGCAGCACACAAAACTTTCTCATTCTCAGAAATTCTGCTGTATTGGAACATACACTCTAATGTTCTGAGCCAATCCTCAGCAGATGTTGGATCAATAGCATCCTCAAAGGTCGGCGTGTTCAGTTTGCGAAATCTTTCACCCACTGCATCAACCCGATCAGCCTGAGAGATCATTGTTCCTTGTCCCCTCAGAGCTTCGCTGTTGAATCAATTCCTGAATCTGTTGAGACTGCCGACGTACTAATGCGGTGAGCTGAAGGATAGCCGAGTCATGATTGTCATTTCGGGTTACATTTTCCTCATCTTGATTGTTTACTCCGCTGCCTTCTCCTCTAGTTCTTACCATATTGTCTCTCTTACCCTAGCAGTCCCTAAGGCCAATAAATCATGCAATGCAAGAAATTCGTAATATCATATAACTTACAAGCAAGGCTGCCTTCCGCGCTTTTGAGTGTGTGTACATAGACAGTCTACAGAAACTGCAACCGAAGCTCTGATACCAACCTGTGGCGCCCCACTGTCTACTACCATTTTCTTACGCCAATTTACGTGACTAAATGACATATACAATATATTACATATGAAAATACTGATAAAATTTTTCATTTTACATGGAATAACCACACTGATATTTTACAATACAAATATTGTTCAAGCCTTACATACAATACATTCATATTTTACAAGGACACACTATAATTAAATATAATGCCCGCCACACAGGTCGTATCCATGTACACACCACCCTCAAAAGTCACCGGAAGTTCCAGAAGGACCAGCCTCGCCATCAAAACGTTCACATACCGTGTTCACTACGTGTACAACACATAAAAACATGGGATGAGCTATAAAGCTCAGTAAGGGGAAATATGCATGTATGCACGTGCCAAAATAGCAAAGGCATCCGCGCCAATGCTTTCTAATACTCTTATCCTCACGTCATACTCATTCCTTTCTCATTCTTATCAGGGCCCATAGCTACTCACTAACCGCACCATCATATCATGAGCTCATATCCTAGATGGATAAAAATACGATAGTCGGCCCACTCTGCCTATGAGAAAACTAGGGTTTATCTCCAGTTTTATTATTCACCAGGTCGCCCCTCTATCACTCACTTTCCTGGCACTCTGGTTTATTTCCCATTACCTAAATAATTTAGGTAAATATATTCGACGATTTACATCCCGTCATGGTTCCTTTGTAGAAGTAGCTATATTCCATTTATCTACATCAATATAACTCGCTTTACGCTCGAGTATTATAATGCACGCTCATTCCTCAAATTACTCAAAATAGTTCGTGCGTGCACATGATCATGCTGCATAAATAATGCGGCAAATAATAATAATTTCCAAACAATCTCATATAACAGATAATTCACATCGCACGTATTCATCAAAACAATTAGCCACCTAATGTAACACACATCGATCAATTTATGTGTTGTAGGTGAATTTTCCACTTACCTGGTATCCTTAGCCACTTAGCTTATTGTACTGTAAGTCGCCTAACCTCGAACCTTAAATATGGAAACGTTATAAGGTTAGCATATTTTGGTCTAACTATATAATTAGGGTTTTTTTAAAGTGTTTTGAGCTAGGACTAGTTTCGAAATTATAATACTTTGAAAACCCTAACTTCAGTTTTCATGACTTCTGAAATTCTACAGTTTCGAAAATCATTACCTTTAAAATAATATAAATCTCGAAATCTTTATATCATATTTTCTAAGAATCTCGAAATGAAATTTCGATACAAGCTCGAAATCCTTAAACCACATTTTGCATTTCCCTTTCAAATTTCACAACTTCACAAGATCTTATTTCGAAATTCTTAAGGATTTCGAAACACATCTCTCACCCATTTCGAAATCCTATCTCGAGATTCCTAACCACTTTGAAACTAACTCACATAAGCATTTCGACATTCTCTTCGAGATTCATAAAGATTTCGAAACTACTTCACATAAACCTTTCGACATCCTCTTCGAGATTCATAAGGATTTCGAACTTCTTCACCTAAACATTTCAACATCTCTTCGAGTTTCTCTTTCGAGATTCTTAAATACCAGCACTATTCCCATTTCGAAATTCTCCTAATTCACACTAAAAACCTTTCGAAATTCTTACTTATATGAAAACTAGCTTTCGAACATCTTATAATAACACTATTTAAATTTCGAACTTGTTAAAACTTTCGATCAAAACATGATTTACCGAGAACAAGATAAATATCATATAAACTCTAAATGATGTTCATCCGTTTCAAAAATTAAAACCCTAAAGAACATAAGCTTATGTGATTTCCATGCTTTAACTCTTAAACAAGCCAAAACCTAATTAGAAATATTAAAATTATAACAAGAACCCTTACCAAATCCAAGTTGCGTTATGGATACTTTTGCGCTCTTCGTCTCCTTTCTGAACTTGTTCTATGAAAATTTCATCTAACGAATTCTTTCTTTCTATGTTGTTATCTTAAAGCCTTTTAATTAGTATTATTACTTTAGCTTTAGGTTGCTTTCTAATGTTACTTGTAGTTTAGAATTTTTTGACTCATCACGTCTTAATCATAAGTTCAATGATTAAGACATTTACCAAATGTTATTATTTTATCCCTTGTATTAGGGAAGATATTCTGTATACTTTTAGTTATTCTTTATAATAAAATCTCGAGATCTATCTTAGAAGATTTCGAAATCTCTCACAAAGATTTCGAGCCTCTAAACTTCCAAGTTCCCTTAAGAACATTTATCACCTAGGTTTCAAAATTCTCTTTAGTAACAAAGTTTCGAGCTTTTATCCACAAACAATTCGAACTTCCCTACCCATCAACATCCTAATATTTCAAAATTGTCCAAAAGAAACCCTAAGTTTCGAAATTATAATGTTTCTAAATTCTCTTATCAAAATTTCTCACTTAATTCAAAATGCCTCAAGCTCCATATCTAACTTCCAAATAATGTTAGATATCATGTAAGCACAAAATTATATAAATATTGAATATGCAGTCATATAGACACATAATATGCATGCACATTTATTGGCCAGCTTGCTCACGGGACCTGGGTATTACATCTCAATTTCATGGTTACCGACTTACTTTTTCATTTAATATTAAGACTCATTTGAGTCGATTTTATCTTATTCAGTCGCTTTTACTTTGTTCGGCCGTTGAAGTCGATATTGAATCGGTTTCTGAACGAAATTTTTTATTTGGGGGTTGAAGCACGAATTCATTCGATACATAAAAAATTCGTCTTTATTAGTAAGACCCATGATTAACATCTATAAAATTCATTCACTATAGGTAATATGATCAAATTCAGTCGTTTTCATCTATTTTTGGTGTCGTTTGTGATTTTCGTTTTATTCCTCTCGATCCATTACTTGCTACAGAATGTGTTATTGACGACAAATAAGGCGTTACTACCTTTCAGTGATGTGTTACTTCTGAGTCAACATTTGTTTTTATCCATGAGACATTTGTTATTTTTTGCTATTTTATAAGTATTTCTCTTTTACATAATTTAAGGAAAAAGTAATATCCGTTTTTTGCAAGTAATCGGTATAAATTCGAGGTACCCATGAGAAATCGAGATCTATTTTACCTTATTGAGTCAATAACGCCGAGATTTATGCAGGTTTGATATGTTTTTAGTGTCGTTTGTGATTTTCGTTTTATTCCTTTCGATCCATTACTTGTATACAGAATGTGTTATTGACGACAAACAAGGCGTTATTACCTTTCAGTGATGTGTTACGTGTGTGTCAACATTTGTTATGCATAAGTCATTTGTTATTTTTTGCTATAATAATGATTTATGAGGATTAAAGCTGCAAATTATCAATACAAATCATACCCACAATCAAATTAACAATAATTTCAACATGGTCATTAACTTTAATACTTTCGGCTACAATCTCAATGATTTTTGTGATTGATGTTTATCAGTTTTTTCTGTAATTAGCACCATAGGTGCCTGGGTTTGTAAGACTCACCGGACGGCGTCCTCGAGCTCTACTACGATGACGGGTCAGGGTCGGGCCTCCTCGTCTGCTCACGAAGGTCGAGATTATAGGCGGAAATCGAGCTTGAAAATTATCTCGCTCGTTGGAGAAGACGATGGCAAATGTTTATAAATTTTGCATCTGTTAGGGGGTAAATATGTCATATCGCATAGTTTGGGTATTTTCTCTCAGGATTTTGAAAAGTATGTCCTTAATACTAACTGAAACTTTATTGGGGCGTGAACACTATTTAAAATATTAACAGGGCCTGACATGTAATTAAACGTTTTTTTTGGGAATAATTACATGCACAACCTTCTTGTAATTGTCATTGATTTTGTCTTACGTGCCCACTACCCGGTGGGTGTAAGTTTAACTCCATGCAAATTTGACATGTTGTCCACTTAATTCTACTCAATCCATGTTGGTACACCATCGTTAGATTTTCAACATATCATCGAATCACGTGTCAAAAAATCTGAACAAGTTGGGTTATACCCAATTGGGCGGGAGGAGGGGGGATTAGAATAATATAACACTTCCATTAATGAACACAATCCAATGTTCTAACAATGAGATGTGTTTATTCAACTATCAAATGGAGGTACACATATATTTGGTGGCGCGTTCATTTTAGTCGTTTTAAGGTCTCGATACTTGCCTCCTTTCCGCGGTCCGCATGGTAAGAGGGTCTAAAAAACGTTTGAATATTTGATATTCTTAGAAACGAGAATTTGAGTTTTGATAATCTTGGATCTGAGAAAACCCTAGACTATCCATTCCAAAATTGCCACCCATCTCTCTATATGGAGGATGGGGGCGCTCTCTGTTGCTTTAGTTACTGTTTTCTTTCTTTTTGGGTGTTTTCTTAGTTTGGTGTGTTTCAGGTCGTGCTCGAGCCCCGTATGTGAACTGATAAATGCAAAGACAATAGGAGAAACCATGGACCTTGTTCATAGAAGAAGGAGACGTGTTGTGTCGGGAAAGAGGGTTGTGGTGTTGTGCTTCTTGTCTTGATGTATTCTGTATTTTATTTGTTCATGATTCTTCTTATTAGTTGGCCTTTTTAGAGTCTTTGTTCTGTCTGTAAGTCTCCCAGATTAGGGGTTAGTGTATCCCCTTTGTAGGAGTTTTCTCTCCTCTCGTGGTAGTGCAGTATCGAAGAAGACGAGGTTTTGAATCGAAGACGAAAGAAAGTGATTAGCGCATTTGTTTGTGGTTAGCCATGTTATGGAATTTTAGGATAGGATGTAGTATGCTCTTTTTTTCGGAGGAAGAAGGGGCAAAGCCCAAACTAACAAGAAACTAAATGACGGGGTAAGGCGGTCCCAGAATATCACCTAATAGTAAGGGATATAAACTACTAGGAACTCGGTTCAGTTATGAACTCCGAGAGGTTTGAGAGGGGCTTGGCGTGCTAACCATCTGCGCACGAATTGCCCTCTCTATACATGTGACAAACGGCCACTGACCATTCACGATCAACAAGTTCATCGGTGATGTTCACCATAAGTTTTAGGGGAAGTGAGCAACCCGCTTTCCGTGTCAAAATATCGTGAACGGCTACTGACCATTCGCGATCAACAAGTTCCTCGATAATGTTCACCATAGGTTTTAGGGGAAGTGAGCAAGCCACTTTCCTTGTAAAAATATCGTGAACGACTACTGACCATTCGCGATCAACAAGTTCCGCGATGATGTTCACCATAGGTAAGGGGAAGTGAGCAAGCCGCTGTTCGTGTCAAAATATCGTGAACGAGCATTGAGTCGACTTCCACAATGAGTAAGCGACAACCTTTGCTCTGTGCTAAATGGAAACCAGTTAGAACGCACCATAACTCAGCCATCACCGAGGTACAAAAACCTATTATGCATAAATCCTGCAATACAATTCCCATTCTCATCATGAATGAGACCACCTGCACTAGCTATACCAGGGTTACCACGAGCTACACCGTCCGTGTTAAGCTTAAGAAATTGGGGTGACGGTTTTTTCCACCTTATAAAAGTCCATGATCGGCTTTGATTAGGAAGCATGTTCAGGTGGAGACTCCAAGATCATGAGAAAGAATCCGCCGTTCGACGATGACTAAAAGATGTAGTATGCTCTTTAGTTCTTCTCGTTTAACCTTTTAATCTTGTTTTGTTTCCGTTTGAATTCAATTTTCTCTATATGAGAGCTTTATTCATTCTACATGGTCAAATCTTACCGGAGCTTTATTCAAACGGCCAATAATATCCAGCTAATCCTAGGAAACTCCGTACTTCTCCCACATTTTTAGGGCTTTCCCACTTGATCACTGCTTCGATTTTGCTGTAGTCGACTTGAATACCGTTGTCGAAACTACATGCCCAAAACCACATGGTTTAGCCAGAATTCGCACTTTGACAGTTTCACATATAACTTCTTTTCTTGCAAGGTCTGAAGTACAATCCTCAGATGTTGTTCGTGCTCTTCTTTGACTTGGAGTATACCAGGATATCGTCAATAAAGACGATCACAAACTAATCTAGATAAGGTCGGAAGACGACATTCATTAACGCCATAAAGACTTCAGGGGCATTCGTCAATCCAAAGGGAATAATTAGGAATTCATAATGCCCATAGCTTGTCCTAAAGGCTGTCTTTGGAATATCACTTTCTGCGATCTTCAATTGGTGGTATCCCTTGGGTCAATTTTCGAAAAGACCTTAGAACCTTGCATTTGATCAAATAGATCATCATCCGATGTAGCGGGTATTTGTTTTGCACTGTTACCTTGTTCAATTGCCGATAATCATACTGTCTGGGGCTGGGTCATACTGTCTGGAACAGTTTCTCACCATTCATATGTGTGTTCCTGTAAGAGTGAGACCGCATAATTGAACTTCTCTTCAGGGGTGCATTGCATCCTATTAAATATCCTTTCGGTCCTTTTCGACCATGTTTCCGCTTCAGCAGGGTCCGTCGTGTCCATAAAATTCACAGCTCCCATTTCCTTCATTTGTCGTACCGTCGTCCTCAGGGAATTATTAGCGGTTTTCATATTTGTACCGTCTTATGTGATGAGTGTTGGGAAACACCAGATTATGTAGAATCCAAGTCCTCGTAAGCTAGTTAGTCAATAAATTTGTGTGCACGATTTATGCCTATCTGATTATATGAATTTTGTGCTTATGTGATTATGTGATGTCTAACTTAGGGATTTTACGAAAATAAAGAACAAGGAAAAATGAGGTAATAGTGTTAGTAAGGATAGAAATTTGCGCTATGGCTATCACTTGGGCTAGAATTGTAAACTTGGGCCCAAGCCCATTAGAGATAGATTTTTTGAAACAAGCTTCCTTAAATGATGGGAAACTCACGCCACATTAGTCCCATCACCACACCTATGTTAGCTGAAAAATTTTATCTAACACCCAAATTCACTTATCACACTAAAAGATGCCATTTAGAGAGAGAGAAGGAGAACTCGAACTCCAAACTTAGAGCCTAAGTCATACGCTAGAAATGAAGATTCATTACAAAGATCTCATACCTTCTTTCAGGTTTTTATGTATGCTTAGGATGTTAGAACACTAAAAATAGGCACAAGCTCGTATGTTGTTCTCGATTTCAGATTTTAGGGTTTTAAAGCTCTTTTCATATCCAACGCGTTCTTGAGATAAGTACCCTTTAGATCGAAATTTTAGAAGCTTCATGGGTTCAAGATATGTTTTTGCACGATGAGGTTGCGAAGGGTATACCTCGCGAACTTCAGTTCGCGAACCCTTGGTTGAAAAAGGGATTGTGAACTCTAAGTGTGTACATGCGTGAGTTCGTGAAGTGATGGAAGGCTTCACGAACTAGACAAGTCGCGAACTCCATTTCATGAACTCCATACAAGTCACGACCTAAATGAAGTTCCAAGGAATTCACAAAGATGGATAGTTCGCGAACTATGGGAGGTTGGCGAATTCATGGAGATTGGCGAATCAAGAACTTCACATGTCATGGCCACTTCGCGGATCCACAAGAAGTTCTACTTCGCGAATTGGTACGGCGCCAAGCACTTCGCGAATCCATGGAAACTTGGCAAATCGCAGAAGCCGCGAACTAGGTTTCGCAAATTCATGAGGCACTTCACGAATGGGTCGAGCTTGGCGAATTAAGTACTTCGCGAACAGTATAAGTTTCATGAGTTAGGGCCTTTCACGTGTTATAAGTTTCACGAACCCTAAGAGGTTCGCGAACTAAGTTAGCGAAGTCCATGCATTTGGTATTTTGCGAATCACGCAAAGCATCTCGCGAACTAGATTAAGAACTTGGCGAATCTATCAGGAGATTCGCGAACTACAAGCCGAGAGGAACATTTGGCGAATTTAGAAGGAAGGGTAACAGGGTTTGGGAAACGTTTGCGCATAGGGATTTTCGTGAATTCGGGTGCCTCGTGAACGACATTTGGTGAACTAGGGTTTTCACGGGTAAATCGATTTGCGAGCCAACTTAAGGCTTAGATAGTTCGCGAAGTAGGGAAGTTTGCGAAATGTGATAGTAAACTTGGCGTGATGGACTTCGCGAAACTAGTGAGCAATTCGCGAACTAAGAAAGAAGTGTTTGTTTGGCGAGTTGTGGGTGTGTGGAATTTAATGAATTGTAAGTTAAGCTAAACACTTCATGAACTTAGGAATGTTTCACGAATTGAGAGGGGTTCGCGGAACGCTGGTGTAGTATATACCTTGCAATTGCGATAAACTTGAAGTTGTTTAACGAAGTAAAGGTATTTCGCGAGTCATGAATTTTCACGAATTTAAATTAATAATTACCTTTCAAATGCAACGTTAAAATAATACTTCGACACTTAAGAAATTCGAGACCTTAGCTAGCCAAATAATTTAGATAGGATACTGATCTAATTATTATTGTGCTAAGGTCGACATCTAGGAGTCCCACCAGATCAGGTAGCAGTTAATCCACGGACGACAAGTAAGTGGAAATTCACCTACGACACATAACATGTTTGTTTGTGCCTAACTTATGTGACTATGCGAATTAGTGCTTACGTGCTTATATGAATTATGTGACGTGGTTATGATATGATTACGGTAAGCATTATGGAATTAATGCATGATCCATATGCACGAGCATGCACGAAACACTTGGGGTTATACGATAGTAATCGTGCATGATTTATGGCGCAAAAAGCGAATGATAATTGCCGAGGTGGGCAATTGGTAATAAGTTATAAGTAAAGTGAGGGGCGGGTTCTAGGGCACCGAGACAGCGTTGATGCGCCGTTGGCGACGTTTATGCGTCGCCAGTATACGAACGATGTTGATGCGTCGGGGGATTATCATGATTATGTTGATGCCCTTACATCCATGATAGCGTGGTTGGGTTGATGCCCTCATGCTTGGGCTGATGCTCGTGGTTGGACTAGAGCTCTTCAAGGTGTATGCCTGGGTAAAAGCCTACTGGGGCGCTGAGTGAACGTAGTATGATATTTCAATGCATTGGCGAGGATGCCTTGCGGGGGATTTATCACGTGCACTGTCATGCATAATTTCTACTTACTGAGCATATCACTCATCTCTTACGTTATGTGTTGTAGGTGTGAGCGACCACGGTACGTGATCGCTTAGGTGGCAAGGCAATCTTTTGACGCTTCCAGCGGCTTTTGGGAGGTGGTGTGTGCATGGGTGACGACCTGTGAGGCCGGGCGCATAGATTTCCTTTTTTAGAGCATGTATACGCTTCCATGTAATTAGAATTAGAAATATTCTTTGGACATGTGAAGAATGATTTCCCTTACATAAATGGAAAAATTTCTTACGCATTTTCGCATCTTTTTAAGTTAATACATTGTTAGGCACATAAGACAACAATAGAATAGGTAGCGAGAGGTAGGGTCATTATAGATTATCCCCGAGATTTTAAATTTTATGGCGACTCCCGTTTCTCGGAATTTCTCGGATTAACACAAACAGTAATATCGTCGAGGGGTTCGGCGAGTAGTTTGGAGAACCAAAATGGAAATAGGACGGTGGTCGAGGATTGCGGAAAAATTCGTCACGAAGATCCTTTTCGGGGGTCATGTTCGATCGTCTCCCGTGGATAGCTAGGAAGCTGATCGAGAATTCGCCCGACGTAGAGAGAGAGCTCCAAGCTTTTCTTTTTGATGTGTGTGTGACTTGTTCTCTTTGTTTTTATGAGTAAATTTCGTCCTACCCTTCTATATAAGGTGCGTGGTTGAGCTTTTTACTGCCATATTAGAAGATCTTATCTTTCAAATATTCAACTTACAAAATCTTTCAAAAAGAATCTTTAGCTTAATCATGCAATTTAATTCCAAATTAATTTTAAAATATCCTACAATATCTAATATGTTATTTTCGAAAATCTCATGAGGTGAAATTCCCAATTCGCCCCTCTTAGTAAGTTACGGTATAACACCATTTATACCGGCGGAAATAAATATTTATTTTAATTATCAAATAGTTCTCACACACAAATTAATTTTGGGCCAAGCCTAAATTAAATATATTAAATTTTGCCAAGCCCAAATTTAATTTTGGGCCGAGCCCATTTGCGACTCTAGGTCCAATCTCTCTTTAATTTGACCCGTACTTAATGATCCTTTTTAAGTCCGACTCCACTGGTTCATCTCAACTCGGCATTGGGAGGAATCCAAGAGCTCGGTAAGCACCTAGCTAATCTTGCAGTACCGAGCCGACCCCGAGTCGAGTTCGAATTAGAAATTCACGAACGACTATGGATTATAGCCATATGATAAACCCTTCACATGTAATGTCAAACAAACAGGACTCGACTCTACGATGAATCATAACAGGCAAGAAACTACCCTCGATATCCAAGTAAGTCAGTTTCAATGCTTTGGCCAAAGACTTTGCAATTTTTCATCCCCGAAACTCTCATAGGACACGTATCTCTTCGAGACCGTGAATCCCGCTCAGTGATCAGGTTGACATCATGCCCCGTTGTCAAGACTGCACGTCTCCGCCGGCTCTAGCAAAAGCACGTTGACCCTAGCAAAGCAAGTGGAAGGTTAGGACCCCGAGGCCAACTCCAACATTGACCCTTTCTGTCTAAGGTTCATGTATGCTACTATAGTCAGTCGATTCAATCTTTTGACATTCCCAGCATGTGATCGATTCAACTAGGAGTCAGTGTCCAAATACAGACAATCCCTGATTCGTCTTGTATCAATGTCACGAGCTCACACTCCCCTGAGTGAGCGACTGGTACAGTCACATCGGACTCGTCGACATATCAAGTTTATGTGATCAATACGATCACCCTACCGGAGATATTAACTTGTGGAGTAGTTTAACCTCAGAGAGTAATAGTCTATCGATGTCCCCTCTCTGCCAATCAGAATCCATAAGTAAACTCTGATGTTTGGGTTTTATTCAATTTATCTTCTTAAACAGAATGCCTTATAAGAAATATGATAAGAAGAATAATATGCTTTTATCAATCGAAATGTCATACAATCGAGATATAAAAATTAATTGTGAATACTACATTGATTAAATAGCCCATATTCATCTAATCCTCGAATATCAGCATTCCGAGGTCATATTCCCATAATCTCCCACTTGCACTCAATGCCACGTACTATGATATTTTAACCCCATCTTCTCAATATGTTTATCAAGTACTGCCTGCAATAGCGACTTGGTGAGTGGGTCAACCACGTTCTCTGGGGACGCGACTCTCTTCACGGCTATGTAGCCATTCTCAATGAATCCACGTACCACGTGGTATTTTCTCTCTATGTGTTCGGACCGACTGTGAGCTCGGGGTCCCTTGGCCTGTGTGATAGCGCCGTTACTGTCACACCACAATGGCAACAGTCTATCCACAATGCTCGGGACCACTTGGAGATCTTCCAAGAACTTCTTCATCCAAACACCCTCCTTAGCTGCCTCAGAGGCCGCTATATATTCTGCTTCAGTGGTGGAATCAGCGGTCGTGCTTTGCTTATCGCTTCTCCAAGAGACAGCGCCACCATTAATCGTAAAGACAAAACTCGAGGTGGATTTTCGGTCGTCCACGTCCGACTGGAAGTCCGAGTTTGTAAATCCCTCCATTTGTAATTCTCCAATGCCGTAAACCAATATCAAGTCTTTAGTCCGTCAAGACACTTCAAGATATTCTTTACGGCCATCCAATGTTCTCTGCCAGGGTTAGCATGAAATTTACTTACTATACTCACAACATATGATATGTCGGGTCGCGTGCAAAGTATCGCGTACATCAGGCTACCGACTGCGGAGGCATAAGGAACTACAATCATCTCCTTTTGATATTTCTTACTTTGAGGTGACATAGACTTGGAGAGATGAATCCCATGCCACACCGGCAAGAAACCTTTCTTAGATTCGTCCATCTTAACCCGTTTAAGGACCTTTTCTAAGTAAAGGGCTTGGGAGAGTCCTAACATTCGATTCGGTCTGTCTCTATGCAGTCGAATTCCCAAAATGTAGGCAGCTTCTCCTAAGTCTTTCATGGAGAATTCGGTTGAAAGCCAAGCTTTCACCTCTGAGAGCATTCCTATGTCGTTTCCTATCAAAAGGATGCCATCCACGTACAATACGAGAAATGACACTTTGCTCCCACTACTACTCTTATAGACGCACGGCTTATCTTCGTTCTTAATGAATCCGTGGATGCTAACCACTTCATCGAACCGAAGATTCTAGGTCATGGATGTTTACTTTAGTCCATAAATAGATTGATTAAGCTTGCACACCTTATGAGAATCCCCTTGAGATGTAAAACGTTTGGGCTCTTCCATGTAGATTTCCTCCTAGCGGTATCTGTTTAGGAAAGCGGTTTTGACATCCATTTGCCATATCTCATAATCGTAGTATGCTACTATGGCTAACAAGATTCTAATGGACTTTAACATCTTAAGTGGTGAGAAGGTTTCCTCATAGTCAATGCCCTCTTTCTGACTATAACCTTTCGCCAGAAGCCTAGCTTTGTACGTGTGATCCAATCTTTCGTTTGTAGATCCATTTACAACCGATCGGTCTGACCCGGAAGGTCTACAAATGTCCAAACCTGGTTTGCATGCATTGAGTCCATTTATGCTTTCATAGCATCGAGCCATTTGATCGAGTCAATGTCAGCATTGCCTGGTACTAAGTAGTGCGATTGTCCCCGACGAGCCCGTATGTCGCAGCATCCCCCTACTCGACATGTACAATACCGTATCTCTCAAGCATACGAGGACCTCTACTCGACCTATGCAATTTGGGTTGCATCTCTGGTTGTACCTCATCGACCATTGATGATGGCAACACTGGAGTCGTCTCGTCCTCTTCTCTAAGAATTACTTTTCTTCCTACACCATAATTTCGAACGAACTCCTCTTCGAGGAAATGCGCGTGCAGTGCCACGATGACCCTCTGCTCATCGGGAAAGTAGAAGGAGTACCCCATGGAGTCCTCAGGGTAACCTACGAAATGTCCTTTCTTGGATATCGATCCTAGTTTGTCCGTTTGCAACTCTTTCACGAAAGCGGCGCAACCCCAAACCTTAATGTGATTTAAGCTTGCCTTACGACCATTCCAAATCTCGTAGGGATCTTATCCACAGACTTTGAAGGGATTATATTCAAAATATATGCGGCTGTCTCTAAGGCGTATCCCCATAGTGAAATGGGGAGGTCTGTGTAACTCAGCATGCATCGAACCTTTTCCAAAAGCGTTCGATTCCTCCATTCGGGAATGCCATTCAATTGCGGCATTCCTGGCAGATTGGACTGTGCGATGATTCCACTTTCTCTAAGAAAATCATCGTACTCGAGACTCATGTACTAGCCACCTTGATCTGATCGGACGGCTTTGACAAGTTTCCTAGTTTGCTTTTCCACTAAAATCTATGCTCCTTGAACAACTCAGGAGCATCCCACTTGTGTCTCATCAAATAGACTTTTCCATAGTGCGAGCATCCCACTAGCCGAAACACAATGCCCGCTGCCAAGCTTGATCAGAATCTCTCGCTCTTTCTACTTCGTACCAGACCCTGGTTCAAAACACATACGTGGGCACTAGCCCCCTAGTCTAGAATCCATGAAGTAGAATACACAGTTAAGGAATAATTCGCTTCAGAAACGATTTCCATACATGAAGCGTCTAACAACTCAATTTAGGGCAGTCCCTCTTCCAGTGACCCAATAGCTGGCAATGAAGGCACTTATCCGGTGGCTTCGGAACCCTTTGTCCGACGTCCCCATGCGCCTTTCCCTTCTTGGCAATTCTTCCTTGAGGTTTATGCTTGCTAGACTTCTTCTTCTTCGGGCTCTTAGACCTAGAAGTCGTTGCATCAAACGCTACCTGGTTCTCGCGCACAATCATGTTCTCACGTGTGCGTTGCAGCTCGGTATTCATCGAAGCAAGCATGTATGCCTTAACATTTTCCCATGGTCCGACCATTCGGCAAAAGTGAGATGCGTTTCCTCGTCATTCTCATCATCGGCAGATGGCTGCATAATGGGGTTATCGAGGATATACTCCAGTTTTTCCATCTTGAGGACAATCCTCAAATTTTGAATCCAGTCAATGTAGTTTGGTCCAACCAATTGGTGCGTGTCCAAGAACATCATTAAAGGATTTGTCCTGATTAAATGTAGGGTGAAAATATTAGCTGCCGAGATTTTTAAAGATTGAATTAGGATCATGTAATATTCGCCAACAAAAATTCAGGACTTTGACATTCGTGTGACTCCCACTATTTTCCTCGAAATCCATTCTCCCAACTTGGAATTTCGGAGACCTCGTTAAAAGCCTCATAGTGGCATTGAGTTCCCCGCATCGATTAGACGTCCCTCAACCTAACAGTTTGTTGGTTCGTCCTAACCGATCGGAGCCGTGTCCCACACGAATTTATCTAATAATTGTTTCAACGTAGTTTTCTACAGCTAGGAACCCTCATGGTAACCCTCCATATCGGGTATGACTGCCTAAGTGCAACCTATCCAAACATCCGGCTCAATCCTCACACTTAAAAATTCTGCCCTTAGGATAACACTTTATTAGGCCAAGTGTGTTTGCGGAGTGGCGTAGTCCAACACGCATATGAGGATCCACTCGGCAGAGGCGAATGCAAGGTCGCCGATAACTCGAAACAAACCCGGCCTACCCCTCTGCCGTTGACTCTCAGACCTGGTAAAAGACAGAGATCTAATCCCCTTACTCACTTAGTATATCTTCCAACGAGAGAATGTTCACTTAATCACGAAAAAGACTAGCATGCACATAACCTAGTTTATATCATAAAAATCTCTTTCGGCTATCATGCATGCAATACACAGATCATGCAAAGTTACGTATCAAAACTATCATGCATGGAATCTAGTTCAAAAGATCATGCATCGTCATATATCAAAACTCACATGCATGGAACCTAGTTCAAAAGAACATGCATCGTTACGTATGAAAATAACATGCATATAACCTAGTTAGAATTTTCTGAAAATCGGATATTTTATCTATAACGTTATTATCCTAGGCGTGTTATCGACAAATTTCTTTCTAAAATACGAATCCATATTTGGGCCTTATTTGGGCCTGGACCAAGCCAAGCCCATTAGGATTTTTGGGCCCACAGTTGGGCCGGGCCCAAACCCAAGCCCATTAAGGTACTTGGCCCCTTAGTTTGTACCGAGCCAAGCCCAAGCCCATTAGGGTTCCATAATAGGCCTAGCCCTAACACTAAGCCCGTTAGTGCAAATTTGGTGCGCAACTGATCCGAAAAAGCCGTCATCAACAAATTCAAAATAAGGTCAATTTTTCGTCAGATTTACCCGGGACCCACAAGACTCATCGCAGCTGGGCTGCTCCAACGTCCACCACCACACGCACGATGTCTCCACGGAGCAAAGTCACAGATGACCGCACTCCGATCAGCGTAAGAACCGCCGCCGAAAGCGCACCAACGCGCGCTACACGATGTAGCGCCGTGGTGGCGGGGTTCGGCCAGAATGGCCAAACCTGGTTCGTGTCGCCGACAGCTCCACCAAGTGGGTGTTGTCGCAACATAGGTTGATCGCCGTTGAAGCCGCATCTTTCAGTCGCTGCGCGTTTCACGAGCGGTCGCAATGGCTATGTCGCCTCGACTGCTGTTCCGTTGTCGTGTCCCAGCCGCATCGAACCAGCTGTGCCACGTCATTGCTTTTGCATCTCCGGATGCTTCATCGCCGACGGGAGTCGCAACCAGGGGCCACATCTCAACCGCAGAGCGTTGCGACGTTCGTCGCTTCTCGTGCGCGCACGTGCGTGACAATCACACGTGTGCTTTTCCGATCCAATCGGTCCAATGATTCAGTCACGCCTCATCCATGAACCGAGTCTAAGCTCTGATACCACTATTGGGAAATGCCAGATTATCCTCGGGATTTTAAAATTTTCCGACGATTCCCGTTTCCAGGAATTGCTCGAATTAACACAAATAGTAATAACGTCGAGGAGGTTCGTCAACCTGTAGTTTGAAGACCGAAATGGAAATAGGACGGCGGTCGAGGATGGTGGAAAGATTCGTCACGACGATCCTTTTCGGGGGTCACGTTCGATCGTCCCCCGTGGATAGCCAGAGAAGTCGATCGAGATTTCGCACGGCGAAGAGAGGAGCTCCAAGCTTTTCTTTTTGATGTGTGTGTGACTTGTTCTCTTTGTTTTTATGAGAAAATTTCATCCTACCCCTTCTATATAAGGTGGGTGGTTGAGCTTTTTACTGCCATATCTTAAAAGATCTTATCTTTCAAATACTCAACTTACAAAACCTTTCAAAAAGAATCTTTATCATATTTCGAAAATCATGCTATTTAATTCCAAATTAATTTTAAAAAAAAAAATCCTACCATATCTAATATGTTATTTTCAAAAATCTCATGAGGTGAAATTCCCAATTCGCCCCTCTTAGTAAGTTACGGTATAACACCATTTATACCGGCGGAAATAAATATTTATTTAAATTATCAAATAAAATAAACATTCTCACACACAATATTAATTTCGGCCCAAGCCTAAATTAAATATATTAATTCGGCGAAGCCCAAATTTAATTGTCGGCAGACCCATGTGCGACTCTAAGTCCAATGCTCTTTAATTCTACCTGTACTTAGTGATCCTTTTTATGTCCGACTCCTCTGGTTCGTCTCAACTCGGCATTGGTAGGAAGCCAAGAGCTCGGTAAGCGCCTAGCTAATTTTGCAGTACTGAGTCGAGCCCGAGTCGAGTTCGAATTCGAAATTCCCGAACGACTATAGATTATCGCCATACGTATAAACCCTTCCCATGTGTCCCGGTCGAGTGATAGTCATGTAATGTCAAACTAACAGGACTCGACTCCATGATGAATCGTCACAGGCAAAATTATGAAACTACCCACCATATCCAAGTGAGTCAGTTTCAATGCTTTGGCCAAAGACTTCGCAATTTTTTGTCCCCGAAACTCTCATAGGATATATCTCTTTCGAGACCTTGAATCCCGCTCGGTGATTAGGTTGCAAGACCGAACACTACGCCCCGACTCTTGAAAAAGCACGTTGAGCCTAGCAAAGCTAGTGGAAGGTCTGGACCCCGAGGCCAACTCCAACGTTGACCCTTTTGGTCTAAGGTTCACGTATGCTACAATAGACAGTCGACTCGATCTTTGACATTCCCAGCATTAGTCAGTCGACTGCAATATTAGCTAGACGCAATTGAACCATCCTTCTTAATTGTGATTGTCTTACACGAGAAATCTGTGAAATAAGGAAGTTGTTTACACATAACTCACCTGAGACGATTCGATCGATAAAAATATGAATATGATCTTTGCATATTTTGACGTTGATGCGTTTATGAAACTGGGAGTGCCAAAACTGGGAAAAATCGAAATCCAGTTTATAAGAACTTGATTTGGAACGACGATGAATGATGGTGTAATATTATTTTTTGGATTTTAGAGGATTGGAATCGATTTTCATTTCTCGACCCATGATCTTCGTTAGACGTGGCTTGGTATATTTGGTCAAGGGTTTCTTTTCCTAATTTCTTGTTATGACAGGATTTTAACTCCGTTTGTATCATCAATAATAAATAGACGTGTCATAATCTTGGAATTGGAATAGGTGATTGGAAGATCCATTTGGCACAGACGATCCCAGCGCTGAATGCGGTACTACATAATAAATACGTAAAATACTGCAACATAACGATAATAAGTACTACAATTTCATTAAAATGGTACTACAAATGGAGTAACAATTGTACTATAAACGCAACAAAAAGTGAGCAAGATTAGAAGTCGTGGAAATATAAAATTATTATGACATACCTCAAAAGAGTGTCACATATCAGAGATTTCAGGCGTGTCAGAGTCCGATGTGTCAGAGGTTGCCTGATGTCTCAGATTTGTCAGTTAATTTATGATTGTGGAGGTTGAATAATTTTGGGACGACATCGTAATTATATTTGGTACTATATACAGACTTAATTAGGTACTGTAACATGGTCAAATAAGGTACAATATCGTTCACAAATATGTACTCCATATCTGAGTTATCGTTTTTCGTCTCAATTTGAACTATTTACGATGAGAAACCATTTTATCATACACATAGCTGATATATGTTTTTCACTTCGAAGTACGTGTGGTTTCTTGGATGAACGTTTCACTATTTTATAATTTGAAATCTAATCTCCAAAGTAAGTGTGGTTTCTTGGATGAACGTTTCACTGTATTGTTTGGAATTCTACACCTTCAATTCATAATTTTGAATACGATGCTTGGTTTTACGTTTTTGATGGTTTAACCCTAGACACATGGTTTTGTATTCTAACATAAGATACTAAATGCTTACAACAACATAAAAGCAAGCGGTACCTCGATACGCCTTGATGTGGTGCAATGAAAAAGTACAAAAAAGTACGTTAACGTGACGAGATATGGTATCAAGATAACAAAGGATGTGGTATCGTATAATGACGGTCCGTTTATGATCTACAAACATTCATTTATTACCTTAAACCAATATATTTAGACTAAACATATATAAATAAATTATATTTGATATAGACATCATATTCGAAAACATAATTTGAAGGTTTCAAATATTCAAAATACTTAGCAAAAGGTTCTTACCATATACCATCTGCTATATCGAAGCTTGGGTTAAACTACAAACTCATGAGTTCGAGGATTAATCTTTCAAATAAAACGTACAAAGATTTACACTAAATTGGTTTTGCTTTGAAACTAATTTTGAATTGCGACAAAAAACACTTATCCTAATATAGTATCAAATTTGTGATTGGTATGGAGATTATCCGACAAAAAACATCTAGCATTATCTGGCATAAAGATTAGCTGACACGTTGGAGTTTTTTGGAGATATGTTTGGAACTGTTTTTTATCTTACACGGTTTCTAATATGTGGTACCAATTTTGATGTATTTGCAGTATCATTGTCACTATGATTATAGTACAATTTTAACGTGGTTGTAATACCTTTTATAAACATGTGGTATTTACCCAAAAGAACATCCATATCAATAAAGGATAAGCAGAGGGTGTTTAGGCCTGATCATGCATAGTTGCTCCTCATGGTATGTTAGGGGTCTTAATGCCCCTGCCAAACAGAGAGAGGTGGCTCTCTTCTGTTGTAAATACAGAATATACATCATGTGTCTGTTGGAAACAAAACTCAAGAAGGCAGTAGTAAAGGAATCTATGAATAAAGCCTTCGAAGGCTGGGAAGTTTACCATAACCCAAATAGTCATCCTAATGGGAGAATTGTGGTGGTGTGGAGAGGAGGGAATGACTTGGAACTTATCTCCCAATCTGATCAGTTTATGCATTTCAAGGTCCTAAATGAGAACTCCTTGGTCACATACCTCACGTGTGTATATGGACATAATGAGCTTGGGGCTAGGGGACAAATGTGGGAAACTTTGGCACAGATTGGAGGATCCTTACATGACCCATGGATGGTCTGGGGTGATTTCAATAACATCAGGGGCTTTGAGGACAGATTGGGTGGTTCTGCCATCACTACTGCTGAATTTCAAGGTTTTAACCAATTTCTCCATGACTGTCAGCTAGAGGAAATAAGAATACGAGGCTGTCAGTTCACTTTGTCCAACAAACAGAGTTAGGAGAGTAGAATTTGGAGCAGAATCGATTGGGCATTTGCAAATCAAGCCTGGAGGTCAAAGTTTTTTGAGCATATGGCAGAGTTTCTTAATGAGGGAATTTCAGACCATACCCCTATTTTGCTCAGGAACTTAGGCAGGCCTCAACCCCTGCGGAGGGCCTTCAAATACTTTAACATGTGGAGTTTGGACCCTGAGTTCCAGCCTATAGTTCAGGCATCTTGGCTCAGCTCCACTGGTTCAGCTATGCGAAGTGTATGTGAGAACCTATCAAGGTTACAGGCCCCGTTGAAGACTCTGAACAGAACTAAATTTGCTGATATCAGTGCAAAAACTGAAGTAGTCAGGAAACAGGTAGAGGACATCCAAACTGCACTCCACACAGATCCTCTAAATCCTGAGATGTTAGACAAGGAGAGTGCGACTAGAACTGAATTTGAATTTTCGTATACGGATAATGACAAATGCTTACGGCAGAAAGCCAAAGTCAGATGGCTAGACAAGGGGGATCGAAACACAGCATACTTTCATGCAAGAATCAACCAACGAGTATACACTAATAGGATACTATCCATTACTACACTTGATGGGGATACACTCTCTGAACCAGGGCAGTTCACCAACATTTCTCTGAATATTTTCAGGCAGTGCTAGGACAGGATCATAGGAATACACAAGGCCTGGACCAAACTGTAGCAGTAGAGGGCTATACTTCTGGAAGATTAGTTGGCACTGTTGCAGCCTTTTCATAGAGCTGACGTATGGGAGACAATGGCAAGCATTCATGAGGAAGTGGCTCCGGGACCAGTGGTTTTGGGAGTCTGTTCTTCAAGAAGGCCTGGGGCACGGTGGGTGAACAAGTAACAGATGCAATTTTGTACTTCTTCTAAACAGGTAAACTGCTACCGAGAATCAATAGAACAGTGCTGTGCCTCATACCTAAAGTGGCTTCCCCAAATACAACCCTCTATTATAGACCGATAGCTTGTTGCAACACCATATACAAATTTATAGCTAAGATGCTATGTAGCAGATTGAAACCCCTCTTTCCGAAGTTGATTAATGAAAACCAAAGCGCTTTTGTGCAAGGGAGATCAATTGTGCACAATATACTCCTCTGTCAAGATATGATTAGACTTTATAACATGCAAAATGCTTCAGCTAGGGCCCTCATGAAAGTCGACATCAGAAAAGCATATGATTCACTCAACTGGGATTTATTGAAGGAGTGGCTTTGCTTGCTAAAGTTTCCCATGAAGTTTGTTAAGTGGATCATGGCTTGTGTCTCCACTGTGACTTACTCTATTTCCATCAATGGCTCTCTCACTGGGGTTATAGAAGGAGCTCGAGGGCTGAGACAAGGGGATCCAGTCTCACCTCTGCTAGCTATGGAGTATTTGTCTAGGAAGTTGGTCCAGGCCACAAGGGATCCTAGATTCAGGTTTCATCCCAGCTGTAAACCTCTCAAACTGGTTAACTTGTGCTTTATAGATGTTCTGATGATCTTCTGCAAGGGCACTAGAGGATCTGTCACAGTAATTAAGGAAGTCCTCGATCATTTCCAAGCTGTCTCAGGTCTGGTAGCCAATCAGCAGAAATCAAGTCTATATGTGGCTGGTACATCGTGTGCAACTGCTGCCCAAGTTGCTCAGCTCACTGGTTTCCCACTAGGTCAATACCCTATGAGATATCTCGGTGTCCCAATATCCCCTACCAAATGGAATAAAAGCGTATGTTAGTCCCTGGTGGAGAAGATCTCACTGGGCTGCATTGGTGGGCAACTAGGAACCTCTCATATGCTGGAAGATTGTGTTTGATTAACTCAGTTTTGTTGGCAACACACGGTTTCTGGGGTCCATCTTCCTTCTTCCTAAAGCAGTCTCGAAGGAGGTTGATCGGATCTGTAGAGAGTTTCTTTGGGGTAGGAAAACACATGGTAGATGTATTCCTCTTATCAGTTGGGAGAGAGTTTGCAGGCATAGAAGTAAAGGTGGACTAAATGTTAGGGATTGTGTCACCTGGAACCTTGTGCTTGCGGGTAAGCAAATTTGGGACATTACCATGAAAGTTGATTCTTTATGGATAAAGTGGATCAATGTGATTTACTTAAAAGGTGCAACATTCTGGGACTTCACACCAGCCGCGGACTCAAGTTGGCATTGGAGGAAGCTCAATTGCCTTAAGGAAAGATTTAGGTCGGGATATGTGGGTAACAGATGGACACCGGCGATAGATGGTAAATATTCTGTACTCAGTGGCTATGTATGGCTCAAAGGAACTCTATCAGCATTCCCTTGTTGTAATGCTGCTTGGAATAGGGTGAATATCCCTAAACAATCTTTCGTTCTTTGGCTAATTTTGCAAAAAAGGGTCCTCACATCAGACAGATTGCAAGCTTTGGGTATGGCTATTGATAACAGCAGTTGCAGATTGTGTGGGGAGGCTAGTGAATCTCTGGAACATCTGTTTCTGTAATGTCCTTTTAGTCAGCAAGTGATTGGGAGGGTAAATGCTTGGTTGATTGTTGTAGTTATGCTCAAGACATTTGAGGACCTTACCTGTTGGATGTTAGATATGAGCAGGAAAAGGAGTGTGCAGCATGGTATAGTAGTTGCTTGTTATACTTCCTCTTTATACCAGATTTGGTGTGAATGGAACCAAAAGCTACATGGGTGTGGTGTGAAGGAGGTGCAACAGATTAGCCTCATGATCGAACAAGAAATGAAAAGGCGACTTCAGTCCTTCAGGCATAGGAAAAGATTTGCTATGTCAGTTTTGTTTCAAAGTCTTAGTTTGCAACCTGTGGTTTAGTGCTTATATGTAATAGATGTGATGTACACTGGACAGAAGCATAGTTCGTGGTAAATGGAAAATTCCTTCTACGAAAAAAAATAATAAAGGGATTCCATAAATATTAAAAAAAATCTTACAAAAATAACAAATACAACTAAAATATGGAACCCTTGGATCAATAAAAAGACTAAAAAGCATCAGTATCGTATTTTTTTTTTTATTGTAATATATAAGCTCTCTCCACAAAACATAATGTATTCCTTGGACAATCAGTGAGTTTGTTATACCATTGAGAGTGTAGCGTTTATTTCATCATTCCTATGTTTCGATGCTAACCTGCAAGAAACAATATTTAACAGGGGTTTTTAAGAAAATGGCCTTTGACTGGGGTCAACTTTAAAAAATAGCCTTTGACATGGCAACGTTAAAAAGTAGCATTCAGTTTAAGTGTATTTTCGTCTTTCTACAGGGTGTCTTTTTTTAAAAATGCGGGGTCCCTTGCTACATAGCACGGGTCCCTTAAGCAGTGGACCTAGGCATGCTACCAGGAGACCCGCCCATGCTGTGCAGCAAATGGGCGGGTCCCCTGCTAGCTGCACGGGGACCCGTGCTACCTGCCATGCATGGGCGGGTCTCCTGCTGCAGTAGGCACAAAAGACCCGCCCATGCTGCAGGAGACACCGCGCATGCTAACATGAGACCCGCCCATGCTCCAGTCACATGAGACCCGCCCATGCTGCAGGGGATCCGCGCATGCTAGCAGGGGACACGCCCATTTGATGCACGACCTACTACTTGAACGTCTTACTACACAACCATTGGACTACACCCCACCCACCCTAACGCGGTCCCGATTTAACATATTGGTGGTTTACTGTGGGACCCGATTAGTAAGGGCATTAAAGTCATTTTACATTTGTACGCTATTTCTTAACGTTGACCATGTCAAAGGCCATTTTTTAAAAAGACCCGATTTCACATTGCATTGGGATCGAACGACATCACGGATCGATCAACATAGATAAAACAAAGAAAAAAAATTGAATTATTAACTACAGAAAAAAAGGATTCACATGTCCTGCACGTACATATTTTTAAAGGCTTAAATAAACTTGCCGTACCTATTATACATATATTGTTGTAGAATAACAATTTAGTTGGGCTTTAATTTAATTAGCTGTCTTCGTAGATTGGGGCTTTTATTGTAATTGTCCTTAGTATAGGACTTGGTTTGTTATTTATACCAAGTATGTTTGGTATAAATAGATGTACAAACATTGTGTTTAATAGAGAAGATTTGAGAAATTTATCCGAAAGGCTTGCAATTGTTTTCTAGAGAGAGAAACACAAGAAATCTTCTCACTCTAACGAAATCCTCTCTTGAAGCTCAATAGTAAGTTTTTGATCGTGAGGTAAAGTTGAATAGTTCTAATCGTAAACTTAAGAATTCGAGTCTAGGATCATAGAGTTGATAAATCAGGACCTAACAATTGGTATCAGAGCACATTCATTTTGTTTTGAATCGGAAAGTGTTAGAATTGGATCGAAATTAGAATTATGGCATTGTTCCTTCGAAGAACAGTTTGGCGCGAATTTCAATTCGACCTAATAGCACAAATTCTGTGCTTAATTGGTGTGCATTTGATGTTTCTGTGCTTGATTTAGTGATAAACATTGATTGTGATTAGTTTCGTACCTGTTTTGAACTTCGATTTAGCAGAATCAATCAGATTTAAGTGAATACTGATCGTGCGAAAACAACTTAGAACACATTGTGTTTTTTTTATCAAATTCGACATGTTCTGCTTTCTAATGTGTTTAATTGTGTTTTCGTGCGTCATCTGATTATGAGCAAATACCTGTAATTTCAGAGTCTAATTCATCGTTTCTACAGGAATCAATGTTAATTGCATTCTGTGATTTTTTTGCGATTATCTCCATTTTTCTCGCTAGGTTTCTCGATCAGGTAATTTCTCGATCAAAAAACTCGGCGCGAAAATTTCTCTCGATCAGAATACAAAGTCAGACTTAAAGTTGTCTTTATCAAGAACGACTTTAGTAGAAAAATTTCTCGAGCATTACTAAGCGAAAATCTTTATCGACGAAGACCAATTTTGACCTTTGCGCGCGCAAAACTTTCCTTCGAAAGACTTTTTCGGTCTGACTTTCTAAGTTTAACTAAGCGATAATCATTTGCATCCGAGAAACTTTTTCAGTCAACGAATTTATTTTGACTTAGCGAAAAACTTACTAAACGTATTGTTTCCTTGCGATCGAAATAAATTCACGATTAAGAGATTTTTTCTCGACCGAAAGATTCCGAACAAATTTTTCGCTTGTAAAATTTTTCGGTGACAAACTTCTCGCACGAGAACAGTAATAAATACATTTTATCTCGACAAATTATTTTTGTTCAAACTCTAAAGATTGAGTCGAAAGTAATTCTCGACTGCTTTAGAATCGAACACTACTGACTAAATTGCTACTTGTGAAACACATAACACCAGTCCAAACTATCAAAACAACCAACGAAGATCCTTCATCCACTCAACAAACGAAAATGGATGAGCCGATTTCTATATTTTATCGAGCTAAAAGATCAAGCAGATGACCTTCTCAGTTCGCTGGAGCAACGCCCAGCTCAGTTCTGGATAAATGTGTCGGGTGTCGACACCGCTAACCCTCCGATCCCTGCCTCTAGACGACTGAAAGAGCCTAGAGAGTACACTGCAGAGGAAAGAGTGAGAGCAAAGGGAATGTGGGATGAGCTGCATAAGATGATGCAAGGAACAGAAGTCGGTACCAATGCCAAGAAGGAAAATATTCTCACAGCCTATGATTCCTTTGAGCTAAACCCGATGAGTGCTTACATTCTCACCCTTCTAAATGATATGAGGAAAATTGAAATCACGAAGACGAACATGGAAACCAACATCCGATTTCTTTCCACTCTGCCCTCAGAATGGAAGAAGATATCCGGTCAAATCCGACAAAATAAAGAGCTTGAGGAGCTGATATCCATGCCATGGACGACAATTCTGCACAGCAGGAGAAGATATTAGCCGATTCAGAAGGAGCAGAAGGGAAAACTTATCGACGACTCAGTTGCCCTAGTCTCGTAGAAGAGAGGCTCAAAACCACGAAAAGAGAGAAGATCCTTAGGCCTCCTACCCCCTCAGAGTCTGAAGACGAATCGGATTCAGACATGGAGCCTAACATGAAAGTGTTGGGAAAGCAGTTGGCGTTAATCGGGAAGATGATGAGCAAACAATATTAAAAACGAAGTCCTCATCATCAGCCAATCGACTTCGGACCTCAAGCTCTAGGAACAAAAACATGTACCTAGACCTCCAAAGTCAAAGCCTCCAAAGAACCGACCAAGTGCTTTAACTGCGGGAAACCTGGTCATTATGTCAGAGAATGCACTCTTCCAAAGAAGAGAGACGCTAACTACTACTCCAAGAAGCTTCAACTCACAAAGCAGAAGGAAGCCGGAGTAGCTTTAATGGCAGAACAAGACCACTTGCTCGATGACACATCTAGCTCAGAAGAATAGAATTTAGCCCTAATGGCCCGCTTGGACGAACACTCTGACGCCGAAACCTCATAACCGACAGACGAAGACCAAGCATTCGAACCTTCTGAGGAGGTAGTTTCTCCTTCCACATTATTGACCATGTTAGAATCGTGTCAATTAGCATACACTAACATGAAACGTGAGCAGAAAAAGCATAAAGGAAGTAGAGAAGAAACTAGCAAAATCTCAGGAGAAAATTACTAGTCTCGAATCAGAACTTAGGAGCTCTAGTTCAAAAGTAGAAGAACTTACTAAGAGCCTACATTCTAGAGAGACTACAAAACCTCAGATAGAGCAGCATAATTTAAAAGTCAAAGAATTAGAAGACAGGCTAGAAAATAACTATAATTTCTTGGTTAGAAACCTCAATGAAAAAGCTAACCTCAATTGTAGGTTAACAGAAGCGACCACTAAAATCACCAACCTAGAAGCCGAATTAGATAAATCTAATACTAAGGTTTGTGAACTCACGAAAGATCTAGATGCTTGTAAAGCCGCCAAATTGACGGTAGAAAACAACATTGCTCTATTAGGAGAAGAGCGTAAGAAGTTATACGCTAAAATTAAAAAATTAGATGATCTTATAGTTAAGAAGGGACAATCTGAACAGACTATATTTTTTAAAATCCATGTCACTTAAAGAAAGTTGACTGCAAACAACTCTACGATGTCAATACATGGGTCTCGGACTAACCACTCTCATGGCTTTCACTGGGGAAAAGGAAACTTATGAATTAGAAGAATCAGAGAAAAGCCAAAACCGAGGCTGAAATTCCCTTTTGCTATGACGAATTGAATCAAAGCAACGACACTGGGAATCTTCCCAAGGGTTGGAGCCTTGACTCAGTTCAAGTTCTTGAAGATCATTCTAATAACAAAGAAGCACAATTTCATCATTCTAAAAATTCTCTCAATATACCCCCTATTGTTAGGAAAATAGAAGGGTTAAGAGTTTCTTTAGAAAAGGAGAGAGAGAATTTTGAAGCTGAAAAGAAAAAATTCCTGAAAGAGATGGAAAATCTCAAAGCTTCCTCCATCCCACAAGCTATTTCTCATGCATCTCCCTCAACCGAAAATATCATTCTGAAAAGCGCGAAGAAAGAAAAAGCGCCTTCAAATGATCTGAAAATTAAGAATAATACTTTAAAAAATTATAAATCTAATTTTATTTCGCCAGGGAGCGTAGGCGAGCATTATAGTCGAAGACGGGAGTGTCTAGTTTAAAAATAGAGAAGGAGCCCCTAGATTTGAATGCATTTAAGAAAATATCTCCTTCTATACAAATAAAAGACGCTCGTCGAAATAAGAAAGTTGTTTCTTCTGTTCAAATAGTTGCTTCTCCATGTTCTCTTCAGCCGATCACCTTTAGAAGCCCTAATTTCGAAACAGGCTCTACTTTAGTAATAAAAAATAATCATTCTAAGACAAATGCCTCTAGGAAGACCCGTAGGAAACAAGATCCAGCCATAAAGAAAGCATATGGTGCTATCCATTCTTGTTCTCACCTAAGGTATCCCGTTAAGATCGAGTCCCCCAAGCACCATAGGAGACTATCCAATGAAAAGATCTTTTCCATGCTAACGCCTACTAAAGCATTTGCCCGAGCTGAAATTAATCTTCCCTGCAAGGTTCAACATAAAGGGGTTCCTAAATCACTGCCTAAAAAGACGAAAGGCAAAAAGGCCATGCAGTCTACAAAGGGCAGACCCAACTCAACTCCTTCACGATTGACTTGGGTTGTTAAAGCTCCTACTAATACTAATTTAGGAACCATATCTGAACAGAAGAAATCTGCTAATTTGAGAGGACCCATTTATAAGTGGGTACCTAAAGCTCTTTAAATTTGTTTTTGCAGATCATGTGTGGTACCTTGACTCTGGTTGCTCCACACACATGACGGGAATTGATGCTGAGAAACTACGAAGACCGACCGAATGGAAAAGTCAGATTCGGGAACGACTCAGCCCCCATTCTAGGATTTGGGGACATCATTCTAGAAAATCTGACAATCAAGGATGTCTCTTAGGTCGAAGATCTCCTCCATAACTTGTTCAGCATAGGCCAATTCTGTGACAAAGGTTTCCAGGTGGTCTTTCCTGCTGACCGGTGCAGAATATTGGACAGTCAGAACAAACAACTCCTCCAAGGAGTTCGGAAATCCAACCTTTACACGATTAATCCGACGTCCGTGCGGACCATGACTGTTGTATGCCTCATCTCCCATACTACAATTCAGAGGAACAACTGTAGAATATCATTTGTAATTGTGCTTGATTTCATTAGTTGTCCTTGTAATTAGGGGCTTTACTTATATTAGTCTTTAGATTAAGGACTAGTTAGATATTTATACCAAGATTGTTGGTATAAATACTTGTAAATGAATTGAGCTGAATAGAGAAAGTTTAGAGAATTGATCCGAAGGGCTTGCAAATCGATTTCTAGAGAGAGAAACAACAGTAACTTTCTCACTCTAATTGAATTCTCTCTCGTGTTCTTATTTTGAGTTTTTCGATCGAATTCAATTGATCATCTAAACGATCGAATTGCTATGGTTTCTAGCCTAGGATCGTAGAGTTGTTAACCTGAGGACCTAACAATTGGTATCAGAGCAGATTCGTTCTGTTTTGAATCGTAAATTGTTAGAATTGGATCGAAATTTTATTTCGAACACTGTTCCATCGAAGAACAAATTTGGCGCGAAAAGATTTTCGATCCAATAGCTTAATTCTGTGCTTAATTGACTTGAATTTGATGTTTCTGTGCTCAGTTAAGTGCTAAATGTTGATTACGATCAAATCTGTAGCTGTTTGAACGTCGAATTGAGGATTAACTTGATTCTGGAATTTTACTGTTGATGAACATGAAGAACACGTTCTGATTTTGATCAAATTCTATATATTTTGCTTCATAACGTGTTTAATTGTTTGTTCGTGCGTGATTAGTACTTGATTGCGAGCGATTACTTGAAATTTCATTGTCTAATTCCTTGTTTTTGCTCGAATTTGTGTTAATCGTATTCTGTGAATTTTTCTCGATTGTCCTAATTTTGTCGCTAGGTTTACGATCGGATTAGTTTCTCGATCGAAAAACTTGGCGCGAGAATTTTTCTCTGTCAGAATACGAAGTCAGCGCTAGAATCGTCATCACCAGAAACGATTTTAGTTGGAAATATTTCTCGAGCATTATTCAGCGAAAAACTTTTTCGAGAGAGACTAATTTTGACTTGGCATTCGTAAAAACTTTCTCTCGAAAAACTTTTTCGATCAAACATTTAACGTTTGACCAGGGGAAAATCATTTACACGCGATAAACTTTTCTAGTCAACAGATTTATTTTGACTTGTCGAGAAACTTACTAACGTACTGTTTCTTTACGATCGAAATAAATTCACGATCAAGAAATTTTTCTCGACCGAATGATTTTGAACAATTTATCTCGCTCGTAAAATATTTCGCTGACAAAACTTCTCGCACGAGAACAGTACTCAGTACATTCCATTTCGACGAAATTAATTTCGATCAAACTTTAAAGATTGAATCGAAAATAATTGGCGATCTAATTTTCGAATCAAATGCTACTAACTAATTTTGTCACTTGTGAAGCACTTTACATCATTTTCATCCTTCAAAACAATCAACGAAGATCCTTAAACAACTCGAACACTACAATACAAACATGGATGCATACTCACTCGGAAATGACAACCGTCCGCCGATCTTACAAAGAGGCGAATACACAGTGTGGAGCAGCCGCTTCCTGAATTTCATAGCTCTAAAAGATCAAGCAGAAAATCTACTGCTGTGACGCCCCGCCATCTACTACTATTATCTTAAACTAACTTACATGACTAAATAGAATATACAATATATTACATAAGAAATACCGATAGAATTTTTTTTCGATTTTACAAAGCACACCACACACTACTATTTTACAAACCATTATTCAAATTTTTACATACGATACAAACGTATTTTACGGAAGCATAACATAATTAACATAACATCCGCCACACAGGTCACATCCATGTACACACCACCCTCAAAAGTCACCTGAAGTTCCAGAAGGACCAGCCTCGCCTTTAACAGGTTCACGTACCGTGTTCACTGCGTCTACAACACATAATAACATGGGATGAGCTATAAAGCTCAGTAAGTGGAAATATGCATGTATGCACGTGTCAACTAGCAAAGGCATCCGCGCCAGTGCTTTCTAATACTCACATACTCATATCATTCTTATTTCTTTCTCATTTCTTTTTCATTTGTATCTGGGCCCATAGCTAACTTACTACTCGCACCACCATAACATGAGCTCAAATCCTATACGGATACAAAATACGATAGTTGGCCCACACTGGCTAGGACAAAACTAGGATTTATCTCCAGTTTTTCCATTCACCAGGTCGCCCCTCTATCTGGCCATCGTCCTTTTTCATTGCGGTTGCCTTTCCTGGCACTCTGGCTTACGCCATGTGTTTCGTCCAGGTGACCCTCGTCCGCTAATAATTTAGGTACATACATTCGACGGTTTTACCCCCGTCATGGTGCCTTTGTAGAAGTAGCTATATTATGACTATTCATAAGTCTACATCAAATACAAATGTCTTCAAACATATTTTGTTTTCAAGACGATCATATACTGTGCATACTCATACTTCTAATCCTCACACCATTCATGTATGCACATGCTCATGTCACATAATAATGCAATAAATGTTTACTATGCATAAGCATATCGAAACATTTCATTTCATCAATCCTCACCACATATTCGCATCAAAGCACATAGTCACGTATAACAAATACATATAACACAAATTATGTGTTGTAGGTAAGATTCCCACTTACCTGTTGCCCAAGCTAAGTACACTTACTGCCTTGGGAATATCCTATTGTTCGACCTTTAAATAAAAACATCATGATATTAATATGATATCTTTTTATTAAATAACTAGGTCGAATTATATTATCTTAACTATAGTAATTTAAATAAAACCTAAGTCATTAAATTTCATTTCATAGCCTTCACATCTTCCAACCCTTTTTCATATTTAGACTCTAATTTCAATTCTTGGTCTAAGTCAAATTAATATATAAATGTAATACATATAAAATTCTATTCATCCCTTAAACCTAGAATCGTCCGATTCATTATAGTTAAGCTTCACTTTCATCTATTGAAGATTTGCCCGATTATTATAGATCAACTTACTTTCGATTAACTAAGTATAATATATGGTTGAGTTTCGATCGAAATTCCATATCATGACTTGCTTTCGTTCAATTTGATCACTCATGAGTCACAGTTTCGCCCGATTAGTTAATGTTAGATATTCAATTTCATTCAATCGAAACCCATTTTTGTTCCTACCTAAAAAACCTTACTATGCTGAAATTATTTAAATATTTAAATCTTAAGCTACTACCAATCAATCGAAAAGTTATACTAATCGAAACTCCTTCACTTGCTAAATCACCATCAATTATTACCTACTTTTGATCAAATAAATATTATAACATTCGCACTCTCACATGAAGACAAGATATATAAAATGCTCACATCATTCATTCAATTATTGCTTATATCCACATAAGTTTCGATGTGTCATGATCAACACATGTGACTCTCTTCATGAATTCAATTGATCGAAACTTATCTTCACCTCTCTACATTCGATCGATAGTCATCTTAATCAATTTATTTAGCTCGAAAGTGACCTTACATATCACACGGCGAAAGTGCTCAAATTCCATTAGTTTCGATCAATAATCATCTAACCAATTGGTTTCGCTCGAAAGTGCTCTCACCAAACCATTTAAACCATTTAAACCGATTGGAATCAAATTCCATTATTTATTTAGAGTAGTTTCGATCGAAAGTAAGTCTTCTCTTAGTAATCACAATTGCTCTAACATGATGTCACACAATTAAAATATGTATAATCTAAATCAATCGAAACTCCATGTGTTATAGCACCCTTTCGATCGATTCTTATTAACCCTTCAATTTATCCCATCCCACAATTAAACTATATAATATATATCAATAAAAATTCGTAAGATACATTCGATCGAAAGTCCACATAAACACCTAGACTTCAATCGAAAGCTATAATTGACTCTAGAATCGATCGAAAGCTTCAACCTTTAACTATTCATTTTACTCAAAATTCAACCCCTTAAATCTTGATTTCTACCTTAGCAACCTTCCTAGAAATATTATACATAAATCTTAAACAATCATACTAGTACGATTTACATTTGAAAAACCCTAAAATCAATAACTAGCATACAATCGTTATTCTCCTTAAAATTTATCCTAGATCCTAATTCTCGTTGAAAACATACTAAATCATGATTTAACAACGTAAACTTCAAAGTAAGAATTTTATACCAATTCCAGTTTAAGCTTGATCCCTACTGCTCAAATTCCCAGCTCTCTCTTGATCCGCTCTCGATAACTAAGACATTAGATGTTTATTTCTCTTTCTTTAATCTTCAACTTAAGGTAATGATAAGTAAATGACAAAAATCTTAACCTAATCCTCCCCTTGTCTCACGTATAATATATATTATTATATTTCTAAAGTGTTGGACACCCCACTTAATAAGACTATTAGTTCAAAATATTCACAAATTGCCAACTACCAAATTATGGAATTCTCCTCCATAAACCCCATAATTTTCGCCAATTACCATTAACGAAATTTAGTGCTCCTAATTCCATAAATATTAAAATCCACTCTTAAAAGTTATTCTTCTAAATTCCGAAATTCTTCATAATTTCGAAATTCCTCATTAAGTCACTTTTCCACATAAACATATAATAAACAAATATAAATTATGCAGTCATATAGTCACGTAATATGCATGCAAATTTATTGGCCGGCTTACTTACGGGACCCGGGTATTACATTCTCCCCCCTTAAAGAGGATTTCGCCCCCGAAATCAGGTTAGTTGAAACAATTCTGGGTAGCGACTTCTCATATCATCTTCACGTTCCCATGTAGCTTCTTCCACTAACTGATTCTGCCATAATACTTTCACTAATGGAATCTCTTTATTTCGTAGTCTCTTTACTTCATACATCAAAATTTCCACTGGCTTCTCTTCATAACTCAAATCTGGCTGAAGTTGTTGATACACAAATTCATTCTTTAATACTTGATTTGGATCAGCAATATATTTTCTCAGTGTTGACACATGAAAGACATCGTGAACTTGTGCCAATGAAGCTGGTAACTCCAGTTGATAAGCTACCTCGCCAACTCTTTTGATTATTTTGAAAGGTCCAATATATCTTGGGCTTAACTTACCCTTTCGCCCAAATCGTTTTACACCTTTCATCGGAGATACTTTGATAAACACCCAATCATCAATTTCAAATTCCAACGGTCTGCGTCTTTTGTCTGCATAACTCTTTTGTCGACTTTGAGCCGTTTGCATTCTTTCTCGTATTTTTGCTATTGCCTCAGTCATCTCTTGAACCATGTCAGGTCCTAACATCGCACATTCTCCGACTTCATCCCAATGTATAGGAGATCGACACTTGCGTCCATACAAAGCTTCATACGGTGCCATCCCAATAGTTGCATGATAACTATTGTTGTAGGAAAATTCAATCAATGGCAAATATTTGCTCCAGCTTCCTTTAAAATCCAAAACACATGCTCGCAACATGTCTTCCAATGTTTGAATGGTTCGTTCAGATTGACCGTCAGTTTGAGGATGATAAGCTGTACTGAAAGACAACTTAGTCCCCATCGCCTTCTGTAAACTCATCCAAAATTTGGATAAGAACCGTGAATCTCGATCTGAAATTATTGATAACGGAATCCCGTGGAGTCGTACAATTTCCTTAATATACAATTCTGCATAACGCTCCATGGAAAATATCGAACTTATGGGTAGGAAATGAGCTGACTTGGTTAATCGATCGACTACAACCCAAATGGCGTCATAGCCTTGTACATTTCTTGGTAAACCAACGATAAAATCCATCGTAATATGATCCCACTTCCATTCAGGTATCGGCAAAGGCTGTAATGTCCCTGCCGGTCGTTGATGCTCCGCTTTTATTTGTTGACAAGTCAGACATTGGCTTACGAATGTCGCAATGTCTCTTTTCATTCCCGGCCACCAATAATTTATTCGTAAGTCTCGATACATTTTTGTAGCCCCTGGATGTACCGAATAGATTGTGGCATGTGCTTCCTTCATTATAGTTCTTCGAATTACCGCATTATCGGGTACGTATAAACGATCTCTGTAATATAAACTTCCATCATCTTGTATCTTGAAATCCGATGCATGTTGTTCCATTTGAGTGTCTTTGATCTTTAAATAGAGTTCATCATCTTCTTGTACCCTCTTAATTCGCTCAAATATCGTAGGTTGTAAAGTTAATGCTGCCAACTTTGTTTGAACTTCTCCCTGCACTATCTCAACTTCCAGCAGTTGCAATTCCGCACTTACAGCTTTTCGGCTTAACGCATCAGCAACAACATTTGCTTTTCCTGGGTGATAACTGATCACACAATCGTAGTCTTTGACCAGTTCTAGCCACCTTCTTTGCCTCATATTTAATTCTTTCTGAGTAAAGAAATATTTTAGACTCTTGTGGTCCGTAAAAATTTCGCATCGTTCCCCATATAAATAATGCCTCCAAATTTTTAGAGCAAACACCACTGCGGCTAACTCCAAATCATGAGTTGGATAATTCTTTTCATACTCCTTTAATTGTCGAGAAGCATAAGCTACCACATCTCCATGTTGCATTAATACTCAACCTAGGCCATTTCTTGATGCATCGCTATAAACCGAAAATCCTCCAGTCCCAGATGGTATGGTAAGAACTGGAGCTGATGTGAGTCGTTTCTTCAATTCTTGAAAACTTTGCTCACACTCCTCACTCCAATAGAATGGAACATTCTTCCTTGTTAGCTTCGTCAATGTTGATGCAATCTTTGAGAAATCTTTAATGAACTTTCTGTAGTATCCAGCTAAGCCAAGAAAACTCCGTACTTCCGTGACATTGGTTGGTTGTGGCCAATTGTTGATAGCTTCAATTTTGCTAGGATCCACAGAAATTCCTTCTCCAGAAACAACGTGACCTAGAAATGCGACTTGACTCAACCAAAACTCGCATTTCTTAAACTTAGCATATAATTGATTTTCCCGTAATATTTCAAGAACAGTCTTCAAATGTTGTTCATGTTCTTCCTTCGTCTTCGAATAAATGAGTATGTCATCAATAAACACAATGACAAACTTGTCCAGAAACTGCTTGAACACTCGATTCATTAAATCCATAAATGCCGCTGGCGCATTAGTCACTCCAAAAGGCATAACTAAGAATTCATAGTGTCCATATCGAGTACTAAACGCCGTCTTTGGAATGTCTTCTTTTCGAACCTTCAATTGATGATACCCCGATCGTAAATCGATTTTTGAAAATACCATGGCTCCTTGAAGTTGATCGAACAAATCATCAATTCTTGGTAGTGGATATTTGTTCTTAATTGTTATTTTGTTCAACTCTCTGTAATCGATACATAATCGCATCGACCCATCCTTCTTTCGCACAAACAGAACTGGCGCTCCCCAAGGAGAAAAACTAGGTTGGATAAATCTCTTCTGTAATAAATCATCCAACTGCTCTTTTAACTCCTTTAATTCAGCTGGCGCTAAGCGATAAGGAGTCTTTGAGATTGGAGCAGATCCTGGTATTAAATCGATCGTAAATTCAATCTCTCGATCTGGTGGTAATCCTGGTAAATCTTCTGGAAAAACATCAGGAAAATCTCGTACCACAGTCACCTCTTCTAATTTTGGCATTGAACGATCCTCTGATTTTATTGCAAAAACTAGATAAGCTTCGCATCCCACCTTAATCAAACGTTGCGCCTTTGTCGCTGAAATTCTAGAAATATTCTTTTCCTTGATTGTTCCCACGAAACTGAAAGGCTCGTTCTCTTCAATATTGAACGTAACTGTCTTGCGATTACAGTCAATGACAGCTCCATATTTTGATAGCCAGTCCATTCCAAGAATCACCTCATAGTCGTTCATTGGAATAACTATTAAATCAACGGATAGTTCTCGTCCATTCACTAACACAGGACAATTTCTTAAGACCATATTAGTTCGCATCGCAACTCCATGTGGAACAGTCACATCATATTCATAGTCAGATAGGTTAGGTGTAATCCCGAGTCTCGCCACATACTTAGTGGATGCAAATGAATGCGTGGCTCCTGAATCTACTAATATGCATGTTGGGACTTGGTGTATAAGTAGAATACCTGCAACCACGGACGGATTAGCCTCCGCTTCCTCTGAAATCAGCGTATATACTCTAGCCGGTACAGCTGGTGGTCTCACTTGATTCATAACTTGACCTCCTGGTGCATTTTCTGGACATGCTCTCGCAAAATGTCCCGTCTTCCCACACTTGTAACAAGTAGCATTCTGTGAAAAACATATTCCCAAATGACGTCGCCCACATCTCGCGCAAATTGGTATTGGTGCTGGGGGTCTCCCCTGATTAAGTTTTGTTGTTATGGTGGTCCAGGTCTGTTCTGAAAATTTTGCTTCCCGCCTTTAGGAATGAATTGTCGTTTCTGATTTCCACCCCTCCAGTTTGCTCCTTGTACAAACTTTCGCTTTGCCTCCTGAGCACGAATTATTCGTGTCTCAGCCTGTTCTGCCACCATCGCTCGCTCCGCCACTTGAGCATATGAAGCTCCTTGTATTCCAGCCATATTAACGTCGCGGTACAACTCTGGCTTCAGACCCTCAAGAAATCGTTCGATCTTCAAAGCATCAGTACTCACCATATGAGTCGCGAACCTTGAAAGTTGTTCAAACTTTCTGATATACTCAGCCACAGTCATCATCCCCTGCTTGAGATTAATGAACTCATTCATGCGCTGAGCTCGCACAGGTGCAGTAAAATATTTGTTCCTCAACAGCTCCTTGAAACGTTCCCAGTTCATTGTAGTAGGATTTTCAATGACTTGTATGGTGTCCCACCAGTGACCTGCACTCCCTCGTAATAAGAATGCAGCACTTAAAACCTTCTCATTCTCAGGGATTCTGCTATATTGGAACATGCTCTCTAAAGTTCTAATCCAATCCTCAGCAGATGTTGGGTCAATGGCATCTTCAAAAATAGGAGGGTTCAGAATGCGAAATCTTTCGCCCACAACTTCAACTTGATTAGCCTGAGAAACTCCATCATTTCTTGCCCCCTTAGAGTTTCGCTGCTGAATCAACTCTTGAATCTGTTGAGACTGCTGACGGACTAACTCAGTGAGCTGAAGAATAGTCGAGTCTCGATTATCAGTCTGGTTTGCATTTTCTCCATCATGATTGTTTACCCCGCCGCCTTCTCCTCTGGTTCTAACCATGTTGTTTCTCTTACCCTAACAGTCCCTAAGGCCAATAAATCATGCCATGCAAGAAATTCATAATATCATATAACTTACGAGCAAGGCTGTCTTCCGCACTTTTGAGTGTGTGTACATGGACAGTCTACAGAAACTGCAACCGAAGCTCTGATACCAACCTGTGATGCCCCGCCATCTACTACTATTATCTTAAACTAACTTACATGACTAAATAGAATATACAATATATTACATAAGAAATACCGATAGAATTTTTTTTGATTTTACAAAGCACACCACACACTACTATTTTACAAACCATTATTCACATTTTTACATACGATACAAACGTATTTTACGGAAGCATAACATAATTAACATAACATCCGCCACACAGGTCACATCCATGTACACACCACCCTCAAAAGTCACCTGAAGTTCCAGAAGGACCAGCCTCGCCTTTAACAGGTTCACGTACCGTGTTCACTGCGTCTACAACACATAATAACATGGGATGAGCTATAAAGCTCAGTAAGTGGAAATATGCATGTATGCACGTGTCAACTAGCAAAGGCATCCGCGCCAGTGCTTTCTAATACTCACATACTCATATCATTCTTATTTCTTTCTCATTTCTTTTTCATTTGTATCTGGGCCCATAGCTAACTTACTACTCCCACCACCATAACATGAGCTCAAATCCTATACGGATACAAAATACGATAGTTGGCCCACACTGGCTAGGACAAAACTAGGATTTATCTCCAGTTTTTCCATTCACCAGGTCGCCCCTCTATCTGGCCATCGTCCTTTTTTATTGCGGTTGCCTTTCCTGGCACTCTGGCTTACGCCATGTGTTTCGTCCAGGTGACCCTCGTCCGCTACCTAAATAATTTAGGTACATACATTCGACGGTTTTACCCCCGTCATGGTGCCTTTGTAGAAGTAGCTATATTATGACTATTCATAAGTCTACATCAAATACAAATGTCTTCAAACATATTTTGTTTTCAAGACGATCATATACTGTGCATACTCATACTTCTAATCCTCACACCATTCATGTATGCACATGCTCATGTCACATAATAATGCAATAAATGTTTACTATGCATAAGCATATCGAAACATTTCATTTCATCAATCCTCACCACATATTCGCATCAAAGCACATAGTCACGTATAACAAATACATATAACACAAATTATGTGTTGTAGGTAAGATTCCCACTTACCTGTTGCCCAAGCTAAGTACACTTACTGCCTTGGGAATATCCTATTGTTCGACCTTTAAATAAAAACATCATGATATTAATATGATATCTTTTTATTAAATAACTAGGTCGAATTATATTATCTTAACTATAGTAATTTAAATAAAACCTAAGTCATTAAATTTCATTTCATAGCCTTCACATCTTCCAACCCTTTTTCATATTTAGACTCTAATTTCAATTCTTGGTCTAAGTCAAATTAATATATAAATGTAATACATATAAAATTCTATTCATCCCTTAAACCTAGAATCGTCCGATTCATTATAGTTAAGCTTCACTTTCATCTATTGAAGATTTGCCCGATTATTATAGATCAACTTACTTTCGATTAACTAAGTATAATATATGGTTGAGTTTCGATCGAAATTCCATATCATGACTTGCTTTCGTTCAATTTGATCACTCATGAGTCACAGTTTCGCCCGATTAGTTAATGTTAGATATTCAATTTCATTCAATCGAAACCCATTTTTGTTCCTACCTAAAAAACCTTACTATGCTGAAATTATTTAAATATTTAAATCTTAAGCTACTACCAATCAATCGAAAAGTTATACTAATCGAAACTCCTTCACTTGCTAAATCACCATCAATTATTACCTACTTTTGATCAAATAAATATTATAACATTCGCACTCTCACATGAAGACAAGATATATAAAATGCTCACATCATTCATTCAATTATTGCTTATATCCACATAAGTTTCGATGTGTCATGATCAACACATGTGACTCTCTTCATGAATTCAATTGATCGAAACTTATCTTCACCTCTCTACATTCGATCGATAGTCATCTTAATCAATTTATTTAGCTCGAAAGTGACCTTACATATCACACGGCGAAAGTGCTCAAATTCCATTAGTTTCGATCAATAATCATCTAACCAATTGGTTTCGCTCGAAAGTGCTCTCACCAAACCATTTAAACCATTTAAACCGATTGGAATCAAATTCCATTATTTATTTAGAGTAGTTTCGATCGAAAGTAAGTCTTCTCTTAGTAATCACAATTGCTCTAACATGATGTCACACAATTAAAATATGTATAATCTAAATCAATCGAAACTCCATGTGTTATAGCACCCTTTCGATCGATTCTTATTAACCCTTCAATTTATCCCATCCCACAATTAAACTATATAATATATATCAATAAAAATTCGTAAGATACATTCGGTCGAAAGTCCACATAAACACCTAGACTTCAATCGAAAGCTATAATTGACTCTAGAATCGATCGAAAGCTTCAACCTTTAACTATTCATTTTACTCAAAATTCAACCCCTTAAATCTTGATTTCTACCTTAGCAACCTTCCTAGAAATATTATACATAAATCTTAAACAATCATACTAGTACGATTTACATTTGAAAAACCCTAAAATCAATAACTAGCATACAATCGTTATTCTCCTTAAAATTTATCCTAGATCCTAATTCTCGTTGAAAACATACTAAATCATGATTTAACAACGTAAACTTCAAAGTAAGAATTTTATACCAATTCCAGTTTAAGCTTGATCCCTACTGCTCAAATTCCCAGCTCTCTCTTGATCCGCTCTCGATAACTAAGACATTAGATGTTTATTTCTCTTTCTTTAATCTTCAACTTAAGGTAATGATAAGTAAATGACAAAAATCTTAACCTAATCCTCCCCTTGTCTCACGTATAATATATATTATTATATTTCTAAAGTGTTGGACACCCCACTTAATAAGACTATTAGTTCAAAATATTCACAAATTGCCAACTACCAAATTATGGAATTCTCCTCCATAAACCCCATAATTTTCGCCAATTACCATTAACGAAATTTAGTGCTCCTAATTCCATAAATATTAAAATCCACTCTTAAAAGTTATTCTTCTAAATTCCGAAATTCTTCATAATTTCGAAATTCCTCATTAAGTCACTTTTCCACATAAACATATAATAAACAAATATAAATTATGCAGTCATATAGTCACGTAATATGCATGCAAATTTATTGGCCGGCTTACTTACGGGACCCGGGTATTACATTCTCCCCCCTTAAAGAGGATTTCGCCCCCGAAATCAGGTTAGTTGAAACAATTCTGGGTAGCGACTTCTCATATCATCTTCACGTTCCCATGTAGCTTCTTCCACTAACTGATTCTGCCATAATACTTTCACTAATGGAATCTCTTTATTTCGTAGTCTCTTTACTTCATACATCAAAATTTCCACTGGCTTCTCTTCATAACTCAAATCTGGCTGAAGTTGTTGATACACAAATTCATTCTTTAATACTTGATTTGGATCAGCAATATATTTTCTCAGTGTTGACACATGAAAGACATCGTGAACTTGTGCCAATGAAGCTGGTAACTCCAGTTGATAAGCTACCTCGCCAACTCTTTTGATTATTTTGAAAGGTCCAATATATCTTGGGCTTAACTTACCCTTTCGCCCAAATCGTTTTACACCTTTCATCGGAGATACTTTGATAAACACCCAATCATCAATTTCAAATTCCAACGGTCTGCGTCTTTTGTCTGCATAACTCTTTTGTCGACTTTGAGCCGTTTGCATTCTTTCTCGTATTTTTGCTATTGCCTCAGTCATCTCTTGACCATGTCAGGTCCTAACATCGCACATTCTCCGACTTCATCCCAATGTATAGGAGATCGACACTTGCGTCCATACAAAGCTTCATACGGTGCCATCCCAATAGTTGCATGATAACTATTGTTGTAGGAAAATTCAATCAATGGCAAATATTTGCTCCAGCTTCCTTTAAAATCCAAAACACATGCTCGCAACATGTCTTCCAATGTTTGAATGGTTCGTTCAGATTGACCGTCAGTTTGAGGATGATAAGCTGTACTGAAAGACAACTTAGTCCCCATCGCCTTCTGTAAACTCATCCAAAATTTGGATAAGAACCGTGAATCTCGATCTGAAATTATTGATAACGGAATCCCGTGGAGTCGTACAATTTCCTTAATATACAATTCTGCATAACGCTCCATGGAAAATATCGAACTTATGGGTAGGAAATGAGCTGACTTGGTTAATCGATCGACTACAACCCAAATGGCGTCATAGCCTTGTACATTTCTTGGTAAACCAACGATAAAATCCATCGTAATATGATCCCACTTCCATTCAGGTATCGGCAAAGGCTGTAATGTCCCTGCCGGTCGTTGATGCTCCGCTTTTATTTGTTGACAAGTCAGACATTGGCTTACGAATGTCGCAATGTCTCTTTTCATTCCCGGCCACCAATAATTTATTCGTAAGTCTCGATACATTTTTGTAGCCCCTGGATGTACCGAATAGATTGTGGCATGTGCTTCCTTCATTATAGTTCTTCGAATTACCGCATTATCGGGTACGTATAAACGATCTCTGTAATATAAACTTCCATCATCTTGTATCTTGAAATCCGATGCATGTTGTTCCATTTGAGTGTCTTTGATCTTTAAATAGAGTTCATCATCTTCTTGTACCCTCTTAATTCGCTCAAATATCGTAGGTTGTAAAGTTAATGCTGCCAACTTTGTTTGAACTTCTCCCTGCACTATCTCAACTTCCAGCAGTTGCAATTCCGCACTTACAGCTTTTCGGCTTAACGCATCAGCAACAACATTTGCTTTTCCTGGGTGATAACTGATCACACAATCGTAGTCTTTGACCAGTTCTAGCCACCTTCTTTGCCTCATATTTAATTCTTTCTGAGTAAAGAAATATTTTAGACTCTTGTGGTCCGTAAAAATTTCGCATCGTTCCCCATATAAATAATGCCTCCAAATTTTTAGAGCAAACACCACTGCGGCTAACTCCAAATCATGAGTTGGATAATTCTTTTCATACTCCTTTAATTGTCGAGAAGCATAAGCTACCACATCTCCATGTTGCATTAATACTCAACCTAGGCCATTTCTTGATGCATCGCTATAAACCGAAAATCCTCCAGTCCCAGATGGTATGGTAAGAACTGGAGCTGATGTGAGTCGTTTCTTCAATTCTTGAAAACTTTGCTCACACTCCTCACTCCAATAGAATGGAACATTCTTCCTTGTTAGCTTCGTCAATGTTGATGCAATCTTTGAGAAATCTTTAATGAACTTTCTGTAGTATCCAGCTAAGCCAAGAAAACTCCGTACTTCCGTGACATTGGTTGGTTGTGGCCAATTGTTGATAGCTTCAGTTTTGCTAGGATCCACAGAAATTCCTTCTCCAGAAACAACGTGACCTAGAAATGCGACTTGACTCAACCAAAACTCGCATTTCTTAAACTTAGCATATAATTGATTTTCCCGTAATATTTCAAGAACAGTCTTCAAATGTTGTTCATGTTCTTCCTTCGTCTTCGAATAAATGAGTATGTAATCAATAAACACAATGACAAACTTGTCCAGAAACTGTTTGAACACTCGATTCATTAAATCCATAAATGCCGCTGGCGCATTAGTCACTCCAAAAGGCATAACTAAGAATTCATAGTGTCCATATCGAGTACTAAACGCCGTCTTTGGAATGTCTTCTTTTCGAACCTTCAATTGATGATACCCCGATCGTAAATCGATTTTTGAAAATACCATGGCTCCTTGAAGTTGATCGAACAAATCATCAATTCTTGGTAGTGGATATTTGTTCTTAATTGTTATTTTGTTCAACTCTCTGTAATCGATACATAATCGCATCGACCCATCCTTCTTTCGCACAAACAGAACTGGCGCTCCCCAAGGAGAAAAACTAGGTTGGATAAATCTCTTCTGTAATAAATCATCCAACTGCTCTTTTAACTCCTTTAATTCAGCTGGCGCTAACCGATAAGGAGTCTTTGAGATTGGAGCAGATCCTGGTATTAAATCGATCGTAAATTCAATCTCTCGATCTGGTGGTAATCCTGGTAAATCTTCTGGAAAAACATCAGGAAAATCTCGTACCACAGTCACCTCTTCTAATTTTGGCATTGAACGATCCTCTGATTTTATTGCAAAAACTAGATAAGCTTCGCATCCCACCTTAATCAAACGTTGCGCCTTTGTCGCTGAAATTCTAGAAATATTCTTTTCCTTGATTGTTCCCACGAAACTGAAAGGCTCGTTCTCTTCAATATTGAACGTAACTGTCTTGCGATTACAGTCAATGACAGCTCCATATTTTGATAGCCAGTCCATTCCAAGAATCACCTCATAGTCGTTCATTGGAATAACTATTAAATCAACGGATAGTTCTCGTCCATTCACTAACACAGGACAATTTCTTAAGACCATATTAGTTCGCATCGCAACTCCATGTGGAACAGTCACATCATATTCATAGTCAGATAGGTTAGGTGTAATCCCGAGTCTCGCCACATACTTAGTGGATGCAAATGAATGCGTGGCTCCTGAATCTACTAATATGCATGTTGGGACTTGGTGTATAAGTAGAATACCTGCAACCACGGACGGATTAGCCTCCGCTTCCTCTGAAATCAGCGTATATACTCTAGCCGGTACAGCTGGTGGTCTCACTTGATTCATAACTTGACCTCCTGGTGCATTTTCTGGACATGCTCTCGCAAAATGTCCCGTCTTCCCACACTTGTAACAAGTAGCATTCTGTGAAAAACATATTCCCAAATGACGTCGCCCACATCTCGCGCAAATTGGTATTGGTGCTGGGGGTCTCCCCTGATTAAGTTTTGTTGTTGTGGTGGTCCAGGTCTGTTCTGAAAATTTTGCTTCCCGCCTTTAGGAATGAATTGTCGTTTCTGATTTCCACCCCTCCAGTTTGCTCCTTGTACAAACTTTCGCTTTGCCTCCTGAGCACGAATTATTCGTGTCTCAGCCTGTTCTGCCACCATCGCTCGCTCCGCCACTTGAGCATATGAAGCTCCTTGTATTCCAGCCATATTAACGTCGCGGTACAACTCTGGCTTCAGACCCTCAAGAAATCGTTCGATCTTCAAAGCATCAGTACTCACCATATGAGTCGCGAACCTTGAAAGTTGTTCAAACTTTCTGATATACTCAGCCACAGTCATCATCCCCTGCTTGAGATTAATGAACTCATTCATGCGCTGAGCTCGCACAGGTGCAGTAAAATATTTGTTCCTCAACAGCTCCTTGAAACGTTCCCAGTTCATTGTAGTAGGATTTTCAATGACTTGTATGGTGTCCCACCAGTGACCTGCACTCCCTCGTAATAAGAATGCAGCACTTAAAACCTTCTCATTCTCAGGGATTCTGCTATATTGGAACATGCTCTCTAAAGTTCTAATCCAATCCTCAGCAGATGTTGGGTCAATGGCATCTTCAAAAATAGGAGGGTTCAGTCTGCGAAATCTTTCGCCCACAACTTCAACTTGATTAGCCTGAGAAACTCCATCATTTCTTGCCCCCTCAGAGTTTCGCTGCTGAATCAACTCTTGAATCTGTTGAGACTGCTGACGGACTAACTCAGTGAGCTGAAGAATAGTCGAGTCTCGATTATCAGTCTGGTTTGCATTTTCTCCATCATGATTGTTTACCCCGCTGCCTTCTCCTCTGGTTCTAACCATGTTGTTTCTCTTACCCTAACAGTTCCTAAGGCCAATAAATCATGCCATGCAAGAAATTCATAATATCATATAACTTACGAGCAAGGCTGCCTTCCGCACTTTTGAGTGTGTGTACATGGACAGTCTACAGAAACTGCAACCGAAGCTCTGATACCAACCTGTGACGCCCCGCCATCTACTACTATTATCTTAAACTAACTTACATGACTAAATAGAATATACAATATATTACATAAGAAATACCGATAGAATTTTTTTTTGATTTTACAAAGCACACCACACACTACTATTTTACAAACCATTATTCAAATTTTTACATACGATACAAACGTATTTTACGGAAGCATAACATAATTAACATAACATCCGCCACACAGGTCACATCCATGTACACACCACCCTCAAAAGTCACCAGAAGTTCCAGAAGGACCAGCCTCGCCTTTAACAGGTTCACGTACCGTGTTCACTGCGTCTACAACACATAATAACATGGGATGAGCTATAAAGCTCAGTAAGTGGAAATATGCATGTATGCACGTGTCAACTAGCAAAGGCATCCACGCCAGTGCTTTCTACTCACATACTCATATCATTCTTATTTCTTTCTCATTTCTTTTTCATTTGTATCTGGGCCCATAGCTAACTTACTACTCGCACCACCATAACATGAGCTCAAATCCTATACGGATACAAAATACGATAGTTGGCCCACACTGGCTAGGACAAAACTAGGATTTATCTCCAGTTTTTCCATTCACCAGGTCGCCCCTCTATCTGGCCATCGTCCTTTTTCATTGCGGTTGCCTTTCCTGGCACTCTGGCTTACGCCATGTGTTTCGTCCAGGTGACCCTCGTCCGCTACCTAAATAATTTAGGTACATACATTCGACGGTTTTACCCCCGTCATGGTGCCTTTGTAGAAGTAGCTATATTATGACTATTCATAAGTCTACATCAAATACAAATGTCTTCAAACATATTTTGTTTTCAAGACGATCATATACTGTGCATACTCATACTTCTAATCCTCACACCATTCATGTATGCACATGCTCATGTCACATAATAATGCAATAAATGTTTACTATGCATAAGCATATCGAAACATTTCATTTCATCAATCCTCACCACATATTCGCATCAAAGCACATAGTCACGTATAACAAATACATATAACACAAATTATGTGTTGTAGGTAAGATTCCCACTTACCTGTTGCCCAAGCTAAGTACACTTACTGCCTTGGGAATATCCTATTGTTCGACCTTTAAATAAAAACATCATGATATTAATATGATATCTTTTTATTAAATAACTAGGTCGAATTATATTATCTTAACTATAGTAATTTAAATAAAACCTAAGTCATTAGATTTCATTTCATAGCCTTCACATCTTCCAACCCTTTTTCATATTTAGACTCTAATTTCAATTCTTGGTCTAAGTCAAATTAATATATAAATGTAATACATATAAAATTCTATTCATCCCTTAAACCTAGAATCGTCCGATTCATTATAGTTAAGCTTCACTTTCATCTATTGAAGATTTGCCCGATTATTATAGATCAACTTACTTTCGATTAACTAAGTATAATATATGGTTGAGTTTCGATCGAAATTCCATATCATGACTTGCTTTCGTTCAATTTGATCACTCATGAGTCACAGTTTCGCCCGATTAGTTAATGTTAGATATTCAATTTCATTCAATCGAAACCCATTTTTGTTCCTACATAAAAAACCTTACTATGCTGAAATTATTTAAATATTTAAATCTTAAGCTACTACCAATCAATCGAAAAGTTATACTAATCGAAACTCCTTCACTTGCTAAATCACCATCAATTATTACCTACTTTTGATCAAATAAATATTATAACATTCCCACTCTCACATGAAGACAAGATATATAAAATGCTCACATCATTCATTCAATTATTGCTTATATCCACATAAGTTTCGATGTGTCATGATCAACACATGTGACTCTCTTCATGAATTCAATTGATCGAAACTTATCTTCACCTCTCTACATTCGATCGATAGTCATCTTAATCAATTTATTTAGCTCGAAAGTGACCTTACATATCACACGGCGAAAGTGCTCAAATTCCATTAGTTTCGATCAATAATCATCTAACCAATTGGTTTCGCTCGAAAGTGCTCTCACCAAACCATTTAAACCATTTAAACCGATTGGAATCAAATTCCATTATTTATTTAGAGTAGTTTCGATCGAAAGTAAGTCTTCTCTTAGTAATCACAATTGCTCTAACATGATGTCACACAATTAAAATATGTATAATCTAAATCAATCGAAACTCCATGTGTTATAGCACCCTTTCGATCGATTCTTATTAACCCTTCAATTTATCCCATCCCACAATTAAACTATATAATATATATCAATAAAAATTCGTAAGATACATTTGATCGAAAGTCCACATAAACACCTAGACTTCAATCGAAAGCTATAATTGACTATAGAATCGATCGAAAGCTTCAACCTTTAACTATTCATTTTACTCAAAATTCAACCCCTTAAATCTTGATTTCTACCTTAGCAACCTTCCTAGAAATATTATACATAAATCTTAAACAATCATACTAGTACGATTTACATTTGAAAAACCCTAAAATCAATAACTAGCATACAATCGTTATTCTCCTTAAAATTTATCCTAGATCCTAATTCTCGTTGAAAACATACTAAGTCATGATTTAAAAACGTAAACTTCAAAGTAAGAATTTTATACCAATTCCAGTTTAAGCTTGATCCCTACTGCTCAAATTCCCAGCTCTCTCTTGATCCGCTCTCGATAACTAAGACATTAGATGTTTATTTCTCTTTCTTTAATCTTCAACTTAAGGTAATGATAAGTAAATGACAAAAATCTTAACCTAATCCTCCCCTTGTCTCACGTATAATATATATTATTATATTTCTAAAGTGTTGGACACCCCACTTACTAAGACTATTAGTTCAAAATATTCACAAATTGCCAACTACCAAATTATGGAATTCTCCTCCATAAACCCCATAATTTTCGCCAATTACCATTAACGAAATTTAGTGCTCCTAATTCCATAAATATTAAAATCCACTCTTAAAAGTTATTCTTCTAAATTCCGAAATTCTTCATAATTTCGAAATTCCTCATTAAGTCACTTTTCCACATAAACATATAATAAACAAATATAAATTATGCAGTCATATAGTCACGTAATATGCATGCAAATTTATTGGCCGGCTTACTTACGGGACCCGGGTATTACAACTGCAGTCCCTTGAAAAGGGACCGGCATAGTTCTGGGTTCGTGTGCCCGGGGACGAATCAGCTACTCCAGTAATTCCAGCTTCTAGGCGACTAAAGGAGCCTAGAGAATACTCTCTGGAGGAAAGAGCTCGAGCTAAGGCTGATCTAGTAGCCATGAATACCCTTATGCAGGGGATCCCCAACGATATATACAGACAAATCGACAGCCTTTCATCGGCTAAGGGGATGTGGGATGAGCTGCATAGGATGATGCAAAGGACGGAAGTTGGCATAAAGGCCAAGAAGGCAAACATTCTCACTGCATACGGCTCCTTCAAAGCTAAGCCGGAGAAGAGCCTATACGAAATCTACCAACGTTACCTCACTCTTCTCAACGAGATGAGGAAGATAGAAATAACAAAGACAAACATGGAAACAAACATTAGATTTCTATCTTCTCTGCCCACGGAATGGAAGAAAATATCCACACAAATACGACAAAATAAAGATCTCGAAGAGTTGGATGTCCATGCCGTGTTCGATAATCTAGCTCAACATGAGGATGATATCTGAGAGATTATCAAAGAGAAGAATAGCAAACAAACCGACGACACGGTTGCCTTAGTCTCGGAGAAGAGGAGCACAAGATCAAGAAAAGAAAAGATCGTTAGGCCACCTTCATCATCGGAGTCGGAAGATGAATCGGACTGCGACATAGAGCCGAACATGAAAGCCCTTGGAAAGCAGTTGGCTCTCATTGGACAAATGATGAGCAAGAAGTACTTCAAGAACCCCAGCCAACAGACTTCGGACTACAAGCTCCAAGAACAAAGAACGTGGTCCGGAGAGTTCTGAGGTCAAGAACCCCAAAGAGACTAACAGATGCTTTAATTGTGGCAAAGCAGGTCACTTCGCCAGAGAGTGCACTCTCCCGAAGAAGAGAGATGCAAACTACTACTCCAGGAAGCTTCAATTGACAAAACAGAAAGAAGCTGGAGTAGTTCTCATGGCCGAGCAGGACCAATGGCTCGAGGACACGTCGACCTCCGAAGAAGAGAACTTAGCCCTCATGGCTCGTCTCGACAACGAAATGGACGCCAAAACATCCACTCGTACGGACGACGACAACGCATCTACGTCTTCAAATGAGGTAGTCTCTCACTCCACATTATTGACCATGTTAGATTCGTATCAATTAGCATACACTAACATGAAACATGAGCAGAAAAGTGTTAAGGAAGTAGAGATCAAACTTGAGAGAGCTCAGGAGAAGATAAATAGTCTCGAATCAGACCTTAGAAGCTCTAGTGCAAAATAAAAGAACTTACTAAGAGCTTACATTGTCGAGAGACTAGTCAACCTCCTTTAGGACAGCATAGTGATAAAGTCAAAGAATTAGAAGATAGCTAGCAAATAACTACAGTTGTTTGGTTAGGAATCTCAACGAGAAAGCCACCTTAAATTGTAGGATAACCGAAGCTACCACTAAGATCACTAACTTGGAGGCTGAATTAGAAATATCTAACGCTAAGGTTAGTGAGCTTAGTAAGGATCTAGACGCCTGTCGAGCAACCAAACTGACGGAAGAAAATAATTATGCTCTCCTAAGTGAGGAACGCAGAAAGCTGTATGCAAAAATTAAAAATTAGATGATCTTCTTACGCGTAGGGGACACTCTGAACAGACGATATTCTTAAACAAGCCCAAGGATATAGAGTTTTATAATCCAATAGAAGGCATAGGTTACACTAACCCACGTATTTTACGAAAGAAAGAAATGTATGACATTAAGAACATGGGTTTAGCTGCAACCTCTCTTAGGAACATTACGGAATCGACGTATGAAAATGCGTTTGATTCATCTATCAAACAAGCCTCACATGGGCCTGAGATCCTCTTTGACTATAGTGAACTAATTGAAAAAGACAAAAATAGGAAACCTACTCTAACACCTGTCAACGAATTAGCTCAAGTTCTACCTCCGGACTCTCAAGAATACCACGAGGAAGTCAAAAAGGTTAATTATCAAAATTCTCTCTACAAACCCCCTATCATAAAACAGATAGAGGAGTCACAAGCGAAACTAGACAAAGAAAGAGAGAATTTCGAAGCTGAAAAGAAAAAATTCTATAAGGAGATGGAAAATCTCAAGGCTTCCTCGTCCTTCCAAACTATCTCACATGCTATCATAAAAAGCGTGAAAATAGAAAAATCGCCTCGAAAGATCCAAAGAGCATTAATTATTCTGTTAAAAGTGCTAAGACTAATTTTACTTCACCTACGTCCACAGGGAGCGTAGAGCCAGCACCGACTACGAAGGCGAGAGTGTCTAGTCCTAAAATAAAGAAGAAGCGAGTAGATTTAAATGTTTATGAACATGTTATCCTTTCTGTCAAAACAAAAGACACTCGTAAAATAAAAGAGCCATTTCTACGTTCAAAATAATTGCTTCTACGTGCTCAATTCAACCCATCACCTATAGAAGTGAAAATACCGAAATAGGCACTACATCAAAAATTACTACCAATCATTCTGAAACAAATGCCAAAAGGAAAAATCGTAGGAAACAAGATCCAGCCATAAAGAAAGCTTATGGCGCCGTACATGACTGTACTCACCTAAGGTATCCCGTAGAAGTTAAACCCCCAAGCACCTTAGGAGACTATCACAAGAGAAGATCTTTTCCTCAGTCAAACCTTCCAAGGCATTTGTACGAGCTGAAATTAACCTTCCCTGTAAGGTTCAACCCAAATGGGTTCCTAAATCTCCGCCTAATACGACAAAAGCCAAAAGGGCCAAGTCTCCTACAGAGGCAAAACCCAAACCCACTTTTCCAAAAGTGCAATGGGTTATTAAGACTCTTCCAAAAATAGATTTAGGAGTCATATCTGAACCCAAAATTAAATCTGCTAATCCGAGAGGACCCATGCTTAAGTGGGTACCTAAAGCTCTCTTGTTTTTGCAGATCCATCATGTGTGGTACCTCGACTCTGGTTGCTCCACACACATGACTGGTAAACAAGAGCTGCTGAGCAACTACAAAGACCGACCAAATGGCAAACTCAGATTTGGGAACAACGATTCAGCCCCGATTCTAGGATTTGGGGATATCATTTTGAAGAATCTGACCATCAAAGATGTCTCATACGTCGAAGGCCTCCGCCATAACTTGTTCAGCATAGGCCAATTCTGTGACAAAGGCTTCCAGGTGGTCTTCCATGCTGACCGGTCCAGAATTTTGGATAGTCAGGACACAGAACTCCTTCAAGGACTTCGAAAATCCAATCTTTACACGATCAACCTGACGTCCGTGCGGCCCTCGACAGCTTTATGCCTCATTTCACAGATTGATATACAGAGGAACAGCCTATGGCATCAACGACTGTCTCATCTAAACATGAAAGCTCTCCAACGTCTTTCTACGAAAAAGTTGGTCCACGGTCTTCCAACTATACAACTACAAAGGGAGCATCATTGTTCGGCATGTCACCTAGGAAGAATGAAGCGAGCATCTCATCACGTCAAGCAAATTGCGTCTACTTCTCGACCATTGGAACTGATTCACATGGATCTCTGTGGTCCGATGCAGACTCAGAGTATCAATGGAAGAAAGTATGTCCTAGTGATTGTAGATGACTATTCTCGCTACACGTGGACAAAGTTCCTCCGAAAGAAAGATGAGACCGGTGACTTGATAATCAATTTTGTGAACACAACTCAAAATCTGCTGGAACAGACTATTCAAGTTGTTCGAACAGACAACGGCACTGAGTTCAAAAACAACCACCCCAGTGATTTTTATCAAAAACTTGGAATAAGTCAACAATTTTCAGCCGCCAAAACACCTCAGCAAAATGGGGTCGTCGAAAGGAAAAATCGAACACTAGTGGAAGCCGCTCGTACAATGCTGATCCAGTCAGGACTTCCACACTCTCTATGGACTGAAGCAGTCAATACCGCTTGTTTTACTCAAAACATGACGGTGGTTCACAAACGGTTCAACAAGACTCCGTACGAGATTGTGAATAATAGAGTGCCCAACATCTCTTTCCTTAAAGTCTTCGGGTGCAAGTGCTTTGTGGCGAACGACCGAGAGCAACGTGCAAAGTTCGACCCTGAAGCATTCGAAGCTACATTTGTCGGGTATTCTTCAACATCAAAAGCGTACAGAGTATACATCAAGTCCAACCGAACTATTAAGGAAAGCTATAATGTCACTTTCCACGAAGTGGCAAAGATGGCTTCTGATCAACTCAGTCCAGGACCTGTGCTCAGCCCGATGGCTTCTGGTCAATCAGTCCAGGACCCGTGCTCAACCCGATGGCTTCTGGGCAACTCAGCCCAGGACCCGTGCCTAACCCGATGGTTCCTGCTCAAATCAGTTCAGGACCCGTGCTCAACCCGATGGCTTCTGGTCAACTCAGTCCTGGACCCGTGCTCAACCCGATGGCTTCTGAAGACAATATTTCAGAACCCGTAATCACTGGTGTGTGACACGTTCGAATACTATCAAGTGTACTAGGTCGTGCAAGTAGTATAAAATGGACAAGTCCAAGTATCGATCCACGAGGACAGCTCGATTAATTTAAGATACTATTCTGAAATTTAATTTAGACTAAAACGAGTTTTTATATTTTGTGGATTTAATAAAAGAAAATAAAATGCAAATAAAAAAATAACATAAATAAAAAGATAGAAAATGGATAAATTTGACGAGGGATGTGATCAAGGCACGTGCTCGGCACAAAATATTCCTACGTATTCATGCGGTCGTTTTATCTAAACAATATAAATCTAGTTAAGGTAGAAATTCCTAAAATAATCGCTACCCGTTTGTCCCGCAATAGCGATCCAATGCGAAAATAAACCAATCAACTATATTTCTATATGACTGTAGTTACTCCGCACGCATTCGGCTTTATGAATTTCCCCGAGTTTAGACGCTTTCGGCGCCTGAAATCTCGGAAACCACACGGACGAAACCGAATTCCATCTCTGGTCGGTTTTACATCGTGGTACACGTTATCTATTATTCTAACCGGTCTAATCACTTTGTCCGTCTCATAAACCAATCAAATATCGTGCACATGTTGATCAGACATACGCAAGCATTAAACAAAGATAACGAATACATAACTTAAATCATATAATTAAATAAAATACCAATAGCACTAACACGCAATAATAGTTCGGCCTAACACGCCCTTAACCACACAAGTAATTTAAGCTAACATGGGGACAATCATAATCAACAAAACGTAGTTGAAAATAAGATATTAAGGTAAAGAAATACGCCCCTTCCCGACGCTCGAGTTGTCACGCGTCGCCTCGGTTTCTCTCCCTCGTGGAAGAGGCACCTTGGAGACCCTCGTGGTCGTACTCGTAGCTTTCTTAGTTCTTCTTGGTCGTCGTGAACGCCCGCTGATTCGCTCCCAGCCATGAGTCTCGGCTACTTCCCAGTTGAAAGATCGCCTCCGTGTTCACTGCTTGTCGTGAGATGAAAATTTGTTTTCATAAATGATCTCAATCTTCTTTGTAGGTCCCCCACTCACTCATGTTGGTCAACACCACCTAATCTTCTTCGTTTCTTCACTCTTTTCACGCTTCCTCTTTGTTTCGGTTCATTTTATTCAATAGCTGTCAAATTTGAAATGTGCACATAAACATAGAATATCCAATGCAATTTTGATAAATTGAAATCGACATCGCAAGTTTACGGGTATTAGAAACAACGTAAAATCCCAACTTATCAGTGTGTTGGCACAAAACCAACAGAAGATGGCAACAACATCAAAGTCAATGTCAAACGAAGCAACGAGACTTGCAATAGACGATTTGGAATCTCTCTTCGAACCAGTATATCGGTCATGCACCACTGCACCTATAGTGGATTCTCCACCGTTCGAGACCGACGTACCAAGTTCATCTCACACCTCTACCCCACCCGATTCAGATTTGCCACAGAATACCGAAGAACCTACAGTGCAGAATTGGAACTTCCTCAGACAAATGATCAATCGGAGACTATAGGCAATCTAGATCCACAGATGGCTGATTCATCTGCTACAGCCTTGCCTCATGAGCGCAAGTGGACTAGAGGTCACCCGGTCGATCAGATAATTGGCGATCCTTCGGATGGTGTGAGGACACGTCGTCAACACAGTCTTTTCAGTTGCTTCCTGAGCCAAAACGAGTCTACCAAAGTAGCAGCGCACTTCGAGACCCGGATTGGACAATTGCAATGCAAGAGGAAATCAATCAATTCGAACGTCTTCAAGTGTGGACCTTGGTACCCCGTCCACATGGGAAAACAGTGGTCCGAACTAAATGGGTTTTCAAGAATAAGAAAAATGAAGATGGTGAAGTGATCCGGAACAAAGCAAGGCTAGTAGCTAAGGGATACAATCAACAGGAAGGCATCGACTACGACGAGACATATGCTCCTGTTGCCCGTATCGAAGCTATCCGCCTCCTGCTGGCTTATGCGGCTTACAAAGACTTCAAAGTCTATCAGATGGATGTTAAAATCGCTTTTCTCAACGGCGTGTTAAAAGAAGAAGTCTACGTCGCTCAGCCGGAAGGTTTTGTTGATCAAGAACATCCCGATCACGTCTATCGTTTGGACAAAGCTCTCTATGGACTAAAACAAGCCCTACGTGCTTGGTACGATGTCCTGAGTGATTTCCTCGTGAAGTCTGGATTCATACGAGTAATGATAGACACAACCCTCTTCATTAAATGGCATGACAAAGATCTGATGGTCGTCCAAGTATACGTTGACGACATCATCTTCGGATCAACAAATCCTCGGCTCTGCAAGAAGTTTGGAGATGTCATGAAGAGCAAATTCGAAATGAGTCACATGGGAGAGATGCAATTTTTCTTAGGCCTTCAGGTCAGGCAGCTCAATGATGGAATTTTCATCAGTCAAACAAAATACATCAAGGATATTCTGAAGAAGTTTCATCAAGACCAGAGCAAGCCTCTCAGCACTCCTATGTCACCAAGCTGCAAGTTGGATGCCGATCCCTCTGGTAAATCGGTCGACATCACACTATATCGCAGTATCATTGGATCTCTTCTCTACCTCACTTCGAGCCGGTCGGATATCATGTTTGCCACCTGCTTGTGTGCCCATTTTCAAGCCGAACCCAAAGAATCCCATATGCTCGCGGTCAAAAGAATTCTCGCTACCTTAAAGGCACCTCTACCCTTGGCCTATGGTATCCAAAGGGTACAAATTTTAAACTTATTGGCTACACTGACGCTGACTATGCAGGTTGCCGAATGGACAGGAAAAGCACGTCCGGTGGCGCTCAATTTCTAGGCGAAAAGCTGGTCTGCTGGTCGTCCAAAAAGCAAAACTGTGTGTCCACTTCGACGGCAGAAGCAGAATACGTAGCTGCCGCCACTGTTGCTAACAGATGTTGTGGATGCGGACACAGCTTCGCGACTATGGGTACAATCTAACTATTATACCCATATATAGTGATAGTCAGAGTGCAATTGCCATTACTTGCAATCCTGTTCATCATTCACGCACAAAACACATAGACATTAGATATCATTTTATCAAAGATCACGTAGAAAAAGGCACGATAGAGATGTACTTTGTGAACACGGAGTTTCAACTAGCCGACATTTTCACCAAGGCCTTGGATGAGAAACGATTACAATTCCTTGTCGGAAAATTAGGCATGTTGAATCTTCCGTAATATGTGCATTACCTGATCTTCTGTGCTATCGCATGCTCTATTCTATGTGTTTTCTATGCTTATTTGTCCCTATCTTGCGTGCTATTAAAATAAAAAAATATATAAATATATAAAAATATATATAAATAAAAATATAATAATAAATAATAAATAACAATAATAAATATATGTACATATATCTATCATATAATGGGGTATGACGAAATCCTTTGGGATGCTTTGATCTAAAGTCACCAAGAATTTTACCCCGACATGCGATCGATTTAATTGCTTAAATTTGTCAGTCTAAGTCGCATTCTTGTGTCTAAAAGGTCAGTTGATTGTTCCACTAGACACAAAGTCACTCTACATGCGTGAGGATTCAAGTCTTGTTCCTTTTTCCTTTCTTTGGATCTACTTCTCGAGTGAGTCACACATCAATTACTTGTCTTACCTAGTGATTCTTGGTTTCATACTCACCTTGCGTCAGATCGTTAGGAAAATGATAAGGGAGTTTAGGATATTCCTCATACGGCCTTATATAAATTCCCCCACGTTTGCCCTTAGTCATCCACTTTGAGCCTTCTCCGACGTCCTTTTCTTCATTTTGAAACCCATTCCCAGCCTTCAACCGAAATCTATACTCTTCGAATGGTTGTTAAAGCGAGAAAAGAAGGGGGAGATAACAAAAGAAAAGTAGGATGGTGACGAAAGAAGGCATTGCTCAACGCGCACATACCAAAGGAACCGGCCTTCCAACTACCTTGTAGAACGTGGCATGGTTCCTGCTGCGAACTTCTCCAACGATAATCTCGTACGCTCGTCAGAACGGCTGGAAGAGGAGCACCACGAAGTGAACTTCTCCAACGATAATCCGGTCTTATATCGGGAAACGAGAAGAGGAGCGCAGCCTCGGGTACGATTTCCATAACCGTGAACTTTTCCAAATAGATAATCTCTGAAACCTATCTAGGGACTAAGAGAAGAGGAGCACGGTATTGGCCCGAGAATCAACAAGAAGAACTTCGCCTACGATAATCTCCTATAGCCTCATGGAGAAGCGGAGCTTCAGCTTGAGCATAGCTCATTAAGGGATAGTAAATGAGGGAGAAAAGAAGAAAGATGCCGAAAAGAAAGGAGACAGACATAGAAATGGAAGATGGCGAAGAGATAAGCTCACTCTCCTCTAAATTCCTTCCCTTCTAAGTCCTAGCCAAACTAAAACCTTTACGCCCCTTTGATTCCAATCGACTCTCGCTTTGGTGAAATGATTAAACACGCCTCGATCACAGGTAAATTGACTTGAAACTGCTTGTGTTGACTTGAGTGATAATAATATAAAAATCCCAAGATAGAAATTATTGAGAGCAAGAGCGAACCTTGTGAGAGTTGTCGAAATGGAGCAGTCTATGAACGTAGGACTTTAGTTTGACGACAAGACTTGACGGCATTTTCTCTTTCAAATGTCTCGTAAAATTTTAGGCTTGACGATTGATCGAAGCAAAATAATCTGACCCCATACTATAATAATAGTAAAATACGAAAAAAATTATATATATATATAAATATATACTTCGCACATTTTGACATGAAATGTTATGTTTTATATGCGTTGAATTGAATAAATGCGATTTTTTTTTTGTTTATCGCACATTCTAAATGCAATTTTAGATTGCATTGGTACTGAATTGTTTAAATGCGATAAGTTTTACTATGCTCTAACCCTCGCACAATATTTTGAAGTACATGTTTTCGGGGACCATGTACACGTACTTACTTGGTAAATTTGTGTGTTTTTATGCTCGAGACTTGAATTGATTTAATCTGCTTGCATATTAGTTAATTCTTGTGCATCATTTGAGGGGGAGCAAGTATAAAAATCGTGTTTAGCTCCAAATATTTCTGACGTCTATCTCCGAGTATTTCAGATCTTTCAAGCTCAAGGAGTGAGACGTCGACACTACAAAGAGAGGAGCTAGACAAAAGACCAGATATTTCACAAATAACATTGCCAAAATAAATTGTTGATTAACTCCATTATTACTAACGTTTATCTCTAAGTGGTACAGATTTTTAAACTTCTGCCAGGGGAGCTAGACGTTACTACTCGAAAAATACAGGGAGTTAATTGCATATATTTTAATTACAAAGGGAGGAGCCTTATAATGGGTTTTATTTTGAAATAGGGGTCAATCTGAAATTCTTTAGAAGAACTTACTATCGAGAAACTGGATATTTGAATTAATTTGCAATCTAAAGTTTCTTGATCGTAAACAGTGTCGGGATAGATTTTGATTGGTCGCGATAATTTGCGATCGAAAAATTTGAATTGAGAAGCAATTTTCGAATCAAAAGTTTCTCGAGCGCAAATAGTAATGGGCCTGATCCATTTAATCGCAAAACGTCCAATCGCAAACCCAACATTGATTTACAGCGAGTTATTAAAAGTTCACCTTTTTGTCAGTCGCAAAGCTTTTTCTCACGCAACCCTAATCGAAAGAAATTCTCTCACGCAAAACTTTCTCAGACGATACAAAATTCTTCAAAAATCTTCTAATTTTCACTTCAAATCGTCTGATTAAGGTAGAAACTCGATTCGGTTAACGATTGCGAATGTTATAACTTGATTTGCATCTACATTCTGTAGTTTTTCGCGTGTTTAGTTAAGATTTTTCAACCGTTCTTCAAAAATGATTTAAACGTATACTGTTTCACTAAATTTAGGCATGATTCTTGGATTTTCTGAGTTAAATGCGGGTTGTTTAGATATATTCGATGTTTTTGATGAAACTAGCGTAAATCGTAGGAAAATTTCCATCTGTGATGATTATATGAGTTTCGCTGAAACTGGGTATTTTGAAGTTTTGAAGCTGTCGAAGAAATCGTCGATCGCAAATAATCTTAATTGAATTCCAATTCGATTGAGATGCTGTTTGTGTCGATTTAGTTTTCGATCGCAAAATTTTGATTTAAGTCATCACGAAAAGATTTTGACCGATAACCTTACCATCGAAAAATCCAATTACAATTTTCTGCGAGCGAAAAACTTATGCACTGAACAGATAATTTAGATGCAAATTCAAATCGAGCGTTAAACTTACCATTGCAAAATTAAATTTTCGATTACACTTCATTTCGATCGCAAAAATGTTAGCAGCGAGAAATTTATTTTTCAATGCTTAACTTTTTCGATCGTAAAACTCGCCGCTTAGAATAAATTGATCGAAAAAATTCTCGACGATTGACTTAGTTTCGTCGTTGACCAGTTTCTCGATAAAACTATTTCGCCGCGAAAACTTTTACTTACTATCGAAAATCACATATCCCTCGACAAATTTTCCAATCAAAAAATTTTATTCCCTCGAAGAAAATTTCTCGACAGTAAATTTACCTGAGAAATAATTTCTCGATCGTAAATTTACACGGAATTTTTCGCGATCGTAAAATTGATCGACTACAGTCTCAATTTCAAACTCAACACTTAGAAAATTTTTTTCCTAAGTCTTTTACACTGTAGCGAACGCTAGCGAATAAAATTTTCTCGATCGAAAAAAATTACACGGAAACGTTTCAATTCAAATCAGTGTGTATGAAATCAAATTGCAATTCAATTTCTCGAGCGAAAATTTTCTCGGCATGAACAGTGACTTACTGATTTAACACTTAGCAAAATTTCGAACCAATTTTCACGCGACAACTATTTCCTTCGAAATTACATTCATGCCATCACGATTTTTAAAATTGAACATACACTATGCATTCGATATGATTTCAATTCAAAATTCATCGAACATGCTATCATTTGCAATATTACTATAGTTTGATGAAATTTATTCATATTGCGACTGAAAAATAAAATTGAACTAATGAACTTTTATATATCTTATATTTCAGATGGATCGCTACCCAAGATACAACCACATATATGATCACAATATGTACTTGAAGGTTCAGGATACGAACTTTCAGCTCGATCTGGACACTTTTCGGTGCCCGGACGAGATCATCGTATCCATCCTCAGAGGTCACCCCATTTGGCATGCACGGTCACTGCCTCAGTGCCGATGGTCTATCTCCAGCAATTCTGGGGATATATACAAGGAGTTGTAGCAAATGGAGCATTCTCCTTCACTACAAAACTCGGGACGCGGCATCTTATGAGCAAGAGCCAGTTCGGGATGATGCTGGACTTGCCCCACCACGACAACTTCGACCCGCTCCCGACCGACGCTGAGATGATCAGGACTTCATGCACATGGGATACCAACCGCCGCTTACAAGATTAGCTCAGGTCCAGAGCAGCGGTATCCTCACCCCTGGAAGACAGTATTCGGCATAGTGAACAAGTGTCTATCACCCAAACACGCTGGATTCGACAAGGGCAACGGCAACATACTGCGGATATTTCACGACCTCGCCTTCGCCAGAAACTACGACTTTGGACAGCTGATCTGGAACGATCTAGATGAACAGATTCGGCTGAAGGAGAACCGAAGGTCAAAGAACGTGCCCTATAGTCATCAGGGAGTTCATGGAGCTACATGCAGAGAACATCCCTCAGCTCCTCCCGGTGGAAACTACCAGCCGCCAAGGCTTAAGTTTTTCCACAACCCACGGCTCACGGACCTGGACCAACCGTCGATGCCAATTCCACTCAGCTTACTCAGCCTCGCCGACCCCGCGGGAGCTGAGTATCAGAGGTTCTGCCGGGAACACAACTTAACGGAAGCAATGATTAGAAGGCCCCCGGCAGATCACCATGTGAGCCCTCCCCAACACCAACAAAGCCCTGACGACACGATGATCGATGCTGTCGCTCAGGAGCTTCAACAGGAGCCTCCCTTGGTCGAAGAGCCAATGCCCGACGTAGAAGATACTTTGATAGACGTCGTGGCTACCGAGATGGCGCTCGAGGCTCCTGCACTCGAATTACAAGTGGAAGTGCCCATACAAGTTGGCGTGCTCGAAGAAACTTTTGAGGAGGTTCTTCAACAAGAAGCACAGCCCGAAACTGAAATGGGGCAAAGCTCTCTTCCACCGGTGACAGATCACGCACTGGAGGACGTCAATCGTGACCTCACTCCTCACACGGCCACCCCGTCAGACACGGAGTCTGACGAGGAAATAAGCCTGATAAGGAGGACTCCCAGAAGACTAAGCATTCAGCTGGAGTCTCTCTTCTCGGCCGTCACTGCCGCACCAGATACTACGCTGTCCACATCGACAAGTGTTGCTGGCACTTCTTTGCTCAATCTTGAGCCGCAACCAACTCACGTGGTGTCTGGTTCGCAGGCGCAACCTGAGCCTGCCTTAACACCCATAGAGGTGAATCCTCTGGATTCGACTCGAGGATTGGGTGGAAGTCTCATACAGTTACAACCTCAAGTGAATGTGAGCCAACCCCAAGAGTCGGTGTCTACTCTAGGGTTGATAACAGGCGACATCAGTCGTCCTGGTCCATCCATGGAGGCGTCCATACCCTTTGTGACGAACGAGCAGTTCCAGGCCGCTCTCTCTGCCGCTGTACAGTCTATGGAAGACAAGATCACGGAGAGAGTGCTTCAAGCTCTCGAGGCATCCCGAAGAGATACCGGAAAAGCACCTGCCTCTGAAGGCCCTTCGTCACAAACACACCCCACACCTCCACAACCCACGCCAACCGACCCCCTAGCCACTTCCTCCATCCTCATCAACCCATACACCATCCCCATCACCGAGCTCCACGACATTCTCCTCGCCCGTTTGATAGGCCTGTCCATCCAATCACCTCACGAAGAATCCATCAATCGGCGATGGGTGGATCATCCTGAGCCACCGACTGATACCTGCCGAAGCCAAAGCTCCAACTCCCGGCGCAGACATGACGATCCTGACGATCAGGACCATCATGAAGGGGAGAAGAGGCCGAGGACATCTACAACCGGCCAAGGACAAGGCTCGGGCACTACGCGGACAAGCACTGGAGCTGGTGAAACCCAAACTACCCAAACTACCCAAACCATGCACCGCAAAACCACTCTACCACATATCGACCCACCAACCTTTCACCTTAGGACGCCTCCGCCCACACCGCCGATCTACTCAAGCCCCTTGCTTCCGAAAGAAGAAGCAAGCGCTGCAATGCTTGTAGCTGTGGCAGCTACCCAAGCTACTCCCTCCATCGCTCCAGACCAACCGGGACCCTCTGGACATGGAGTCAATCCACACGAAGTATTAGACAAGTGCATCTTCGAAGGCCAATGGATGAACCATTTCATGCCCGAGGAGCATCAGAGACAACGGCTTCAGGACGTACACCACTTCTTACAACAAGCATCCCTGGACCTCGTGATCATTGAAGACGACGAACTTCAAGAAGGTGTAGACTACCAAAATGAAATCCCAAGGCTGCCAGAATTGATCGCACAGTGAGCGGCCTCTCCTACAAGACAGATGCCAGGGACCGTTCGGATCGACACGCCGTGGGAGAACATTCACATAGAGATACCTTTCCTTGAAGAAGTCAGGGAAAACATTTGAAGGTCACCGGATCGTATTAAGAAGTCGGATCGAGCTGAGAGGGATCTCTCACTGGGATCAGCAGAAGAGAATGACATCTCTGTGGATGCTGACCCAACTAGGACCGGACTTGAGACTGGGGATCCCAAAGAATGGACTGAAGAGTCACTTCAGGGAACTCTCCCCAATTTGCCAACTCCTCAATGTCTATTGTGCCAAAGGAGGACTTCCAACACCTCACTACATCATCGAACGAGTGGACAGGACCCGAGAGGAACTGAGCAAGAGCGACCTGCCGTACCTCCCCGCCGATGAAGTCTACCGTTATCAGCTATACGTGGAGAAGTACAAAGGTCCTCAGGGCTTCATCAAGAAAGAAGGCCTCGAAGGGCTCTATCGGTTCATGATGCGACAAGTCAAATACTTCGCCGCTCACGACCTTCAAATGGCGCTTGAGAGCAATATGAAGAAGGTCAACATGGCCGAACCACTCCTCAAAGGACCTGAGATCGAGAGACTTCAGCAATCATATACACATCAGCTCTGTCACCGGCATCACATACAACAATCCAATTGCCAAGAAGACCAGGATGATGTTGGAGACAGAAATTCACAAGTTTTGCGATGGAACCCTCAAGATCGCCAGGCGAAATATCGAACAGGGGTTGGAAGAGATAAATAGAGACACGATGCTGAGGATCCACCGGTTTGTGAGAGAACAGCCGCTCCTGATGGAATTGTTGGATGACATCGAGGAGCGCTTGAAGCAAAGGGACACCGTTAGGGACTATGAGCATGTGCTGGGCTTGCGCAGATCGTACTATGCCCGACAAGGACGAACAGCGGGGAGACGCAATCAAGCACAAAGGAGGAGAATGTAGAATATCATTTGTAATTGTGATTGATTTCATTAGTTGTCCTTGTAATTAGGGGCTTTACTTATATTAGTCTTTAGATTAAGGACTAGTTAGATATTTATACCAAGATTGTTGGTATAAATACTTGTAAATGAATTGAGCTGAATAGAGAAAGTTTAGGGAATTGATCTGAAGGGCTTGTAATCGATTTCTAGAGAGAGAAACAACATTAACTTTCTCACTCTAATTGAATTCTCTCTCGTGTTCTTATTTTGGGTTTTTCGATCGAATTCAATTGATCATCTAAACGATCGAATTGATATGGTTTCTAGCCCAAGATCGTAGAGTTGTTAATCTGAGGACCTAACAACAGCTTATGGCATCAACGTGTCTCATCTAAACATCGAAACTCTTCAACGACTATCAACGAAAAAGTTGGTTCACGGTCTACCAACCATTATTCTACAAAAAGAGCATCAATGTTCGGCATGCCAACTAGGAAAAATGAAGCGAGCATCTCATCATGTCAAACTAGTTGCCTCTACTTTACGTCCTTCAGAATTACTACATGTGGACCTCTGTGGACCCATGCAGACACAGAGTATTAGTGGACGCAAGTACGTACTAGTTATCGTTGACGATTACTCTCGCTACGCGTGGACGAAGTTCCCCCGAACTAAAGATGAGACAGGGGCCTTGATAATTAATTTTGTGAACGCTATTAAGAATTTGCTTCAACAAACCATTCAAGTCATCAGAATGGATAATGGCACTGAGTTCAAGAACAAGCATCTCCGTGATTTTTATCAAAAACATGGGATTCGTCAGCAATTCCCAGCCGCCAAGACGCCTCAACAGAACGGTGTCGTTGAAAGAAAGAACAGAACTCTAGTGGAAGCCGCACGTACGATGCTGATTCATTCTGGCCTTTCACACTTCTTTTGGGCTGAAGCAGTAAATACGGCATGTTTCACTCAGAATAGGATGGTGGTTCACAAGCGCTTCGATAAGACTTCGTACGAAATAATAAACAAGCGAGTACCCAGTATTTCCTTCCTCAAAGTCTTCGGTTTCAAGTGCTTTGTGGTGAACGATAAAGAACAACATACTAAGTTCGACCCCAAAGCATTCTGAGCCACATTTGTCGGGCTCATCAACTTCGAAGGCGTACCGAGTATACATCAAGTCCAACCGTTCAATCAAAGAAAGCTACAATGTCACTTTCCACGAAGTGGCAGAAATGGCTCCTGCACACCTCAGTTCAGGACCCGCACCTAACCAGATGGCTTCTGGATACAATAGTTCAGAACCCGTATTTACTGGTGTGTGGCACAAAACCAAACAAGAGATGGCAACAATTAAGGACTCAACGTCAGAAGAAGCTCTGAGACTTGCATTGGAGGACTTGGACTCTCTCTTTGAGTCCGTATATCAGCCAGGAACTATTGTCGATACATCTTTAGTGAATCCCCCACTCGATGAGGCCGACGTACCAAGCTTTTCAAATGTGTCCACCTCACCCGACTCAGAATTACCACAGATCACTGAAGTACCTACCATAGTCAATGAGGAAGTCTCACCAGATTCGCTCAATCCAAGTGAAGAATCAGACTTACCTCAACCTAATGAACAACCTGAAACTCATGGAAATCTCGGCCCACAAATGGCTGATGCATCTACTTCAGCTATGCCACATGAGTGAAAGTGGACTCGAGCACATCCGGTTGATCCGATTATTGGTGATCTTTCGAGTGGAGTCAGAAGAAGACATCAGCACAGTCTCTTCAGCTGCTTCTTAAGCCAAAATGAGCCAACCAAGGAAGCAGGCGCACTAAAAGACCCGGATTGGGTGATAGCTATGCAAGATGAGATCAACCAATTCGAGCGTCTTCAAGTGTGGACTTTAGTCCCCGTCTGCATGGGAAAACAATTATCGGAACAAAATGGGTGTCTAAGAATAAAAAGAATGAAGATGGGGAAGTGATCCGGAATAAAGCAAGGCTGGTTTTGAAGGGATACAATCAATAAGGCATTGACTATGACGAGACCTATGCTCCCGTTGCCTGAATCGAAATCATCCGCCTACTCTTGGCTTATGCGGCTCACAAAGACTTCAAAGTCTATCAAATGAATGTTAGGACCGCCTTCCTCAATGGCGTGTCAAAGGAGGAAGTCTATGTCGAGTAGCCAGAAGGCATTATTGATCAAGAACATCTCGGTTACGTCTATCGATTGGACGAAGCTCTCTCGGACTGAAACAAAGCCCACGTGCTTGGCATGATGTCCTGAGCGATTTCCTCGTGAAATCTGGGTTCATCCGAGGAACGATCGATACGACCCTCTTCATAAAATTGCAAGACAAAGACTTGATGATCGTCCAAGTTTATGTAGACGACATGATCTTCGGATCAATAAATATACGGCTATGCAAGTAGTTTGGAGGTTTAATGAAGAGCAAATTTGAAATGAGTCACATGGGAGAGATGCAATTTTTCTTGGGACTCCAAGTCAGGCAGCTCGAAGATGGCATCTTCATAAGTCAAACTAAATACATCAAGGATATTCTGAAGAAGTTCCATCAAGATCAGAGCAAGCCTCTCAGCACTCCTATGTCAACAAGCTGCAAGTTGGATGCGATCCCACAGGAAAAACGGTCGACATCACAATCTATCGCAGCATCATCGACTCTCTTCTCTATCTCACCTCAAGCCTGCTGGATATCGTGTTTGCCACCTGCCTTTGTGCTCGTTTCCAAGCCGACCCTAAAGATCTCACATGCTCGCGGTCAAACGGATCTTACGGTGACGGCCTCAGTACCGATGGTCTACCTTCAACAGTTTTGGAGGATGATCAAAAGCCAGTTAGTTGACGGCACATATTGATTAACCACGATGATTGGGACGAGGCACATCAGCTTCAGCAAGGATGATCTTGGTCTCGCCCTGGACTTACCATTTAGCCACAACTATGACTCTCTGCCCACAGATGCAGAGATGGTGCGTGACTTCCTCAGATGGAATACTGTCCGCCGCTCTCTAAGTTCGCTCAAGTCTAGAGCAACGGCATCCCGCACCCATGGAAGACACTTTTTGGAATTATCAACAAGTGTCTGTCGCCAAAGAACGCATGTTTCGTCAAAGAAAATGAGAACATTCTCAGAATCTTCCATGGGATTACGTTCTCGCAAAATTACGATTTCGCTCAACTGATCTGGAATGACTTAGCTGAATAAATCAGACAGAGAGAGAACAAGAGATCAAAGAATGTATCATATGCAAGGTAGTTCTCGGTTATTATCCGACAATCTATGGAGATTCACGAGCAGAGCATTCCTCGTCTACCTCCTGATGGATTTGGACCAGCCATCCATGGCCATTCCGTTCGAGTTGCTGCGGCTCGTCGACCCCTCGAGAGCCGAATACCAAAGATTATGCCGGGACAATCATCTCACCGAACAGATGATCAGAGGTCCCCCGATAGACTTCCATGTGAGCTCCCCTACCATCAGCAACCACCTAACCCTGAGGCCGAACTGATAGATCAGGTGGCCGAGAAGCTAGAACAAAAGCCTCAAACTCAGGAAGTGCAAATACCTAATGAAGCTGCCACGTTGATTGATGATGTGGTAGAAGTGTTGGAACTAGAGCACAAACTCTAGGTGCTGAAGTGCCCATTGTTGTCAGCGTGTTCAAGGATCGCTTGAGGAGATCCTACAACAGGCAACACAGCCTGAAGCAGAAATGGGGCACAACTCACCTCCACTGGCTACGACGCCAGAGACCGAGGCTCTGATCTCCACGATTCAACCCAACGAGCCTCAGGTGACGAAACAAGCCGGAGAGGAAGATGCACGTGAACCTTCTCCTCACACGGCTACCTCATTAGACACCGAGTCGATGAGGAGATCCGACTCATAAGACGGACAGACTCCTAGGCAATTAAGTATACAACTTGAGTACCTCTTCACCACCGTCACCACCTCATCAGACACAGTGCCAGTCATCGCTCCAAGTGCTGAGGCTGAAGTCCAGCTTCCAACCATTACCGGCCCAATCCCAACCGAGTCTGATACGCTGGTTCAATCTGAACCTGCCACAACACCCATAGAGGAGAATCTCCATGATTCGACTCAAGGATTGGGTGGAAGTCTCGAACAGTCACAACCTCAAGTGACTACGAGCAAACCTGAGGAGTCGGTGTCTGCTCAAGGGTTGTCAACAGGCGACATTGGTCGACCTGGTCCTTCAATGACGGAGGCGTCCATCCCATATGTGACCGAAGACCATCTACAGGCCGCTCTCTCCGCAGCATTGACATCTTTCAAAGACAAAATCATGGAGAGCCTGCGAAATGCCATCGAGACGTCCCTCAAAGATCGTGGAAAAGCACCCCTCTCGGAGACGTCTTCGTCACAACCTATCCTCACACCCACTCAACCCACACAACCCTTCCCAATTGCAACACCCATCCTCATCCACAACCTAATCGACCCTGTAGCAATACCAATCAGCGACCTCTACTCGATATTGGTCGCCCGCCTACTCGAGTTGACTACTCGAACGCCTGAGGAAGAGGATCTCTGCCGCCGTCTTGTCGACCATCCTGACCCGACCAAAACATGTCGAGGCCAAGCCTCCCGATCCAAATGCCGACATGATGACCCTGACGATCAAGGACGTCATGAGGGGGAAAAGAGGCTTCGGATACAAACAAGAAGTTAGAAACGAGGCTTGGGCGTGACACAGACAAGCACTAGAGCCGCTAAAACCTCGCAACCCACTACCCAAACAACCACCACCACGCACCGCACCACTCATACAACCCAAATCGACCCACCATCTTTTACCCTAAGGACGCCTCCGCCTACACCAACGATTCTCACAATCCCCTTGGTTCAGGAGGAAAAAGCAAGTGCCACCATGGTCGTGGCCCTAGCGCAAACTCAAGCTACTCCCTTAGCTGCTCAAGACCAATCGGGACCGTCAGGACATGGTGTTAACCCTTATGAGTTCCTCCACAAGTACATATTCGAAGCATATTGGATGACTCATTCCTTGCCCGATGAGCATGACAGACAACAACTTAAGGACGTTCGACAGTTCTTACAGCAAGTTTCGGTGGACCTTGTGCTGATAGAACACGAAGAGCTTCAGGAGGGTGAAGATCACGAACAAGAGTTCCCAAGGCTTCCAGAGTTGATTGCGCAACGAGCGGTTTCCCCCACAAGACAAATGCCAGGGACCGATCGGATCGACACGCCATGGGAGAACATCAGAATAGAAATTTCCTTCCTTGAAGAAATTCGAGAGCACATTTGGAGGTCTCCGAACAAAGTCAAGAAGCCGAATGAGTTCGAGCTCAGAGGGATCTCTCACTGGGATTAGCAAAAGAGAATGACGTATCTCTGGATGCTGACCCACCTTGGACCTGACATGAGACTAGGGATGACTAAAGCACAAGCCAAGAGCCACTATAAGAGTCTATCTCCCATTTGTCAGCTACTCAGCGTCTTCTGTGCCAAAGAAGGACTTCCAACACCGTACTACACCATCGAGTGAGTGGACAGAACACTGCGTATGTTTTCGACATATGAAACAGCTTCAAGTGCATCTTTATTTACTACGACATGCTCTGACGAAGAGTCATTAACTTTTCTGTTCCAGCTCCTCCTTCGATTTGACGACGGGGATCGTGTTTTTGTCCTTGATAGAATGATTAGTTAAACAAAAATTACTTATATGAATAAAACCTACTTATCAAAAAACTATATCTCCATCATACCTTTGTGTCTAATCTATAGAATGTAGTATTGATACCAGTTTGGTGACAATATTATGTTGAAAAGGGGAAAATTGAAAAATGGATATATGCTGTTTTATTGTCCACCTTTGATGCCCAATAATAAGAAAAAAGCAAGTAGGAAGCCACAAACCCTCTGAGACTCCAAAAGATAGAAAAGAACACCAATATACCCGATTGATACTCTTTTTTATGTTGAGCTTTGAGCTTTGAACGGTGCTTTCTTCTCCTCCTCTGTGGATTCTTACTTGGTTTCATCAACAGGCTCTTTCTCTTGTACCTTCATTGGATCCTGCGACTTTGGGGTCTATTTTGAATTTCAGATTCAAATAGCTAACAATTAAGCAGCATCATTAAGCATCACTAAAACAAAAACGGAAATGCAAAACCTGAACAAATTATGCATGACAATATCAAAGTTTCGGACCCAAATAAATTGATGCTGGTCATCCAAAAAGGCTACAACCATATACAAAATAAATCAAATCAGAAAGAACATACAACAAACTCAATTCGTGCCTGAATAGGCAATCCTTAGAAAATCAGCAGCTTGGCAATAAAAGGAGACAACCTAGACTGATTCTAAATTAGATAAATAGCCTCAAGCTTGGCAATGAAAAGAAAAAACAACCTTTACAGAATGTAAAGCACACACAAAAACTAACTTGCATAACTTTGCGTTGCCAATATATATGTGCTTTGAATTCACCAAGTCATTATGCATAGTTGTTTTGTTGCTTCCAGATCATAGAAAAGAGGCACCATGGAGGTTTGATTTGAGAGCAAGTTGAAGTAAAATCAATTGCTTTAATCTAACCTTGAGGAACAAAAAAAATGCTTTCGACATAAAGAGAATATTAAGAAAAATAACATGAGAATGTGTTAATAAACCTTCAGACAATAGCAAGGTGTTAGAGATTGCATGCTTCTTTAAGAGCGTTATTAGTAGCATGGCCTGCAGAATCTCTTCCGAGAGGGTTTGAAGCCTGAACATCCCTATCCCTACGCAAGGTAGGAGTTGAATATCTTATACTCTCAACAAATGTTACTCTAGACGAAATATTAATTAAACCTGACTTCTCCCAAATATTTTCGAATGCTCATGATCAGGTTTGTATTTACGACTATTTACATGTTCCTCACTCACTTGAATGCTCAAAACCACCATCTGAGGACTGATTAGCCTACATCATCCTTATCCAGTCACGATGCATCAGCTAAAGACCAGTTCATGGAAATCATCTTCTCCACAAGGTTTTCTTGGCTGGGGTGAAGTCATGTTAGTATCAATACATCTCAGGGAGAAACCATATAACTCAAACACGACAACTACAAAACAGAGAACAAAAAAAAACTAAAAATTGCTTACGTAGACTACAGAGTTAAATACGGGAAAATAACCCTAACCTTAATCTCAATATATAATCAATAAAAGATAAGTTGAAGTAGTAATTATCTCGAAAAACGATTATACATGTATATATGTATATATTCAGCCACAGGCGGTATAACCTCATGATTGTAAACTACAAAAAAATTAAAAATATCGTTAACTGCATATTTGCAGCCGTCTTTGGGTATTCTGCAAAATCTTAGTAGCTTTGCGAGCCCGCCGTTTTATCGACCACGACCTCGTGTTTTTCTTCTTGATCTCGATTATTTCATAGCGGTATTTGCTATGATCTGAGATGCTCATACCTAAAGAGGACGATGATCAGCAAATGTAAGTCAAGTTTATTCTAAAATAATTATCAATCGAAGGAACCGTAATTATCAGCAAATGACACTAAGAAATGTCCAGGTTTAAATCGCCTATTAGAGACCATAGAGAAATACCCAAAGTAAGATTAGGCCGCCTTCAAGAAATGAAACCCTTAATTCTATCCCCACAAATCGAATTAAACCTTTGTAAAATACTCGTAATGGTGTTTAAACAGTTGAACGTAATGGTCTGGAAACAGTCCAACTCGATTCTACGGCTGAAAAGCAGCAATTTTTGAACAAATCAAATGCCGTGTGATGATAAAAGAGAGCACAGTGCGAGCAAATTACCCCGAATATGCGATTCAATCCAAATCAGACAAGCATATTCACAAATATGAAATATATCAAACACCGTAAACACATAACAACATAGAACATGAAGCGAGAGTCGATATACCCGTGGGAATCACATGACATTTGGGCATCAATTTACCATTTGGAACTGTAACGATCGAATCCAGCAAGTGTAGGATTTCAGTTTTTAAATTTTTTCTACATCGTGGATGGTTTTGACGAGTAGTGGCGAATTTTTTGATATTTTTTATTTATTTACATATAGAATAGGACACGTGCAGTGCATAAGAAGATGATGGCCGTGCAGTGCAGGTATTTGGGTTGGTTTGCTTGGTTCTTAGAACGTGGTTTGTTTCTCTTTTTTTTTTTATTAAAAATAATGTGTACTAAAAAACCAAATTTGACAGGAAACGTGGCATTATTATAAGAATACTACATTTCTACTCTTATATAAGATTTGCGTTGCCAATATATATGTGCTTTGAATTCACCAAGTCATTATGCATAGTTGATTTGTTGCTTCCAGATCATAGGAAAGAGGCACCATGGAGGTCTGATTTGAGAGCAGCTTGAAGTAAAATCCATTGCTTTCATCTAACCTTGAGGAACAAATAAAATGCTTTCGACATAAGAGAATATTAAGAAAAATAACATGAGATGTGTTAAAAAACATTCAGACAATAGCAAGGTGTTAGAGATTGCATGCTTCTTTAAGAGCGTTATTAGTAGCATGGCCTGCAGAATCTCTTCCGAGAGGGTTTGAAGCCTCAACATCCCTATCCCTACACAAGGTAGGAGTTGAATATCTTATACTCTCAACAAATGTTACTCTAGACGAAATATTAGTTAAACCTGAATTCTCCCAAATATTTTCGAATGCTCATGATCAGGTTTGTATTTACGACTATTTACATGTTCCTCACTCACTCGAATGCTCAAAACCACCATGTGAGGACTGATTAGCCTACATCATCTTTATCCAGTCACGATGCATCAGCTAAAGACCAGTTCATGGAAATCATCTTCTTCACAAGGCTTTCTTGGCTGGGCTGAATTCATGTTAGTATCAATACATCTCAGGGAGAAACCATATAACTCAAACAGACAACTACAAAATGGAGAACAGATAAACCTAAAAATTGCTTACGTAGACTACGGAGTTAAATACGGGAAGGTAACCCTAACCTTAATCTCAATATATAATCAGTAAAAGATAAGTTGAAGTAGTAATTATCTCCGAAAAAAGATTATATATATATATATATCCAGCCACAGGCGGTAGAACCACATGATTGTAAACTACAAAAAATTAAAAATATTGTTAACTGCATATTTGCAGCCGTCTTTGGGTATTCTGCAAAATCTTAGTAGCTTTGCGAGCTCGCCGTTTTATCGACCACGACCTCGTTTTTTTCTTCTTGATCTCGAATATTTCATAACGGTATTTGCTATGATCTGAGATGCTCATACCTAAAGAGGACGATGATCAGCAAATGTAAGTCAAGTTTATTCTAAAATTAATTACCAATCGAAGGAACCGTAATTATCAGCAAATGACACTAAGAAATGTCCAGGTTTAAATCGCCCATTAGAGACCATAGAGAAGTACCCAAAGTAAGATTAGACCGCCTTGAAGAAATGAAACCCTTAATTCTATCCCCACAAATCGAATTAAACCTTTGTAAAATACTCGTAATGGTGTTTAAACAGTTGAACGTAATGGTTTTAAACAGTCCAACTCGATTCTACGGCTGAATATGCGATTTTTGAACAAATCAAACGCCGTGTGATGATAAAAGAGAGCACAGTGCGAGCAAATAACCTTGAATATGCGATTAAATCCAAATCAGACAAGCATATTCACATATATGAAATATATCGAACACCGTAAACACATAACAACATAGAACATGAAGTGAGAGTCGATATACCCATGGGAATCACATGACATTTAGGCATCAATTTACCATTTAGAACTGGAACGATCGAATCCAGCGAGTGTAGGATTTCAGTTTTAATATTTTTTCTACATCGTGGATGGTTTTGACGAGTAGTGGCGAATTTTTTGATATTTTTTATTTATTTACATATAGTATAGGACACGTGCAGTGCATAAGAAGATGATGGCCGTGCGGTGCAGGTATTTGGGTTAGTTTGCTTGGTTCTTAGAATGTGGTTTGTTTCTCTTTCTTTTTTTTGATTAAAAATAATGTGTTCTAAAAAACCAAATTTGACAGGACACGTGGCACTATTATAAGAATACTACATTTCTATTCTTATATAAGATTATAAAATTTCAGTTTTAATTGTGCTGTGATTTCATTAGCTGTCCTTGTAATTAGGGGCTTTAGTTGTAGTTGTCCTTAAATTAGGACTTAAATTGTATTTATACCAAGTATGTTTGGTATAAATACTTGTACACACATTGTGCTTAATAGAGAATTTTATCAATTGATCCGAAAGACTTCACAATCCAATTCTAGAGAGAGAAAGAAAACATTCTCTCACTACTCGAATTCTCTCTCAAAGTTCTTCAACGAAGGTTTTCTATCGAAATTCTATTTTCTATAATTCTGATTGATTTCCTTAGGAATAATTGTGAATATTACATAGATTAAATAGCCCCTATTCATCTAATCCTCGAATATGGGCATTCCGAGGGCATATCCCAACAATGAGTGGGATTCAGGTACGACCGTTCTTCCTCCTCCCTCTATTGTTGGTTCATCGCGTTCTACATGTATCAGATCAGCTATTGCCCTTTGCCTATATATGTAACAAAAGTTTAAGGGCAATACATAACATGCACATATCATGCAAATGTCTACAGATGCTACAGTCTGGGCTCTGATACCACTACATGTAGCGCCTCATTTTCTGTTACCTTTTCAAGCAACTCTAAAATATTTACATAGAATTTTCGCTCTTTTCGTAACCATTCCCTTTAAACGGGTACGTATATCTGGTCTAGTTCTTTCCACTATATTGTACATATAGGTACATCATATGAGTCACACAACGTAATAGTCCATACTATATCTAGACTACATGCTAACGATGAACAGAGAGGGGGTAGGAGGACAGCGTAGCCGGCCAACCTTGAATCCATGTTGTATGGTGATGCGTTCTACGCAGTCTGCTAATTATCTGTACAACTGTGAAGACAACAATTCAGAGTATGATCGTAATATGTTAGCAATAACGTATGAATCGTAAATTAATCAATAATCCATTCATTTCCATATATGATGCAACCATTTCAAATCACGTAACATCGTTCATATAACTTTCATTTATAAGATCCGTAGATCGCATGCCATTGTATATTCCTATTTTTTGATACTCCCGTTATAGACTTGCTAGACTCTTACTGTAAGCCCAGTGGACGCCCATGCATGGGACTCTGTAACCACTCCCTAATCCCCCGATTTGTAGCGATATATGTGTGCCTGTACAGGACTCTGTAAAATCCCCCGATTTGTAGGGATGTATGTCGTAGCATTCGTATCGTATCATCCGCAGTCGTAGCAGTCATAACGGTTTCTCCGTGCTTTTTATATGTACGCAATGCTATACAAATGGTTTATGTGACACGTATATCATATGAGAACACGTTACAGTCACATAATTCACGTCGATTTATATAGCGCTATATATCACATAAAGGTGATTTGACAAGTAGGTCTTTTTACCTTTCATGTTATGAAACCGCCTAATAATGTTTCTCTACTTTTTCTATCGAAAATTTCTTAAACCTCATATAGAAAACTTTATTGATTCTAAGCAACATATCGACAAGTTTCATTGAGTTAGGACCTTCTATCAAAACCTTCTTACTTAGAGCCGAAAACTTTGTAAATTAGACCTTATATCAAAAACTTTAATCCTATTAGTGACCTTTATCCTTTATTTAAAGCTTTTGAAAACTTCTTTTGTTTAAAGCCCCATGCCGAAAACTTCTTATTAATAATAATTGTTTCAATCATTTATTTTCCACACTAACAACTTATGATACCTTAGTCAAATCTTTTTGACATCTATAGACATATCTATAAAAAAATTAATTATATATGTGAACGCATGAATTCATATAATGCATGAAATGATATAATGTTTCGGTTCCTGACATTATACATGTAAATAACACTAACTAAATAAAGCTAGCCAATGTATCACCACCTATAGTAGTTGTGTTAAGCTTGGTCCACATTCTTTGTCTTTTCTTGAATTGAAAGAAGCAATGTTGAGTTCCTGATGAACTATTGGATTGAGAACCTACAACGTAAGTGTACTAAATTAGATAAAATATTGTTGAAATGTCAACTAATTACAAGATTGATGTTCCCGTTCAAATTGAAATGGTTCCATGAATGGTTTCTTTCTTCGCGTGCTAATCTCCAATCCACTTCTTGTTAGGAATATGCCCTCGAATGCTATACGGGGATTAGATTGTATAGGGCATTAGATTATTTATCATTCGACCTTTTGCGTAAGAAGATATTTTCGTGTCTTTAATGGAAGGCATTCATTTATTCGATATAAGAGTTACTTAGCATCCGGTAAAGTAATAAATGAACAAATCCAAATGTGTCCAGTTGAGTCATTGTTCTCGATGGGTACGAGAGAGGAAGGCACCAGTGGACTCTTAGCCTCGAACATTAAAAATCTGTAAGCCTGAGGCTCCAGTTGGGTGCTGGATAACCGATCACGGCTTATTTGTCGATGTGGCGCCCCTGACTTCCACCACCCATTCTTGTTACTAATCTGTGTGACTGCATGTGATGTAAACGAAATCTATATACGAAAATACGTACAAAATTTTTCCTTTTATTTAAAGGAAACCCTTTTGTACAATACAAAATATTCCTAGGACATAAATACATAGGTGAGTGCGCATGCGTGTTCAAAAATAGTCTACAATCAGGTCGCATCCATGTACACACTGCCACCTCAAAAGTCCTCCGGAAGCTTAAAAAATTGGCCTCACATTCGTAACGATCACGTACCGTGATCCCGTGAACCTACAACACATAAATCTGTGGAATGAGCTTATAAAGCTCAGTAAGTGAAAGCCATGCATGCCATGCACGTGTCCTAAATTCGCAAAGGCATCCGCGCCAATGCTCTCTAGACCTCATATTTTCCTTGTCTTGTCTTGTCATGTAGGGCCCTCGGCTATCTTGCTATGCACCATCATGGAGCTCGAATCCACAATGGATAAATAATCATAGAAGTGGCAATACCCACTCAAGGGAGGCTAACCCTAGGGCGCTTTTTCTGCCCAATGTGGTTTCATACGCCATGCGGACGCTTCACACTGGTAGCCTAATCTGGGGTAGTCAACACCAGAGATACCCTCGGTGTCGCTTACTCCCTTAGCTCGCACCCTCCAGGTTTCACGATCCGCCATGAGGGCATTAACCCTAAAATCATGTCTTGCCTTGAACATGTCATGTCTTGACGGTAGCGCCATACGACGTCACCATGGTAGCATAGAAGAGCCGTGACTCAACTGTGAGTCGACATCGGACACCCATATCAACGAATCTTTATCGCTCTCAGGCGATCGTATATTGTGCACGCGCTCATATCATGCTATTCGTTCTAAACGTGCGTGTATATGCTCATGTCATGAATAGGTGTGTCATGCCATCATATCATGTTATTAAATCTTGCGTGTCATGTAACGCAAATAATTCACGTAGGAAGTCAGATAATATCATAGAAACACATAACACATAATTTCATGCACATACAATTATGTGTTGTAGTTGGGACTTCCACTTACCTGGTATCCTTAGCTATTTAGTTTATCGTGTTGTAAGTCGCTAACCTTCGAACCGTAAATATAGAAACGTATAGAATTAGGGTTTGTTAGTCCAATTATAGTTTATCGTGCTGTAATTCTCTCCATATATACCGTTGGGTTACCCGGTGTCTACCGGAGACGCCACGTCCCCGGGTACGGTGCAGAACAAAAATTTTCCGGGTTTCCTTGTTGCCCTCGTTGCTCGGATCAGAATAGTAACACATAGACATGTAATAGGGCGGGTCAAACCCGCAGAGAATTACCAGTTGAAGTGAGTGGCAGCTCCTCGTCCTTTTCTTCAAGACTTCGTCGATGGTGGTGGATGGCACTAGATCGTCACGCCGACCTCGCAGTGTACCACGGAATCAGTTCTCTAAAGATGGCTACAGAGAACCGAGCCGTCGCGTGAGAGAAGAGTGTGTGAGTTCGGTGTGTGTTTTGTGCCTTTGTGATGGACGAAATTTTCACCCCAAATTATGAAATAGGGCTGCCCTATTTATACTATGATATATTTGGAAATCCCTAGGATATCTCAAAGGTATGGTTTTTGATTTTGCTCCTTAAGTGGAGAGTGCCATATCTTTCTCTCCCTTATTTAATTCAAAATTCATATAAGGATACTTACCATAATTAGACAACTAACTTAAATACTAAGGCAAACTAAGTATATTTAAATATGGCATAAAATTCGAAACTTAATCCAAGATTAATTTCGAAATTTTCACCTTAAAATATATAATACTCCAAATACATTATTTCCATATTTATATTTAATTTTCGAAATTATTAAGGCATAATTCGAAAATCAGCTTAGGGTCAAATTCCAATTTTACCCTCAAGCCTTTTAAGCACTTGGCCAAGCCCAAGTCTCAAAGTTAGTTTCATACGAAGTCCGACTTCGGCCCATTAACGGCCCGAGGGCCACTAAGGTGCGGCCCAACGGCCCAAGGCCCGTTAAGGCCCAAAACACTTTCTCTCCTTATCAGTACATGTTGATGATCCTTTTTAAGCCCGACTCTCTAGGTTCGACTCAATCGGCAAGGGAGGAATCCAAGAGTCCGGCAGTTACCTAGCCAATCCCGGAGTACCGGACTGTAACCCGATTCGAGTGCGAATTTCGACCCAGTCTTTATTCGAGAACCTTACTATAGATTATAGTACTACGTATAAACCCTTCAGCTGTGTCCGAATCTTATTGATTATCATTATCGTCGAATTACTTTGAATTCTTGCCTAGGATCTCAGAGTTGTTAATCGTAAGACCTAACATTACCTCTATGGAGAGCGGTGCGAGATATACACAGACCACAAGAGTCTAAAATATCTCTTTACGCAAAAGGAGCTGAACATGAGGCAGAGACGTTGGTTGGAACTAGTCAAGGACTACGATCGCACTATTAGCTACCACCCAGGCAAAGCCAATGTGGTAGCCGATGCATTAAGTCGGAAGCCAGTTAGTGCTGAACTACAATGCTGGAAGTAGAGGTCGTAGAACTAGGCGAAGTTGAAACGCAATTAGCGGCTCTAACACCGCAACCAACATTGCTGGAGCGAATCAAGACGGCGCATGTAGAAGATGAATTCTACACGAAGATCAAGGAAGCACAGCCGGAACAACAGACAGGAGATTTCACCATACGAGAAGATGGGAGACTGTACTTAAAGAAGCGACTGTACGTGCCGGACGATGCAGAACTCCGAAGGACGATAATGACGGAAGCACACGCCACGACCTACTCAGTTCATCCAGGAGCCACAAAGATGTACAGAGACCTACGGAAAAACTATTGGTGGCCAGGTATGAAGAAGGACATAGCGACTTTCGTAAGTCAATGCCTGACGTGCCAGCAGATAAAGTCGAACATTAGAGGCCAGCAGGGACATTGCAGCCATTACCCATTCCCGAGTGGAAATGGGATGACATCACCATGGATTTCGTTGTCGGACTGCCAAAGAACGTAAAAGGACACGACGCAATTTAGGTGATCGTCGACCAACTAATGAAGTCTGCCCACTTCCTACCAATTAGCACGACGTTCTCTACGGAACGATACGCAGAACTCTACATCCAAGAGATAGTACGACTGCATGGGATTCCCTCATCTATAGTCTTGGATCGTGACTCCAGATTTCTATCAAAATTTTGGACTAGTTTGCAAAAGGCGATGGGAACGAAACTTTCCTTTAGCACTGCATACCATCCGCATACAGACGGTCAATCCGAGCGAACGATTCAGACATTGGAGGACATGCTGCGTGCATGTGTACCTGAATTCAAAGGAAATTGGAGTAGGTTCCTCCCACTCGTCGAGTTCTCGTACAACAATAGTTATCACGTCACCATTGGGATGGCACCGTACGAAGCGCTATACGGACGTAGGTGCAGATCCCCTGTGCATTGGGACGAGATCGGAGAAAGGGCAATGTTAGGCCCAGACATAGTACGAGAAATGACGGAGGCCATTCCACAATACGAGAAAGGATGCGAACGGCACAGAGCCGGCAGAAAAGCTATGCAGACCAAAGACGCCGACCCCTGGAATTTGAAGAGGATGACCTGGTGTTTGTAAAGGTATCACCGATGAAAGGCGTAAAAAGGTTCGGCAAGAAAGGGAAGCTAAGTCCTAGGTATATCGGCCCATTTAGAATAGTGAAGAGGGTTGGTGAGGTAGCATATCTATTAGAGCTGCCAACATCATTATCGCAAGTGCATGAGGTATTCCATGTCTCGACACTATGGAAGTACATAACCGACCCAAATCACGTGCTAGGAAACGAATCCCTACATCAACAATTGAAACCGGATCTGAGTTATGAAGAGACTCCGGTGGAGATATTAATGTATGAAACTAAGAGACTTAGGAATAAAGATATTCCATTAGTAAAGGTGTTGTGGCGGAATCAATCTATGGAAGAAGCCACATGGGAACGGGTGGACGAAATGAGGACTCGTTATCCTGAGATGTTCCAAACGGGTTGATTTCGGGGGCGAAATCCTCCTTAAGGGGGGGGGGAGGATGTAGGACCCGAGTCCCCTCAAACTAGGTTGGCCAATAAATTATGTTTATGACCTAAGTGATTACGTGTTAATTAGCGTACATGCTATATGCTTACGTGACTATGAATTTCGTGCGATTATGTGAAACTAATTATGTGCGTAGGATGACTTCTAAACTGTATGGGAATTCTCAAAAAATAGGATGAATAAGGGAAAAGAAGTAATAATTAGTAGAGAGGAAGTTGGACCATAAGTTGATAATGGACTAGAAATAAATAATAAGCCCAACCCATATAATAGAGCAAGTTGGAGACAAAAATTCCCTTAAAACAAGGAAATGCACGTTAACCCTAGCTTTCCATTTCCCATGCCTAGAACAAAATATCTAGGTAATCATCTAAACTCCACAATCACATTCAAGAACCAACGAAAATTAAAGGAAGAAGAAAGAAGGAAATTGAAGGAAGCTCCAAATGATACCCTCAAGCTAGCTTAGGATTCAAGTAAGTGAAAATTATTATTTTGAGCTACTATGATTTCCGTCACTAAGGATTTCTTAGTTAAAATCTTTAATGAAGACTAGGGAAAACTTAGGAGTTTAAGTGTACTAAAGACGGCAAAAGCATTCAATTAGGGTACAAAACCAGCCTTTGAGGGTCTCTTTGAGAGTTAGCCATGTGATAGGCGGTCTCACGCATTTTTGGCCATATAACTTGATGATTATAAGTTAGTGTTGGACGTGAAGTGGAAGAAAACATTTGGAACGTAGAAATTCTGGGTAGAATGAACCATGAATGTGGTTTTGGGTAAATTATTCGAAGGCTCGATGGAATCGGGAAGATTAGTAACAAATCGGGCGATTGTAGTTGTATGGCAAATCGTGCGATTCCAAGATAAATTGCATATAGGACAAGTCTCGGCGATTTTAGCTTGGATACACCACAAATCAGCCGATTTAAAGGAATAGGAAATAGCATGGAGACTAAGTAATTAATTATGTAAAATCGAACGAATGAAATGCCCTAACAAATCAGGCGATTTCACAAGCATTGATGGTCGAATCGAGCATGATCATGCATGCATGAAATCGGACAATTTCAAGCACAATCCAAATCGGCCGAAATCAAGTTTAACAAGCACTAATCGGGCGACTTCATGCACATGCATAATCGATCGAAATCAGCCCACGTGAGATCAAATCGGGCAATTTAAATAGAAACTACACGTGGCATGAAGGGAACAAATCGCCGAAATTGAGTTAGTGGGACAAGAATCGAGCGATTCCAGAAGTGAACAATCGAATCACTTATAGAAATCGGGCAAATTTCATGACATTTAGACGTGGTTAATCGGACGATTTTGAATATGATAGCGTTGGGTTCGACCGAAAGTAGGTAATTAATTTAGCAATAATCGGGCGATTTGACAAGGGACGTAGAACTTTTGCCGAGCCTTCCACCTTAAGAACTTAATAATTTAACTTAGGATTTATTTTGGGGGTGGCGACTTACTTAGGAAAGATCGAGTGACTTAGAATAGTGGTAAAATTACTTAACAAGAATACGTTAGCTTGACTTAACAAAAAGAAAAAGAAAAAAAAAGAAGAAGAAAAAGGTACAATGCTAATATTATGATAATTATGTCTAAAGGTCGAATACTAGATCATTTCCGAAGCAGTGAGAACACGTAGCTCGGGCGACAGGTAAATAGAAATTCAACTACGACACGTAACTTACCTGCGCATGATTATGTGATACGTGCTTATATGACCCTATGTGAACCTTGTATGATATGATACGCATTATGCAGGAAGACATGATATGCATAATTATATGAACATGACATGAGCATTTGCACGCATAAGTAGTACGAAAGACATTAGGTACAAGCATGCATAAGATCGCCTATGTGCGATATATATTCACCGATATTGGTGTCTGTTGTCGACTCAATGAAGAGTCACGGCTCTTCTATACGACCATGGCGTTATGATGCCGATTTGCCTGATGATAGGCAGGGGGAATACCCCATTTGCGGGAGATGCAACCTGGAGGATGCGACCCGATGCATGCACTACACAGAGGGAACCTCTGGGGTAGTGACCTCGGTGTTGGCTACCAGTAAGAAGCGTCCGCGTGGGCAGTTTCCTTCGGGTGACCTTCTAGTGTGTGAACCTCCACATATGTATGAATCCCTCGTTGATTTAGAGCTCTATGAAATGGGCGCATAGTAAGATGGAAAGTCGAGGGCCCATATGACGTATATGTCTAAAAGAGTATGAGTGTTAGCGATCAATGGCGTGGATTGCCGTCGTTAGGACATGAGCATACAAGCATCATGTCTGCTTTCTGAGCCGCGGTGACGCATTCCTTACGTTACGTGTTGTAGGTACCAGCGATCACTGTACGTGATCTGTTTAGGGTGTAAGGCCTGTCTTTTGGAACTTCCGGCTGCTTTTGGGGGTGGAAGTGTGTGTATGGATGACGACCTATGAAGGCCAGACGCATAGGAGTTTTTGCTGTGCATGTACACACGTTCCGTGTGAATAGCACTTGAATGGATGTAGACAGACTTAAGAAATTCTTTTGGCGTATATGTATGACTTCCATTGTATAATGGAAATATTTTATGCGCATTTTCTCATATCTTTCCAAACAAATGTACGTTAAACACTTAGGATGAATAGAAAGTACGAATCGGGGTTAGTGGGTCCTGACAAACAGCCACTTCATGTCAGGTCTATAATGCTCCGAACATGAGTTCTCTTTATTTCATATCTACGAAATCGCAACACAAATATTGTTCAACCACCAAAATCCTATCCTCAAGCTCCTAAAGCCACATCAGCACATTCCAACTACTATTTGATTAAAACATATCGCAGAACGAGAACCAAAAAACTCTCACCAAAAGTTTGTAGCAGCTAAATTAAGATTGAACAACTGCAAAGACTATAGAGTGTGCAGACAAACCAAAAACAAAGAATCTTCAAATGAGGCATAATAAGACAATCGAAACCTTTAGTGGCGACGAAGGAATTTCCTTGGATTTTCATATAAATTGAGGTTTGAACAGAATCTGTGACGTATGCCTGGCCAAGAAATTAAGAAATTATCAGAAGGAACGAAAGCAGCGGTCGATGTAATTAAACCCACCCAAAACGCTATCAATACCACAGCGTCAAATAGATGTAAGGCTCTGTACTTGTGAAGATTCATAGCGTGTATGTTGAAGACCCGTCAGTTTCACTGACACGTCGAGCGCCGCGTACAGCGACTCGACGTGGTTCAGTGTCCTGAGCTTCCCGGACGGCGGAGCATCTAAGCTGCAGACGGCAGCGAGGGACTCCGCATAGGATAGCGTGGCTAAAATGGATCGCAGCACGTCGGCAGAGAGGGGCTGCTTTTCTGATTTGGGACATCGAACAGCTGAGAGAGAAGATTTTCAGCGGAATGGGACTGGAAAATGAGGCTATGAGTCTGGGGGAGCTGAAGAGATTAAAAAGACTGTACAGTTGCCGACTGATAAAACGAATTTATATATATAGAATGGCATTTGTAATTCCATTCACATATAGGGCTAAAATTGTCATTATTTTTACTACTTTTATAATACCATAAAAACCCTCAATATTGATGACGTGGCACATATCAGTAGTCTATAAGGGGATGGCAATTTTCGTAAATACATGGTCATATAAGCCTAAATTGGGATCCCATTACCAACTTTTATATATATATGATTAACTCTAGTTTGACCGCAGGAAATCGTATGTCCCACAAAGTATGTCCCCTTCTATGTCTCAAATGATCAGATCCGTTAAAATTTAAATCCGAGGTTCATAAATTTTTTTATTTATTAATTCTCTTAATCCTATATTCCACAAAATCATAAAATCATCGTTATTTCATGAGATTTATATGATAAAAATAAACAAACACATCCAATGCATTCATTGTTTTATGATGATCGATTTGATATCCATATCATATATTTTCCGATTATTATAAAAATCATTTTTAACAGAGTGGGACAGGAAATGGGACGGAGATTATGGAACAGAGGATTTCAACCGTAGTTTGACACTTCAATCAAATTAACACAATGCTTAACCGAAATTGTGTCCTTCAACTTGTTTCCTTCTCCGTTGAAAAACTCACTAAATCTTGGAAAAATAGGGCATAGAAGCTCAAAATTTTTTCTCTAAAAAATCAAAACATAAGATCTACATCGTCTGCTTCACTAGTAAGAAAGATTTTCGCACGAACAGTGATAATCTGTCAAATTTGATCTCGGGTCACGAAATTATTTCGCTGACCCAGAGAGTTATGTGATGTGAGAATAATGTAGGTTCTCGGGCCAGAGTTCGGGTTTTTGCGGGCAGGAGCCTTTCTGAACCCTGAGACAGCGCGGGCCGATATAAGGATCCGCGGGCCAATCTACTGTTCGCGGGGTGAATCCTGTGAGAAGAACTGGGTTTCTCGCGGGCCGAAATTCGTGTTTTTCCGGGCCTGAGGATTGATTTCGCGAACGCGGCGAAAGTATCGCGAATTCGAGCTTTGACCCAAAAGTTTTCAGGTTGACCAAACTTTGTGAAATAGTTTCCGGCATTTGACGTGTGGGCTTTGACTGAAATTAAATTGGGTTCGACTAACCTTTATTTTCAGACTTCTATCCTATTTTCAGGTCCAAACCTTTTAACTAAATTATTTTCAGTCCAAATCTTTAAAACTTAAAAGTATTTTCGAATTCTGACAAAACCTTTGGGGTCAACCCATATTTTAAAATTGAAGGTTATTTTTGTGGAATTAAAATATTTGACCTAGTATTTGTGTGAGCTTTGATACTTAGATTTTTCCAGACATGATGTATATTACGCGCGTGCGATATTGTTTGCATTTCACGACATGTCATGTGAGAGATGATTGTACCATATTTCTACAGGGACGCCTTACGGTGTCGGATGAGTGGGGTAGAGTGGCCGATATTGGCAGTCAGGGTTAGACTCGATAGGGAACCTGACTTGCAAAAACCCTAATGCTTATCTTAAGATAAGTAATCAACCATTATTTTATTATTAATATAGGTTTCCTTATAACTTAGTTTTCCTAACCTTTCTTGCAAGAACTCCCCAATTCCAAACATCTCCATTCTTGCTTTTCGAAAATCTCTTGACTTTAAGTCTCAAATTTTCGAAATCCTTCTATTAAAAATTACTTTTCGTAGTTTATACCATTTCGAGAATCATAATTCTCAAAACACTATATTTCGAGAATCCCACTTTTGTAATACATATTCATTCAAAATTCTAACTTTCAATACTTGTCAAATATTATTATTCTATCTGCTTATACCATAAAATTAACTATGTAGATGTATGAATTCATGTAAATGAGTGGAGTGATATAAGGTTTTTGGTTTCGGTTCCTGACACATCTTTTAATTGTTTGGGCCAAGGTTAAGGTTTATTTGGGCTATATTACTTGAATTCTATTAGGTTGGCCAAGCTACTTAGGTGATATCTTATTTTGGGTCGAATTCTTATTGGATCACACCTTTATTTGGCCCACTAGTTTCACTAACCCGGACATTTACAACATTATTTACATCCTAAATCGCGTCTTAAATTTCATGGGTATTACATTGTGGAAATATGATGTCTGCCAAGTAACTTGCGACCATGGCCAATTGTTGAGGTAATCGCCATTTCTGCCAACTATGCCCGACATAGCTCAACATTCCTCGCAAGCTTCCGAGCATCGAAAAAATCCAGACAAGTGGCTTAGACATCTCGCCCCACTAGCCTTTGCTTGTCCGCATAGAGAGCCTTGCAGAGTCCCATTTTAGTCATTAAGTCTCGTATCATCACTAAGACACACCCATCATTGCCAAGTCCCATGTCTGCCATATCCATAGTCCTTCGTACACCACGTGCTTCGTCACGCACATTGTTCATGGACGCCACCAAGCAATTGCCAGCCTTCATTAAGTCTTGAGCGCAATAGTGCCATGCAAGTTAGTGTTCCTCGAAGGGTTTGGCCAAGTCAGGTCGTCTCACCAAGGAGCGGCCCATCTCCGTTTGACGTGCGTGTCATGTGCCAATGTGCAGTTTATAGGGCTCCTGAAGTACGCGAAAATTCCTCTTCAAAATTCCATTATTCTACGCCTTTCTCCCAAGTAGCATCGAACTATGCCCTTTTTTTCCATTAGATTAGAAACTCGCTTCGTCGAGTTATTCTGCATATCCCTTTTAGTTTGATGAGTTAGAATTTTAAGAATCTTCTTCTTGTGTTCGTTCCAGACCAGCGAAAGCGCTCGCTAGGAGTGTGCATGACGAGCCAAAGTATGGGCACCTCAGCCTACTTGCTCGGCTTAGATCATCATAAATCCTTGGCCGAAAAGATTATTAACTCTGCCGCGACAGTAGTATAGGCAGGATCTCCGATCAGGTAGAGCCAAAAAATTAATAACACAACCAAGTCATTACAAACTATGTACTATATTTAACTTCATTAGCAATAAAATATCTACCAAACTGGTTTTTCACAGATTGATAATTATAACTGATCGTTCTATTATCATGGTTCGTCGTAGTTTCCTTGTATCGGACGCTCCGTAATGGGATCGCCGAGGCAGCGCCAAAGATAATTGTTGGCGCAGTATGGTTTTGTCGCATCTAGATCTCGGATGTCGCGGCGAGATCCAGGCCTGGTTGGGATGTAACGAAGGATATATAGGACTAACGTCCGAAACATCGGCGATTCGATCTCATGTTCTTTTTTCTTCTGCAGCTAATCTCCATTGATGGAAGCTTAGACTAGAAAACGAGCGGCGGCGTTAGGTTAGGGATAAAGTCGATGGAGTTTGTTTTCTTATTAAATGGCATATTTTATAAATTTTTCAGTTAATTAATTTTATGTTTACGAAGGCCCAATTCTAAATTAAATACTTACAAATTTCTGAAGCATGTGGAAAATAAAAAAAATTTCAAGCATGTATAATTTAGTGATGACTTTTTAACTAAATCACATTACATGAGTTAAATATATTAGCAAAAGCTCTACATATCATATATATAATCTTGTGATATTGAAACAAAGAGGAATTTTATGGTGCTCGTGAGCACCTTACGTGGGCACCTGTTGATGTGGCACCGATTCGTGCCATTTCAACATCTCACATCGACATTCAGGCTATGTTGTCTTAATTAACACCTTTTTAGGTGCCATTAATCGATATTTTGGATGCATGATGTGGCATATTGGCGCGATAAATTTCATTGGCACGTAAAATGTTATATAAGGCGTCAATATGCCACATCATGCATCCGAAATGTCGATTAATGACACATAGAAGGTGTTAATTAAGATGACATAACCCTGGATGTCGATGTGGGATGTTGAAATGGCACGAATCAGTGCCATCTCAACAGGTGCCCACATAAGTTGCTCACATAAGGTGAGCACCATAAAATTTTTCTTGAAACAAATTAGAAGATATTCACAAACATATGTATTATAATTGCTAAAACACATATTTTATTATATTTGCAAAGGTGCGTATCGCCCACGACCTTTACGCGATAATGCAACGTATCTGAATCGCTCGTGTCCGCATGAGTGTCCGCGACCATGACGGTGAACCACGTCTATTATTGTCCATATACAATTTTATAATGCACATCTTTCAACCTAATACAATTTTATCACTGAAAACACTTTATTTAATGCAGTTAAAACTGGTAAAACATTGCTTATGTGTAAAGCAACGTTTGTTGGTTATATATGTTGGGTTACCCAGTGTCTCCCGGCGACGCCACGTCCCCGGGTACGGTGCGGAACAAAAATTTTCCGGGTTCCCTTATTGCCCTCGTTGCTCGGATCAGAATAGTAACACAGAGACATGTGATAGGGCGGGTCAAACCCGTAAATTACCAGTTGAAGCGAGTGGCGGCTCCTCGTCCGTTTCTTCAAGACTTCATCGATGGTGGTGGATGGCACTAGATCGTCACGCCGACCTCGCAGTCACTAGTAGAAAACGACACATAGGCGACGGCACCTTCGGCGACGGTTCCTCAAAAAACCGTCGCCTATAGTGGATGCGGTGGCACTTTCGTAATTTTTTTTAGTTTTTGTCCATCATAGGCGACGGTTTCTTGTTCAAAACCGTCGCCTATAATTGGCGAATGACTCCGGCGACGGTTTCCTCCATAATAACCGTCGCCTATATACATTATTAACTTATTTTTTTTTTTAAAATATAAGCTTGGGCGACGGTTTCTGCGACGATAACAGAAACCGTCGCCCATAGTCTTTTTTAAATTTACTTATTTTTTTTATTCTATTTAATATGAGCTACCGTCGCCCATGGTCTACCGATTTTTTTTATTTTTTTTTATGTTTTTTTGGTATGTGTATGGGCGACGGTTACGTATTACAACCGTCGCCCATGAGATCTTTAAAAAACTACCTTCTTCCCACACTTGCCAAAATCTAAGAGAAATTAAAAACAAAACCGCGCGGCTAGGCGATTTTCCGGTGATCTTCAAGTGATTTCCGACCTTTTGGAGCTTGGGGAACACAGTAAGAAGACTATTAAGCAATTACCCTATTTGTATCTCGCGATTTACGGCTTATAATTTTCGAAATTCGTAGTTTTGTGAAAAATTGGGTTTCGAATTTTTGGGTTTTCCGAGGTTGATTTATGCGATTTCATAGCTTATTCTTGTGTTATATTTGATATAAGGTTGATATTGAGCTTGATCTTTGGGAAAATTTGGTTTTTGGGTAAACTTTGGACAATTTGGATTTTTGGGTCGGGCCGCGACCTCTTCTCCCTCGGCGACTTTCTCGGCGACCACGGCTCTTTTCCGATGATTCCGGGCTACGACAACAAGGTAAGATCTATCATAACCATTTTCCCTCATTGTATTTTGCGATAAAATATTCGGAATTCGCAGTTTTTTAAAGATTGGGGTTTCGAATTTTCGAGTTTTCCGAGCTTGTTTTATGAAACTTCATAGCTTATTCTCGTGTTATATTTGATATAAGGTTGATATTGAGCTTATGTTTGCAAAAATTAGGGTTGTGGGTAAAGTTTGGACAATTTAGGATTTTTGGATTGATTTGGCCTCGACCACTTCTCTCTCGGCGACTTTTTCCGGCGACCACGACTCTTTTCCGACGATACCGCGCTACGACAACAAGGTAAGATCTCTCATAATCTTGGGTATTCCGTGCATAATTTTGGCTTAGTCCCTTCTTATATTCGATTTGAGGTTGGTATTGAACTTCTTTAAGTTTTAAGTTTAATATATGTGTATCAGTATGTTTTAACAATATCCTCTTGTTTAATGTTTTATAGATGCTAGAGAGCTCCTTCTCTTATGGCATCGAAGAGATCAACAAAGTACGAGAATTGTGGGCAAAGCACTTTACGAGCCTCCCTCTTGTAGGTTAGCGTTTTGCGTTTGACATATGTTTGTGTATGTTATGAGATATTTGTTGGATGATGTAACTCTTGATTTTATTGAGGATTATTAATTTGTTGAGGATTGATTTGTTGGATTGATCTTTTGGGTTGATTTGCTTGTTTTGGATTTCATTGATGGGCATGTGAAAAGAGAAAAAAAAAAAAAAAAAAAAGGGGACGGATTCTAGCTTAGAAACCATCGCCCATGCTTAGTTTTAAAAAAAAATGACTTTGGGAGACGGTTTCTAAGCTAGAATCCGTCGCCCGTTCTCTCGTAACAGCACCCTGCGGGGTACTTTGGGCGACGGTTGCTGGAACAACCGTCGCCCATAACCTATCTTATGCGACGGCTTAACAACCGTCGCCCAAAATCACGCACATGGGCGACAGTGCTCTGGGCGACGCACAGAAACCGTCGCCCATGACGAATAAGAACTGTCGCCCATGAGTATTTCTGTACTAGTGAGTGTACCACGGAATCCATTCTCTAAAGATGGCTAGAGAGAACCGAGCCGTCGCGTGAGAGAAGAGTGTTTTTGTTTGGTGTGTGTTTTGTGCCTTTGTTTGATTTCGAAAATCACTTGCTTTCCCTTCATATGGAGCACGAAATTCTCACTCCAAATTATGAAATAGGGCTGCCCTATTTATACTATGGTATATTCGAAAGTCCCTAGGATATATCAAACATATGGTTTTCGATATTACTCCTTAAGTGAAGAGACTTTTGCCATATATTTCTCTCCCTTATTTAATTCAAAATTCATATAAGGATACTTACCATAATTAGACAACTAACTTAAATACTAAGTCAAACAAAGTATATTTAAAATATGGCATAAAATTTGAAACTTAATCCAAGATTAATTTCGAAATTTTCACCATAAAATAAATAATATTCCAAATACATTATTTCCATATTTATATTTAATTTTTAAAATTAATTCCCAAGTCATAATTCGATAATCAGCTTAGGGTCAAATTCTAATTTTACCCTCAAGCCTTTTAAGCACTTGGCCAAGCCCAAGTCTCAAAGTTAGTTTCATACGAAGTCCGACTTCGGTCCATTAAACGGCCCGAGGCCCACTAAGGCGCGGCCCAACAGCCCAAGGCCTGTTAAGGCCCAAAATACTTTCTCTCTTTATCAGTACACGTTGATGATCCTTTTAAGCCCGACTCCCTAGGTTCGACTCAATCGGCAAGGGAGGAATCCAAGAGTCCGGCAGTTACCTAGCAACTCCCGCAGTACCGGACCGTACCCGATTCAAGTGCGAATTTTGACCCAGTCTTTATTCGAGAACCTTACTATAGATTATAGTACTACGTATAAACCCTTCAGCTCTGTCCCAATCGAGTGAGAGTCATGGTCTATGTCAAACTCACTATACTCGATTCTATGATAAAACGGGGACGAGGTCAATTACCAAAACTACCCTCCATGTCTAACATGAGTTAGTTCAATACCTTGGCCAAGGATTTCGTAATTTTCCATCGCCGTCCTCATAGGACACTTATCTCGATTACTTGCAAGACTGTGAAGCCCGACAATCACTAATCGTCATCAAGATCGCATCTGGCCCGCTGACCCGTGCAACAACAAATCGGGTCGAGGGGAACCAATGACAGTCGAGACTTCGAAGTCAACTCCGTCAAAGCCCCTTTCGGTCTAAGGATCACGTAGACTACTATAGTGTTGTCGTCGGTCATTGACACTCCTTGAGTAATAAGCCATGTTCGACCGTACGACCCGTGAGTCAGTGTCCATGAAACGATTCAATCCCTTGATTCGACTCGCATCACAAGTCATTACCTCCGCTTCCAAGCGGGATATCAGCACCGATAGGTCATCGACAGATAAGCCGTAATCGGTTATCCAGCACCCAACTGGAGCCTAAGGCTTACGGACTTTTAATGCTCAAGCTTAAGAGTCCACTGGTGCCTTTCTCTCTCGTACCCATCGAGAACAATGACTCAACTCGACACATTTAGATTTGTTCATTTATTGCTTTACCGGATGCTTAATAAAGTACTTTTATATCCAATAAACGAACAACGCCTTTCAATAAACACATAAAGATATCTTATTACATAAAAGGTCGAATGATAAATAAGCTAATGCCCTATACAATCTAATCCTCGTATAGCATTCGAGGACATATTCCTAACAATATATATATATATATAGATATCTTAATATATAGTATATCAACGTATACACAAGATTCAAAGCCAATTTACTAGTGAGGCTAGGCATTAAAACATTATGTCATTAAAAGGATATTGTCTTGCTCATAGTTAGTACGGGATATATATAAATCGTTTTCCAAGACCAGCAATTTTATTCGATCGCTTTTACGAATTTGAATATATACTAACTACTTTATTTCGTGATGAGAGAAGAAGATTTATCTAGGATTCGGCGATCTAAGAGTGTTCAAGTTTAAGAAATGAGCAAATGAGTCTTTTATATATGATGGATCATGCCGAATGTTGCATATAATCATGGTTGGTCTCAATTCATTGCATCTTCTACCTTAAAGGGTGTGTTTGGTTTGCAGAATTTGATTTGAACAAAAAAAGAAAATGTACGGTATGATACGGGATGCGTATTGTACAATGATCCGATGTGTATCATTACATTTTCGTTTACTAAATGATACTTTGAAAAGAGGCATCTCTTTCCTAGGAGTATAACTCTTTAGCTAAATAGAAACTAATTATTACTTAGTATAATACTCCGAAGATCACATTATTAACGTCTTCTAGTCGAACAGAACTAACTACAATAGTGACGGATAGTGAAGATGCCAAACTTCTCTACTGAGAGATACTAGCTTCAGATTGAGTTCTTCCCATGAGATTTAAGTTCAGCTTCAGCTTCTGTACTAGCTTCTCAACTTCGACCGAAAGACCCTAAAGGCGCCTTGCAAGATCTTGTATTCGGCATTTTGGAGCATATGAAGTCTTCATTTGCCTTGTGAAACAAAAGCCCGATGCGCGAAGATATTAGGGGTCGGTGGGACATATCCCTTAACTGCAGAAGTTTTAACTTACAAACCGAGTTTGGAACATTCGATATTTTAGCTAAAAAGTTTAGCATATGGATCCTCCCCGTAGGCATATTTACTATGCTCGTGAGAACTCGCACAAGTTCTGCATTATACCAACAAACCATAGCGACATTACAACATTTTTATCGGTAAAAATGTGAAGATCTTTTAAAATTTCATGTAAAGCAATTAACATATGCTATGTAGTATGCAACTACCTAGTATATTTAAGTAAATCGTGCAAACTAACTAGCATACAGGACAACCCTCGCAAATATAAAGCCTCGTATATAATCAAATATGGATCGTGATTGATTATTGATTGGTAGTTATTTCAATTTCCGCAGTTCTCTAACTTCAACAAAAACACATATAAAAACATTTATGTATTCTTGGAAATTAAACCTAAAAAATAACCTTGTTGAAGATTGTGAGCTTAAACTCTGCAAATCAAGGCTGAAGGAATGGAAGCAAAGCTGAAGATCATCATGGCTTGTTAAGAGTTAACCAAAGCTGAAAAAATTTCTAAGTCTTTCAGCTTGATGCGGTTTAAATACAGGCCATTGATCTTGGCGCGCTAGTGATCAGGTGGTTTTATGAGTTGCGTTTCACTTATAAAGTTGCTACAACAGTTTTATAGGTGGGAAGTTTTGTGACAGCTGCTGTTTTTTAGCTAATTTTCCTGAAGCTATAAATATCAGAACTTTGAGTTCAAGTAGCAGACTTTGAGGGCTTGTATCTTTCGATAGAGAGCTCTGAGAGCTATAAAAGGGAAAGTTGTAGAGTGTATGTGAGGCTTGTAAACCCTTCTTCTCGATTAATAAAACAAGCTCTGATTGGTCTGTGGACGTAGACCAAAGTTGGGTCGAACCACGTAAAATCCTGTGTTTTTCTGGTTTCGTTTTTCATCTATTTTTATTCGATTCCTTCAAGAACTTGTTTCTTGATTCAGTTCACACACACATACGATAGAAGTGTGGATAGCGAGTATTGAGAGGCCGAAATCTCAACAAGTGGTACGGCGTGTCGTTGGAACGAAGCGCGACGAAGACGATTGCTGCGACGAGGTTCGAGATGGAGATTTTTAATGGCCAAAATGATTTTTGTCTGTGGAAGATGAAGCTGAAAGCATCGCTAACGGAGAAAGGGTTTGGGAAGGCGCTGAAACCTATGAAAGAAATAGAGCCGAAGGATACGGCAAAATTGGACATGCGAAGACTTGAGAACGAGCATATTCAACGTTGATCTTATGTCTTTCAGACCAAGTGCTGCATAAAGTCGTTAAGGAGACTTCGACTGAAGATGTTTGGAAGAAATTGGAGGCACTATATATGACAAAGTCTCTTGCGAAGAGGCTTACTTGAAGCAAGCTCTATATACATTCATGATGCAAAAAGAAGACTCGATGGACAAGCAAGTAGATCCGTTCTCAAAACTGGTTCTTGATCTTGAGAACGTCTACTAGTCTATGAAGGATGAAGATCAAGCTTTGCTTTTGTTATGTACGCTACCAAAGTGCTATGAACACTTCAAGGAGGCCTTTGTTATATGGACGTGAAGCTCTTAACTCCAGGATGTTCTCTCTGCTTTAAGCTCGAAGCAACTAAACACAAGGAAAGGTTCAGAATTTGCAGAATTTCCTGATGCGGCGCAGCTCCTTTATGCGAAGAATAAATCTAATTCTTGGACCCAAAAAGGCAAGGGAAAGGAAAGAGTTGAGCCTGGGTTCCCTGTGAGGTGTTATGAGTGCAACGAAGAGGGCCACATTTGAAGAAACTGTCCAAGAAGGGCTTTGTAATGACCCGTCCCATACCGGGTGTCACTATAGCATCTGTCGCTACGGGACCTGTGGGGTTGGGCCCACCACACTCCGTCTGATAGTTTGGCCCCACTGTTCCACCATTTAACCTTTCAGCGTGCATCGTCCTCGCTCACACGCACCGTGGGCAAAACTTCCCAGGGGGTCACCCATCCCTAGATTTCCCCAAGTCAAGCACGCTTAACTTCGGCGTTTCTATATATGGACTCCCGAAAAGGTAGGTCGACCTTGGTGATATGAGTAATACTATCAATTCTCTTATATGATTCTTAGCCTGACACTCCCACACATTGCCAGTCTCAGGTCCCCTCTCATTCTGGTGTCGGATTGGTTCGTTCATGTACCCCTTCGCCTAGAAGCCTGCCAGGAGCCGCTCCTTGCCCGTGCACCTCTGTGGCACCGGCGATCACTCCCCGCCCTCATCGGCCCCGGGCGTTACAGGCTGCCTCAAACTCTAACAAGAACAAAAAATTTGCAGCTGCGGATTTTGCTGTGGTTGGCTATGAAGATGAAGAAATCTTGAGTGTTTCTGGGTAAGCATCAAAGCATGAATGGATCCCTGACTCGGGATGTTCATTTCATGTCACGTGCAACAAGGAATGGCTTCAAGATTTCCAAGAAATGAACCAAGAAACTGTGAACTTGGAGATAGAAATAGCTGTCAAATTTCTGGGACTGGATCAGTTCATTTGCGGCTCAGATCAGGCAATGTGGGGATCCTAAGAGATGTTAGGTATGTCCCTGAGGTCAGGAGGAACATTATCTCAATCGGAGCTTTGGATAAAAGAGGATTAAACACCCAAGACCAAGCTGGAAAAATCAGAGTTTGGAGGCAGAAAAGATTGATTCTGTCAAGCTTTAGGAGGCAACGAATATTTACGTCCTTGATGGTTGTATGGTGGTGAAACGAAAACCTATAGAAAGTAGGGAATGTCGTGCCTTGAATGTGGTGGAAGAGAAGCCACAAGAACCTCTTCTTGAGGTGGAGAATGTCGAGCCAAGACAGCTACTTGGAGCTGAAATTTCAGAAAATCCTGAAGATTCTGAAATTAAAGCTGCCTCATTTGGGTCTCATTTTGTACATTCTCGGGATGAAATGGACATGGTATCGATGAAGGATGAATGTAATCTCGGTCCATGTTCAAAGATTGCAATCACAGAGAAGAAAGACTAGAGGTGGTGGATCAAACATCTGAAGGAAGTGTAAGTCCAAATTATCCAACTTCAACAGATTAAACTTTCGATTGATATTATGAACTGTGTTTGGATCCTAGTGTGTTGAATACGTGAGGTTGTAAATGAAAACTTAGATTAAACATTATCATGGTTTAGGCTTAAATACCTTGGAAAGATATTAAGCCCGTTGGGCCCCTAACAAGCCCATTACAACTATAACCCATCTGTTGGTCCCTATTCGATCCAACAACACTGACTTAGGACGATTTACCACGCTAATGATGAAGGTTTTGAAAATCAAACGTGGGGTGGGTTAGTGTAGGATGAGAGGTTTGAAAATGCTTTCTACTATTCAACACACACGCACTCACACATACTACACCAAAAACACACACCCTAATGAATTAGGGTTTTGGGGGTATATATACCACATTAGTTGGTATATTATACCCCTAGCAACTAAGAACTAGAATATTACAAACTAGCCCAAAGTTAATTAAATACAAACCAACTAAGATAAACACATTGAAATTGAACACTATAAAATATTCCTAACAATCTCCCCCTTAGTGTTCAATCTTCAATTCAGCGCGGGTTATCTTTGTTGGGCACATGGAGAATCTCTCGAGTCCTAACAATCTCCCCTTGCTCCCCCTGCAAAGGCTGTCTCCTCTTCTTGTGGAGGATTTGAATGCACTTTCAGCTAGAACTCTCTTGTCTTGACGCTATACATTTTAGATCGGATGTACGCTGTGATCCACGCCCCGATATTCATTTCTTGATGATGTCGCAGATCTTTGAAATCTTGTTTGCATCTTGTCCTTGTCTTTTTCCATATTTCGAAGTCGTCAAGTCTTCTCCAGTCTTCTTCTCGGCGCCTGATTCGTCTTTGTCGAAGGAAGTTGTCTGGTTCGGCCTCGAGGAAGCTTGTCTGGCACATGGTAAGCGCGGCGGAATTTTGATGGTGAGCGTGGGATGTGTTCTAAAATGTGCCAAGGCTCCTTCTGAATTGGCGTTTGAGTGCAGGAGAGCCCGACTTCATAGTGGTACGCACGGCGGAAATGGTGGGTGGTCCGACCTGTTTGTTTATACGTATCCCCTTCTCCCCCTCATGGCGATTCGTGTTAACGAGATCGGCATGCTTGTATAGGAGTCGAGAAAATATACAAACGACAGGTCGGTGCGGGTAATAACCAGACGGAGCCACTAAGGCAATCCGTCGACACGAGTTCAGAGTTAAACTCTGAGACGCGGCCTGTGAGAACTGGGCTTAGAACCGGAGCCACATAGGCGTTCCGTTAACATCGATCTAGGAGTGTAGCTCGCAGACGATGGCCTGATGCCGTTTTTGTTTTGATGTTGCAGCGGTAGGACTTCCTTCCGTTCATTGAAGCATGTCTTAGAATTACATGTCTACGGAAGTTCAGATCCGGTCACAAAGTCCAGATGAGAAAAGGAGTATGTGTCCTAAAAAAATATAAAATATTTAGGAAGTGAGGACACCTAGACTCGATGTATTCAAGAAAGTTCAGTGGTGTGGGGCTAACTACCACTTAATTCAATATCTCCCGCTTCCAAGTGAAGCGGTGATGGCATACGTGGCTCCCCCGTGATTTGATGAAACATCGGTCTTTTGGGAGATCGATGAGTGGGTAAGGCTCGGTTGTGCATGCGCCATTGGACCAAATGAGGCGACTTCTACCCGGGAGCTGATAAAAATCAGCTCCTGCACCTATATGGGATGGCCCGAAAATTTTGTGAGGTGAGGATTTTTTTTTTTGTATCTTCCGTTCTTCGGTATTGTCAGGAATTGCCAATGGGAATGTGGCTTATGGACTATCTTCACTAACACTTGGCTATGTTCCGGGGTTAGGTTCAGTTTGGTCTGACTGAACCATGGGAACCTAGAATCCATGCGTCCGTCAATTTTGGTGAGTGCTGCTTCATCAGCAAGTCGGAGCAGGGTGGTTGAGATCATCTTTGTGTTTGTGTATGGATGTCATGCCTTTTGTAATTCTTGAACTCTCGAGGGTTGAGTTTTCAAGTGAAGTCCGTCTTGGGAGGTGGAAGCGCCTGAGAGGGTTTTTCTTTCTTTCCCCCCCCCCTTTTTTTTGCTTTTCTTTTCCTTTTTTTTTTGTTTTTTTTTTTTGTTTTTTTTTTTGTATACATGTATATATATTATCGTAATAGTAGTAGATAAGTAGTATCATAGTAATAATAGATATAGGAATATGTATACGTATATGTATATAGGTTAAATGAAGTTTCTCCCCCTCAAATCGTGCACCTAAGATGTGCTCCCCCTAAAAATGTACTCTCCCCTCACAAATATGGAGTGATACTCCCCCTCAATGCATGCACGTTTAAACATGTAAGTTCTCTCCCAATTAAACAAGCGTGAACGTATTTATCTATTTTCAGATCAGATGCAAACTAAAGAATTACTGTTCTTTAAAAATGCATTAGAATGTACGTTTTTCGCTATTTTAACACTTAAAATAGGTATTTTAACGATTCAGCTTATATGCATACGTGACTGTTTAAGCTTGTAGTTCTTTAAGATATATGCAGTTAAAATGTACCTATTATGGGGTATTAGACATTTCAGCACATATGCATGCGAAAATTTAACATTTAAAGTACATTTGAGTCATGCAAGTTTATAATGTACCCTATTGTTTTCAAAGTAGCTATATTGTCTATTCAGCTCAAGATGCATGCCAAGTTTCTTATGGGATGCATATAGAATTTACCTACGTAGTTGCTCGCATCGCTTACCAGTCGTGTATGTGGAGCAACCCAAGATACCATACACGCTGGGATGTTTGGCTGCCCTCGTCGCATACCAGTCATGAGTGTGGAGCAGCTCTCTTAGTACCTACCTATGCTGGGAATCTGCAAAAACTTTATTCGGACTTTGGTACCCATTTTTGGATGGGTCCTCCCTTATTAGCAGAAAACAAGTTACGCACATTTGGTTCATGTATTGATCCTAAATCATCCTTTAAAGTCCCATTAAATTTGATTTGTGATTTAGGAATCCAGGTTTGGTGAACCTTAGAGGGAAATGACAATTCAGCGCCGGTGAATGTATGTCTAGGTTTAGAAGACCTAAAGATTTTCTCCCTAGCCAGTCGTATAAGATGCTTTCTGGAACGAATCTGGACTGGGTATTTCAAGTAGGAATATGAGCTTATGGCGCTATATGCGTCATTGTATGATGAGTCGTATTGCCTACGAGAGTTCACATCATTCACTCTATAATGATGAGTGTGCGGGATTTGGGAAGTTCGTTTGCTTAAGCTTGGAACTTCTTCTTTGCACGCTTCCCTTTTGATAGGAATGGGAGAGGAAAATCTTGAACATTTTCAACTTTACTTTTCGAAGATAATATTGATTTTCCTTTCTCCTTCCTTATTTTTATTTGTTCCTTAGCTATTTTTAGCGCTTTGCTTTTACTTAACGTTTCAGCTTCAGTCAATATTGACTTAGAATGATTAGTAAAAGCCTTCTCAGTTTTAGGAACAAGGATGCTTCTTTTAGTTTCTGTTTTCTTTATCTGTTTTGAGCAAGATGTATTATTTGACAAATCATTTGAAACAGATAAAGACGGGGAATTTTTGAGATATAAAATCTCCTTTAAAAGCTTTTCCTTTTCAGCGCCAAAACCTATCCTTTCAGATTCCAAAGTATCTTGTAAATCTTTCAATTTATGGAGAGTCTCTGGAGTATCACATAGAGTAGGCTTTTGATCATGTAAATTATTTTCCCCGTTAGGAATTAAGTTAGAAGGAGAGTTTTGACCTGCTTGACCTATATACGAAACAACATTCTCTAATCGTTTAATCTCAGAATAAAGCCTAAGCTGTTCCTCTAAGACAGTCTCATATTTTGATGAGATTTCATTTCGCTCAGCTTCGCAAGAACGTAAATTTTTAGTCATCTCGCAGACCCTATATTCACTATCTTCTAACTTAGTTTCTAAGCTAGTTATATTTGACTTTGCGTTTGTCAAATCTTCATTAGCATAAGCTAGGCTTTCTTGTTGCTTAAGCAACACAAAGTAATTATTAGCAAGTCTTGCTTCTAATTCCTCAATTTTCCTAGCTTGAACATCCATTTTAATTAATATAATATTTAATTGAAAATAGAAATTGGCTTTTAAAATTTCAGTGACGAAAAGTTTGGTTTACTCGAGAAGTATCGTGAAGTATCGAAAAAAGTCGGCGTCGAAAATTTTTTTTTTTGGCGTGCACCGAAAAATTTTGTGATGATTTCGAAAACTTCGAGAAAATGACCAAAACTTTTTCTATAATTTGCCAAAGCGTCCTAAATAGATTATTGGATGACTGATCATTGACACGTTTGTGGATTTGCTTTCAAAAATTCGACAGAAAAGCAGTCTACACCGAAAATTTTTGGACCCAAAAATATTAATTTGAGTGTTTTTTTTTTCGTTTCTACCCAATGAAAAAAAAAAATTCAGAAAGTTTTGAAAGGATTTTTTTTTTTAAAACGAGTGCTGTAGCAGTTTCGGGCGAAACTGCTACAGTGAAAATTTGCAATCGGGCGTGCTACAGTGAAATTTGCAATTGGGCGTGCTACAGTGTTTCGGGCGTGCTACAGTGATTTGCGTGCTACAGTGAAATTTAAAGTTTGGCCCGAAACTAGTGATGCTACAGTAACTTGCTACAGTAACGTGCTAGGTAACTTGCTACAGTAACTTGCTACAGTGAAATTAACAGTATCGCCCGAAACTAGTGAATTTGCTACATTATTTCGATCGAAACTGCTACAGTGAATTTTGTTTTTTTTTAAAAAAAATCAGTCCACTTTCGGAGTTGACCAGTCAAGTTTCGGGTTGACCAGTCCAGTTTCGGGTTTGACCAGTCAAAATTGGATAATTCGGTCAAATTTCGGGTGTTGACCAGTCCGGTTTCGGGTTGACCAGCCCAGTTTCGAGTTGACCAGTCCAGTTTTGGGGTTTGACCAGTCAAAATTCGTCCGAAACTGAAGAAAAACGCCCGAAACTGAGTAAATTGGTACTGTAGCTGTTTCGGGTACTGTAGCAATCGGGCAATTTGTTCATCTACCCGATTCTGGACTGAAAATGACGAAAAACAGACGCGATTTCTACCCAAAACTCACCCAAATCAGCTGAAAAAAGTTGGGTAATCACTTAAAATCATTCGAAAACAACCTAATTACCTCTTGAGCTTGCAAAATCAGTAAAATCAGCTCAAAAACTCAAGAAATGGCAGAAATTCGAACCCAAAAAAATACCCAAAAAATTCGAAAATTGTTCAAATCCTAACGTGTTTTGCTCTGATACCACTTGGTGGTCCCTATTCGATCCAACAACACTGATTTAGCGATTTACCACGCTAATGATGAAGGTTTTGAAAATCAAACGTGGGGTGGGTTAGTGTAGGATGAGAGGATTGAAAATGCTTTCTACTATTCAACACACACGCACTCACACATACTACACCAAAAACACACACCCTAATGAATTAGGGTTTTGGGGGTATATATACCACATTAGTTGGTATATTATACCCCTAGTAACTAAGAACTAGAATATTACAAACTAGCCCAAAGTTAATTAAATACAAACCAACTAAGATAAACACATTGAAATTGAACACTATAAAATATTCCTAACACCATCTAAGAAAAATGAAACATATTAAATACATCATAAAGAAATAAAAAGACTTAGAGTAAATATTTTGGACACTTCTAAAATATTCCTAACATTCTCCTCCTAAGTGTCCAAATTACAATGAAGCCTATCGTCTTAGTATTCATTTCTTATTCTTCTTCGAGCGAGGAGGCGGAGGCTCCCTATGAGCTAAGTATGTCTTCCTGAATCCTAGGGCGGGCTCGAACTGTCTGATGTCGTTTCTTAGTACGATTTGATCTAGGATAGCTTGGATGATTTTATCCAGAATAAGTATTTCTTCGCATTCTGTGCCTTCAAATACTGTATCGTCAGGAATAGTCTCTTGTATTTGCGTGAGTTGGTTTAGGATAATCTTCATCGTTCCATCAGATCTTTGCGTGAGTTGGTATAGGAATAAGTACCTGCACCTGATTTTTCGTTCGTTGTAGGTAAGTGACCGCAGGTTGTGGTTCTAGGAAGATGTAACCCTCGCCATATTTATCGAGATCTTTGTAGTTATTATCAGGCTGTGTCAAGTTGACTTTGATCGTATTACTTTCCAAGGCCATTTGAAAGTCATGTGTAGCATAGTACTTGATCTGCCTCAGCATGCACTCTTTGATAGCTCTGTATCCTTCTCGTTTTTCGCGAGTGTCGAGGATAAATTTGTTGCGATACAAGTTGTAAAGCTTGTTTAGTTCGCCCAATGGAAAGAAAGGAAGATCGCCTTCTGTAAATCTATCGATAGACCTGTCATACATCTTGAAACATGGCCTACATATCTTCCCATCCCGCACTCTATGTTTTGGATGTCGCAGATGGCCATTGGAGCTCTAATATGTTTCTTCTATTGCTCTGTGGTCATTCCACTTCTTCCTTGATCTTCTTGTTTCTCCAAGGAGTCTCTAAGAAATCATAACCCGGCCTCGGTTTCTCGAGCACTTGATACCGAAGGAGATCTGGAAGATCTGCTCCAGGGTTTTCTCCTTGCTCCTCTTCTTCTCGTTCGATGAAATAAAAGTCTGATGCCGCCACTTTCAAGAAACTTCTGACGCTTTCAATCCTCAGGCGGGACTCTTCTTCTGTCTTTTTCGATGTAGACTTGAGGATCTTTGGGACTAGGGGTTGTGGTTGTTTGGACTGATCGGGTGGAGGTCCTCCAAGAGCCAGACTCGACTTCGCCATTGGGAGTTGTCTGGTTTGGCCCTGGCGAGGCTCGTCTAACTCCGGAGGACCTTGGTGGTGGTGGTTATTTGGATGACCGGGATCGGGAACCAGCTTCACGAATCCAAACTCCTCTTCCTAGTCCGTGACTACCTGTTATGGTTATTTGCCTCTTGTTCTCTCCCTCAGGATCATCATGACAACGCTTCTGGCTAGGACCTTCTTGACGGCAGGTAGTCGGGTGAGGTATAACTCCACCCGCAATCAGCTCCTAGTACAGGTCTTCTTCTTCTGGATTTTGCTGATTGTCGAGTTCAGGAGTCGAGAGATTCTGATTTCGAAGAGCTGGGGTAAGGGCATGTGATATGGATCGGGTTGACTGGGTGCTCGTGGTGGTAAATAGAGGACACAAGGTTGCAACGACGGTTGTTCCACCAATGGGGCCTTCCCTTTGTCCATGAGGTGGTTTGGATTACAGCCTTGATGAGTCCTTGAACCCGTGGTAGGGTGACGATTTCAAAGAACTCAAACAAGCGGTTTTCCAGGTAGGCCGTCGTTACACCTGTAGGAGTTATAGAAGTTGCTCTGGCACCACTAGGGTTAGTCATTAACACCCTGCGGAGTCAGGGTAGCCTTCGTCAACCCAAGCCTGTCGAACTTCAGTGTCCTTGGGTCTTTCGACCTCTCCTTGCGACGCATCTTGTGAAGATGGTGCTCAGGTCGTTACGGCCTCATCAAGGAGACGGGCTTGTGTGGAGCTTTCACTGGGGCCGCTTCCCCTTGGCACACGTACAAGGCTAGGTCCTCTACGGTGCCTCTCAGATGATGAGTTGCTGAAGTCATCATCCGTGAGACTTCCTTCCAATCCTTGAAGTGCCTCAATTATAGGCGCTTCTATGAACGTTAAGGCCTATTCAACACTCTGAGATTCGGTCTGTGTCGGGGGAATCGATGTATCTTTGGCTGGTTCAGACAAGGAGTCTAGGAGACTGTGATTTGAGGGGGTTCTGGGGATTTTGAGACACTTTCCTGTTGGGAGACAAGTGAATGGTAGGGTTTGGGTTGTGCTTGCGCCGTTGGGTCAGCTTCAGCGTCTTCAATCCTAGGGTTTGACTCGGTCGTTTCTGACTGAGGGGCTTTGGTCATTATTACCTCGGGAACGATCATTTGCGGTTGTTCGATCCGCTCAGCTTGCTGTTGTTCCCCGTGTGATATCAACGTCTCGCGATCGTCACCTGCTTCGTTAGCTACGGATGGTTGTGAAGGTTCAGGAACTGAGTGTTGGGGTGATGGTTGGTGTGGTTGTGGTGTTATCTGTGGGTCTGAGGGTTTTCTTAGGTCCTTACTATCTCTCTCTCTCTCTCTCTCTCACGCTCTTGCTAACCCCTGTGATAGACTCAGGTGGGTTTTCCTGAGTCGTGGGGTTGAAGACATTGTAGCGCGGGTAGTAGTGTTCTACTTCGTCCGAGCTGGCCAGGGCTAACCGATCATGTGGGATTGGCATCCTTTTTCTCGCGTACTTCTCCTCTGTCATCCCCTTCTGAAGATAACGTAGCTTGGGTGGGGATAAGTTTTCCTCTTCAAGACGTCTCGGTATCTCTGGCTTAGTTGACATGAAGTGGTGGATCATTAGTGGGAACCACCGGAGATAGGGTAGGTTCTGACCCTTCGTCTTCTTCGACTTCTGGTGAAGTTGATCGTCCAGGTCCAATGTGACTAGCTTGGTGTAGTCATAATTTTTCCTGAACACGATCCCATGGAAGATTCGAAGGATTGTAAGGTTGCATCTGTCCCAGTCTGAGTGCTTTGGTGAGAAGCACTTATTGACGAATGCAAAGAGTGTTTGCCAGGGATGCGGTATCATGGACTGCTGAAAATGAGAGATGAATTTGAGTGGAGTGAAGTATTCCATCTTCATCACGTCCTCTATAATTTCATGCTCGAATGCCTTGTGTTCGTATTCAGGTTGACTTGGCGGCCGAAGGATGTGGCGAATGAGCTCTCCGGTGATCTGGACCGTCTCATTTGCTATTTGGGCCTCATAATATATGATGTTGTCGGCAGCAATTTTGGTCTTCATCGTCCCCCAGAAAATCTGTAGATAGACTATTGGGACTTGAACTGATGCCGAGAAGGCATACTCGAGATGATGTGTCCTCAAAATGGATGGGATTATCTTCTACTGGCACTTAAAGGTGCTCAGTTCAAGTTGGAAGTTATTATCCTTGGTTGGGATCCATTTTGAGGTTGGGTATACGAGATCTGCCTGTGTCATCATTTTCTGTTATTTTCTTGTCCCTTTATTTTTTTGTTTTGGGGCCCTTTTTTATTTTTCTTATTTTGCCCTTCTTTTTTTTGTTTTGTTGGACACCGGGAGTTCCTGCCGAAACTGCAACACAAGAGAAAACGCAATAGAATAATAACATGATAACAATTAAAGGCTTTGTGTTGTGAATAGTTTGGATTAGAATAAAAGTTCGGTTTTAAAAAATATTCGGCCCATTATTGTTTGGCCCACTTGAGTTTGGAAAGATTTTCAGAACTTTTCTAAGTGAGATTCGAAAATCAGTGAAAGTGGAGTTTGCGGGTTAGTGCTAAAAGAACATCACGAATTGTATATCACGAGCTCTGACGTTCGCGTGTCTGTTTTAAAAGTCTTGGCGAATTGTAAATCGCGAGCTCTGGGGTTCACGGGTCTAGGAGAAAGGAGTTTGCAAATTGACTAAAGTCAACGTAAGGATGCGAGATAGAGTGAACGCTGAGGTTCGCGAAGCTGGGAAGTCAAAAATGTCAAACTCGCAACGTAGAAGAGATTTGAAAAATAGGAAACAGAGTTTGCGAAACGTGGGATTTATGTATTTGACGAAGTCAAAAACTAAAATGGACTCGTGAAAACATTATTGAACCCATGAAGTTAAGTTTTAAAGATCAAAAAATTATTTTCCTGAGAAATTCTTCTAACCCTAATTCATGGCCCCAAACCTATTTTAAACAGAAGTCGTGGAATTTTGAAGAAAAAGATCCATTTTTCGGAAAAAAACATCTTTAACAAAAAACAGCCCCGTGAAAAATCTGCCTAATTTCTCTAGAAAGGCAAAATCGAAAAAACCCTGTTCTTCTCGAAATCGAACCTGCAAAAATCAGAAACTGTAAGTACGATTTAATGGGGGTTCCTTACCACAGTGGATTTGTGAGTGTGCGAGGATGATTTTGAGAGGAAAATCAACTGCAAATTAATAACAAGTGAAGAAGATGATGATCTGTTCGCGAAACGACGAGTTCGAAGTGGTTGACGATTTCAGAGGATTTTATGATTTGAGAGAGTTTGACGATTTGGAAGAGTCGAAGTGAAATGTCGCGAATTAGCTTAAGTTATACCAGCTTCGCGGGCCGAATGGTTGAAATTGGGCCGCGAAGTTGTTTTTGAGAAAGAAGGCCCACCAACCAATTCGCGAAGTGAAAGAACACTGATTTGGGAGGTGGAGCTGGCGAACCAGAGAAATTGAAAACTTGAAGTTGTGATTCGCGAAGTGAAAGTTGAAAATTTTAAGTGTTGGCTTCGCGAATTGGAAAAAGTAAAGCTAAGTGAACTTCGCGGGCTTGAAGTTTGGGCCGCAAAACGATTTTGAAGACAGGCCCATAATGAATTCGCGACATGAAAGTCCAAAGGGCTCATAAAATTGAGTTCACTAACTGAAAAATTGAAGAACTGGTTCTCGAACTGAACATGAAAATTTGACCAGTTTGCGAGTTTAGAATAAAGCTGAGTTCGTGAGGCTGAATTGGCAAAGTAATGAATTTGAGAAATCGAAGTGTTGATTCGCGATCTGAATGTTGAAAGAAATATGCAGGTTAGCGAACCATTCCTAAGCTTATATGCGAAATTTTTGCTGATCTAAGACATAGAATTCAAGAACTAGTATCATAACATTACCTTGACTCGATCAAATAACAATAATAAATATCAAATCGACGAGTTTTTCAAGACCAATTTGCATGAGACAAAATCTGAAAATCGGCGAAGAAAGCATCGCTTTCTTTCGCAGAGTTGAACCCTCACATCAAAAATTCGTCTGTCTCGTTGATTATGTTTGTCCGGACAATTTCTTCAAATCATGCCTGTAAATAGATATGATTCGAACAACATCACAAGACAACTAATCTAAAAACTTACTCGTTTAATATCATTTCATTCTCGGCATTCTCGCTTACACAGATGAACTGGTTGCAGCAGCAAGACTATGAGACTGAGGAACATGCGGAGTTAAGGCGTAATTTTGAACGCAATTTGGATAGGTTGGCGTTCGAGCTTTCGCTTCTTTTGTGTTTATTCATCACTTTATTAGCTATTTATTGTGTCCTTAAAGGCCGCACTAGCTTTTGAAATTGTTTTGCGTATTTGAGAGTGTTTTATGTATTTTGAGAGTGTTATTCGCATTTCGAAAGTTTCATGAAGTGTTGAAAAAATCATTTCACAAATAACAGCTACTCCCCCTTAATATTTGGATTTTTTAATTAAACTCCCCATAAATGAAATGCCTATCGAGAATCTTACAAATTTAATAAATCACTTACCCCCCCCCCCCCTCGATGCATGGATATGGCATTTTCCCCCTCAATGTAGTGCCATCAGCATTGGCTCTACATCGGCTTATTCTAAACGAAGAAGAAAAACTTAATTTGTAAAATAAACTAAACCAAAAATCAGAAAAATAAACTAACTAACATGCACGCATAGAATCAAAAATTGTAAAATGCTGAGCAGATAGACAAGTAAAATGCAGAGCAGATAGACAACATAATCGAAATTAAATGTTGAGATTCAACACCCCAACTTTGCAACTAAGAATTGGAATCGTTTCTCATCTAATGCTTTTCTAAACAAGGCAGCTAGTTGAATCCATGTATTGACGAAGTACATTTCAATTATGCCTCTTTCTACTTGGTCCTTGATGAAATGATATGTTAGGTCTATGTGCTTAGTGCGTGAATGGTGAACAGGATGGCACGTAATTGTTATGGCACTTTTTGAGTCACCTAAATAGGAATTCCATTAAAATCAAACCCGTAATTTCATAGTTGGGATCTTATTCACAAAATTTGTGAACAACAACTTGCAGCAACTACATATTCTGCTTCTGCCGTAGAAGTTGACACAACAATTTTGATTCTTAGAGGACCAACATACGAGTTTGTCTCCAAGGAATTGGACGTTACCTGAGGTGTTTTTCCTGTCCAATCTGCACCCGCGAAATCTGCATCAGAGTACCCATTATTTTCATACTTGAGTTTTTAGGATACCTAAGTCCGAGATCTGGGGCGCCTTTCAGATATTTCAAAATCCTCTTGCGCGAAGATGCGATTCCTTAGGATTAGCTTGAAATCCTGCGTATAGGCATGTGGAGAATAGAATATCTGGTCGGCTGGCAGTGAGATCGAGCATGGACCCAATAATTCCTCTGTAATGGGTAACATCTATGGGTTCACGCAAATGATCTGTGTCAAGTTTGCACGATGTCGACATTGGGGTACTTGAAGATTTGCTCTTATCGATACCATACTTTATGAGAATGTCGTGGATGCACTTCGATGATAGATGAAGATTCCATCTTGAAGTTGCTTGATTTGCAGTCCAAGGAAGAAAGACATTTCTCCCATCATGCTCATCTCGAGCAGTGCCCTCATCAAATTGCTGAATTGGACACAAAGTTCCGGGTTTGTTGAGCCAAAAATGATGTCATTCACATAAATCTGACCAGCATTATGTCGGAGCCATTTTTCTTACGAACTGTGTGGTGTCAATTTTTTGCTTTGTGAAGCCTGAGTCGATAAGGAATTCGGATAAAACCTCGTACCAGGCCCTTGGAGCTTGCTTGAGCGCGTATAGTGCCTTGTCGAGTTTGTATACGAAGTCCGAAAATTTTGTACTGACGAATGTCCATGCACTTCTTCCTTCAAAATCCCATTCAAAGTCTCATCGTAGTCAATTTGATAGACATACACTTCTTTCTTCAAAATCCCATTCAAGAAGGCAGTCTTTATGTCCATTTGATAGACAGTAAAGTCTATGTGTGCTGCGTATGTTAGAAAAAGTATGATAGCTTCTATTCTTGCTACAGGGGCAAAAGTCTCATCGTAGTCAATTCTTCTTGCTGATGGTACCCTTTAGCTACAAGCCTAGCCTTGTTATGGATTACCACACCATCTTCGTCCTTTCTATTTTTGAATACCCATGTCGTTCCAATAACCGTCTTGCCTTTTGGACGGGGAACTAAGTTCCAGACTTTGAGCCGCTCAAACTGATTTATTTGTTCTTGCACAACAACTATCCAGTCCGAGTTACGTAGTGCGTCAATGACTCTAGTAGGTTCACTTTGGCTTAAGAATAGGTGAAATTGCAATCGTTAGATCTCAAACTCCTAATGAACTCCTGCGGTAGGGCCTCCTACGATTTGATCTATGGGATGACTTTGAATACATTTCTTTTCGTGACGTAGCGTAGATTCATCCAGTTCTGATTCCTCGTTAAGTGGGTACTCGATCTCAGAGGCAGTAGTTCTGCTAGCGGAAGCCTGTGAGTTCTCTGTCTGTGCTGCAGGGACCAAGTTTTCTGCGTCTGAGGGTGGAATTGTTTTTTCAGGAGTGGGTTGGGATTCCGTAGTTTTGGGGCTAGGACTAGGTTCTGTATCAGTAAGGGGATCGATGGTGGTGTTGTTTCTATTGATAGAGAAGTACATATGTTCAAAAAGTTGATCCAGATCCATTTCCTCTTGAGCTGGTTGTGTTGGTTTGCAGTTTCTTATGTCTTCAGCTGCGTGTAGTTGGTTGGGCCCCAACTTTTCTTTGTCTGATCCTGGTTCTGGATGATCGTGTTCAGAGGCGCTATTCAAGGACTCTCCTAATTCTGTACATGATTGAGTAGGACCTATTGGTGTTGGCTCGAGTCCTGAGCTACTTTGTCCAGAATTAATTTCTAGACCTTCATCGAAAGTTATAACTATGCTTTCAATGATCATTCGTATTTCGTGGAGATATACCCTGTACGCCTTAGATTGTGCCGAGTATCCCACAAAGATTCCTTCAGTGGCCTTTGGGTCTAGCTTAGATTTGTCTTATCGGTCATTGGCTACGAAGCACTTGCATCCAAAAATCCTTAGGTGGGCGATGTTTGGTAATCTTTCATTCCTTAGTTCATAAGGCGTCTTTCAAATCTTAGATGGATGTTTGTCCGATTCTGAGTGTAGCACACAATATTCATTGCTTCTGCCCAAAGCAAATGAGGCGGTGATAATTGTATAAGCATTGTTCGGGCAGCTTCTACGAGTGTTCCGTTCCTTCTTTCTGCGACCCCGTTTTGTTGAGGAGTGTGAACAGCGGATAATTGTTGAGTAATTCCTAGTGATTTGTAGAATTCGCTGAATAGTTGCTACTTGAATTCTTTTCCATTGTCAGATTGAATTACTTTAAACTGCATTGTAGCAAGTTCTGTGTGTATCCTGACAAGATTTGGGATATGGTCAACTATCTTTGATTTTGTCCGTAAGAAGCAGACCCAAGCATATCGCGAATAGTCGTCGACAATAACCAGCATATACCGCTTTCCACTGATGCGATCGGTTCGCATTGGGCCACACAGATCGATATGTAATCATACCTTTTTCATTTTGCCTCTCTCACAAGCTTAGCACAGATGCTCCTTTTGGTACTTCAGTGATAGAAGTCCAACAGCTAGTTTGTTGGTTGACAGCTTGTCGAGAGTCTCAAAATTAAGATGAGTAGCTGCTGGTGTCATAAGTTATTCTGAACTGATGTTGCTTTGGGTATCAGGCAGATGGTTGTTTTGGTCTGACGGTCCTAATGTCGATGGTATACAGATTTGTTTTGCAAGTTCCTGTGAGAATTTCTTCACCATCGGCATTGAGATTTTGCACGTCCTCTTTTGAAACACCGTAGTCCTATGTCACTGAACTGTCCTATTGATAAGAGGTTGTGTGTTAGACCTTCAACATAAGAGACTTCTTTGATCGTGAGTCGATTGCATACAAGATCTCCATTACCAAGAATTCTTGCTCCATTGCTGTTCCCAAAGCGCACCAGTCCACCGGCTTGTCAATGTTGTTGCTCAACAGTCCCTTCTTCCCAGTCATGTGTGTGGAGCAACCTGAATCTAAATACCACACATGTGGGGCCTGCAAAATCAAACTAGAGGATTTTAGGTACCCATTTAAAAATGGGTACACCTCTGTTATGCTTGTTAGTCCGTATAGACTCTCGACCTAGCCTAGATTTATCACTGTCAGTGTAAGACTTAATATCATGTCCAGACTCACTAATTGTTTCTAGGGCTTGGATTTGGGTTTCCTCAGTACTTAAGCTTTGGAACCCATTTTCGTAATAGTGGAGCTCTCTTTGTCTTAGCCTTAGAGACACATTTTTTAGTCTTTTCTTGTTTTGCAGGTTCCTTGGTAGTTTTTATTTCTGATCGTTCTTTTGTTTCAAAGATGTGTCTTTTGAAGTTGTTCTGTGAGCTTGTTTGTAGAAACGATCATGCATGGAAAAATTATTTTTGAATAAAAGGATGAGTTTTGTGATACATGATAAAATAAAGACGGTACAAAAGTTTTTGAAGGAAAACAATCTATAACAAAAGGCTCGCTAAAATCGCAGGTCTCCTTCAAAATATCTTCCTTTTTAACACAAACTCGACCTTTCAATGGCTCTTTTATGCGTCCTAAAAATTTCAAAGCATTAGTACATGAAATTTTATCATGCGAAATCAAGGTATACGTGAGTGAGTGTAGTCTTAATTTTCTTTAAGTGTGGAGATTTCCTCAAGAAGATTCTGCCTTTCAATATCAAAGGAATTTCTTTGAGTGTGGAGTGTAGATCACCGATTTTCTTTATGCACTCAGGCATATATACTGCTGCATATGTAGTCATTGGTGTCTTAGGTATCTCCTTTGATTGGACGAGGAATATCTGATTCAAATTCAGTTATGGCAGAACATTTTCTTTCTTTATAACTATCATTTAGCTATGCGTAATCGGATGATATTTCTACTTTCTCGCCACGTAAGGTTTCAGATTCTCTAACAAAAGGCATGAGGTTCGTCATACAGCCTAATTGCATGTATTTAAGATCTTAGAGATAATGTGCATCTGATATGCCTTGCTGTAACAGATATGGGTTTTCAAAACCAAGTCCTTGATGAGGATTATAGAATCAATATCTCCAGGTTTGTTCAAGAAAATGGTCTGTTTTGTCTGTTTTCTTTGGGTTAAGAGGTCTCATTTCTTTTGCTAATTCTTTGGCTTTAGCCTCTGACTTCTAGCTTTGAAACTTTCTCATTGGCTACTACCACTCGATTTTTCTCACATGCATAATCATACCTAATTTGTAGATTATTTTGTAGGTTTGCTTCTAATTCCCTAATTTGTTTTTTGCTCTGTTTGTTTGATATATATATATATATATATGTAGAGTTAGGAATTCATTTTTCATTTTATGTAAGGAGTCATAATCAGCTTCGCTTACCTCCACCATGTCTGAGTTGCAGAAGGTTTCTTTTCTGAGTCGCTTCCTAAAGTTTCAGTTCCATCTTCCTCGTCATCCAGTTTGGCCATCAGTACCGTGTTCTCTTCCTCGTTGTCTGAAGTGTCTTCGAGCCAATGATCCTGTGCAGCCATCAAGACCATTCTCTTCTCCTTCTCCTCTGCCAATTGAGCTTTTCTACGATAATAATTGGCATCCTTTTTCTTGGGCATTCTGCACTCTGGCGAAATGTCCAATCTTTTTGCAATTGAATCATTTTCCAGATTAAGAGGTAATTACAGGATTAGTTTCTTCATCTTGAGCCCTTCACTTGAATTGGAAGAAGTTCTTTTATGATTGGATGAGGATCCAGACTTCTTATAGTATTTCTTCTGTGCGAAGTTTGAGACTAAAGCAAGTTATTTTGCGAGCTCCTTAATTGTGTGCTCCTTGAGTTCTCTATGTTTTGTGAGATCTTTGAGTTCTCCATCAGAATTTGAATCTTCTCCGTCCTGAGTTGTGATGACTCGATGATCTCCTTATCCTTTGATTGCTTTCCTGATGATCGTTCAGACAATAACGCGAGCGGGTTGCTTCCCACTGGCCTAGCTTCTTCCCTCCTCTTCTCCACATAATTGGAGTTTTGGTTGAGACAGTCGAATAATGTGTGGATGCTGGTCTTAGTCAGGTCGTTCATTTGTCTCATCGTTATTGTTGTCGACTCCCATTCTTGTTGAAGCGAGCCGAGGAACTTGATATTGATCTCCATTGCATTTTTCGTAACTTCGTTCATCTTTAACTCATTCAGATGAGGAATCGATGGAACGTTCTTGGAGGCTTTCTCCTTTGACTGCCTGACGGATCATAAAATATGAGTGTATTGGCCATTCTTGCCATTGTGTTAACTTCAGTAGCCATCATCATGATCCTAAGTGCGTCCAATATTTCTTTAGCACTTTCTCCGTATACGAGCTACATGAGGATGTCACTGGGGATGGCTTGCATTAGGTATGACTTTGCGATTTGATCAGCCTTATGGCGCAGTTTTTCTTCCCCATCGTATTGGTCGATAGTCTTCAAGATCCTCTGTTCTTCTCTTGCAGGAGTGGTTGTCGTAGTGGCTGGGACTATGGTCCAATACTGAAAAGGTCCATTGTAAATGGACTCAGCAAGTTTTCTGAATTGTCCTTGCTCTCAATGAAGTTGTGAATCTTCTCTTCCAGATGGCATATTCCCCATGTCTGATAACGGGAGGTCTAACATCATTTCCCATGCTTAAGGAGTCCATTTCTTGTATTTTGGATTTGATCATTGACGTGTAATGTGAGGAAAATAATAATGAATCGAAAGTTTGGTCAAAATTGAGTTTTGAGATTAGACTTTGATTTTAGGGTTTTATCGCGAATTGGGATAATCGTGAAATGAGTGAAAGTTCTGATTCGCGAAGTGTTTGAGACACGAATTGGTCAAAGTGCTGGATTCGTGAGAGATTTGGTTCGCGAAATGATTCTGAGCTTGTGTTAGTGTGAAGATCGCGAATTGGTTTGAGATTCAGTTTATGATGTGCAGTCAGTGATCCAAAATTCACGAAGTGGCTGATTGCGAATTGACCCAATTCTTGAAGTGGACTAGTTCTTTGAGGTCACAAACAGGGGTTCGTGAAGAAGTTTGGATTCGTGATGTGGTCTGGGTTTGCGAAGTGGGGGCCGGATTCGTGAATGATGAGATTGCAAATTGGTACAAGGGTTCGCAGACTAACTTGAGAACTTGAGTTCGAGAACTTCCGACTCGCGAAGCTCTACATCGCGAAGTTTGACAAGGCGTGAACATGATTCGCAGTGTTGAAGGTGTGACTCGGAGTTCGCCAAAGTGAGAGTTTGCGAAGTTATCTTATGAAGATGAGAACCCGCGAAGTAGACAGAAGCCCGTGAGTTCGTGAGACGACCCGCGTTTTCTAAGTAAGGTTAGTGGCGGATTTCCGCAACGTAAGTCGCGGAAGGCCCGTCTAATAAAAAAACTTTTTCCTAAAGATAATATAGTATGACAAAATATTATTCTACATAGTAGTATCTGTACAAAGGGCATTGCCCAAAATGTCAAAAAATCAAAAACCCTAACGCCTCTCCACAGGTCTTCATCCATGTACCGCCCTGCCCTCAAAAGTCTGTGGAGCACCGCCACCAGCCGCCTCAGTCTTGACGCGCGTCGGCGTCAAACTCAGTACCTACAACACGTAAACACTGAGCGATTTGCCCAGTAGGTGAATAGAAATGCATGTATGCACGTGAAAGCTCATTCTCGATCCCAATATCTCACATGCAATGTTCACTCTTTCTTCTCCAACATTCCTATCTCATATCACACAACACAGGGCCCTAGGTCAGACTCGACACCTCCCGTGCCTATAAGATAACAGAAGCGTACACTAGTAGCATTTTGACGTTCACGCAACTGACTGCTAGGTCGCTCTTCCGTAAGCGGTAGCCTACGCCGACAGCATTTTGACGTTCACGCAACTGCCCTGTCAGGTCGCTCCCTCCGCTACAAATAAAATCACGACGGTTTTGCACCTCGGAACGTTCACGCCCGAGTAGACAGATCGATCACGCCTGTCTGCCGTCAGGTGTCATACGAGTACCAACCTCGACTCCTCAACGAGTCAACAACAAAAATCACAAATATCTCATTCTACCCCGCTCGACAATATCTCAAATCATCACCGTCTCAATACGGTGTAAATATCTCACCCCTGTGATATGATATGCAATGCCATGCATATAAACGTGATAACGTCTAAAAGCATGATCCACATAAAACGTACGTAAAAAATGTATAACACGTAAATCACGTAAATCATTTAATCACATAGAAGCACATAAGATCACATATGTGTTTACGCATTGTAGATGAATAATTCACCTACCTGTCCTCCTGATATAATCGGGTACGGTATCTGGTGGTTAAATCTCGGACCTCTGAATATATAAATATTATTAGTATCCGTACTAATCCTGGAACTATACAGTCTAAAATAGTTATATTAGAAATGACGACAATGATCTAGGTTTGGGATAACCTAAATTGCCCGAAGGTTTATTTTTATTGGTCAAAGTTGGGTCAACATTAGTATAATTTTCAGTCAAAACTAGTATCGCCCGATTAGTTATACATGGACTTAGGTTTCGCCGGTGTCTTCATAGGGTGAAATTGCCCGATTTAATTATACACACAAGCTAGGTTCGCCCGATTATGATTTCGTCGAGCCTAAATGTTTCTCCAAGTCGCCCGATTTGACGTACCATCAAGTTGGCCGATTCCTTGTAGGTTTGACAAACATATATATATATATATATATATATATATATATATATATATAATATATAATATATATATTATGATTAAAGTTTACTAGGCTCATTCGCCCGATTTTCCATCCCCCAATCCCAATTTGCCAAGAAATTTTATTAATGTTAAACTTATCTAAAATTATATGCATACCTCGTCAAAAAGATCCTACCAGTTTCTAATCTTCATAATTCAACCGAAATGTTTTCACTTTACCTTCTAATTCCCTAAGACTTACTATCGGGATTTATTTCATCTAGCACTTGCATATTCTAAAGCTTATTCTGCCCTAAAATCGTCAGTTCTATTCAAGTTACCATGTTCTTGAAGTTCTAATTTCTAAATATATGCTATAAATAAATTCTACTTCATGAGTCTTCAGCTTAGGTACTCCCTAATATGAATAAATAGATTAACACGCGTTTGGATCCAAACTAGGGTTTCTTCGACCTATCATACACGGAAGCTTTATGAATTTCATTAATCTCTAGAGATATAATAATCAAGTAATTTAAATCATGAAAATTATAAAGTGCTAAATGGTATACCAAACCCCGATCTTAAAGTTATGAATATGTGTTGTTTGATAAGCTTTCTTTTGGCCGTTCGTCTCTTTTCATTCATGAGGGTTTTCTTTCCCTTATTGTTATATAAATGTTCCTCTCACTCTCCTTCTGTTAATGTCCTTCTTGATCGACTTGATAAGGATTGAAGTATTGAATTATGTGTTTTGAAGTGACTAGTATGTGACTAAATCAATACATTTTACCCCTAGACTAAGGAACCTTTAGTTGCTCCTAACCCACATGAATGATGAGTGGTTGAATTTATTAATTATCTAGTCTTGGTCGAAGTTGAACTCCTATTTATTGGTCAACATTCTACAGGTATGTTATTTGAAAGCAATCTTCCCAATCGCCCGATTCCCTCACATGGGAGCATACACAGTTATTATAATTAAATTCTCCTTATCATACTCGAAAGCCCCATGGTCGATTTTGACTTCCACTTAAGTCTCTAAAACTATACTACAAATTCCTATGTTGTCAAATTTTGTAACACTAAATCGGCCGAATCGCCTCTCCAAAAATTCATTTCAGTTCTGACACACAATTGTCCGATTTTTTGCTCTATTTACTCGGCGATTACACACTTACTATATGATAGTTGACCGAAGTTGATTTTACACGATACCATTATTTTTGCCGAGATAAAATTTCACCTATACCTCAATGCTATCCAAATTTTCATAAGTCCTAATATTTTTCACAAAAGTCGTAAATCATGTAACACATGTATAGGGCTATAAAACATATATCACGCAGTCACAGAATCACATAATTTTCACATAAGTTCACAAATGAGCATGTTCATAATAATTCGGGGTATACATCCTCCCCCCTTAAAAGAATTTAGTCCCCGAAATTACACCAACTGGAATAACTCGGGATAACAAACTCTCATATCGTCACCTCGCTCCCACGTGGCTTCCTCGATTGATTGATTCCGCCAAGACTTTAACTAACGGAATAGTTCTATTCCGAAGTTGTTTCATCTCATACATCAAAATCTCTACAGGCTTCTCTTCATAGCTCAAGTCAGGCTTGAGTTGTTGATAAAGAATCTCTTTCTGGATCACATGGCTTGGGTCAGCGACGTATTCTCATAGTGTCGATACGTTGAATACGTTGTGAACTTGCGATAATGAGGCCGATAACTCTAGTTGGTACGCGACCTCTCCAACTCGTCTGATAATTCTGCATTTGCCTATGTATCTGGTACTCAGTTTGCCCTTTCATCCGAAGCGTACTCCTTTCATCGAGGAAATCTTTAGGAACACTTGATCATCTTCTGCAAATTCCAAAGGCCATCGTCGATGACCTGCGTAACTTTTCTGCCGACTTTGAGCAGTTTGCATTCTTTCCCAAATTTTCGTCACAGCTTCGGTCATTTCTCGAATGATATCTGGCCCTAATAGAGCTCGTTCGCCGATTTCGTCCCAATGGACTGGAGATCGGCGCTTGCGCCGGTATAACGCCTCGTATAGTGCCATTCCGATTGTAGCATGGAAACTGTTGTTGTATGAGAACTCTATGAGCGGCAGATACTTACTCCGGTTTCCTTTGAAATCGAGCACACATGCCCGTAGCATATCCTCGAGAGTCTGAATCGTTCGTTCAGACTGCCCGTCGGTCTGGAATGGTAAGCAGTACTGAATGAGAGCGTAGTTGCCATCGCTTTTTGTAAGTTCTGCCAAAAGTTCAATAGAAATCTCGAATCTCGGTTCGAGACGATAGAGGGTGGAATTCCATGGAGTCGAATAATTTCCTGAATATACAATTCAGCGTAGCGTTCCATGGAAAAAGTAGAACTGATTGGAAGGAAATGAGTCGACTTGGTCAGGCGATCAACAATCACCCAAATAGCATCATGGCCTTTTGTCGTCTTGGATAAACCAACGACAAAATCCATCGTGATATGATCCCACTTCCATCCTGGAATGGGTAGAGACTGTAACGTTCCACCGGGTCGTTGGTGTTCTGCTTTTATCAATTGACACATCATACATCGGTTCACGAATATGGCGATTTCTTTCTTCATTCCTGGCCACCAGTATGTTACTCGCAAGTCTTGATACATCTTCGTGGCTCCTGGGTGTACCGAATATGTGGTCGCGTGTGCTTCCTTCATTATCGTTTGTCATAGCTCCTCGCTGTTAGGTACATAATGACGATTTTTATATAATAAAACTCCATCCCTCGTATTTTAAAATCCTCGGGTAGCGCATCCTTCATTTTTAGGTAAAGTTCATCTTCTTCTTGCGTCTTCTTGATCCATTCTAACAGCGTGGGTTGAAGAGTTAACGCTGCTAGTCTTGCCTCAACTTCGCCCAAATTAACTACTTCTATTCCAAGCTGATGTCACTCTATATTCACTGCTTTTTCCCTTAGCGCATCTGCGACTACGTTTGCTTTGCCCGGGTGATAGCTGATTATACAGACGTAGTCTTTGACGAGCTCTAGCCATCTTCGTTGTCGCATATTCAATTCCTTCTGAGTGAAGAAATACTTCAAGCTCTTATGGTATGTGAAGATCTCACACTTCTCTCCGTAGAGATAATATCTCCAGATCTTCAAAGCGAAAACCACTGCTGCTAGTTCTAGGTCATGGGTTGGGTAGTTCTTCTCGTATTCCTTTAACTGCCGTGAAGCATAGGCAATCATCTTCCCGTTCTTCATCAGCACGCAACCCAAGCCATTCTTCGAAGCATCGCTGAATACTGCGAATCCTCTGGTTCCTGATGGTATTGTCAATATGGGAGCGGAGGTAAGGCGTTTCTTCAATTCTTGAAAACTTTGTTCGCATGCTTCGGTCCACTTGAACGGGACGTTCTTCCTCGTCAGATTGGTCAATGTAGAGGCAATACTGGAGAAGTCCGCTATAAACTTACGGTAATATCCTGCAAGTCCCAGAAAACTCCGAACCTCGGTAGGAGTATTAGGGCATGGCCAATTATTCACAGCTTCGATCTTACTCGGGTCCATAGAGATTCCATTCCCAGAAATCACGTGTCCCAAGAAGGCTACTTGCTCAAGCCAGAATTCACACTTCTTGAATTTGGGTAGAGCTGTTTCTCTCGCATGATTCCTAAGACGGTTCGTAGATGGCTTTCGTGTTCGACTCTTGTCATAGAATAGATCAGAATATCGTCGATAAAGACGATAACAAACCGATCGAGGTAGTCTTTAAAGACTCGATTCATCAAGTCCATAAAAGCAGCTGGGGCATTTGTCAGTCCAAAAGGCATGACCAAAACTCGTAATGGTCGTACCTCGTGGTAAATGCAGTTTTAGGAACATCTATCTCCCTGATCTTCAACTAATGGTATCCCAAACAGAGGTCAATTTTCGTGAATACCGTCGCTCCTTGTAATTGGTCAAACAGATCATTGATCCTTAACAGGGGATATTTATTCTTGATCGTGATCTAAGTCAATTCTCGATAGTCGATGCACAGTTGCATCGAACCATCCTTCTTTCGCACGAAAAGAACGGGTGCGCCCCACGGTGAAAAACTCGGCTGGATAAACCCCTTAGATAGTAGGTCTTCTATCTGTTCCTTCAATTCTTTTAACTCGTTCGGTGCTAGACGGTGGGGCTTTAGAGATTGGGGCTGACCCTGGCATCGGATCTATCTTTAATTGTATTTCTCGATCAGGGGGTAACCCCGTGAGATCATCGAGAAATACATCAGCGTATTCTTTCACTACAGGTACGTCTTTTAGTTCCGGTTGAGGTAAGTCCTCTGCCTTCGCCGCGAATACGAGATAAGACTCACAACCTGGCCTCAAAAGTCGTGCCTTTAGAGCTGATATTCGTGGAATGTGATTCGTACTTGCTTTACCCGAAAAAATGAATGTTTCTTCCTCAGGCAGTTGGAATTTAACGACCTTCTTGTTGCAATCTATGATGACTCCATATCTTGTAAGCCAATCCATTCCGAAGATGACATCGTAGTCGTTGATCGGGATTACAATCAGGTCGGCACTCAAGTTCCTACCTCAATACTTACGACGCATCCTCGCAGTACTTGGTTGGTATGTGTCGGATTCCCATTTGGCAGAGTAACTACGTAGTTGCATTCAGATGAGGTAGGAGATATTCCTACCTTCGTCACATACTTAGCCGACACAAACGAATTTGTGGCTCCAGAGTCAATCAATACAGATGTTGGCACGTTGTAGATAGTTAACGTACCCATCACAACAGAAGGGTTCGCCCGGGCCTCCTCATTAGTGAGTGTGAAAACCCGTGCAGGAACTGGTGGAGGTCGAACTGGTGTTTGGGTCGGGTTCTGGGGCATGTTCGTGTTACAATTCCTGGCATAGTGCCCCATTCTTCCGCATTCGAAACACTGTGGGTTTGGGTTGGGTCTGGGTTGATAACAGCGCCGAAGTGGTAACGGCCACACTGTCTGCATTGGGGTGCTGGGTTTGGAGGTCTGTTTTGAATAATTACGGGTCCCTGGTTCAGCGTCGGTCGCCATTCTGTTGACCCTGGCGATTTCCTTGGCCTTTGTTGAAAAACTGGCGTTTACGGTCATTTCCAGGTCCTTGCTGACTCTCCTTTCTCTTCTTCGCCTCCTGAGCTTCAGAGATCTGAGAGCCTGCTCCGCTATCATCGCCCGCTCCGCTACGTGGGTAAATTCCATCTGTCGGGCTCCCGAAATACTTAGGTCACGATATAGTTCAGGTTTGAGGCCCGTAATGAACCTCATCACCTTCAATAGGTTCATCGCCACCATGTGAGGAGCAAAACGGACAACTGCTCGTGAGCAAAACGGGACAACTGCTCCACCATGTGAGGAGCAAAACGGGACAACATTCAATAGGTTCTAGGGACATATTGAGCCACGGGCATTCCTCCTTGCCTGAGTTTCATAAATTCTAGCATCCGTCGTTCCTGTTCGTGGGTAGTAAAATATTTGCCGTGGAACAATTCTCTAAATCGTTCCCACGACATTATCACTGGGTCTTCCAAGACCTTCACACTGTCCACCAGAAGCGAGCGTTTCCTCTCAGCATGGAAATGGCGCAAAGGACCTTCTCGTTCTCAGGTACGCGGCAGTAGACATACATATCTTCAATCGTTCATAGTCAATCTTCAGCCATCGCTGGATCAGTGGCGTATGCGAAATGGGGGGGATTCTTCTTGCGAAAATGCTCCCCTATAATTTCTAAGCGCGCGGGCTCATGGGAGGGATGATGTTCAGACGAGCTATGATGATGAAGTAGTTCGTCAATTTGATCTGCTTGGCGAATGATATGATCTGACTGACGTTGACGTAATTCAGTCAGTCGTAAGAGGATAGAGTCCCTTTCATTTGGAGGGGATTCAGGTTCAGCCCTACGGCTGGATTCGCCCACATGCTCACTACGTGTCCTTGGCATTTTCAACTATTGTCTACAATAATTCATATAAAGCACATACCAAATAATTACATAGCCACGAAGTCAAGTATTAAACTTATAGGCCAGGCTGGTTCTCCAGGCTTCTGAGCGACAGTACATGAACAGTCTTCAGAATCTAAAGCCTACGCTCTGATACCACCAGAGACGACCCTCGTTTTCTAAGTAAGGTTAGTGGCGGATTTCCGCAACGTAAGTCGCGGAAGGCCCGTCTAATAAAAAAACTTTTTCCTAAAGATGATATAATATGACAAAATATTATTCTACATAGTAGTATCTGTACAAACGGCGTTGCCCAAAATGTCAAAAAATCAAAAACCCTAACGCCTCTCCACAGGTCTTCATCCATGTACCGCCCTGCCCTCAAAAGTCCGTGGAGCACCGCCACCAGCCGTCTCAGTCTTGACGTGAGTCGGCGTCAGACTCAGTACCTACAGCACGTAAACACTGAGCAATTTGCCCAATAGGTGAATAGAAATGCATGTATGCACGTGAAAGCTTATTCCCGATCCCAATATCTCACATGCAATGTTCACTATTTCTTTTCCAACATTACTATCTCATATCACACAACACAGGGCCCTAGGTCAGACTCGACACCTCGCGCGCTTATAACATAACAGAAGCTTACACTAGCAGCATTTTGACGTTCACGTAACTGCCCTGCTAGGTCGCTCTTCCGTAAACGGTAGCCTACGCCGGCAGCATTTTGACGTTCACGCAACTGCCCTGTCGGGTCGCTCCCTCCGCTACAAATAAAATCACGACGGTTTTGCACCTTGGGACGTTCACGCCCGAGTAGACAGATCGATCACGCCTGTCTGCCGTCAGGTGTCATACGAGTACCAACCTCGACTCCTCAACGAGTCAACGACAAAAATCACAAATATCTCATTCTACCCCGCTCGACAATATCTCAAATCGTCACCGTCTCAATAGGTTGTAAATATCTCACCCCTGTGATATGGTATGCATATGCCATGCATATAAACATGATAACGTCTAAAAGCGTGATCCACATAAAACGTATATAAAACATGTATAACACGTAAATCACGTAAATCATTTAATCACATAGAAGCACATAAGATCAGATATGTATTCACGCATTGTAGATGAAAAATTCACCTACCTGTCCTCCTGATATAATCGGGTACGGTATCTGGTGGACTTCCTAAATCTCGGACCTCTGAATATATAAATATTGTTAGTATCCGTACTAATCCTGGAACTATACAGTCTAAGTTATATTAGAAATGACTACAATGATCTAGGTTTGGGATAACCTAAATTGCCCGAAGGTTTATTTTTATTGGTCAAAGTCGGGTCAACGTTAGTATAATTTCCAGTCAAAACTAGTATCTCCCGATTAGTTATACATGGACTTAGGTTTCGCCGGGGTCTTCATAGGGTGAAATCGCCCGATTTAATTATACACACAAGCTAGTTTTGCCCGATTATGATTTCGCCGAGCTTAAATGTTTCTCCAAGTCGCCCGATTTGACGTACCATCAAGTTGGCCGATTCCTTGCAGGTTTGACCAACACACACACACACACACACACACACACACACACACACACACACATATATATATATCTATATATGTATATATTATGATTAAAGTTTACTAATTAGGCTCATTCGCCCGATTTTCCATACCCGAATCCCAATTTGCCAAGATTCTTATTAATGTTAAACTTATCTAAAATTATATGCAAACCTCGTCAAAAAAGATCATACAAGTTTCAAATCTTCATAATTCAACCGAAATGTTTTCACTTTACCTTCTAATTCCCTAAGACTTACTATCGGGATTTATTTCATCTAGCACTTGCATATTCTACAGCTAATTCTACCCTAAAACCGTCAGTTCTATTCAAAGGTTACCCTATTCTTGAAGTTCTAATTTCTAAATATATGCTATAAATAAATTCTACTTCATGAGTCTTCAGCTTAGGTACTCCCTAATATGAATAAATAGATTAACATGCGTTTGGATCCAAACTATGGTTTCTTCGACCTATCATACACGGAAGCTTTATGAATTTCATTAATCTCTAGAGATATAATAATCAAGTAATTTGAATCATGAAAATTATAAAGTGCTAAATTGTATACTTACCAAAGCCCGATCTTAAAGTTATGAATATCTTTTGTTTGATAAGCTTTCTTTTGGCCGTTCGTCTCTTTTCATTCATGAGGGTTTTCTTTCCCTTATTGTTATATAAATGTTGCTCTCACTCTCCTTCTCTTAATGTCCTTCTTGATCGACTTGATAAGGATTGAAGTATTGAAATATGTGTTTTGAAGTGACTAGTAGGTGACTAAATCAATACATTTTACCCCTTAGACTAAGGAACCTTTAGTTGCTCGTAACCCACATGAATGATGAGTGGTTGAATTTAATAATTATCTAGTCTTGGTCGAAGTTGAACTCCTTTATTGGTCAAAATTCTATAGCTATGTTATTTGAAAGCAATCTTCCCAATCGCCCGATTCCCTCACATGGGAGCTTACACAGTTATTATAATTAAATTCTCCTTATCATACCCGAAAGTCCCATTATTAGTCGATTTTGACTTCCACTTAAGTCTCTAAAACTATACTATAAATTCCTATGTCGTCAAATTTTGTAACACTAAATCGGCCGAATCGCCTCTCCAAAAATTCATTTCAGTTCTGACACACAATTGTCCGATTTTTTTCACTATTTACTCGGCAATTACACACTTACTATATGATAGTTGACCGAAGTTGATTTCACACGATACCATTATTTTTGCCGAGATAAAATTTCACCTATATCTCAATGCTGTCCAAATTTTCATAAGTCCTAATATTTTTCACAAAAGTCGTAAATCACGTAACACATGTATAGGACTATAAAACATATATCACGCAGTAACAGAATCACATAATTTTCACATAAGTTCACAAATGAGCATGTTCATAATAATTCGGGGTATTACATCCTCCACCCTTAAAAGAATTTCGTCCCCGAAATTACGCCAACTGGAATAACTCAGGATAACAAACTCTCATATCGTCATCTCGCTCGCATGTGGCTTCCTCGATTGATTGATTCCGCCAAGACTTTAACTAACGGAATAGTTTTATTCCGAAGTTGTTTCATCTCATACATCAAAATCTCTACAGGCTTCTCTTCATAGCTCAAGTCAGGCTTGAGTTGTTGATAAAGAATCTCATTCTGGATCACATGGCTCGCGACGTATTTTCGTAGTGTCGATACGTTGAATACGTTGTGAATTTGCGATAATGAGGCCGATAACTCTAGTTGGTACGCGACCTCTCCAACTCGTCTGATAATTCTGAATTTGCCTATGTATCTGGGACTCAGTTTGCCCTTTCTTCCGAAGCGTACTCCTTTCATCGGGGAAATCTTTAGGAACACATGATCATCTTCTGCAAATTCCAAAGGCCATCGTCGATGATCTGCGTAACTTTTCTGCCGACTTTGAGCAGTTTGCATTCTTTCCCGAATTTTCGTCACAGCTTCGGTCATTTCTCGAATGATATCTGGCCCTAATAGAGCTCGTTCGCCGATTTCATCCCAATGGACTGGGGATCGGCACTTGGGCCCGTATAACGCCTCGTATGGTGCCATTCCGATTGTAGCATGGAAACTGTTGTTGTATGATAACTCTATGAGCGGCAGATACTTACTCCAGTTTCCTTTGAAATCGAGCACACATGCCCGTAGCATATCCTCGAGAGTCTGAATCGTTCGTTCAGACTGCCCGTCGGTCTGGAATGGTAAGCAGTACTGAATGAGAGCGTAGTTCCCATCGCTTTTTGTAATTTATGCCAAAAGTTCGATAGAAATCTCGAATCTCGGTCCGAGACGATAGAGGCTGGAATTCCATGGAGTCGAATAATTTCCTGAATATACAATTCAGCGTAGCGTTCCATGGAAAAAGTACAACTAATTGGAAGGAAATGAGCCGACTTGGTCAGGCAATCAACAATCACCCAAATAGCATCATGGCCTTTTGTCGTCTTGGGTAAACCAACGACGAAATCCATCGTGATACGATCCCATTTCCATTCTGGAATGGGTAGAGACTGTAGGGTTCCACCGGGTCGTTGATGTTCTGCTTTTATCAATTGACACGCCATACATCGGTTCACGAATATGGCGACTTCTTTCTTCATTCCTGGCCACCAGTATGTTACTCGCAAGTCTTGATACATCTTCGTGGCTCCTGGGTGTACCGAATATGTGGTCGCGTGTGCTTCCTTCATTATCGTTTGTCGTAACTCCTCGTTGTTAGGTACATAATGACGATTTTATATAATAAAACTCCATCCCTCGTATTTTCAAATCCTCGGGTAGCGCATCCTTCATTTTGAGGTAAAGTTCATCTTCTTCATGCGTCTTCCTGATCCATTCTAACAGCGTGGGTTGAAGAGTTAACGCTGCTAGTCTTGCCTCAACTTCGCCCAAATTAACTACTTCTATTCCAAGCTGATGTAACTCTATATTCACTGCTTTTTGGCTTAGCGTATCTGCGACTACGTTTGCTTTGCCCGGGTGATAGCTGATTATACAGACGTAGTCTTTGACGAGCTCTTACCATCTTCGTTGTCGCATATTCAATTCCTTCTGAGTGAAGAAATACTTCAAGCTCTTATGGTCTATGAAGTCTCACACTTCTCTCCATAGAGATAATGTCTCCAGATCTTCAAAGCGAAAACCACTGCTGCTAGTTCTAGGTCATGGGTTGGGTAGTTCTTCTCGTATTCCTTTAACTGCCGTGAAGCATAGGTAATCACCTTCCCGTTCTTCATCAGCACGCAACCCAAGCCATTCTTCAAAGCATCGCTGCATACTGCGAATCCTCTGGTTCCTGATGGTATTGTCAATATGGGAGCGGAGGTAAGGCGTTTCTTTAATTCTTGAAAACTTTGTTCGCATGCTTCGGTCCACTTGAACGGGACGTTCTTCCTCGTCAGATTGGTCAATGTAGAGGCAATACTGGAGAAGTCCGCTATAAACTTACGGTAATATCCTGCACGTCCCAGAAAACTCCGAACCATGGTAGGAGTATTAGGGCATGGCCAATTATTCACAGCTTCGATCTTACTCGGGTCCATAGAGATTCCATTCCCAGAAATCACGTGTCCCAAGAAGGCTACTTGCTCAAGCCAGAATTCATAATTCTTGAATTTGGCGTAGAGCTGTTTCTCTCGTAGGACTCCTAAGGCGGTTCTTAGATGGCTTTCGTGTTCGTCTCTTGTCTTAGAATAGATCAGAATATCGTCGATAAAGACGATAACAAACCGATCGAGGTAGTCTTTAAAGACTCGATTCATCAAGTCCATAAAAGCAGCTGGGGCATTTGTCAGTCCAAAAGGCATGACCAAAAACTTATAATGGTCGTACCTCATGCTAAATGCAGTTTTAGGAACATCTACCTCCCTGATCTTCAACTGATGGTATCCCAAACGGAGGTCAATTTTCGATAATACCGTCGCTTCTTGTAATTGGTCAAACAGATCATCGATCCTTAGCAAGGGATATTTATTCTTGATCGTGATCTAAGTTAATTTTCGATAGTCGATGCACAATTGCATCGAACCATCCTTCTTTCGCACGAAAAGAACGGGTGCGCCCCACGGTGAAAAACTCGGCTGGATAAACCCCTTAGATAGTAGGTCTTCTATCTATTCCTTCAATTCTTTTAACTCGTTCGGTGCCAAACGGTAAGGGGCTTTAGAGATTGGGGCTGACCCTGGCATCAGATCTATCTTTAATTGTATTTCTCGATCAGGGGGTAACCCCGGGAGATCATCGAGAAATACATCAGCGTATTCTTTCACTACAGGTACGTATTTTAGTTCCGGTTGAGGTAAGTCCTCTGCCTTCGCCGCGAATATGAGATAAGACTCACAACCTGACCTCAAAAGTCGTTGAGCCTTTAGAGCTGATATTCGTGGAATGTGATTCGTACTTGCTTTACCCGAAAAAGTGAATGTTTCTTCCTCAGGCAGTTGGAATTTAACGACCTTCTTGTTGCAATCTATGATGGCTCGATATCTTGAAAGCCAATCCATTCCAAAGATGACATCGTAGTCGTTGATCGGGATTACAATCAGGTCGGGACTCAAGTTCCTACCCTCAATACTTACGACGCATCCTCGCAGTACTTGGTTGGTATGCGTCGGATTCCCATGTGGCAGAGTAACTACGTAGTTGCATTCAGATGAGGTAGGAGATATTCATACCTTCATCGCATACTTAGCCGACACAAATGAATGTGTGGCTCCAGAGTCAATCAACACAGATGTGGGCATGTTGTATATAGTTAACGTACCCGTCACAACAGAAGGGTTCGCCCCTCCTCATTGGTGAGTCTGAAAACCCGTGCAGGAACTGGTGGAGGTCGAACTGGTGTTTGACTCGGGTTCTGGGGCATGTTCGTGTTACAAATTCCTGGCATAGTGCCCCATTCTTCCGCATCTCAAACACTGCGGGTTTGGGTTGGGTCTGGGTTGATAACAGGCGCCGAAGTGGTAACGGCCACACTGTCTGCATTGGGGTGCTGGGTTGGAGGTCTGTTTGAATATTTATGGGTCCCTGGTTCAGTGTCGGTCGCCAGTTCTATTGACCCTGGCGATTTCCTTGGCCTTTGTTGAAAAACTGGCGTTTACGGTCATTTCCAGGTCCTTGCTGACTCTCCTTTCTCTTCTTCGCCTCCTGAGCTTCAGAAATCTGAGCCTCAGCCTGCTCCGCTATAATGGCCCGCTCCGCTACTTGGGTAAATTCCATCTGTCGGGCTCCCGAAATGCTTAGGTCACGATATAGTTCAGGTTTGAGGCCCGTACTGAACCTCATCACCTTCAATATGTTCGTCGCCACCATGTGAGGAGCAAAACGGGACAACTGAGCAAAACGGGACAACTGCTCCACCATGTGAGGAGCAAAACGGGACAACCTTCAATAGGTTCTGCGGACATATTGAGCCACGGGCATTCCTCCTTGCCTGAGTTTCATAAATTCTAGCATCCGTCGTTCCTATTCGTGAGTAGTAAAATATTTGCCGTGGAACAATTCTCTAAATCGTTCCCACGACATTATCACTGGGTCTTCCAAGAACTTCACACTGTCCCACCAGAAGCGAGCGTTTCCTCTCAGCATGGAAATGGCGCAAAGGACCTTCTCGTTCTCAGGTACGCGGCAGCAGACAAACATATCTTCAATCGTTCGTAGTCAATCTTCAGCCATCGCGGGATCAGTGGCGTCTGCGAAAGTGGGGGATTCATCTTGCGAAAATGCTCCCCTACAATTTCTAAGCGCACGGGATAAGGGGAGGGATGATGTTCAGACGAGCTATGATGATGATGTAGCTTGTCAATTTGATCTGCTTGGAGAATGATATGATCTGACTGACGTTGACGTAATTCAGTCAGTCGTAAAAGGGTAGAGTCCCTTTCATTTGGAGGGGATCAGGTTCAGCCCTACGGCTGGAATCGCCCACATGCTAACTATGTGTCCTTGGCATTTTCAACTATTGTCTACAATAATTCATATAAAGCACATATCAAATAATCACATAACCACGAAGTCAAGTATTAAACTTATAGGCCAGGCTGGTTCTCCAGGCTTCTGAGCGACAGTACATGGACAGTCTTCAGAATCTAAAGCCTACGCTCTGATACCACCTGAGACGACCCTTGTTTTCTAAGTAAGGTTAGTGGCGGATTTCGGCAACGTAAGTCGCGGAAGGCCCGTCTAATAAAAAAAACTTTTTCCTAGCGCCTCTCCACAGGTCTTCATCCATGTACCGCCATGCCCTCAAAAGTCCGTGGAGCACCGCCACCAGCCGTCTCAGTCTTGACGTGCGTCGGCGTCAGACTCAGTACCTACAGCACGTAAACACTGAGCAATTTGCCCAATAGGTGAATAGAAATGCATGTATGCACGTGAAAGCTTATTCCCGATCCCAATATCTCACATGCAATGTTCACTATTTCTTTTCCAACATTACTATCTCATATCACACAACACAGGGCCCTAGGTCAGACTCGACACCTCGCGCGCTTATAACATAACAGAAGCTTACACTAGCAGCATTTTGACGTTCACGTAACTGCCCTGCTAGGTCGCTCTTCCGTAAACGGTAGCCTACGCCGACAGCATTTTGACGTTCACGCAACTGCCCTGTCGGGTCGCTCCCTCCGCTACAAATAAAATCACGACGGTTTTGCACCTTGGGACGTTCACGCCCGAGTAGACAGATCGATCACGCCTGTCTGCCGTCAGGTGTCATACGAGTACCAACCTCGACTCCTCAACGAGTCAACGACAAAAATCACAAATATCTCATTCTACCCCGCTCGACAATATCTCAAATCGTCACCGTCTCAATACGGTGTAAATATCTCACCCCTGTGATATTATATGCATATGCCATGCATATAAACATGATAACGTCTAAAAGCACGATCCACATAAAACGTATGTAAAACATGTATAACACGTAAATCACGTAATTTATTTAATCACATAGAAGCACATAAGATCAGATATGTGTTCACGCATTGCAGATGAGTAATTCACCTACCTGTCCTCCTGATATAATCGGTTACGGTATCTGGTGGACTTCCTAAATCTCGGACCTCTGAATATATAAATATTATTAGTATCCGTACTAATCCTGGAACTATACAGTGTAAGTTATATTACAAATGACTACAATGATCTAGGTTTGGGATAACCTAAATTGCCCGAAGGTTTATTTTTATTGGTCAAAATCGGGTCAACGTTAGTATAATTTTCAGTCAAAACTAGTATCGCCCGATTAGTTATACATGGACTTAGGTTTCGCCGGGGTCTTCATAGGGTGAAATCGCCCGATTTAATTATACACACAAGCTAGTTTCGCCTGATTATGATTTCGCCGAGCTTAAATGTTTCTCCAAGTCGTCCGATTTGACGTACCATCAAGTTGGCCGATTCCTTGCAGGTTTGACGAACACACACACACACACACACACACACACACACATATATATATATTATGATTAAAGTTTACTAATTAGGCTCATTTGCCCGATTTTCCATACCCGAATCCCAATTTGCCAAGAATTCTTATTAATGTTAAACTTATCTAAAATTATATGCATACCTCGTCAAAAAAGATCATACAAGTTTCTAATCTTCATAATTCAACCGAAATGTTTTCACTTTACCTTCTAATTCCCTAAGACTTACTATCGGGATTTATTTCATCTTGCACTTGCATATTCTAAAGCTTATTCTACCCTAAAACCGTCAGTTCTATTCAAAGGTTACCCTGTTCTTGAAGTTCTAATTTCTAAATATAGGCTATAAATAAATTCTACCTCATGAGTCTTCAGCTTAGGTACTCCCTAATATGAATAAATAGATTAACATGCGTTTGGATCCAAACTAGTGTTTCTTCGACCTATCATACACTGAAGCTTTATGAATTTCATTAATCTCTGGAGATACAATAATCAAGTAATTTAAATCACGAAAATTATAAAGTGCTAAATGGAATACTTACCAAAGCCCGATCTTAAAGTTGTTATGAATATGTTTTGTTTGATAAGCTTTCTTTTGGCCGTTCGTCTCTTTTCATTCATGAGGGTTTCTTTCCCTTACTGTTATATAAATGTTCCTCTCACTCTCCTTCTGTTAATGTCCTTCTTGATCGACTTGATAAGGATTGAAGTATTGAATTATGTGTTTTGAAGTGACTAGTAGGTGACTAAATCAATACATTTTACCCCCTAGACTAAGGAACCTTTAGTTGCTCGTAACCCACATGAATGATGAGTGGTTGAATTTAATAATTATCTAGTCTTGGTCGAAGTTGAACTCCTTTATTGGTCAAAATTCTACAGCTATGTTATTTGAAAGCAATCTTCCCAATCGCCCGATTCCCTCACATGGGAGCTTACACGGTTATTATAATTAAATTCTCCTTATCATACTCGAAAGTCCCATTATTAGTCGATTTTGACTTCCACTTAAGTCTCTAAAACTATACTATAAATTCCTATGTTGTCAAATTTTGTAACACTAAATCGGCCGAATCGCCTCTCCAAAAATTCATTTCAATTCTGACACACAATTGTCCGATTATTTTCTCTATTTACTCGGCGATTACACACTTACTATATCATAGTTGACTGAAATTGATTTTACACTATACCATTATTTTTGCCGAGATAAAATTTCACCTATATCTCAATGCTATCCAAATTTTCATAAGTCCTAATATTTTTCACAAAAGTCGTAAATCATGTAACACATGTATAGGACTATAAAACATATATCACGCAGTCACAGAAACACATAATTTTCACATAAGTTCACACATGAGCATGTTCATAATAATTCGGGGTATTACAGTTTGCGAAGTTAAACCCTAAACATGCGCCATTCGCAAAGCCAAGAACAGAATGAAGAACAGAATCGTTTTCTCTTCGCAGACTGAAAATCTCAAGAAAATCAACCTTAAACTCAACCGAAACTGGTCGGGTAACTCACAGAACTGATAGATATGCAAGATAACAGCATGAAAAACCCATAAAACAATCAAAAAATAGCTTGGAAGTCCGATTTTGAATGCTTGATGAAATTGAAAACTCTACAAAATAGCTGAAAACTCGATTTTTGTTGCTTGTATTGAAGTTTCCTCACCTGCACGCTTCCTCTGATACCACTTGTAAGTCCAGATTATCCAAGAACACTCAACAGATTAAACCTTCGATTGATATTATGAACAGTGTTTGGAGGCTAGTGTGTTGAATACGTGAAGTTGTAAATGGAAACTTAGATTAAACATTGTTAGGGTTTAGCTTAATTACATTGGAAAGATATTAAGCTCATTGGGCCCCTAACAAGCCCATTACAACTACAACCCATCTAAATAAAATAAAACATATTAAATACATCATAAAGAAACAAAAAGACATAGAATAAATATTATGGATACTTCTAAAATATTCCTAACAGGAAGTTTGATGACACAATGAGTGAAGCTGAAACTTCACTTGGAAAAGCTGAGGTCGTGCCTGCTATGAAGACCAAGAAGCTTGGAATGGGTAGCCGTAGATGGGTCAAAAAGGGACTCATGTGGCTAGGAAGGTAAGATCTTCCTGTGGAATGACGACGGTGGGCTTGACGTTCCAGTTATCGTAGAAAAGAGCTTCCTTCAGGACGTAAAATCCTTTGTTTTTCTAATTTCGTTTTTCATCTGCTTTTATTCGATCTCCTTCAAGAACTTGTTTCTTGATTCAATTCACACACACATTCGACAGGAGTGTGGATAGCAAGTCTTGGGTGGCCGAAATCTCAACAAACCTCAAGATTAGTTCCTAAAATATAAAATGAGTAAATAATAAAGATTTAATGTGAAAAACACCCGGACAAGAAGACCCTAGAAAATCCACTATGTGGATACTACAATTAAACAATTCTTCAACTCTTGTGTATGCTCAAATCGACAACAAAAAAGTAATTATACCCATTACGCTTACCGCTCACCCAAAGGGAAGTTTTCTATAGCTAACTATTAAAACGAATGAATTCTAACTGTTAACACACGCATTCTTATGCTCTACAGTATGGAATAAAAACAAAGCTGCACAACTAATGGGGTTAAGCCCAACAACCTCCAACTTGTGAGTTTGCTCATCATGACGCCTCAGTCAACAAAGATCAACATTGCTTCATGTCAAAACTTTTCTCGAAATATAGAGATATAACCTAGATAAATCTATGGTTCAACTTCCACGTTTGGCTTTCACGAAAGTTCATCGGCCCTCGACATGAATTTCCACCACAAACTTCGCATCACCACCAAACCAATGTCCATATATGTAATACATGTAAAAATTTAATACGGTATTACGTGTAGTTAGCGGAATAATTACACAACTTATAAATATTGATAAAGAAAATATAAGCTTCCAAAGTATAAATAATTTTAATATAAGTTTAAAGATATTAGATAGAAAATTAATTCTTAAGTAATGACTAATGTTTTCGTGGGAATAGTATTGAAACCCAAACTTTCGTAGACCAAAGCAAAGTTTTCGTGCTAGGTATGTTAGAATGTTTTTGTGAACCTTGTATAGATATGATATGTCCACCTATACACATGAATATATATAATAATCATATATATATATATAAAAGTTCGTAGTTTTCTTCAAACTTAGGCCTATATGGGGGTTTAATTACGAAAATTGACACCCCTATAGCCGAATGATATGTGACACGTCAGCTGTTAATGAGGGTCTTATGTGATTAAAAAAGTAGTAAAAATAATGTCCATTTTAGGCTTATGTGTGAGTTGTATTACATGAGTGGCATCACAAATGCAATTGTTATTCATTTCTATTTGATCTATGGACGATCTTTTTATTATGCATTTTTTATTCAATTTAATAATTTGATCTATGTAGGTTTTTTATTCATTTTAATTTGATCTGGGTCAGTAGAATTTCATATATTGGAAGACCAAGGGTCAGTTCGGATGAAATGTTATTTATATGCACTGTCTGATGGTTTGTTGTTGTTGGGGTTGTTTTGCATTTCCAGTTTGTTTATCATCTCTCTGTATGTTTGTATTTGTTTATTGTTGCAGGTTTCGAGATATGTTACAGTCGTGCAGCGTCCTATGGGTTTGAAGAGTATCTAATGGACTTGGAATAGCAATTGACACAGTCGTGTAGTTACCTCTCCACTGTGTACGGTCGTGCATGTTTTTGCGATTGAAATAATATCTCTAAGGTTGGTTGGTGTTTTGTAATGATACAGTCGTGCAGTTATCATCCCATTGGGTGGGATCTGTAAGGTTGTTTTGAACGTGTGGCAGTACGATTTTTATGATGCCTTTGATTTATGGCGTTTTTTATTATGCCTTTTTATTTACATGCTATGTCTCACGGTTTGGTGTTGTTGAGGTTGTTTTGCATTCCGATCTGTTTATCGTCCCCCTGTATGTTTGTATTTGTTTATTGTCGATTTATCGTCCCCCTGTATGTTTGTATTTGTTTATTGTCGCAGGTATCAAGCTATTTTACATCGTGCAGTTTCATACGGGTTTGAAGAGTATCTATTGGAGTTGTAATAGAATTTGATACAGTCATGTAGTTGTCTCTCTACTGCTCATGGTGGTTTGATCATTTTTTGAGTTATCATCATTGTTGTTTTTGTAATGTTACAGTCATGAAGTTGATCTAAACGTCTTGCAGGTACACATTTAACTTTCAGATCTAAGGTAGGTTTGTCGGCATTCTGTTTTGTTTATATTTGTCTATCGTGGCAGGTGCAACAGGTACGCATTGATATCTTAGTTTTTTGTATTTCTTGATTGTTTTGTTCATTGCACTAATTGTTGTTGGTTTTCTAACAGCCTCGCAGATTCCTACTGGTGTAAAGAGTGTCTATTTGAGATGTAGGATAATTGGAATATTTTCGTCTTCTGTTTTGTTTATATTTATCTATCGTGGCAGGTGCAACAGGTAGGCATTGATATCTTAGATTTCAAGTTTGTTTGTATTTGTTGATTGTTTTGTTTATCGTTGCACTAATTGTTGGTTTTTTAACAGCCTCGCAGATTCCTACTAGTGTAAAGAGTGTCGATTTGAGATGTGGGATAATTGGAATGTTTTCATCTTCTATACGACTGAATAATGTATTGTTCTTCGAAGAGTTTACTGTTGTAAAATATATTTGTTCTTGGATTAGTTCTTCGAGGGTCCAGTGTTCTTTATATGATCTAGATTAGAGTTCGGGTTTGGATCATTGTAGGGTTTTCGTTTCTATACATATGACTGAATAAGGGTTTGTTCTCCGAAGTCTTTAGTGTTCTATAATGTATTTGCTCTTCGATTTGTTCTATGATGTGTTGTTGTTCGATTTGTTAAAAAAATACACGGACCTGTCTTCTATACATGCGGCTGAATCGAATGTATTTGTTTTTCAATTTGTTCCATAATGTATTGTTTTTCTTCGAAGGGTTTAGTGTTGTGTAATGTATTTGTTCTTCGATTTATTATTTGACTTGTTAAAATAATACATGGAGGATAAAATTTCGAGCAATCACAATTGCAATAAGTTTGTCATTAATGATATGTAAGAGGTCGTTTGATACATGGCACCGGTTGTTTAACGATACATGTATTTTATAGTGTTGTATAATGTATTTGTTCTTCGATTTATTGATCGATTTGTTTAAAAAATACATGGACGATTAAATTTTCAGCCATTTTAATTGCAATAAGTTTGTCATTAATGATACATAAGAGGTTGTTTAAGACGTAGCACGGGTTGTTTAATGATACATGTATTTATTTAACAAATCAAACAACAATAGATTATGGAACAACGTTAAACCGTTCAAAGAATTTTGTAGTTATTGCTATAATCGTTGCGTATTATCATTATATTGATTCAGCAAAGTTACTATAATTGCATTAAACGACCGTTCAAAGGATTTTGTAGTTCAAAGATTTTGCTATAATCGTTTCGCATTTTCATTGTATTGATTTAGTAGAGTTGCTATAATTGTATTAAACGTATTAATGAATGAGTGACTGTAATACATTACGTCATGTAAATTTACCCTATTAAAATATTTTTGCACGACAGAAATCAAGCGCAGTCGTGCATTTTTGGAAAATGTGAAGTTCATTAAAAATCTTTGTCACTATTGTGAAGTAAAATCTTTCTATGATTGGAGAATTCAGTCGTGTAGTAAATCTTTGGAAAATGTGAAGTTTATTGTAAATCTTTGGCCGATTTTATGGATGTAGATTTTTATCAGACGGAGTTGGAATGCTAATGTGTTTAAGTTTATAATAAAAGACAGCGTAAGACTGCATCAACGACTGAAAAATAGACGAGTGAATGGCCCTCTGCTTAGTATATAGTTAAAAGGTTTTGCTTTGATTCTGACAATAAATCGTTTCGTATTTATCATTATATCTATTTACAAAAGTTACTATAAAGATCTCATACATATTAAACTCATTGTTGACTTTCCTAATTATTGTCTCATACATAGTCGATATTTCTGAATGTCGTTGTTAATGATACATAGAGATCGTTAATGGAATGTAAACGGTCTGTTTTAAACCCACATTTCAATTATATTCACTGAATCTTATCTTATTGTAGTTCAAAGGTTTGGCTTTTCATTCTCATCCGTATATCGATACTAAAGTTTGTATAATTGCATTAAACATATTAAGATAACATAGCTATAGCCAATGTTTGGAATCGGATGAGAATACGTTACTGCTGAAGTTACTGCTTTTAATTATGACAACAAATCGTTTGGTATTCTTATTACATTAATGTACTGAAGTTACTACATTGCATTAACCGCATTAACATAACATGGCGACAGACAAGGCAGGGACATCGCTTAGAATACAACACTATTGAAAATCTTATTGTAGTTCAAAACTTTTTCTTTTACTTCCGACAATAAATTGTTTCATATATCATAATATTGTTTTTACTAAAGTTACTATAATTGCATTAAATGTATTAATGAATGAGCGACTGCAATACAATACGCCATTTAAATTTACACTATTGACAAATACTTGCCTCCCTGAAAAACAGCCGACTGAATGAAATCTTTCATGGAATCGTATTAATAAGTGACAGACCGCAATACAATACTGCTTTTAAATTGATGAATATTTGCACGACTGAAAACAGGCAACTGAATGAGATTTTTGACGGAATCTAAACGTTGTTGAGTTTCTTAATTAGGGTCTTATACATACTCGATATTTCTTAATATCATCATTAATGCTACATAGATATCGTTATGGAATGAAAACGTTATTGTTTAATTATGACAACAAATTCTTTCGTATTCTTATTATATTGATTTACTAAAGTTACTGTAACTTAACATAACTTGGAGATAGACAAGGCCTGACAATCGATGAGAATACAATGCTGTTGAATCTTATTGTAGTTCAAAGGTTTGGCTTTTAATCCTGAAGATAAAAGGTTTCGTATTATTATAACGATTTACTAAAGTTACTATAATTGCATTAAACATATTAAGATGAGATAGCTATAACCAAGGTTTGGAATAGGATAAGAATACATTACTGCTGAATTTAACAGGTTTGTCTGTATATTATTTTATTGTAGTTCAAAGGTTTGGATTTTAATTATGACAACAAATCGTTTCGTATTCTTATTATTGATTTACTAAAGTTACTATAATTGCATTAACCGTATTTAACATAATATGGCGATGGACGGTCTTGGATATAGATGAGAATACAATAACGTTGAAAATCTTATTGTACTTCAAAGGTTTTGCTTTTAATTCCTAACATAAATGATTTCGCATTATCATTAGATTACTATAATTTCATAAACCGTATTAAGATATAGCCAAAGTTTTGACCCGGATTAGAATACACTACTGCTGAAGTTCATATGTTTGTCTTTAATAATTGATGAATATTTAGGCGACTGAAAAACAGACGACTTAATAATGTAGTACGACATTTAAATTTGCACAATTGACAAATATTTATGCGACTGAAAAACAGACGACTGAATAATGTATTATTAATTTGGAACAAATAAGTATTTTGACAAGTAAGGGTTGTTTATTTCTGAAATATTATATGTATTATTTGATTATTTGGTAAACTTTCGCATGCCTATATTGCGGTAAGAGTCATTCATTTTCTCGAAGTATCAGTATATGTATCATTGAATTTTTGTATCTGTTTGGTTTTTATATGATCATTAAAGATGGATAAGTGAATGTTTATGGAATCTCAAAATATATTTGTTAGGTCCTACGATTAACAACTCTATGATACTAGGCATGAATTCTAAGCAATTCGACGATAATGGTGAACATTAAAATTCGATCGAAAAACTCAAATAAAGAACAAGAGAGAGGATTCGAGTAGAGAGGATTCAATTTCCCAAATTTTTTCTATTCAGCACAATTTTTTTACATGTATTTATACCAAACAAACTTGGTATAAATATCAAACTAATCCTAATCTAAGGACTACTATACAAAACGCCCCGAATTACAAGGACAACTAATAAAATCAAGCACAACTAAAATGTATACTCTACAATCTCCCCATTTGTGCTTGATTGCGTTTCCGCGCTGTTTGTCCTCGTCGGGCGTAATACGATCTGCGGAAGCCCAGTGCATACTCGAAGTTTCTGAGCGTTTCCCTCAGCTTCAGGCACTCCTCGATGTCGTCTAACAACTCCATCAGGAGCGGTTGTTCTCTCACGAACCTGTGGATCCTCATCATTGTATCTCTATTGATTTCTTCCAAACTCTGCTCGATATTCCTCCTGATGACCTTGAGCGTCCCATCACAAAACTTATGAATCTCAGTCTTCAGCATCATCCTAGTCTTCTTGGCAATAGGATTGTGGTAGGTGATGCCTAGGACTGAGCTGATGTGCACATGATTGCTTGGAAGCCCTTCGATCTCAGGTCCTTTGTTGAGTGGTTCGGCCATGTTGACCTTCTTCATGTTGCTCTCCAGAGCCATCTGAAGGTCATGCGCTGCAAAGTATTTGACTTGGCGCATCATGAACCGGTAGAGCCCTTCGAGGCCTTCTTTTTTTTGACGAAGCCTTGAGGACCTTTGTACTTATCCACGTACAGCTGATAGAGGTTGTATACCTCGTCGGCAGGTGTTAGGTCCTACGATTAACAACTTTAATATCCTAGGCAAGAATTCAAAGCAATTCGACGATAATGATAATCAATTAGAATCGATCGAAAAACTCATTTGAAGATCAAGAGAGAGAATTCGAGTAGAGTGAGAAAGTTACTGTTGTTTCACTCTCTAGAAATTGAATTGCAAGCCTTTCGGATCAACTTTCTCTATTCAGCTCAATTGCTTTACATGTATTTATACCAAACAAGCTTGGTATAAATATCAAACTAGTCCTAATCCAAGGACTACTATACAAAACGCCCCAAACAAGCACAATTAGAAATGGTATTCTACATTCTCCCCCTTTGTGCTTGATTGCATTTCCCCGCTATTCGTCCTTGTCGGGCGTAGTACGATCTGCGCAAGCCCAGCGCATACTCATAATCTCTAACCGTTTCCCTTAGCTTCAGGCGCTCCTCGATGTCAACCAGCAATTCCATCAGGAGCGCCTGTTCTGTCACAAATCGGTGGATCCTCAGCATAGTGTCTCGATTGATTTCTTCCAACCTCTGCTCGATGTTCCTCCTGATGACCTTGAGCGTTCCGTCGCAAAACTTATGAATCTCTGTCTTCAGCATCATCCTAGTCTTCTTGGCAATTGGATTGTTGTAGGTGATGCCTAGGACCGAGATGATGTGCACATGATTGCTTGGAAGCCCTTCGATCTCAGGTCCTTTGTTAAGTGGTTCGACCATGTTGACCTTCTTCATGTTGCTCCCTAGAGCCATCTGAAGGTCGTGCACGGTGAAGTATTTGACTTGTCGCATCATGAACCGGTAGACCCTTCGAGGCCTTCTTTCTTGACGAAGCCTTGAGGACCTTTGTACTTCTCCACGTACAACTGATAGAGGTTGTATACCTCGTCGGCAGGGAGATACGGAAGGTCACTCTCTCTTAGTTCCTCTCGGGTTCTGTCCACTCGCTCAATAACGTAGTGAGGTGTGGGAAGTCCTCCTTTTGCACAGTAGACACTGAGGAGTTGGCATATCGGGGAGAGTTCCTTGAAATGACTCTTCAGTCGTTCCTTCGGAGTCCCCAGCCTTACGTCCGGTCCTAGTTGGGTCAGCATCCATAGATAAGTCATCCTCTTCTGCTGATCCCAGTGGAGATCCCTCTCAGCTCGAACACATCCGGCTTCTTGACTTTATCCGGTGACCTCCAAATATTTTCCCTGACTTCTTCAAGGAAGGGTATCTCTATTCGAATGTTTTCCCACGGCGTGTCGATCCGAACGGTCCCTGGCATCTGTCTGGTGGGGACACCACTCGTTGTGCGATCAACTCTGGTAGCCTTGGGATGTCTCTTTGGTAGTCTTCATCTTCCAGAAGTTCGTCGTCTTCTATGATAATGAGGTCCACGGATGCTTGTTGTAAGAAGTGTCGGACGTCTTGAAGCCGTTGTCTCTGATGCTCCTCGAGCATGGAATGGGTCATCCACTGTCCTTCGAAGATGTATTTATCTAGGACCTCGTGTGGATTGACGCCACGTCCTGAGGGGCGCGGTTGGTCTGGAGCGACTGAGGGAGTAGCTTGGGTAACAGCTAGGGCCACAAGCATTGCTGCACTTGCTTCTTTTCCGGAGGCGTCCGTAGGTGTAATACCCGAGTCCCGTAAGTAAGCCGGTCAATAAATCTGCATACATATCATGTGATCCATATGATTGCATGATACATATTTCCTGATATCATGTGTTTATATGATACGTGCTACATGATGTATGTTTCATAACAGTGTATATGTGTTATATAGTACATAACTTATGTAATTTTATTAGGACTTGGAAAAAGATTAGCAACTAGTTGAAACCTTAGATGTCTCGGCGAAACCACGAGATAACATGAAGAGAGGGTTTCGATCGATTTAAATATAGAGTTAGGATTCGATCAATTATAGGGAGAATAGAATTTGATTGATTGTCCTGTAGATAAGGGTAGAAATCGCCGAGTTGGAAGTGGAATCGGACGATTAATGGTGTAGGAATTAATGTGACTTGGGGAAGTAGGATTCGATCGATTACAGTATATACCTACTAGCTTTTTAAGTAATCGATCGACTTTAGTTGAAGTAGGAATAAAATTAGACCAATCACAAATCAAGGGAAGACAACCATCGGATGACTAAGGATAAGTACAAGGGTTTCTTAATCTAATAAGTAAAGTAATGTGCTTAGTCACCTACTTGTCAACTCAATCACCAATTTCCAAGCTCCCATATTGATCTAATAGATTAAGAGTAGTTCATAGAAAAGTACGATCATAAGCTAAAGACCATCAAAAACTTCAAAGGAGAAATTCAAGACTCGTTCGTAAGCTTGGAAGTAGGTATATCTCCATACCTTAATTCTATGCTTTAATTATGTAAGCACATGTTTTAAGGATTATTAAATATGAAAAAGAGGCTAACTGTTTAGATATTTTATACCAACTCTTAAATTTCGAATCCAAAAATATGAAAACTCTTAGAACATACAAAATATTTTAGGAAAACCCCAACTTCTGTAATGAGACTAGCCCTAATAGTAATTACTTAGATCTTATGCAGGAAAAAGGATAAGAATTCAAGGTATTAAAGGGACATGAGGGATTTTGGCGTAAGATAGGTGGTAAAAACCCTAGTTTAGGTTATAAATTCGTCCCAAATTATTTACCTAGATAAAGGCATAATTCGAATAATATAGTATGTTATTAAGGTTTATAATTTCATCTGTGGGATAGGACTAACAAATTTAAAATAGAAAAAATTATAGGACTTATAAATTTCTGGGTAGATTGACCATATACTTTAAGTGTCGAAATATATAAGAGTATGAAGCTTTCGATCGAATGAATAAAGTGATGAACTTTCGAGCAAATTAATGATGTGATGCATTCGGCAATTTTAATGTATAAACACCTCAAATCGATCGAATGTAAGGTACATGTATTAATTAGAATCGATCGAATCAAGAGCCAACCAATCAAATGGCTCCATTATAAAAATGTGGCGAAACCAGCTTCAAGGCATAATACAAATCGGTCCAATGGACTGTAGACATATAATTTTCAAGTAGGTTAACAATATTATTATTATTAATCTCAGCGAATGTAAGCTGAAAGAAACAAATCGGGCGACTTTAGAGTGAAAGATAGATCCTCGGCGAATTTGAGTTTCGATCATAACGCATCAGCCGATTATAATGTAGACTTTAAATAACTAATTGGAGAATAGTTTCGGGCGATTAATCACTTAGCATGGGACTTTCGCCGAGTTACATGAAAACTAAGTTTCGAGCGTGATAAGTGGGGCGATTCTACTTTCGCCGAGAACTTTTAGGAATTAGCGCTGACCCGACTTTATGTTTCATAAACTTTCGGGCGAATATAAATTAGGTACCAAGTCCGATGTTGACGTTATTTATCTAGAATCGAGCGACTAAGGGTTTTAAGCAAATTAGTATAATCGAAACAATTTATTTCAGCATGATCATCTAATTTAGCTATGATACTGATATTGTAATATTTTTATCTAAGGATCGAAAATAAGGAATTTCGCGGAGCACTAAATTTATTTAGCTTGGACGACAGGTAAGTGGGAATTTCAACTACAACACATGAATTGTTTGTACTAACATGAATTACGTGGCTATCTGTTTATATGAGATTATGTGAATTATTTGCTATATATGATGATATAGCATGCATTTTAGTATTGTTTACATGAGCATGAACACATGCATACACGACATGCACGAGAATTGTGAGATGAGAGTATACATGGTATAATGTCGCTTGAAGCGATGGATATTTGCCGATATAGGCATCTGATGTCGACTCACAGTTGAGTCTGGACTGCTTCAATGACACCATGACGACTCGGTACGTCGTCGGATATATTTTTATTATTTGGGCAGAATGCCCTAAATTGCGGTAGGTGCGACCTGGAGGAGGCGATTTGAGGGTGGCAGCGACACCGAGGGTATCTCTGGTGTTGGCGACCCCGAAGTGGGCTACCAGCGTGAGCGTCCACGGAACAGCAAGTACCCATTGGGCTGAATGGCGGGCCGTCATGCATCCCAGTGCGAATTGGACCGAAATGCGTGACTGGTATTTTATGGTTCGTCACCCTTTGTGGATTGCTGGACCATTATCCTTATTGGAATTGAGCTCTGAAAATGGTGCATGGTAAGTCAGTCGAGGGCCCTGAGAGATATGAGATTTAGTTTGATCCTATTGGGGTCGGAATGCATTGGCGCGGATGCCTTTGCAAATGAGACACATGCACGGCATGCATCATTCCTACTTACTGAGCTTTATAGCTCACCCCATGTTTATATGTGTTGTAGGTACGCGCGACCATGGTACGTGATCGCTTATGACGGCAAGGCTATCTTTTGAAGCTTCCAACGACTTTTGAGGGTGGTGTGTACATGAATGCGACCCGTGGGGCGGAAGTTAGATTTCCTTTTGTTGCAAACAGGAACCATCCTAGGTATTTAGGTTGGAAGCAATATTTTGACTTGTACAGAACTAATTCCTTTATATAAAAGGAAATATTTTACCCACATTTTCGCGTATTAGTTATTTTATATTGACATTAGCCACGTAAGTTAGCGTTAGAATTGGTAAGTAGATGGCGGGGCGCCACAGTAGGGTAAAGGTTGGTGGGTGTAGAGTGGCTGTGCGGTGCGTGGTGTGGGTGGTTTGTGTTTGGGTTTGGGTTTCAGCAGCTCCAGCGCTTGTCTGCGTAGCGCCCGAGCCTTGTCCTTGGCCACGTGTGGATGTCCTCGGCCTCTTCTCCCCCTCATGATGGTCCTGATCGTCAGGATCGTCATGTCTGCGCCGTGAGTGGGAGCTTTGGCCTCGGCAAGTGTTCGTTGGTGGCTCAGGGTGATCCACCAATCGCCGATAAAGGGATTCTTCTTGCGGCGATCGGATGGAAAGGCCGATCAAGCGGGCGAGGAGTATGTCGTGGAGCTTGGTTATAGGTACAGTGTATGGGCTGATAAGGATGGAGGAAGTGGCTAAAGGGTCGGTGGGTGTGGGTTGTGGAGGTGTGGGATTGGTTTGTGACGAAGGGCCTTCTGAGAAATGTGTTTCCCGGTATCTCTTCGAGATGTCTCCATTGCTTGTAGTACTCTCTCCGTGATTTTGTCTTCCATGGACTGTACAGCGGCAGAGAGAGCGGCCTGGAACTACTCGTTCGTCACAAAGGATGCGGACGCCTCCGTGGATGGACCAGGACGACTGATGTCGCCTGTTATCAACCTTTGAGTAGACACCGACTCTTCAGGTTGGCTCACAGTCACTTGAGGTTGTGACTGTATTAGACTTCCACTCAATCCTCAAGTCGAATCCAGAGGATTCGCCTCTATGGGTGTTATGGCAGGCTCAGGTTGCGCCTGTGAACCAGACACCACGAGAGTTGGTTGCGGCTCAAGATTGAGCGATGAAGTGCCAGCAACACTAGTAGATGTGGTCAGCATAGTGTCTGGTGCGGTGGTGACGGCCGGGAAGAACGACTCCAACTGAATGCTAAGTCTTCTGGGGTTCCTCCTTATCAGGCTAATTTCCTCGTCAGACTCTGTGTCCGACGGGGTGGCGGTGTGAGGAGTAAGGTCTCGATCGACGTTCTCCAATGCCTGATCCGTCACCAGTGGATGAGAACTTTGCCCCATTTCGATCTCGGGGTGTGCTACGGGTTGAAGAACCTCCTCAATGGTTTCTTCGAGCACGCCTACATGTATGGGCACTTCCACTTGGTATTCATGTGCAAGAGCCTCGAGCGCCATCTCGGTAGCCACGACGTCTATCAAGGTATCATCTACGTCGGGCATTGGCTCTTCGACCAGAGGAGACTCCTGTTGAAGCTCCTGAGCAACAACATCTATCATTGCGTCGTCAGGGCTTGGTTGGTGTTCCGATTGGAGAGGGCTCATATGTACATCTGGCAGGGGACCTCTGATCATTTGCTCCGTTAAATTTTGTTCCAGACAGAATCTCTGATACTCAGCTCCTGCGGGGTCGCCTGAGTAGGTTGAGTGGAATCGGCATCGACGGTTGGTCCAAGTCCGTGAGCCGTGGGTTATGGAAAAAGCCTTGGCGGCTGATAGTTTCCTCCGGGAGGTAGCTGAGGGATGTTCTCCGCATGTAACTCCATGAACTCCCTGATGATCACGTTGAACCATCGAGCATAGGGCACGTTCTTTGATCTTCAATTCTCCTTCAGCCGAATCTGTTCAGCCAGATCATTCCAGATTAGCTACGCAAAATTGTAGTTTCTGGAGAAAGCGAGACCGTGAAAGATCCGCAGTATATTTCCGTTGCCCTTGTCGAAGCCGGCATGTTTGGGTGATAGACACTTGTTCAGTATCCCGAACAATGTCTTCCAGGGGTGAGGGATACCGCTGCTCTGGACCTGAGCTAACTTGGTGAGCTGCGGCTGATATCCCATTTGTATGAAGTCGTGGACCATTTCTGCGTCAGACTGGAGCAGTCGTAGTTGTCACTGTGTGGCAAGTCCAGTATCATCCCGAACTGGCTCTTGCTCATATGAATATGCCGCGTCCCGATTCTTGTTGTGAAGGAGAATGCCCCATTCACTACAGCTCCTTGTATATATCCGCAGAATTGCTGGAGATAGACCGTCGGCACCGAGGCGGTGACAGTCAATGCGTGCCAGATGGGGTGGCCTCGCAGGATAGATACGATGATCTCATCCGGGCACGGAAATGTGATCAGATCGAGCTGGAAATTCGTATCCTGAACCTTCAAACACAGGTTGTGGTCATATATGTGATTGTATCGAGGGTAGTGATCCATCTGAAAAGAAATAGAGAGACATAAAAGTTCATTAGTTCATAATTTTTTATTATAGTCGAAAATGCATTTAATTTCATCAAACTATAATATTGTATCAAGTCATGACATGTTTGATGAATTTTGAATTGAAATCATATGATATGCATATAAGATACTTGATTTTGAAAAAATGTAATGGCATGATCATAATTATGAATTAAACACTTAACGCGTGAAAAATAGTTCGAAAATTTTCTAAGTGTTTAATCGCGGGTAAGGTCACTGTTCATGCCGAGAAATTTTTCGCTCGATAAAATTGATTTTCAAATTGATTTCCTACGCATTGATTTCAATTATAATCTCTCCGTGTATTTTTTCGATCAAGAAAATTTTATTCGCTAATGTTCGCTACAGTGTAAAAGACTTAGAGAAAAATTTTCTAAGTGTTGAAGTTGAAATCGAGACTGTAGTCGATCAATTTTACGATCGAGAAAAATTCCGTGTAAATTTATGATCGAGAAATTATTTCTCCGGTAAATTTACTATCGAGAAATTTTCTTCGATTGAATAAAATTTTTCGGTTTGAAATTTGTCGAGCGGTATGTGATTTTCGATTGTAAGTAAAATTTTTCGCTGCGATATATTTCTATCGAGAAATTAGTCAACGAAAGACTAAGTCCATTGTCGATAAATTTTTCGATCAATTAAGTCCTAAGCGGCGAATTTTACGATCGAAAAATTAAGCGTTGAGAAATTAATTTTTCGCTGCATAATTTTTGCGACCAAATTGAGATTAAATCGAAATTCTATTTTGCGATAGTAAGTTTTACGCTCGATAAAATTTGCATCTAAATTGTCTACTCAGTGCTTAAGTTTTTCGCTCACAAAAATCCTAATTAGATTTCTCGATGGTAAATAATTTTTCGGTCAAAATCTTCTATCTTAGCGACTAAATCAGATTTTTATCGATCGAAACACTAATTCGATTAAACAATATCTCAATTAAATCGGAATTCAATTAAGACTGTTTGCGATCGACAAAGTTCTTCGATGGCTTCAAACATTCAAAAGCCCAGTTTTATCCAGATATAAATTTCAGTCGAAGATTCAGATTTTCCGATGATTCGTTCTACCAGATTCATAGAGAATATCGAAACTATCTTAAGTGCAGGCATTACACTCAGATAGAACTCAAAATCAAGCCTCAAACACTATCAAATAGTTACGGTTTTTCTCAGTTTTGAAGAACAGTCGAAAATCTAAGTCTAAACATGCGAAAAATTCAAAATGCTAATGAAGGTAAATCACACGCAAATGTCAAAAGAATCTTATTTCTACCTCAAATAGACAGTTTGGTGGTGAAAATCGAAAGATTTTTGAGAAATTTAAGCTGTCTGTGAAAATTTTTCGCGAGAGAGATTTTTCTTTCGATTAGGGTTGCGTGAGAAAAAGTTTTTCTCAATCCCAATCCCAATATCTCACATGCCATGCACACTCTTTCTTTTCCCACATTCCTATCTCACATTACAATATGGGGCCCATGGTTAGGCTCACGCGCGCAATAATGTCATGGGTGGTCACGTGAATCCACCTGTAATCAGCGGTAAGCTACGCCGGTAGTGCACTGATCGATCACGTCAATGGCCACCTACCAGGTCGTCTCTTCCACAATAAATCATGGGCGATCAAGCCCGTATCTATATATATATAATCATTTGGCGTTTTGCACCTCGAACCGACCACATCCGAGTAGACAGATCGATCACGTCTGTCTCGGCCAGGTAATCTGTGAGCCTAACAAGTCGTCACAATAATCTCAATCTACCCCACTTAACAATACCTCGAATCATCAGCGTCTCAATACGGTGGAAACCATCTCTCGCCCTCACGTGATATGCATGTGTCATGCCACGCATATATAGAAATCTCATAAAGGCATGATTTATATAAAACGTACGTAACAGGTAAAACACGTAAATCACGTAAGTCACGTAAATCACCAAAATCATCGAATCATATGAAGACACATAAATCACATATGTGTTTACGCATTGTAGATGGATGATCCACCTACCTGTCCTCCCGATATCGCTAAATGAGGGGTCTGATGGAATCCCTATAAGTTGATTCTCTGAATAAATAAATATTATTATATCAGTATATTTGCTAAACTGTATAAGTTTTTAAGTTCCCAAACTCTAATTAAGCCTTCCTCAATGCAAGGTTTTTTGATGAGGTGGACAAAGGAAAAAACTTATGACTATAGGTTTTTACCATTGGGAAGGGTGATAGGTTTTTTGTTGGGTTTAGTTGAATAAAACCTAGGTTTTTTGCTTTATGTGTAAGCTTTTTCTTTTTGAATTACATTATTTCATTTTTATCCTCATCTATTAATATTTATATATTAATATATATTTATTTTTACTAATAAATTTTAATGTGTTAAAATTTTTTATTTAATTTGTATTTAAAAGTAAAAGTATATTATGTAATGAAAAAATATAAAATATATTTATTATTTTTTTCTTAAATTTAATAAATTAAATAATATGACATACAATTATTTATAAATTATTTTACAAAATTGGATAAATATAATTGATAAATTAAATAAAATTAAATGAAATTGAGGTGGGTCCCCAAAAAACCTCCTTTTTTGGGTTTATGGTTGGGGAGAAGTTTTATTTTGGAGGTATAGGTTTTTTACTTTTGAGGTGGCGCTGATGTGGCACGCAAAAAACCTGCTTTTTGAGTATATGCATTGAGGAAGGCCTTATAGAAAACCCTAAAATTTATGAAAACCTAAAAATAATGATATTCCTAAAATAAATAAACCCTAAAATAATGAAAACCCTAGATATTGCAAAATTCTAAAATACCAAAAAATTTATTAACTAAAGCACAATGTCGAAATATTTATACAATTATCGAGGTCTTTAATATAAATGTCGAGATCTATATATATACATATATAACTAATGTCGAAAACATCAACCATATCGACATTCTATAAATGTCGATAGAAATGTCGAGTATATTGAAAATGTCGAGACATATAAAGATGTCGAATTATACAAATGTCGAGACCATCATTTGAAAAAGTCGAACCCTTGAAAAATGTCGAGATGTTAATCTTAAAAATGTCGTGATCTATACCTAATAAATGTCGAGCTATTACAAGCATGCTTAAAGAAAATGTCGAGCTCATCAATTCGACTTTTATTATGATATCGAGATCCTATTGATAATATCGAGACCTTCATTTTATTATCCAACATCTCGAACTTCCCGTCAAATCACTAACCCATTTGTGATAATATCGAACCATGACATAGCTAAGTCATGAAGACTTCTCATTATACCTATCGAAAGCCTTCCTAGTTATTAAACTCGAAGTTTTTCTATTACATATCTCGACTTTCTATACATTTCGACATCTAATAGATATATTTCGAAACTTTTCCTATCCTATATATATTTCGTAGTTATCATTAAGGTCACTGAAATACATCTCCCTATCTCTTCAAAGAAACCCTAAAAATCTTACACCTTAAAGTATCAATCCTCAAGAACACAACCGTCTTTGACAACCATTAAGTTTCCTATATCAGCCCCTAAGAACTCGTGGAACCTTCGAATTACTGCAAGTATTAAATACAGCAAGCATAGAGAATTTTTAGGCATAATTCTTGTGAACATTAAGCATATTAAACAAATATATACCTCACTTCGAATCTTCAGTCTTTCAATTTACTAATTCTTCAAAGTTGTTGAGTTCTTATCTTTATATTGACAACTTCTGCTCTTGCTTGACGTCTTCTCTTCTTGCTAAGTGTTTTCTTACTAAATTAATGGTTCTAGATATAAGTTGGATGAGTATTATATCATTGAAAATATCATTTGATGGGACATGTTAATGACGTAAGTTTCCCTAATGCCTAAGTAAAAATTGTTAAAGTTTGGTTTTGAGTACTTGGGCCTTAATTCTAAAGACCAAATATAACTTAATTAAAGTTAGCCCAACTTAGTAAACTCTAATATTATAAATTTTTAATTTAGTCTTTTGATAAATTTCGAAACCAAGTTGAAATTAGGAATTTATATTTTTATTTTACAACTTTAATTTCTTTGCCAACTTCCTAATTCGTAAAATTACATAATTAATTACTACAAAATCCCGTATTAAATTTTACGGGTATTACAAAATCAACCAATTCGAAGTCTTCAAGTGTGGACCTTGGTACCCCGTCCACATGGAAAACAATAATCGGAACTAAATGGGTATTCAAAAACAAGAAAAATGAAGATGGTGAAGTGATCCGAACAAAGCAAGGCTAGTTGCGAAGGGATACAATCAACAGGAAGGCATCGACTACGACGAGACATATGCTCCTGTTGCCCGAATCGAAGCTATCCGCCTTCTCCTGGCTTATGCGAATCACAAAGACTTCAGAGTTTATCAGATGGATGTGAAGACCGCCTTTCCCAACGGTGTGTTAAAAGAAGAAGTCTACGTCGCTCAGCCAGAAGGCTTCGTTGATCAAGAACATCCTGATCACATATATCACTTGGATTCGTACGAGGAACGATAGACCCAACTTTCTTCATCAAATGGCAAGGCAAAGATCTGATGGTCATTCAAGTATACGTCGACGACATCATCTCCGGATCAACTAATCCACGGCTTTGCACGAAGATCGGAGATCTAATGAAAAGCAAGTTCGAGATGAGTCACATGGGAGAGATGCAGTTCTTTATAGAACTACAAATCAGGCAACTCGAAGATGGGATTTTCATCAGTCAGACAAAATACATCAAGGATATTCTGATGAAATTCCATCAAGATCAGAGCAAGCCTTTCAGCACTCCTATGTCACCAAACTGCAAGTTGGATGCCGATCCCTCTGGCAAGTCGGTCGATATCACACTGTATCGCAACATAATTGGATCTCTTCTCTACCTCACTTCGACCCGGCCGGACATCATGTTTGTCACCTGCTTATGTGCCCGTTGTCAAGCCGATACCAAAGAATCCCATATGCTCGCGGTCAAAAGGATCCTGCGTTTCCTTAAGGGCACTTCTAATCTTGGACTATGGTATCCAAAGGGTTCGAACTTCAAACCTATTGGCTACACTGATGCTGATTATGCAGGTTGCCGAATGGACAGGAAAAGCACGTCTGGTGGCGCTCAATTTCTAGGTGAAAAGCTGGTCTGCTGGTCATCCAAAAAGCAGAATTATGTGTCAACTTCGACGGCCGAAGCAGAATACGTGGCTGCCGCCAGTTGTTGCTCCCAGATGCTGTGGATGCGGACACAACTTCGCGACTATGGGTACAATTTAAATAATATACCCATATATAGTGATAGTCAAAGTGCCATCTCTATTACTTGCAATCCTGTTCATCACTCACGCACAAAACACATAGATATAAGATCCTGATCATCACTCAAAGTGCCATCTCTCAACGTTCACATAGGTCTTTTGAATTATTCAGCTGTCGTTTGGTATTTTTCACAAAATCAAAGCTGTGGTTCGAAATTATTAATCCGAGTAAAACAGCAGTCTGCCGTGTTTCGACTATTTGACGACCAAAACTATTTCCAATCGATACCAAAATTTTCTCAATAATTCTACACTTCCCAAGGTTCGCAACGAGGGGTCTTGAGAATTATTCCGATATCGTTTGTATTTTTCGTAAATCAAATCTTTAGGGTTGAGGTATACCTTCGGTGAACGGGATTTCTTCTGTCGTCGCCTCGGATGGACGTGGCTACACCTCGTCTGGATCCCGAGGCCTCCGGGCTAGATTGTCACGCCGGTATGACCTTGAGCGAAGCTCCGAAACTACTCCCGATGGCTAGCGCAGTTCGGCTCGGGCGTCGGCTTCGTCGTACGATCCCGTCGGTACAAAGTGGCTTGAGAAGTTCTACACTTCAACTCTATTTTTTTTTCTTTAGTTCTATGTTAAGAAAATTATTCAAGTCACCCAAATCTCCATAGCATACACGTTTTGATGCATGTGTGTTTATTTAATTAATTATTTCTTTTTTATTAATTGAGACACTTGTTAATTAACAAGTGTCAAAATAAATAAAAAAATATGACTCGTACATTCTACACATCCCAACGTGGATGTGTAGAATTTTCTTTTTTTTCTAATTTATTTATTTTGATAATTTTCTTTAAGCCCTTGATGTTTCTAAATTCTCAATTTAGTCCCTCAATTTTAAATAATAAAATAATTAAATCCAATCTAATTATTTTAATTATAATTGAGCCTCACTTAGTTAATTAATTAAGCACTTAAGACAATCCTAATTCCTAATTATTTCCTTGACCGTCACTGAAATTTACCTAAGTCGTCGACACCTCATATCAACTATGCCACTACCTCAACGAATCTCATTCGTTAGGTTTCAAAGAAAAGCCCGCCGTGTTCGCTCAAGTTCATTACCATTTTTAAGCGCGACTCTCTAGGTCCATCTCAACTGGCATGGGAGGAATCCACGAGTCCCGGTATTCGCCTAGCCAATCCCGCGATACCGGACAGATCCCAGTTGAGAACGAATTTTGATCTAATCGAAATTCGGGCGAACCGACTATAGTGTATACATTTAAATACCTCTTACGCATTTCACTTGTGTCCCGGTTAGGTGAGATCCATGCTAATGTCAAACTCACTAACCTAACACTATGTTATAATCGTGACCGAACTGATTATTTAAACTCTGCTCTGTATCTAATACGAGCAAGTTTTCTAAGCTTCGGCCGAAGGCTTTATAATCGTCGTTCTCCGATTACCTCAAAGGACATTAACCTATACGAACATAGGCAGTGAATCCCGATAGCAGTCAAAACCCGGCAATCACCTCCATAAAGTCGGTTGCGTTTCGTCGCTGACCCGTGTCCCATTTATGAACAGCCTAGCCAACTAGCGACAAATCAAAATCGCGAAAGCAAATCCGTCAATGACCCTATCGGTCTGAGGCTGCTATAGTCATTCGTTCAATCATTGACAACATCCTAGCCATGTGATTGAGACGAATACGAGCCGAATGTCCGAATACGCAATCTCTCCGATCACCGATATCTTCATCACGACCTACAACCTCTCAGGTAATCGGTGACACTACCGATACTATGTGGTCGACAACGGATAAGTCATATTCTGATATCCAGTCACCCTCCTAGAATCCTTAGACTTACGGACTTTTATTTAAAGCTGAGATTAAGGATCGTCCGTTGTCTCCTCTGTCGTCTCTAGAGAATCAGACGTCCTACTCAAACATTTGGGTGTTATTTATTTATCGCACTACCGGATGCCAAATAAACTTTAAATTCGATAAATAAATAATAATGCCTTTATTATAATGAAAATAATATTCATTACTATATTTGATAGTATATACAATAAAACTGTTGAGCAACCTATACATCATCGTGCGCCCTATACTATTCCTAGTCCTCGTATGGCATTCCGAGGGCACACTCCGTAACAGCCTCCCACTTGCACTCGAATGCCATGCGATGTACCTAATGCCAGTTGCAATGGTATCGTAGCCCCATCTTGTCCAGATGTTGTTCCATAACTGCTTGGGACAAGGGCTTCGTGAGCGGGTCCGCCACGTTTTCTGCGGTGGCGATTTTCTGCACGGCGACCATCCCGTTTTCAACGAACTCACGTAATACGTGATATTTTCTCTCAATATGTTTGGACTTGCTATGAGATCATGGTTCCTTTGCTTGCGCGACTGCACCGCTATTATCGCGCCAAAGTGTAAGCGGTCTGTCAACAACTGGTACCACAGTAAGTTCCTCCAAGAACTTTTTCATCCAAACAGCTTCTTTAGCTGCCTCTGAGGCTGCTATGTATTCTGCCTCGCACGTGGAATCGGCAGTGGTGCTTTGCTTGGAGCTTCTCGAAGACACTGCCCCACCGTTGAGCACGAATACAAACCTGAAGTAGATTTTCGGTCATCCACGTCCGACTGGAAGTCCGAATCGGTATAACCAACTACTTCTAGTCCCGCTCCTCCATAAACCAGCGTTGTCTAAATGCAATTAAAGATTGCATTGCTATTGAATTGTTTAAATGCGATAAATTCTTCTATGCTCTAACCCGCACACAATATCTTAAGTACATGTTTTCGGGGACCATGTATACGTGCTTACTTAGTAAATTTGTGTATTATATTCTCGTGACTTGAATTGATCTCATATGCTTGCATATTTAGTCAATTCTTGCGCATTATTTGAGGGGGAGAAAATATATAAATCGTACATTAGCTTAAAAAATTCTTGACGTTTTTCTCTAAGTGTCTCAGATTCCTTCAATCAAAATTACAGAGCAAGACGTCGACACTACAAAGAAAGGAGCTAGTCACATACCATATATTTCATGCCTAAAATAATTGTTGATTAACTCCATTATTTCTAACATCTTCTTTCTAAGTGGTACAGATTTTTAATTTCTGCCAGGGAATCAAGATGTTACTACACTAAAAATACAGGGAGTTAATTGCATTTATTTTAATTCTAAGGGGGAGCCTTACAATGTGATTTTATTTGAAATAGGGGTCAATCTGAAAATTTTAGAAGTACTCACAGTCGAGAAACTAGATAGAAGACTTAATCCACGATCATAAGTTTCTCGATCGTAAACAGTGTTGGAAACAATTTTGATTGGCCGTGATAATTTGCGATCGAAAAATTTGAATTGAGAAGCAATTTTCGAATCAAAAGTTTCTCGAGCGCAAATAATAATGGGCCTGATCCATTTAATCGCAAAACGTCCAATCGCAAACCCAAGATTGATTTACAGCGAGTTATTAAAAGTTCACTTTTGTCAGTCGAAAATCTTTTTCTCACGCAACTCTAATCGCAAAAAATTCTCTCGCGAAAAACTTTCACAGACAGATTAAATTTCTCAAAATATCTTTCGATTTTCAACTAAGGTAGAAATGAGATTCTTTTAACATTTACGTGTGGTTTACATTTGCTAGCATCTACATTCTGAAGTTTTTCGCATGATTTAGAATAGATTTTCGACTGTTCTTCAAAAATGAGAAAAACCGTAACTATTTCATAGTGATTTAGGCTTGATTATGAGTTATATCTGAGTTTAATGCCTGCGTTTTAGATAGTTTCGATATTCTCTGTGAATCTGGTAGAATGAATCACCGAAAAATCTGAATCTTCGACTGAAATTTAAGTCTGGATGAAACTGGCCTTTGAATGTTTGAAGCCATCGAAGAACTTTTTCGATCTCAAACAGTCTTAATTTCAATTCAAATTTAATTGAGATACTGTTTGTATTGAATTAGTTTTCGAAAATTCTGATTTAGTCGCTAAGATATAAGATTTTGACCGAAAAATTTCTTACCATCGAGAAATCTAATTAGGATTTTTGTGAGCGAAAAACTTAAGCACTGATTAGATAATTAAGATGCAAATTTTATCGAGCGAAAAACTTACTATCGCAAAATAGAATTTTCAATTTAATTTCAATTTGGTTGCAAAAATTAGCAGCGAAAAATTAATTTTTCAACGCCTAATTTTTCGATCGTAAAATTCGCCGCTTATGATTTAATTGATCAAAAAATTTCTCCACGATTGACTTAGTCTTTCATTGACTAATTTCTCGATAAACGTATTTCGCTGCGAAAAAATTTACTTACAATCGAAAATCACATACTGCTCGACAAATTTCAAATCGAAAAATTTTATTCAATCGAAGAAAATTTCTCGACAGTAAATTTACCTGAGAAATAATTTATCAATCGTAAATTTACACGGAATTTTTCTCGATCGTAAAATTGATCGACTACAGTCTAGATTTTAACTTCAACACTTAGAAAATTTTTCTCTAAGTCTTTTGCAATGTAGCGAATATTAGCGAATAAATTTTCTCGATCGAAAAATTACACGGAAACATTTCAATTGAAATCAATGCATCGAAAATCAATTTGAAATCCAATTTTATCGAGTGAAAAATTTCTCGGCATGAACATTGACCCTACCCGAGATTAAACACTTAGAAAATTTTCGAACCCTTTCTAATGCGTTAAGGGTTTAATACGAAATTACAATCATGCCATTACGTTTTTTTAAAATCAAGTATTCTATATGCATATCATATGATTTCAATTCAAAGGTCATCAAACATGTCATAAATTGATACAATATTATAGTTTGATGAAATTAAATATATTTTCGACTAAAATTAAAAAAACAAATGATGAACTAATGAACTTTTGTATCTCTTTATTCCTTTCAGATGGATCGCTATCTTCGATACAATTACATGTACGACCACAACATGTATTTGAAAGTACAAGATACGAACTTCCAGCTCGATCTGAGCACATTTCGGTGCCCAGACGAGATCATTGTATCTATCTTGCGAGGCCACTCCATCTGGCAAGCGCTGACGGTCACCGCCTCAGTGCCGATGGTCTATCTCCAGCAATTCTAGGGATGCATACAAGGAGCTGTAGCGAATGGGACATTCTCCTTCACAACGATAATCGGGACGCGGCATATTCATATGAGCAAGAGCCAGTTCGGCATGATATTGGACTTTCCCCAAAGCGACAACTATGACCCGCTCCCGTCGGACGCAGAGATGGTCCACGACTTCATGCAAATGGGATATCAACCGCAACTCACAAAATCAGCTCAGGTCCAGAGCAGCGGTATCCCTCACCCCTGGAAGACATTGTTCGGGATAGTGAACAAGTGTCTATCACCCAAGCACGCTGGATTCGACAAGGGCAACGGCAATATACTGCGGATCTTTCACGGTCTTGCTTTCGCCAGAAACTACGACTTCGCACAGCTGATCTGGAGTGATCTAACTGAACAGATCCCATTGAAGGAGAACCGAAGGTCGAAGAACGTGCCCTATGCTCGATGGTTCAACGTGATCATCAGGGAGTTCATGCAGTTACATGGGGAGAAAATCCCCCAGCTACCTGCCGGTGGAAACTACCAGCCGCCAAGGCTAAAGTTCTACCACAATCCACGGCTCACGGACCTGGACCAACCGTCGATGCCGATTCCGCTCAACCTACTCAGGCTCGCCGACCCCGCGGGAGCTGAGTATCAGAGATTCTGCCGGGAACACAACTTAATGGAGCAAATAATCAGAGGGCCCTCGGCAGACTACCATGTGAGCCCTCCCCAATCGGAACACCAGCCAAGCCCTGACGACACGATGATCGATGTTGTCGCTCAGGAGCTTCAACAGGAGTCTCCCTTGGTCGAAGAACCAATGCCCGACGTAGAAGATACTTTGATAGGCGTCGTGGCTACCGAGATGGCGCTCGAGGCTCCTGCACACGAATACCAAGTGGAAGTGCCCATACATGTCGGCGTGCTCGAAGAAACCGTTGAGGATGTTCTTCAAACAGAAGCACAGCTCGAGGTCGAATTGGGGCAAAGCTCTCTTCCACTGGTGACGAATCAGGCATTGGAGAACGTCGATCAAGACCTTACTCCTCAGACCGCCACCCCGTCTGACACAGAGTCTGACAAGGAAATTAGCCTGATAAGGAGGACTCCCAGAAGACTTAGCATTCAGCTGGAGTCCCTCTTCCCGACCGTCACCAGCGCACCAGATACTACGCTGACCACATCGATAAGTGTTGCTGGCACTTCATCGCTCAAACTTGAGCCGCAACCTACTCCCGTGGTGTCTGGTTCGCAGGTGCAACCTGAGCCATCCATAACACCCATAGAGGCGAATCTTCAAGATTCGACTCGAGGATTGGGTGGAAGTCTCATACAGTCACAACCTCAAGTGACTGTGAGCCAACCTGCAGAGTCGATGTCTACTCAAGGGTTGATAACAGGCGACATCAGTCGTCCTAGACCATCCACGGAGGCGTCCGCGCCCTTTGTGACGAACGAGCAGTTTCAGGCGGCTCTCTCTGCCGCCATACAGTCAACGGAAGACAAGATCACGGAGAGAGTACTACAAGCCATCGAGACATCCCGAAGAGATACCGAGAAAGCACCTGTCTTGGAAGGGCCTTCTCACAAGCCAACCCCACACCTCCACAACCCACACCCACCGACCCTTTAGCCACTTCCTCCATCCTCATCAACCCATACACAATACCCATCACCGAGCTCCACGACATACTCCTCGCCCGTTTGATAGGCCTTTCCATCCGACCGCCTCAAGAAGATTCGCTTTATCGGCGATTGGTGGAGAACCCTGAGCCACCGACGAACACTTGCCGAGGCAAAAGCTCCCACTCGCGGTGCAGACATGACGATCCTGACGACTAGGACCATCATGAGGGGGAGAAGAGGCCGAGGACATCTACATCTAGCCAAGGACAAGGCTCGGGCGCTACGCAGACAAGCACTGGAGTTGGTGAAACCCAAACTCAAACCACCCACACCACGCACCACACAACCACTCTACCACATAACGACCCACCGACCTTTACCCTTCGGACGCCTCCGCCCACACCACCGATCTACTCAAGCCCCTTGCTTTCGGAAGAAGAAGCAAGTGCATCAATGCTCGTGGCCCTAGCTGCTACCCAAGCAACTCCCTCAGTCGCTCCAGACCAACCGGGCCCATCAGGACATGGCGTCAATCCACACGAGGTCCTAGATAAATATATCTTCGAAGGACAGTGGATGACCCATTCCATGCCCGAAGCATCAGAGACGACGGCTTCAGACGTCTGTCACTTCTTACAACAAGCATCTGTTGACCTCGTTATCATAGAAGACGACGAACTTCTGGAAGATGAAGATTGTCAAAGGGACATCCCAAGACTATCAGAGTTGATCGCACAACGAGCAGTGTCCCCCACCAGAGAGATGCGACGGACCGTTCGGATCGACACGTCGTGGAAAAACATCAGAATAGAGATACCCTTCCTAGAAGAAGTCAGGGAAAATATTTGGAGGTCATCGGATAGAGTCAAGAAGTCGGATGAGTTCGAGCTGAGAGGGATCTCTCACGGGGATCAACAGAAGAGAATGACGTATCTATGGATGCTGACCCAATTAGGACCGGACGTAAGGCTGGGGATCCCAAAGAATCGACTGAAGAGTCATTTCAAGGAACTCTCCCCAATTTGCCAACTCCTCAGTGTCTATTGTGCAAAAGGAGGACTTCCAACGCCTCACTATGTTATAGAGCGAGCGGACAGAACCCGAGAGGAACTGAGCGAGAGCGACCTGCCGTACCTCAACACCGATGAAGTATATCACCTTTATCAGCTGCACGTGGAGAAGTACAAAGGTCCTCAGGGCTTCATCAAGAAAGAAGGCCTCGAAGGGCTCTACCGGTTCATGATGCGACAAGTCAAATACTTCGCCGCGCACGACCTTCAGATGGCTCTGGAGAGCAACATGAAGAACGTCAACATGGCCGAAGCACTCAACAAAGGACCTGAGATCGAAGGGCTTCCAAGCAATCATGTGCACATCAGCTCGGTCCTAGGCATCACCTACACCAATCCAATTGCCAAGAAGACTAGGTTGATGCTGAAGACAGAGATTCATAAGTTTTGCGACGGAACGCTCAAGGTCGTCCGGAGAAACATCGAGCAGAGGTTGGAAGAGATCAACCGAGACACGATGCTGAGGATCCACCGGTTCGTGAGAGAACAGCCGCTCCTGATGGAATTGCTGGATGATATCGAGGAGCGCCTGAAGCTCAGGGAAACAGTTAGAGACTATGAGCATGCGCTGGGCTTGCGCAGATCATACTACGCCCGACAAGGACAAACAGCGCGGAGACGCAATCAAGCACAAAGGGGGAGAATGTAGAATACTATTTCTAATTGTGCTTGATTTTATTAGTCGTTCTTGTAACTTGGGGCGTTTTGTATAGTAGTCCTTAGATTAGGACTAGTTTGTATTTATACCAAGCTTGTTTGGTATAAATACATGTAAAGAATTTGAGCTGAATAGAGAAAGTTTTGAAAAATGATCCGAAAGGCGTGCAATTCAATTTCTGGAAAGAGAAACAACAGTGACTTTCTCACTCTACTCGAATTCTCTCTCACGCTCTACATGTGAGTTTTTCGATCGAATTTCATTGATCATCATAATCGTCGAATTACTTTGAATTCCTGCCTAGGATCTTAGAGTTGTTAATCATAGGACCTAACACACCTTTTGCTGCCTTTTTTTATTTTTGTTACTTCTTTTCTTTTATTTTCTTTTCATTCTTTTTAGTTATTCTCACTTTCACGCTTCGTATGCATTTTAGTATTTTTATTATTTTTATTCTTTTCCTTTCTGTTTTATTTTTATTATTCTTATGAGTTGTTTTTAGTTATTTTAACACTTCTTAGTTATTTTCTTTTTTAATTATTTTTATTAATACATTAATATGTATTCATTAATAAATATTTATTTAATATTTCATTTTTATATTACTTTTTCCTTTTTAAATACCTTCTAGGAGGCTTAATGTAACATCACAGTTAATTAAGTTGAAAAATTCGGGAAATTTTCTGGATCCGGCCCTAGTGCTTGGGTCGTTGCAACCTCGTCACTTGGACGGGCGTGAGTGAAGCATACACCGGGGCCATTTCCCGTAAGCACACGTACAGGACTAGGTCCTCTACGGTGGCTCTCGGATGATGAGTTGCTGAAGTACTTCCGTCCAATCCTTGAAGGGCCTCAATTATGGGCGCTTCTATGAACGTTGAGGCCTGTTCGACAGGCTGAGACTTGGGTTGTGTCGTAGAAATAATGATATCTTCTAGTGGAGTGGACACAGGAGCCGAGGCGTCTGTTGTTTGGGGGTTCTGGGGATTTTGAGACACTTGCCTGTTGGGAGGCAAGCGAATGGTCAGGTTCGGGTTGAGTTTGCGCCGTTGGGTCGAGTTCGGCGTCTTCTATCCTAAGGGGTGAGCCGGCCTGTTCTGACTGAGGGACTTCAGACGTTGTTTCTTCGGGAATGACTATTTGCTGTCGTTCAATCTGTTCATGCTGTGGTGGTTGCTGAGTGGTTGTTCAGGGATTGTTTCTTGAGGGGTAGTTTCGATTTTATGTGGTTGCTCTCTGTTCGATGGTATCTCTCTCACTCTCACTAACCCATGGGTTAGACTCAGGTGGGTGGCCTGAGTCGTGGGGTGGGAAACGTTGTATTTTAGGCAGTAGGCTTCTGTGTGGTCTGGGTTTGCTAGGATGAGTAACTCGCGAGGGATGGGCATAGATACGCGCGATTACTTTTCATCGCTCTTTCCTTTCTGGAGAAATTTGAGTTTGGGCGGTGTGTAGTTTACTTCTTCAGGTCGTGGTGGTATTCCCGATGTTGTTGACATAAAATGGTTGATAAGTAGGGAGAACCACCGGGGATAGTGTAGGTTCTGTGTCGTCTTCGATTTCGGCTTCGATCTCTGGTGGAGCTGATCGTCCAGGTCTAGTGTGATCAGCTATGCATAGTCATAATTTTTTCGGAAGACGATTCCGTGGAAGATTCGAATAATCGTGAGATTGCATCTGTCCCAGCCTGAGTGGTTTGGTGATAAGCACTTGTTGTCAATTGCAAAGAGAGTCCGCCATGGATGTGGAATCGTGGATTGCTGAAAACGGGAGACAAATTCGAGTGAAACGTAGTAACCCATTTTGAGCATATCTGCAATGAGCTCGTCTTCGGATGCCTCAGGTTCATATTCAGGGTGAATATGCAGTCGAAGAATGCTTCGGATAAACTCTTTGGTAATTTGGACAGTCTCATCTGCAATCTTGGCCTCATAGAAGATGCTGTTGTCCTGTGCGATTTTGGTCTTCATTGTTCCCCAAAATTGTTGAAGATAAACAGTGGGGACTTGGACGGATGCCGAGAAGGCAAATCCAATATGATGGTTTCTCAAAACAGATGGGATGATCTCTTCTTGACATTTGAACGTGCGCAGGTCAAGTTGATAATTATTGTCTCTGATCACGATCCACTTTGATGTTGAGTAAACAAGGTCCGCCAGTGTCTTCATGCTTTTTTTTATGTTGTTGTTGTTGTTAGACACCGGGAATCCTGCCTAAACTGCAACACGAGAGAAAACGAGATTAGAAAAAACCATAACAGGTAATTATGTGTTGTTTTGAAAAATATGGGTGTTAGGATCGATAGATGCGTTTAGAGGGGGGTGAATAAACGCTTAACGATTTTCGGTAGTTAACCGATTATGGTTATTACCAGTTCTTGATTTTTTTCTGTCTGTGATTTGTGCGGAAGCAAGTCGGTCGGTTTTGAACCAAGACCGATGATAGGTGTGATGTGCTAGTGTGTGTGTGCAAGAAGGCAACGGTTTGTTTGTGTATGTTCGGAGCTAAATCTCCTACGTCTCCCCTTCTTCCCCGCAAGGAAGGTTCACTAGACTTCAGTTATACACTCACTGTACAACCTACCCAGCTGTCCTCAGCTTTATCTAGTGAATCCCTAGGCAGTTGTATAATACAATCCACCTACTTCAACGGCTTTTTACAGTCCGTTGGAAATAATTCTAACTCACTTACTAAACCGAACCGGTCTACGTACAGTGAGGACAACACTTTCTAATTTCTTCACTTAGAGAGATTTGAATCTTGGCTTTGATTTTTCGTTTTGAGTGTCGTGGTAGCGTGTTGTAACTCCTCAGTCCTTCTTCTCTGCTATATATAGCTGATCTTTGTTGAAGAAGTCCGTTGAGAGATACTCATTGCACCGGACAAAGCATTAAATGCATTTTACCCAAAACAGGTACTGTCCGATCTTCATAGTAGTTCGTGCTGTGCCATTGCTTTATTCCTCTTTTAGCTCTGGCTTGACTTCAACTTGGCTCTGCTCCAGCCTTTCATTAAACGTGTGTGTCAGAAGTCTTCAACTTTCCGCGCCATGAATAATTTGAATCTTGGTTACGTGGCACATCTGGTTTCTGTACTCTGCAGGTCCGGTATCTGTACTGCGGTATAGGCAGTTTATGTCCGATTTCTGGCGCGCTTGTGAACTGCTGACTGGTACTCGATCTTGAGTCTTCGTGTAACCGGTATGCTCAGTCAAGTTTGGATAATCACCAAAACTGTTTATCTAAATTCTTCGATTCATGATTTCTAACAATGGGCCTTAATTAATAAAGTCTGTTTTTTAAGAGACTATCGGCCCATTACTGTTCAGCCCAAATCGGTTTGTAGAAATTTTTTTGAAAATTTTCCTAAGTATGGTTTGCAAATTGGTAAAGTCAATTAGTGAGTTCGCTTGCGAATTTCAAATTGCAAACTCGGAGGCTTGCGGGTGTAAGTAGAATTCGCGGATTGAAAAACATTTGCGATGTGTGAATCTCACATTGGTAATAAGGAACTTTGCAAATTTTATATCGCGAATTCAGAGATTCGCACATTGACAAGGTCAAACATGAATTCACGAATTGCCGCTTGCGACCTCTAAGTTAGCGTCGCAAATTGAGAGGTTTGCAAATGCAAAAGATTTCGAATTTAGAATTTGCGAAGTTGAGTGTGAAAATCGTCAATTTCATGATTTTACAAACGGAATTTGCGATCTTTTTGAGATGTTTTGAAAAGAATATTTCGCGAATTTGACTTGGACAGTAAAACATAGGATACGCAAAACACATTTTTTATTCGCAAAAAAAAATTGAAAGATCAAAAAGAGATTTTCTTTAACTTTTCTCAAACCCTAATTACTTTTCCAGTGAAACGCAACAAAACGAACAAACTTAAGAATCGAAATCCAATGTTAAGGACGAGAACCAATTTTCAAAAGTAAATCTAAACTCGAACACCCTATCAGACTAATTTCTCCAAAGACACAAACAAACTAATCAAACACAGGAAAAAAATCGAGGTCTTATGTACAACGGGCCGAAGCCCCAAAAATCTGAACCCGACTATGCTACACTACGCCTCTCCAAAGGTCACGTGTAGAACCCTGAGCAAACTATGCAATGCATGCGTGCACTCAACCCGACCCCATGTCCTCACTATATGATAATGCACGCTCGAACCTACGTCACATCTCATCACATAACAGGGCCCTCGGCTAGACTCAGCACCCACGCGCGCAATGGCAAAGTATGCCATAAACCATGCGGTAGCCCAGGCCGGCCGTGCCAGGTCGCTCCTTCTGCACACAATCTCAACCTGACGGTATTACACCTCAGTGTAATGCCCCGAGTTGTGTACCACTAACCCGGGTAGACAGGAATCTCCATCTGTCTGCCGTCCCTGAGCCAAATAAGATCCGGTGGTATACACCTCGGGTGGCTCAATCCCGAGTAGATGGATGTCGCAAACCCCCTCTCCTACCAGGTGCTACGCGAGTCTAATCCTGACAACCAGTAACGGTCACTCTATCACACTCGTCCGACAGCGTAAGGTGTCACCGTACAAATACGGTATATCATCAACCTCTCACGTACATGTCGTGCAGTGCGCATAATATAAATCATATAAATCATGCAGTATGTCTCGAAACTCAAAACCACATAACTCGTAAAATATCAACTAGGCCGAACGATTTAAATCACAAAATAATATTTATATTTTAAAATATGGGTTGACCCGAAAGTAATAGTCAAAGTATAAAATATTTTAGTTTAAAATGATTTGGGTCGAAAATAATTTTATTTAAAATAATTGGGCCTGAGATAGGGCAAAATCCCAAAAATTAAAATCGCTGGTCAACTCACACTAATTTCGATCAAAGCCCAAATCCTTTAAATCGCCTGATCCCACATTTTAAACACTGGTCAACCCGCAAAACGTTGGGTCAACGTTCGAATTCGTGGAACCTTGCTGAATTCGCAAATCGCTCGATCAGACCTGCGAGAAGCCCGACGCTTCTCAGAGGAATCACGCAGCGAATTTAAAGTCGGCCCGCGAAAACCCAAAGTCGGCCCGGCACTGTCTCACGACCCGCAAAAATGCTTCAGCCCGCGAGAACCCGAATTTCAGCCCGCAAAAACCGTCATTTACTCACGCTAAAAATCTCTGGGCCCGTGAAGAAATTTTGCGACCCGAAATCCATTCGGCCGATATTACTATTCATTTAAAAATCCTTTTCACTCATAACCCGCGAAATCAATCGGCCAGCGAACTTAAAATCGCTCGAAAATTAAAATCGCTTGCAAAATTTACTGTTCACTCAAAAAACTTCACGAACCGTGTTAGGAAATATTTTGTAGTGTTCAATTTCATTATATTATCTTTGTTGGTTAGCTTTATTAAACTTTGGGCTAGCTCTTAGTTGGGTTAGTTCTTAGTTATTCATGTAATGGGCCTTCACAAGAAGCCCACCTATTATATACCAACTTGTGGTATAAATAGGAAAACCCTAACACATAGTTAGGTGTGCTTGTGTGTGAAGATCAAATAAACAATTTTAGAGTGAGAGAGTCTCCTCAAGAACACCACCAAGCCCCACACGCCCCGAACCTAAATCTCGATCTTTAGGCGTGTTTAATCCGTCCTTAGTCGTATTGTTGGTGAAATCTCGGACCAACAATTGGTATCAGAGCCCAACGCGATCGGATTTGCGTGTTTTGAGCAAGATTTGAGTGAAAAATTGCTTGAAAATTCATTTTCGGCCATTCTCTGTTTTTGGGCGATTTCGACCTCGATTTGTTGTTTTTAGACATCCCAAAGGTTGATTATGTGTTTAGGAATGTTTTTTTGAAGTTTTGGAACAAGTTTCGTCGATTTTGAGTGATATTTGAGCGAAAACGAGTCATTTTTCTGGTAAAAGTCGCGCAATGAAATAGTACTGTTCTTGGCCGAGAAAGTTTCATACCCGAGAAAGTTTGCATGCGAAAATTTCGCTGGCCGAGGAACTTTCGCTGGCCGAGAAATTTTGAAACCGCGAAATTGTTTTTTTCCAAGTTGAGAAAATTTGAAACCGCGAATTCTTTCCAGGTTGCGAAATTTCTTGAAACCTTGAAACTTTGAAACCGCGAAATTTTTTTCTCATGTTGAGAAATTTTGAAACCGCGAAATTTTTTCCAGGTTGAGCAATTTTGAAACCGCGAAATTATTTTTTTTCCAAGTTGAGAAATTTTGAAACCGCGAAATCTTTCCAGGTTGCGAAATTTCTTGAAACCGCGAAACTTTGAAACCGCGAAATTTTCTAAGGCTGAGAAATTTTTCAAACTGAGAAATTTTCCACTACATGCGACAATTTTACAGTACATGCGAAACTTTTACAGTACATGCGAAAATCTTCTTGATATGCGAAACTTTTACTGTACATGCGAAAATTTACTCTGAATGCGAAATTTCCTTATTTCGCGACTCACTCTCACAACGAAATTTCTCGGACGCACATTTTCACACAGCATTTTTCGCACCCCCGAGAAATTTGCCCAACCTTTAAACTTGATCCAAACACACCTTTTAGCTTCAAATCTTGCAAAAATCACTCTTTAAAAAATACACTTAAACGTTTTTTACCACCAAAAATTTCTGGCCCCCCCGGATTAAATAAGGTTTTAAGGAGTAAAAAAAAAGGGTTGAAATTTTTTTTCTAGGCCTACGGAAAATTTATATCATTGGATAGAGAAAAATTTTCTAAGCCCATTGGACTTTGTCTATTTTACACTTTTAAAATTTTCAGAAATAAATTTTTCTGGGCCAAAATTTTCGGTATAGACGACGTTTTTGTAAAATTTTGAAGGCAAATCCAAAACGCGGCAACGATTACCGTACCCAACAATCGACCTAGGACGGTATTGGCACATTGTAGGAAAAAGTTTAGGTCACCCCCAAACTTTTCGGAGCCGAATCTCCAAATGCCAATTTCACCTCCCAGCATGAGTAGGTACTAAGAAAGCTGCTCCACACTCATGACTGGTATGCGACGAGGGCAGCTAATTTTCACCCAGCATGTATGGTACCCGGGTTGCTCCACATACATGACTGGTACACGACGTGAGCAACCACACCCCGGCATGAATGGTACATGGGTTGCTCCACATTCATGACCGGTATGCACTGCGAGCAACCAACCCCATCATGCACGTTACACGGGTTGCTCCACGTGCATGAAGGGATGTCAGAGAAGCGAGCAACCATCATGACTTCTGTACAAATCCGTGCAGAACCCGGACCTACAAAGAAGGGTTGACAAGAGATCAACCAACCATCAGTGGGGGCGCCATCCAATCTTGATGCTTTGGCGATGTGGATCTCTTGTACAAGACTCCACCGTCCACCCACTGCCATTATTCCACCATGGTGCGCTACATGGAGACATCCTAAGCCACCGTGATCATCTTTACGCCCTCACCACCACCACCACCTGACGAGTCTCAGAAGTGTCTGATCAACAGTTTTGGGCCACCCTCGTCGACATCACTCGTGGTCGCCTTTCAACGCGATCACGCCACGTCACCATAGTTCCCATGGATCAGTGAAAACCCCCTGATCCTAACCCAGGAACGAGCCTACCCTAGCCTCTCTAGACTAGGTCTAGGTCGCGCGACATCCTCCTCCACGCAAAGATCAAAACGATCTCGGGAGGATGACGTAAGTCGCTTGCAGGAGTTGCGAACCAACGACAACATGATCGCACTCCTCTGTCATATCTCACCACAACCCGGACCTCGCCCATAGGTACAGGAGACGACTCGTTCGTTTCCCGAGTAGAAGTCGCGGCATCTGGTCCAACCACGCAATTAACCCATCCCAACCACTCAGCTATCCTTTCGCAGATAGTTGTTTCATTCGCACAAGAGGAACCACGTTAGCCATCACCGCCCCACTTGGAGACGGTTGATGTTGAACATGCAGTGCTCCGCCTCTCACTGCACCTCTTCCACCCACATAGAGTCTAGTGTCCTCACCCACCGAAATTTTCCACTTTCTAGGACACAAACACTCTTTACGCACCGCAGGTTCTTCATGAACTTGCCCGAACGCTTGATGACGTCCTTGTGACCGAGAGCGGAAGACCCAAGACAGCCACCCTCACCACAACTGTCGATGGGCCACGGATACGAGCTTGTCTCATCGTCCGTGCGAACGGAAAGCCTTTGTGGCTCTCCGGTTCCTTTTGTCCTGTGCAAACAGGCGGCACATCGGACACATGTTTCGATGTTGTGACGACGGAGCGTCTCTGTGACCCCCGTCTGGTTAGTTACCCCGTTCGTGATGGAGCCCCGACTCATAGCAATCAGCGAGAAACTTACACATTCCATGCCGCGCTCAACGAAGATCTATGAAGGAAAAGGTCCCATCACCGACACCACTCCACCCGCCTACGCCTACGCCACCACATGCTGCTCCGTCTCTCCAGTGTTCAAAACTGAACCCGGAGGAACACCAATTGCTGTTATTCCTGAGAATCCCACTTGATTGCCTCACTCAACGCCACACTACATCACCATCACCACCATCAACGCCAGAGGCAGACTCGTCCCACCGACGACGTGACGATCCCAAAGACGGAGATCATCTCAAGGGGGAGTAAAGGAGAAGAACTGAGTTGAAGATCGTACAGCAGCATCAGCAGCAACCATCATCCACCTCCACTCACACCACCTATGCCACCTCTCACAACACCTACTCCACCACCTCCACCAACTACGCCCCGCCGGAGGCTTCCACTACCTCCGCGCACATTCTTATGTGTCAGGCTATTATGTTCATAATGGAACACTCGAAGGAGCCATGGCACATCTCATCCACCACATTCCGCCACCACTGCGCTGACCACTCTGAAGACCGGGCTCTCTGCTCTTGAAAGTCACATTTCAATGGAGCCTTGGCACATTTTTTACGCCCCACGCCTACCTTCTTCTGGAGCCAGACGAGTCATCTTCGAGGTCAGACAACTTCCATTCGAAGACGACAAATCCGGCGCCAAGAAGAAGAAGATTGGAGAATCTTAACAAGTGAGTCCTAGCCGAGCCATCAATGCCTCCGCAAGAAGAGGAGATATCCCTTGTAGGGGGAGTTTGTTAGGACTCGAGATTCCTCCAATACGCCCAACAAAGATATCCCGCACTGAGTTGAAGATTGAACACTAAAGGGGAGATTGTTAGGAAATATTTTGTAGTGTTCAATTTCATTATATTATCTTTGTTGGTTAGCTTTATTAAACTTTGGGCTAGCTCTTAGTTGGGTTAGTTCTTAGTTATTCATGTAATGAGCCTTCACAAGAAGCCCACCTATTATATACCAACTTGTGGTATAAATAGGAAAACCCTAACACATAGTTAGGTGTGCTTGTGTGTGAAGATCAAATAAACAATTTTAGAGTGAGAGAGTCTCCTCAAGAACACCACCAAGCCCCACACGCCCCGAACCTAAATCTCGATCTTTAGGCGTGTTTAATCCGTCCGAAGTCGTATTGTTGGTGAAATCTCGGACGAACAAACCGTGAACAAATCCTAATTTTCAGAAATTCTTCACTTAAGTCGGTTCCATAATTATATACACAATTACACAGCTCATTGAACTCATATATTGAGTTCGATTTCAGGTCATAACACGTCAAGAACACCACCAAAACACCAAAAATTCATCAAACAAATTCTTTTGAGTTATCCAAATTCTAAACATTTCCAGGAATATAATACGGTTTTAAAAAGTTTGTAGGGTTTAGAACCACCTACCTAGCCTCCAAGCTTATTTTTGAGTTAATTCCCTAAGTTGATAATCGAGTTGAACTCGCCAAAAATCTTCTCTGCTTCTCTAACTCCTACAATCAAACTTCAACTCCTTAGCTTAGTTTGGTATTTCCTAAGTTGAAAACTCGATCAAGCTTGCCAAAAATTATTCTTCCCAGCTTCTTTGTTTGATTCGACTTCTTCTTTCTTTGTTTGGTGTTGTTTTCTTCCTTTTAGGCTTCGCACGTCCTTCTTACTTGGTTAGAAATTATTCTTTTGCTTAAGCACTAAGGGTGTTGTGATACCAACGTATTTTCCCCATCCTTTAAGTAATTTCATTCTGCTTATTTAGGCTTCGCATGTCCTTCTTACTTGCATTTTACCTCGTGTTGAGGAAACTTTCGGCCATCTTCATAGTTTGAGCCTTTATTAATTTAGACCATCTCTTAATTTTCGGCTCCATAAGTGACTTGGGCCTTGTCATTTTCGATGGCTTATTTATATATTTAATCCTCATTTCCTGCTTGGGCTTATAGCACTTTTCGACCCATTTTATTTTATTTAGCTCATGGGCCCAATTAATATTTTCGGCTTAATTTCGAAAAAATTCATTTTGTTCGAAAATTAACTTCTTTAATTTCGAACACTTACAAAAATAATCCCTTATTAATTTTACGGGTATTACATCCTCCCTCCCTTAAAAGACAGATCCCAATAACGATCACTCTACCTCACTCGTCCGACACCGTAAGGTGTCACCGTACAAATACGGTATATCATCAACCTCTCACGTGCATATCGTGCAGTGCGCATAATATAAATCATATAAATCGCGCAGTATGTCTCGAAACTCAAAACCACATAACTCGTAAAATATCAACTAGGAGGAACGATTTAAATCATAAAATAATATTTATATATGGGTTGACCCGAAAGTAATAGTCAAAGTATAAAAATATTTTAATTTAAAATGATCCGAAAATAATTTTATTTAAAATAATTGGGCCTGAGAAGGGCAAAATCCCAAAAATTAAAATCGCTGGTCAACTCACACTAATTTCGATCAAAGCCCTAATCCTTTAAATCGCCTGATCCCACATTTTAAACGCTGGTCAACCCGCAAAACGTTGGGTCAACGTTCGAATTCGTGGAACCTTGCTGAATTCGCAATCGCTCGATCAGACCTGCGAGAAGCCCGACTCTTCTCACAGGAATCACGCAGCGAATTTAAAGTCGGCCCGGCACTGTCTCACGACCCGCGAAAGTGCTTCAGCCCGCGAGAACCCGAATTTCAGCCCGCAAAAACCGTCATTTACTCACGCTAAAAATCACTGGGCCCGTGAAGAAATTTTGCGACCCGAAATCCATTCGGCCGATATTACTATTCATTTAAAATCCTTTTCACTCATAACCCGCGAAATCAATCGGCCAGCGAACTTAAAATCGCTCGAAAATTAAAAATCGCTTGCAAAACTTACTGTTCACTCGAAAAACTTCACGAACCGTGAACAAATCCTAATTTTCAGAAATTCGTCACTTAAGTCGGTTCCATAATTATATACACAATTACACAACTCATTGAACTCATATATTGAGTTCGATTTCAGGTCATAACACGTCAAGAACACCACGGAAATACCAAAAATTCATCAAATAAATTCTTTTGAGTTATCCAAATTCTAAACATTTCCAGGAATATAATACGGTTTCAAAAAGTTTGTAGGGGTTTAGAACCACCTACCTAGCCTCCAACCTTATTTTTGATTTAATTCCCTAAGTTGATAATCGAGTTGAACTCGCCAAAAATCTTCTCTGCATCTCTCGTCAGTCCTATGATCAAACTTCAACTCCTTAGCTTAGTTTGGTAATTTCCTAAGTTGGAAACTCGATCAAGCTTGCCAAAAATTATTCTCCCAGCTTCTTTGTTTGATTCGACTTCTTCTATCTTTGTTTGGTGTTGTTTTCTTCCTTTTAGGCTTCGCACGTCCTCCTTACTTGGTTAGAATTATTCTTTTGAGCTTAAGCACTAAGGGTGTTGTGATACCAACGTATTTTTCCCACCTTTAAGTAATTTCATCCGTTGCTTACTTATGATTGGTCACCAATAGTGGTGGGGTTCTTGGGCCAAAGCAAGTGCATAACCTACTTGCATTTTACCTCGTATTGAGGAAACTTTGGGCCATCTTTATAGTTTGAGCCTTTATTAATTTAGTTGGGCCATCTCTTAATTTTCGGCTCCCTAAGTGACTTGGGCCTTGTCATTTTCTATGGCTTATTTATATATTTAATCCTCATTTCCCTGCTTGGGCTTATAGCACTTTTCGACCCATTTTATTTTATTTAACTCATGGGCCCAATTAATATTTTCGGCTTAATTTCGAAAAATTCATTTTGTCCGAAAATTAACTTCTTTAGTTTCGAACACTTACAAAAATAATCCCTTATTAGTTTTACAGGTATTACATCCTCCATCCCTTAAAAGAAAGATCCCGGTAACGGTCACTCTACCTCACTCGTCCGACACCGTAAGGTGTCACCGTACAAATACGGTATATCATCAACCTCTCACGTGCATGTCATGCAGTGCGCATAATATAAATCATATAAATCACCCAGTATGTCTCGAAACTCAAAACCACATAACTCGTAAAATATCAACTAGGCCGAACGATTTAAATCAAAAAATAATATTTATATTTTGAAATATGGGTTGACCCGAAAGTAATAGTCAAAGTTTAAAAATATTTTAATTTAAAATTATTTGGGCCGAAAATAATTTTATTTAAAATAATTGGCCTGAGATAGGGCAAAATCCCAAAAATTAAAGTCGCTGGTCAACTCACACTAATTTCGATCAAAGCCCAAATCCTTTAAATCGCCCGATCCCACATTTTAAACAATGGTCAACCCGCAAAACGTTGGGTCAACGTTCGAATTCGTGAAACCTTGCTGAATTCACAAATCGCTCGATCAGACCTGCGAGAAGCCCGACTCTTCTCACAGGAATCACCCAGCGAATTTAAAGTCGGCCCGCGAAAACCCAAATTCGGCCCGGCACTATCTCAAGACCCGCGAAAATGCTTCAGCCCGCGAGAACCCGAATTTCAGCCCGCAAAAACCGTCATTTACTCACGCTACAAAAATCTCTGGGCCCGTGAAGAAATTTTGCGAACCGAAATCCATTCGGCCGATATAACTATTCATTTAAAAATCCTTTTCACTCATAACCCGCGAAATCATTCGGCCAGCGAACTTGAATCGCTCGAAAATTAAAATCGCTTTCAAAGCTTACTGTTCACTCGAAAAACTTCACGAACCGTGAACAAATCCTAATTTTCAGAAATTCTTCACTTAAGTCGGTTTCCATAATTATATACACAATTACACAGCTCATTGAACTCATATATTGAGTTCGATTTCAGGTCATAACACGTCAAGAACACCACGAAAATACCAAAAGCTCATCAAATAAATTCTTTTGAGTTATCCAAATTCTAAACATTTCCAGGAATATAATACGGTTTTAAAAAGTTTGTAGGGGTTTAGAACCACCTACCTAGCCTCCAACCTTATCTTTGAGTTAATTCCCTATGTTGATAATCGAGTTGAACTCGCCAAAAATCTTCTCTGCTTCTCTCGTCACTCCTATGATCAAACTTCAACTCCTTAGCTTAGTTTGGTAATTTCGTTGAAAACTCGATCAAGCTTGCCAAAAATTATTCTTCCCAGCTTCTTTGTTTGATTCGACTTCTTCTTTCCTTGTTTGGTGTTGTTTTCTTCATTTTTAGGCTTCGCACGTCCTTCTTACTTGGTTAGAAATTATTCTTTTGAGCTTAAGCACTAAGGGTGCTGTGATACCAACGTATTTTTCCCACCTTCATGTAATTTCATCTGTTGCTTACTTATGATTGGTCACAATTGGTGGTGGGGTTCTTGGTCCAAAGCAAGTGCATCACCTACTTGCATTTTACCTCGTGTTGAGGAAACTTTCGGCCATCTTCATAGTTTGAGCCTTTATTAATTTAGTTGGGCCATCTCTTAATTTTCGGCTCCCTAAGTGACTTGGCCTTGTCTTTTTCTATGGCTTATTTATATATTTAATCCTCATTTCCCTTCTTGGGCTTATAGCACTTTCCGACAACTCATGGGCCGAATTAATATTTTCTGCTAAATTTCGAAAAAATTCATGTTGTCCGAAAATTAACTTCTTTAATTTCGAACACTTACAAAAATAATCCGTTATTAATTTATGGGTATTACATCCTCCCTCCCTTAAAGACAGATCCCGGTAACGGTCACTCTACCTCACTCGTCCGACAATATAAGGTGTCACCGTACAAATACGGTATATCATCAACCTCTCACGTGCATGTCGTGCAGTGCGCATAATATAAATCATATAAATCACGCAGTATGTCTCGAAACTCGAAACCACATAACTCGTAAAATATCAACTAGGCCGAACGATTTAAATCACAAAATAATATTTACATTTTAAAATATGGGTTGACCCGAAAGTAATAGTCAAAGTATAAAAATATTTTAATTTAAATGATTTGGGCCGAAAATAATTTTATTTAAAATAATTGGGCCTGAGATAGGGCAAAATCTCTAAAATTAAAATCGCTGGTCAACTCACACTAATTTCGGTCAAAACCCAAATCCTTTAAATCGCCCGATCCCACATTTTAAACACTGGTCAACCCGCAAAACGTTGGGTCAACGTTCGAATTCGTCAAACCTTGCTGAATTCGCAAATCGCTCTATCAGACCTGCGAGAAGCCCGACTCTTCTCACCGGAATCACCCAGCGAATTTAAAGTCAGCCCGCGAAAACCCAAGTCGGTCCGGCACTGTCTCACGACCCGCGAAAATGCTTCAGCCCACGAGAACCCGAATTTCAGCCCGCAAAAACCGTCATTTACTCACGCTACAGAAATCTCTGGCCGTGAAGAAATTTTGCGACCCGAAATCCATTCGGCCGATATTACTATTCATTTAAAAATCCTTTTCACTCATAACCCGCTAAATCAATCGGCCAGCGAACTTAAAATCGCTCGAAAATTAAAATCGCTTGCAAAACTTACTGTTCACTCGAAAAACTTCACGATCGTGAACGAATCCTAATTTTCAGAAATTCTTCACTTAAGTCGGTTCCATAATTATATACACAATTACACAACTCATTGAACTCATATATTGAGTTCGATTTCAGGTCATAACACGTCAAGAACACCACGAAAATACCAAAAATTCATCAAATAAATTCTTTTGAGTTATCCAAATTCTAAACATTTCCAGGAATATAATACGGTTTTAAAAAGTTTGTAGGGGTTTAGAACCACCTACCTAGCCTCCAACCTTATTTTTGAGTTAATTCCCTAAGTTGATAATCGAGTTGAACTCGCCAAAAATCTTCTCTGCTTCTCTCGTCACTCCTATGATCAAACTTCAACTCCTTAGCTTAGTTTGGTAATTTCCTAAGTTGAAAACTCGATCAAGCTTGCCAAAAATTATTCTTCCCAGCTTCTTTGTTTGATTCGACTTCTTCTTTCTTTGTTTGGTGTTGTTTTCTTCCTTTTAGGCTCCGCACGTCCTTCTTACTTGGTTAGAAATTATTCTTTTGAGCTTAAGCACTAAGGGTGTTGTGATACCAACGTATTTTCCCCATCCTTTAAGTATTTACATTCGTTGCTTACTTATGATTGGTCACCAATGGTGGTGGGGTTCTTGGTCCAAAGCAAGTGTATCACCTACTTGCATTTTACCTCATGTTGAGGAAACTTTCGGCCATCTTCATAGTCTGAGCCTTTATTAATTTAGTTGGGCCATCTCTTAATTTTCGGCTCCCTAAGTGACTTGGGCCTTGTCATTTTCTATGGCTTATTTATATATTTAATCCTCATTTCCCTTCTTGGGCTTATAGCACTTTCCGACCCATTTTATTTTATTTAACTCATGGGAATTAATATTTTCGGCTTAATTCCGAAAAAAATCATTTTGTCCGAAAATTAACTTCATTAATTTCGAACACTTACAAAAATAATCCCGTATTAATTTTACGGGTATTACATTCTCCCTCCCTTAAAAGACCGATCCCGGTAACGGTCACTCTACCTCACTCGTCCGACACCGTAAGGTGTCACCGTCAAATACGGTATATCATCAACCTCTCACGTGCATGTCGTGCAGTGCGCATAATATAAATCATATAAATCTCGCAGTATGTCTCGAAACTCAAAACCACATAACTCGTAAAATATCAACTAGGCCGAACGTTTTAAATCACAAAATAATATTTATATTTTAAAATATGGGTTGACCCAAAAGTAATAGTAAAAGTATAAAGATATTCTAATTTAAAATTATTTGGGCCGAAAATAATTTTATTTAAAACAAGTGGACCTGAAATAGGTCAAATCCAAAAAATTAAAATCGCTGGTCAACTGACACGAATTTCGGTCGAAGCCCAAATCCTTAAATCGCTCGCCCATTTAAGACTCGTTTACCCGTTTAATCTAATGGATTTGGGTCTATACTCAATTATTAGACCAATTAAATACTGGGTATGCCCATGCCCATTTATTTAATCGGATTTGGGTATGGGTCTAGATGGGTATACCCATACCCTACCAATTGCCAACTCTAGTAGAAAGGAGTTGCTCTCTTACAACACGAAAGACACCGGGCCGACGTGACAACTCGTGTATCGTTAGGACGTTTTTTATATTTTAATTGAGTTGCTTGCAACGATGCTTTCCTTTGAAGTGTCGTTGTTTTCATATTTTCATATGCTAGCATAAACCATTATGTGATTGAGGTGTGAGGTCGGATCCTGGTTGCATCCTAATGTTAATTGTATCCTATTTAATCGTATGACTCGCGTTATGTGTAGTTTAATGATTGTGTTTGTCTGATCAACAAATGCACGAATATTTGATTGGTTTATGAGACGGACAAAGTGATGAGACCGGTTACAACGACAAATATAGAGCACCACGACGTAAAATCGATCAGAGATGGAATTCGGTTTTGTATATGTGGTTTCCGAGATATTAGGCACCGAACGCATTTAAACTCGTGGAATCTCATAAATTTTAAATGCGTGCGTAGGAAATAGTCATAGACATATAAGGATTGGTTGTCTATCGCATAGGATCGCTATTGCGGGACAATTGAGTAGCGATTTGAAAAGCCTAGATTATCCAACTATAACACATATTAAAGCGATTTTTACCACGTTGAAGATTGAAAGAATTCAAGATCGATGTGGGGTGTGTGTGCGTGTTCTTGAGGGATGAGGTTGGGGTCTCTTCTCTCTAATAAAAATCTCTCTCTATAGAATGTCACATACAAGCACACCTAACTATGTTAGATTTTTAGTATTTATACCACATGTTATTCAATACTTTGGCCCTTCTAAGCCCATTACAAATAAAAGCTCACTAGGCTACACAATAAAAGCCTAGCTCACTTGACTAAGATAAGTAATTTAATCGAACACAATAAATTCCTAATGCGATTATTTTAGGAAATTCTACTTTGACTGAGACTCGTAATAATTATCTAGGATTGATTGCATGAAGACGTAGGATACTTCATGCCGGGCATGCGCCTTGATTACACTGTTGCCAAATGATTTTCGATCGTTAATCGTCTATTACCTGTATTTCCTTCAACAAGACTTCCGATCAACTTCTTGCTTTTGTCATTTTCCTCGATCAGAGATTTCATGATTGCCTTCAATTCCGAATTTTTCAGTTTTTCCTTTGAAAACTCCACGTACAGCCGTTTAAAGGCATCCATCCTGCTGCCTCGGGACGACTGCACCTTACATCATAGCAGGTGTTTATCCGACCGGGAAAGCTACCCCTTTTATAGCTCTCCCTACGTGTCCCTCTCAGGCGGGGCCTTATCTCGTCTGGACTTCATTACAAACATCAGTTTCTAAACATGCATCATCAGAACTTAAGTAACCATCAAAACAGTTTGAGTCATCATAATCGAAAATAATATTTTATTTCAGATGTTGGTCAACATCAGTTACTGCAGTGAAGCTCCATGATGATCTCGTCTTCTTCGTTGTCAGAGATTGAGTGTTTACTGATGATTGCTTAGTCACGTTTGCACACGTTTCATCATCTTAATCGTCGGAAAGATCGGCCCAAAGTGCTTTCCCACGCTTGGCCTCTTACTGACTCCCATTTGATATTCTTTTTCTCCATTTGATTACGTCTGAAGAATGGAGGAGCAGAGGATGGTTCTTTAGCATTTTGGCATTTCTTGAATATTGGGCCAACGTTTGGTTTCCACATCCTGTTTCATGAACTTTTTGAATTTTCCCACAAGTGTAGCCATATACTCATCATTGTTAGGATCAACCTCAGATTAAAAACAGAGGGCCGACTGACTAAAGCAATGTTTTTGCCGCGAGAGGCTCTCTTTTGGACTTCGAGGTTGGTCTCGTAGTTTTTCATGATGTTCATCAAGTAATTGAAATCCATTGTGGCTAGAGTGTGTGCTTCCTCAACCGCCGCTACCTTCATACTATATTTTTCAGCTAGAGAACGAATAGCTTTAGAATTTAGTACCTTATTCGAAATCGGTTCTCCCAAGATAGCGCATTCGCTCGAAATGGTTAGAAGCTTTCCAAAGTATGTGGTGATGTCCTCGTCTTCCTTCATTCTTGTAGAGTATATATTTTAATTGTGCTTGATTTTATTAGTTGTCATTGTAATTAGGGGTGTTTTGTATAGTAGTCCTTAGATTAGGACTAGTTTGATATTTATACCAAGTTTGTTTGGTATAAATACATGTAAACAAATTATGCTGAATAGAGAAAGTTTTGGAAATTGATCCGAAAGGCTTGCAGTTCAATTTCTATAGAGATAAACAATAGTAACTTTCTCACTCTACTCGAATTCTCTCTCTTGTTCTTCATTTGAGTTTTTCGATCGAATCTCAATGTCGATCAATATCATCGAATTACTTAGAATTCATGCCTAGGATCATTGAGTTGTTAATAGTAGGACCTAACAATTGGTATCAGAGCAGATTCGTTCTGTTTTGAATCGAAAATTGTTAGAATTGGATTGAAAATAATTTTCTGATTACTGTTCATCGAAGAACAGTTTGGTGCGAAAAATTATTTTCGATCCAATAGTTTATTTCTGAGCTTAATTGACTTGAATTTGATGTTTCTGTGGTCGTTTAAGTGCTAAATGTTGATTGCGATCAGATTTGTAGCTGTTTGAACTTTGATTTAAGAATTAAATTGATTCTGTGATTTACTGTTTGCGAAGAACATGAAGAACACGTTCTGATTTTGATCAATTTCGACATATTTTGCTTTATAACGTGCTTAATTGCTTGTTCGTGCATAGTTAGTAAATGAATGCGAGCAATTACCTGAAATTTCACTGTCTAATTCGTTGTTTTTGCTTGAATTTCTGTTAATCGTATTATGTGATTTTTCTCGATCGTTCTAATTTTTCTCGCTAGGTTTACGATCGGATTAATTTCTCGATCGAAAAACTTGGCGCGAGAATTTTTCTCGATCAGAATATGAAGTCAGCGATAGAATCGTCAACACAAGAAACGATTTTAGTTAGAAATATTTCTCGAGCATTATTCAGCGAAATTTTTTTTAGAGAGACCAATTTTGACTTTGCATGCGTAAAAACTTTCTCTCGAAAAAATTTTTCGGTCAGACCTTTAACGTTTGACCAGGCAAAAATCATTTACACGCGAGAAACTTTTCCAGTCAACAGATTTATTTTGACTTGTCGAGAAACTTACTAACGTACTGTTTCTTTACGATCGAAATAAATTCACGATCAGGAAATTTTTCTCGACCGAACGATTTTGAGCAATTTATTTCGCTCGAAAAAATATTTCTCTGACAGACATTATATCTATTTCGACGAAATTATTTTCGATCAAACTTTAAAGATTAAATCGAAAATAATTCTCGAACTTCGAATCAAACGCTACTAACAAACTTTGTCACTTGTGAAGCACATTACATCATCTTCAAACGTTCAAAACACTTAACGAAGATCCTTCAACAACTCAAATACTACACAAAATGGATGCTTATTCTCTTGGAAATGACAACCGTCCGCCGATTTTGCAACGAGGCGAATATACCGTTTGGAGAAGCCGTTTCCTCAATTTCATTGCTTTAAAAGATCAAGCTGAAAATCTATTGCAGTCTCTTGAAGAGGGACCGGCACAATTCTGGGTCCATGTACCCGGTGATGAAAGAGCTACTCCTCCAATTCCTCCTTCTAGGCGACTAAAGGAGCCTAGGGAATACTCTATAGAGGAAAGGGCTCGAGCCAAGGCTGATCTAGTAGCCATGAATACCCTCATGCAGGGCATCCCCAACGACATATATAGACAGATTGATAGCCTTTCATCGCTAAAGGAATGTGGGATGAACTACATAGGATGATGCAGAGGACGGAAGTTGGCATAAAGGCCAAAAAGGCGAACATTCTCACTGCTTACGACTCCTTCAAAGCAAAGCCGAAGGAGAGTCTATATGAGATCTACCAAAGATACCTCACTCTTCTCAAAAAGATGAGGAAGATAGAAATCACGAAGACCAATATGGAGACAAACATCATATTTCTCTTTTCTCTGCCGCGGAATGGAAGAAAATATCCACTCAAATTCGACAGAATAAAGATCTAGAGGAGCTGGATATCCATGCCGTGTTTGATAATCTCGCACAACATGAGGATGATATAAGCGAGATTCACAAGGAGAAGAAGGGCAAACAGATCGATGACACTGTTGCCTTGGTCTCGGTGAAGAGGAGCTCAAAATCAAGAAAAGAAAAGATCATTAGGTCTCCTTCTCCTTCAGAGTCAGAAGAAGAATCGTACTCCGACGTTGAGCCAAATATAAAAGCCCTAGGGAAGCAGTTGGCCTTAATTGGAAAAATGATGAGTAAGAAGTAATTCAAGAAGAAGTCTTCAACCTCAGCCAACAGACTTCGGACTACAAGCTCTAAAAACAAAGAACGTGCACCAGAGAGCTCCGAAGTCAAGAACCCAAAAGAGGCTAGCAAATGCTTCAATTGTGGTAAGCCATGTCACTTTGCCAGAGAGTGCACTCTTCCGAAGAAGAGAGATGCCAACTACTACTCTAGGAAGCTCCAATTGACTAAACAGAAGGAAGCTGGAGTAGCTCTCATGGCCGAACAAGACCAATGGCTCGAGGACACGTCGAGTTCTGAAGAAAAGAATTTAGCCCTCATGGCGCGTCTCGATAATGAATCGGACGCCGAAACATCCAACCGGACGGACGAAGACAACGCATCCACCTCGTCAAAAGAGGTAGTCACTTCTTCCACATTATTGACCATGTTAGAATCGTATAAAATAGAATACGCTAACATGAAACATGAGCAGAATTATATAAAGGAAGTAGAAGACAAATTGTCTAGGTCAAAAGAGAAGATCACTAGTCTCGAATCCGAACTTAGAAGTTCTCATACGAAGATAAAGGAACTCACTAAGAGCTTACATTCTAGGGAGACTAGTTCATCTAAGACAGAGCAGTATAGTGTGAAAATTAAAGATTGGAGGATAGGCTAGCAAATAACTACAATTGTTTGGTTAGGAATCTCAACGAGAAAGTGACCTTCAATTGTAGGATAACCGAAGCTACCACTATGATTACTAACCTAGAAGCCCAATTAGAAGAATCAAATGCAAAAGTTAGTAAACTTGGTGTAGAATTAGATGCCTGTCAAGTCTCCAAAATTACAATAGAAAACAACTATGCTCTTTTAGGGGAAGCACGAAAGAAGTTATATGCTAAGGTTAAAAAGTTAGAAGATCTTCTTGTTAGAATGGAACAGACTGAACAGACAATATTCTTAAATCAACCCAAGGACTTAGAACTTTATGATTATAAATTTGGCTTAGGCTTTGAGAACCCACGGTGTTTGTCAAAAGTTGATTGTAAGCAACTTTACGACATTCAATACATGGGTTTAGGATTAACATATCTTACGGTTTTTACTAATGCTAAAGAGATAGATGCTTTAGAAGAAACCAAAAGAAAAGCCAAGACTGGGGTTGAAATTCCCTTCTCCTACACCGAATTGAATCAAAGCTACAATATTAGGGAACTTCCCAAAGGTTGGTGTCTTGAGTCAATTAATCTACCCGAAGATCTTTCTATTAAAGAAGAAGCACAAATTCATCATTCTGAAAATTCTCTCTATATACCACCTATTGTTTGGAAAATTGAGGAGTTAAGAGGCTCATTAAAAACAGAACGAGAGAATTGTCAAGCTGAAAAGAAAAAGTTCCTTGAAGAGATTGAGAATCTCAAAGCTTCTTCAACTTCCCAAGTTATTTCCCATGCGATTCCAAAAAGCGTGAAAATTGAAAATGCGCCTTCGGTAGATCATAAACGTATTATTAGAAGTGCTAAGCCTAACACTATTTCACCTACGTCTACAGGAGCGTAGGGCCAGCACTAGATACGAAGGCGTGGGTGTCTAGAATAAAATAGAGAAGTCAATTTGAATGTTTCCAGTATTGTTTCTCCTTCTGCAAAAATAAAAGAGACTCGGAAAAATAAAAGAGCCATTCCCTCGTTTCAAATAATTGCTTCTACACACTCCCTCAAACCGATCACATTTAGAAGCACTAATTTCGAAATAGGCTCCACATCGAAAACAAAAATTAATAATTCTAAGACAAATGCATCTAAGATGACACGTAGGAAACAAGATCCCGCCATAAAGAAAGCATATGGCGCTATACATGCTTGTTTTCACCTAAGGTATCCCGTTAAGATTGAATCCCCCAGCACCTTAGGAGACTATCCAATGAAAAGATCTTTTCCTCACTCAAGCCTACTCGTGCATTTGCTCGTGCTGAAATTCAATTTCCCTGCCTGGTTCAACCCACTTGGGTTCCTAAGAAGACAAAAGCCATAAAGGCTAAGTCTCATAAAGCAAAACCCAAAGTTACCTCCTCAAAGGCAACTTGGGTCGCTAAAGCTCTTACCGATAATACTTAGGAACCATATCTGAACCAAAATCTAAATCTGCTGAGAGGACCCATTTTTAAGTGGGTACCTAAAGCTCTCTAAATTATTTTTGCAGATCCATCATGTGTGCTACCTTGACTCTAGTTGCTCCACACACATGACGGGAAACCAAGAGCTGCTGAGCAACTATCAAGACCGACTGAATGGAAAAGTCAGGTTTGGAAACAACGATTCAGCCCCGATTCTAGGACTTGGGGATATCATTTTGGAGAATCTGACTATAAAAGATGTCTCCTACGTCGAACTCCGCCATAACTTGTTCAGCATAGGCAAGTTCTGTGACAAAGGGTTCCAGATGGTCTTTCATGCTGACCGGTGCAGAATTTTGGATAGTCAGGACGCAGAACTCCTTCAAGGACTTCGGAAATCAAATCTCTACACGGTAAACCTGACATCCGTGCGGCCCTCGACATCTGTATGCCTCATCTCTCAGACTATTTTACAGAGGAACAGCTTATGGCATCAACGAATGTCTCATCTGAATATGAAAGCTTTCCAACGTCTTTCTACGAAATAGTTGGTCCACGGTCTTCCAACTATACTACTACAAAGGGAGCATCAATGTTCGGCATGTCAATTAGGAAAAATGAAGCGAGCGTCTCATCATGTCAAACAAATTGCGTCTACTTCTCGCCCATTGGAACTAATCCACATGGACCTCTGTGAGCCAATGCAGACACAGAGTATCATTGGACGCAAGTATGTGCTAGTTATCGTCGATGACTACTCTCGCTACACTTGGACAAAGTTCCTCCGAACCAAAGATGAGACCGGTGACTTGATTATCAACTTTGTGAAGACTACTCAAAATCTGCTGCAACAGACTATTCAAGTTATTCGCAGACAACGGCACTGAGTTCAAGAACAATCACCTCGGTGAATTTTATCTGAAACTTGGAATAAGTCAACAATTTTCAGCCGCCAAGACTCCTCAACAGAATGGGGTAGTCGAATGAAAGAACATAACTCTAGTGGAAGCCGCGCGTACGATGATCCTCCACTCTGGTCTTCCATATTTCCTATGGGTTGAAGCAGTAAATACCGCTTGTTTCACTCAAAACAGGACGGTAGTTCACAAGCGCTTTGACAAGACTCTGTACGAAATTATCAACAAATGAGTACCCAATATATCTTTCTTCAAAGTCTTCGGGTGCAAGTGTTTTGTGGCGAATGACAGAGAGCACCGTGCTAAGTTCGACCCTAAAGCACTCGAAGCAACCTTCGTCGGGTATTCTTCAACATCCAAAGCGTACCGAGTATACATCAAGTCCAACCACACAATTAAGGAAAGCTATAACGTCACTTTTCACGAAGTGAACGAAATGGCATCTGGTCACTTCACTCCAGGACCCGTGGTCAACCCAATGGCTCTTGCACACCTCAGTTCAGGACCCGTACCTAACCAGATAGCTTCTGAATATAACAGTTCAGAACCTATTTTTACTGGTGTGTTGGCACAAAACCAACAGAAGATGGCAACAACTCCGAATTCAGCGTCAGAGGAAGCAACGAGACTTGCATTAGACGATTTGGACTATCTCTTCGAGCCAGTATATCGGTCACACACTGCTACACCTACAGCGGATTCTCCACCCGACGAGACCGACGTACCAAGTTATTCTAACGTCCCTACCCACCCGATTCAAAATTTCCACAGAATAACGAAGAAACTACAGTGGTTATTGAGGAAGAATCATCAGAGACGATCGATCCAAGTGCAGAATTGGAACTTTCTCAAACAATTGGTCAAACGGAGACTATAGGAAATCTAGACTCACAGATGGCTGATGCATCAACTTCAGCCTTACCTCATGAGCGCAAGTGGACTAGAAGATAATTGGCGATCCTTCGGATGGAGTGAAGACACGTCGTCAACACAGTCTTTTCAGCTGCTTCTTAAGTAAAAATGAGCCTACCAAGGTAGCAGACGCACTACGAGACCCGGATTGGATAAATGCGATGCAAGAGGAAATCAACCTATTCGAACGTCTTCAAGTGTGAACCCTAGTACCCCGTCCACATGGGAAAACAATTGTCGAAACTAAATGGGTATTCAAAAACAAGAAGAATGAAGATGGTGAAGTGATCTGGAACAAAGCAAGGCTAGTTGCGAAGGGATACAATCAACAGGAAGGCATCGACTACGACGAGACATATGCTCCTATTGCTCGCGAAGCTATCCGCCTTCTTTTAGCTTATGCGGCTCACAAAGACTTCAAAGTCTATCAAATAGATGTTAAGACCGCCTTTCTCAACGGCGTTTCAAAAGAAGAAGTCTATGTCGCTCAGCTAGAAGGTTTTGTCGATCAAGAACATCCCAATCACATCTATCGTTTGGACAAAGCTCTCTACGGACTAAAACGAGCCCCTCGCGCTTGGTACGATGTCCTGAGTGAATTCCTCGTGAAGTCTGGATTCATACGAGGAACGATAGACACAACCCTCTTCATCAAATGGCAAGACGAAGATCTGATGGTCGTTCAAGTATACGTCGACGACATCATCTTCGGATCAACTAATCCATGGCTTTGGACGAAGTTTGGAGATCTAATGACAAGCAAGTTTGAGATGAGTCACATGGGAGAGATGCAGTTCTTCTTAGGACTACAAGTCAGGCAACTCGAAGATGGGATTTTCATTAGTCAGACAAAGTACATTAAGGATATTCTGAAGAAATTCCATCAAGATCAGAGCAAGCCTCTCAGCACTCCTATGTCACCACGCTGTAAGTTGGATGCCGATCCCTCTGGAAAATCGGTCGACATCACGCTGTATCGCAGCATCATTGGATCTCTTCTCTACCTCACCTCAAGCCGGTCGGATATCATGTTTGCCACCTGTTTATGCGCCCGTTTTCAAGCCGATCCCAAAGAATCCCATATGCTCGCGGTTAAAAGGGTTCTACGTTACCTTAAGGGCACTTCTACCCTTGGACTATGGTATCCAAAGGGTACGAATTTCAAACTTATCGGCTATAATGACGCTGATTATGTAGGTTGCCGAATGAACAGGAAAAGCACGTCCGGTGGCGCTCAATTTCTAGGCGAAAAGCTGGTCTACTGGTCATCCAAATCAGAACTGCGTCTCAACTTCGACGGCTGAAGCGGAATACGTGGCTGCCGCCAGTTGTTGCTCCCAGATGCTGTGAATGCGGACTCTGCTTTGCGACTATGGGTACAATTTAAATAATATACCCATATATAGTGATAGTCAAAGTGCCATCGCTATCACTTGCAATCCTGTTCATCACTCACGCACAAAACACATAGACATTAGATATCACTTTATCAAAGATCATGTCGAAAAGGCACCATAGATATGTATTTCGTGAACACGGAGTACCAACTGGCTGACATTTTCACCAAGGCATTGGATGAAAAACGATTTCAATTCCTTGTCGGCAAATTAGGCATGTTTTTTCTTCCGTAATATGTGCTTTACCTGATCTTCAGTGCTACTAAATGTTCTATGTTATGTGTTTTCTTTGCTTATTTGCTTCATCTTGCGTGACATAGATAAATTTTTTAAAAAAAGTAAAAATAAAATAAATGAAAAACATTATATATATAATTTTGGGGGATGACGAAATCCTTTAGGATGCCTTGATCTAAAGTCACTTAGAATTTTTACTGTAATACCCGTAAAAATCTAATACGAAATGTTGAGGTAATAAATTGTGTAAATTGTAAACTAGGAATTTTGATAAAATAATAATATGGGAATTAATTAAATGGGCTAAACATATTTTCGAATAAGGCCCAAGTGGGTTTAATCTTGGCCCAAATTACTTAGACGTAAACAATACACCTTTCTTAAGAATATGGGAAGTTAACGTCATGAGCAACTTGTCTAATCATGCATCAATTTCGAAAATTTTAATATCTATCTAATACACATACATATCCTAAGAATATGAAGAAGAAACGTTGAAGCTAAGGAACATAAAAGCAAACACTAAGAATAACGAGAATCAGAGCTAAATTCAAAGAACTCGACATATAGAAGGTATGTATAACTCTTTGTGCTTAATTGCTTTCAATATGTATATGTTTTCGTGCGTTATATATATAGAGATAGAGAGTTATCGATTATAAACATAGTTTAGAATCTAGTTTATAAAAATTTTGGTAAGAAAACCCTAAACTATTCAAGGCTCGAATTATGTTTGGTAAATTTAGTTTCTTTGAAAACTTTGATTTCTTGGGAGAATAAGTGAAGAATTATGAGCTAGTTGCTGGGATTAGTGTATTCTGGAAAATGATATTAATGGTACGATTTAGGGTTTTGGGGGAAAATCCCGACTGTTAGGAAAATCTCGACATGATATACCATAGTATAAAAATGTCGAGACAGTTAATAGATAAATGTCGGGATGAATATTAAAAAGATTTCGTTAGGTTTCGAGACATATAATATGAAGATTTCTAGATAATGTCGAGATATATATGCTTAGGTAGATCTCGACATGTAACTTTTACAAAATCGATATTTCTATGTCATTATAATCTCGACATTGTGTAAAGAATTAGACATTTACAAGACTCGACATTAAATAAAAATATATGATGATGATAGGAAAATATCGAGCTGCGTGGGTGATAAAATGTCGAGCTGCATAATGATAAAATGTCGAGCTACATGGTAAATAAAAGTCGAGATATATATATGCAATAAGAAGACCTCGATATGTGATGGTTCTCGACATTTGATAGTAAGGGTTTTGACATCTATGTCTCGATATTTAATAAGCATGGTCTCGACATTTGTATGATAAAGTTTCGACATTTTTATAGGTTCCGATATTTAGACTCTTTCGACAAACTAAGTTCTCGACAATTTATAGGATTCGATATGTCTCGATATTTCTTAATATAATATGTCTCGACATTTTCCCTTAAGCATGATTGTAAAGGCTCGACATTTATTGGATGTCGATATAACTTAATAACCTCGACATTTTAGTATTTTAGGAATTTTAGGGTTTTCTATAATTAGGGTTTGGGAATTTAAAACTTATACAGTTTAGCAAATATACTGATATAATAATATTTATTTATTCAGAGAATCGACTTATAGAGATTCCACCAGACCTCTTATTTAGCGATATCGGGAGGACATGTAGGTGGATTATCCATCTACAATACGTAAACAGAATTATGTGTTTCATATGATTATGTGATTTACGGGACTTATGTGACTTATATGTTTTACGTACGTTTTATATAAATCATGTTTTATGATATTTTATATGAATGGCACGTGCATATCACGTTAGGGCGAGAGATGGTTGTATCGTAGTGTGACGGTAATAATATGAGATATTGACGTACGGGGTAGAAAGAGATGCTTGTGATTGGTGACTCTTAGATGAGTCGAGGTTGGGCTCACTGGGCACCTGGCGGAGATAGACGTGATCGATCTGTCTACTCGGACGTGATCGATTCGAGGTGCATACCGCCAGATGGGATTTTCTTTTTATTGGTGCGGGAGATATACGACCTGGTAGGAGGACATTGACGTGATCGATCAGTGCACTACCGGCGTAGCTCGCCGCGAGACTTGGGGGTGGCCTCCCAGTAGTCTATTGCGCGCGGAGGTGTCGAGCCTAACCTAGGGCCCTGTATTGTGTGAAATAGGAATGTGGGAAAAGAAGAGTGTGCATTATATCATGTTGTGAGGTATTGGGTTTGGGGTTGAGTGCACACTTGCATACATGCATTTTATTCACCCACTGGGCAAATTGCTCAGTGTTTACGTATTGTAGGTACTGAGTTCGACGCTGATACGCGTCGTGACTGAGGCGGCTGGTGGCGGTGCTCCACGGACTTTTGAGGGCGGTGCGGTACATGGATGAAGACCTGTGGAGCGGCGTTAGCGCTTTTTGTTCTTTTGATAATTTATGGGGCTTCGGCCCGTGTACAGAGATAACGATGTAGACGGATTTTTATATTAGTGTATATTATTTTAGAAAAAAGTTTTAATTAGACGGGCCTTCCGCGGCTTACGTTGCGGAAATCCGCCACTAATCCTAATTAGAAAAGTAGGGTCGCCACAGGTGGTATCAGAGCTTCGGCTTTAGATTCTGAAGACTGTCCATGTACTACCGCTCAAAAGTCTGGAGAACCAACCTGGCGTGTAAGTTTACTTCTTGAGTATGTGATTACGTGTTATTTGATACATGTTCTCTGTATGACTGATTGTAGAACTAGTTGAAAATGCCAAGGACACGTAGAGAAGTTGGCGAAACTAGTCGTAGGGCGGGTTCTGAATCCCCACCGAATGAGGACCGCTCTACCATTCATCAGTTAACTGATCTGATTCGGCGGCAGTCCGATCAGATTAACGATCTCATTCATCGCCAAAATTCCTCGGAACGTCACTCATCCCCTGGCCTAGAACGTGTAGAGGCTGCCGGGGAAAGGTTCCGACGGTTAAACTCCCCTTCGTTCGAGAAGGCAGTCGATCCTACCTTGGCGGAGGATTGGCTCAGAACAATAGAAAATATGTTCCGAGTTAGCCACCTGCCTGATACTGAAAAGGTGACGTGTGCCACCTTTATGTTACGTGGGAACGCGGGCTACTGGTGGGACACCATTCAGGTGCTCGAGGATCCCAATATGATGACCCGGGAAAGGTTCAAAACGCTCTTTTGGGGCAAATACTTTATCGCACCTGATAGAGCACAGAAGCTGAATGAATTTATAAACCTGAAACAAGGAGGGATGTCCGTAGCCAACTACATCCGCAAATTTGAGCAGCTCTCGAGGTTTGCGCCACATATAGTGGCTACAGATGAGCTGAAGATCGAGCGTTTTCTAGAAGGTCTCAAACCTGAGATCTTCCGAAGCGTTAGCATGTATGATACTGAAGGAAAGACTTACGCTCGTATCGCTGAACGAGCAATATTAGCTGAGCAAGCAGAGAGTAGAGTTACCTAGGCTCAAGATGCCAAACGACGAGCAGAGGTGCAACAAGTAGGAGGGAGTCAGAAACGCCCGTTCTTTGGCAATAATCTGAACAATCGTGGAAATCAACCAGGCCAGCAGAACTGGAGACCGAGGCCAAACCAAGGACCAGCTAACGTTTTGAACCGACCCCTAAACACTGTACCCCAGTGTCGGCAGTGTGGGTGCTACCACTACGGAGTATGCCATGGGCCGAGACCAAACCCAACTCCCCAGTGTTCTCGGTGTGGAAAGATTGGCCACTATGCAAGGGCCTGTAACGAGAAAATACCGCAAGCTTCGAATCAACCCTTAATCCGACCTCCACCGGTTCCAGCACGCGTCTTTACTTTGACAAACGAGGAAGCTGAAGCAAACCCTTCGGTAGTGACGGGTACGTTAACTATTTATGACGTGCCCACTTCTGTGTTGATTGACTCTGGGGCACACATTCATTCGTGTCAGCCAAATATGTGGAAAAGGTGGGAGTTTCTCCTACCTTAGCTGAGTGCAATTACATAGTTACCCTACCACACGGTGATCCGACGCGCACTAACCAAGTGCTGGGAGGATGTTCCGTGAACATTGAGGGTAGAGATCTGAGCGTCGACCTGATTGTGATCCCAATGAACGACTATGATGTTATTTTTGGGATGGATTGGCTTTCGAAATACGGAGCCATCATAGATTGCAACAAGAAGGTCGTAAAATTTCAACTGCCCGAAGAAGAGGTGTTCACTTTTTCGGGAAAGACTACTTCGACCGCGAATCTCTGCGCTGAAGGCTCAACGACTGCTGAGGTCCGGTTGTGAGTCTTATCTAGTATATGCGGTGAAGGCAGAGGAATTACCTCAGCCAGAACTGAAGGACGTACCGATAGTTAATGAGTATATTGATGTATTTCCCGATGATCTCCCGGGGTTACCCCCTGATCGAGAAATACAGTTTACGATAGATCTGATGCCGGGGTCCGCCCCAATTTCTAAAGCTCCTTATCGCCTAGCGCCGAACGAACTAAAGGAGTTGAAGGAACAGCTAGAAGACTTGTTACGGAAATGGTTTATTCAACCCAGTTTTTCACCCTGGGGAGCGCCGGTTTTATTCGTACGGAAGAAAGACGGGTCGATGCGATTATGCATCGACTATAGGGAGCTGAATAAGATCACGATCAAGAATAAATATCCGTTGCCGAGGATCGATGATCTATTTGACCAACTACAGGGTGCTACGGTATTCTCGAAAATTGATCTCCGTTCGGGATACCATCAGTTAAAAATTAGGGAGACAGATGTTCCTAAAACCGCATTCAGTACGAGGTACAGCCATTACGAGTTTCTGGTCATGCCTTTTGGACTGACAAATGCCCCAGCTGCTTTTATGGACTTGATGAATCGGATCTTTAAGAACTATCTCGACCGTTTCGTAATCGTCTTTATTGACGATATCCTGATCTATTCCAAGACGAGGGAGGAACACGAGAATCATTTACGAATCGTCTTAGGAATCCTGCGAGAGAAACAACTCTACGCCAAATTCAAGAAATGCGAATTTTGGCTTGAGCAAGTAGCCTTCTTGGGACACGTGATTTCTGGGAATGGAATCTCCGTGGACCCAAGTAAAATTGAGGCCGTGAACAATTGGCCACGACCAAATACTCCGACCGAGGTCCGAAGTTACCTAGGACTTGCGGGATATTACCGCAAGTTTATAGCTGACTTCTCTAACATCGCGTCAACACTGACGAACTTAACCTGGAAGAACGTACCTTTCAAGTGGTCTGAAGCTTGCGAACAAAGCTTCCAGGAATTGAAGAAGCGACTCACTTCTACTCCTATTCTGACTATACCCTCGGGAACTGGAGGATTCTCAGTGCGGCGCCCCTGACTCCTACCGCCCATTCTTACTAGTATTTTATGTGACTGCATGTGATATTAGTGAAATCTATATACGAAATGCGTACAAAGTTTTTCCTTTTATATAAAGGAAACCCTTCTATACAATACAAAATATTCCTAGGACATATATACAAGGTAGAGTGCGCATGCGTGTTCAAAATAACCTATCGGCCCGCCACTCAGGTCACATCCATGTACACACTGCCACCTCAAAAGTCCTCCGGAAGCTTCAAAAATAGGCCTCGCCTTCGTAAAGATCACGTACCGTGATCCCGTGAACCTACAACACATAAATACATGGAATGAGCTTATAAAGCTCAGTAAGTGAAAGCCATGCATGTCGTGCACGTGTCCTAAATTCGCAAAGGCATCCGCGCCAATGCTTCCTAGACCTCATATTTTTCCTTGTCTTGTCTTGTCATATAGGGCCCGCGGCTATCTTGCTATGCACCATCATGGAGCTCGAATCCACTAGGGATAAATAAATATAAGTGGCAATACCCACTCAAGGGAGGCTAACCCTAGGGCGCCTTTTCTGTCCCAAGGTGGTTTCATACGCCACGCGGACGCTTCACACTGGTAGCCTAATCTGAGGTAGTCGACACCAGAGGTACCCTCGGTATCGCTTACTCCCTCAGCTCGCACCCTCCAGGTTTCACGACCCGCCATGAGGGCGTTAGCCCTAAAATCATGTCTTGCCTTGTACATGTCATGTCATAACGGTAGCGCCATACGACGTCACCATGGTAGCATAGAAGAGCCGTGACTCAATTGTGAGTCGACATCAGACGCCCATATCGGCGAATCTTTATCGCTCTCAGGCGATCGTATATTATGCACGCTATCATATCATGCCTTTCGTTGTAACGTGCGTGCACATGCTCATGTCATGAATATGCGTGTCATGCCATTATATCATGTAATTAAATCATGCGTGTCATATAACGCAACTAATTCACGTAGGAAGTCATATAAAATCATAGAACACATAACATATAATTTTCATGCCCATATAGTTATGTGTTGTAAATGGGACTTCCACTTACCTGGCATCCTTGGCTTATTTAATCTTATCGTACTGTAAGTCGTAATTCTCCAAACCCTAAATATAGGGACATATAAAATTAGGGTTTGTTCAGTCTAATTATAATTTCAGGAAATTGGCTTAATTTAGAAAACCCTAATTTTGGACTTTCATAAATTTCGAAACCCTAAGATTTAGAACTTTAACCTAGACTAAGAAATATTGTTTCCAGAAATAGCATGAGATATGTCTCGACATTACACAATTTATAAATTCGGCATAAATTAAATCTCCGTATAAATCATCAAATAAATGTCGAGACATATAAATCTCGATCAGGTCTTCGCACTTCGAGATGGACTTCGACATTTTAAGTAAAATGTCGAGATATCTATTGAGCTCCTACCTAAAATGTCGAGATATACATTATTATTATACTTAAGACGTCGAGCTTACCTATTAGAATGATAACACAATGTCGATATATACTTATACATGGATTTCGATATTTAATAATACACATAGACTTTAAAACCTCGAGATGTATATTGGGATTATAAACAAGATGTCGATATTAATACTCACAATAGGTCTCGAGATGTATTTTGAAGATGTCGATATTAATCAATACCTAAGAGTTCGACATAAGAGTTTAATATTAAAGTGGATTTGCACTCAAGTTGTCGAAATGTTACACATAAAGTCCACATTAGAATTCGGCATGTTTCTTAGACTTGATCTCGATATGTGTGTATACATATATAAGATGTCGATAGATATGTTAACTACATAATGCTCAAGGACTTCGATATTATTCAAGGTAAATCTCGATATGTGTTTCGACCCTTTTAATTATTTTGACACTCAGATCTCGACATTTCTACATAAGGATTTAATATTCAAATAATATATATATGGATCTCGATATCATTCCTCTTAAACATTTCGATAGTTACCCACCTTTCGAGATTTACATGTATATATATACTTTGGGATTTAAGCTAACACACAAATTTCGATATAACCTTGGAGACACATTTCGACATTTTTAATCCTTCCAGACCCGATTTCATTTTCTTGCAGCTAACAAGGTTCGAATTCTTCTTACAAGACTTAATACAGTTCGAAATATATCAACTTGGAATTATTTTGCTCAATAACTAAACTTTCGATCAAACTATATTTCTTCCAAGAACAGTTTAAAGGTTGTATAAACCTTATTAAAACCCTAAAAATCAATAATTAGAACCCTACTTCTAAGTAAAATCTAAAATTATGCAACTACTAAATTGCTAAAGACCTTAACATACTTAATTATGAATAAAAGCATGAATTTAAATAGATAGATTAAGATGAAGATTCATACCAACTCAGTTTACAGCACCTCTGTCTTCGTTTCTTTTCTTCTCCAAGTGGTGTTCGAAATTTTCTTTATTATGTATATGACTTCTATCGTAAGTTTTCATCTAGTGGTATAAGAGTTTCCCTTTTTTTTTATTCTCATTTGGCGTGTTAATTTGTAGAAATGACGTCTACAACTTCATGGCTTAATCCTTATCTTTGACTTTCCTTTAAGTAATCATAACTTCTCTTAATGGTTATCTCATTTCTCGAGTTTATTAGCGAATTGAACATTATCCCTCGAAATTATATATCTCGAGATTTAGAGCTTTTAAGTTTAAGGATGTCGAACTCTTCAATATTTATAGAGATTCGACATTCACTCATTTAGAGATTTAATATTTCAAGCTTCGAAGATTTCGATATTCAAATATCTCGAGATTTCTTGCTCCGAAACCCTAATGCATCAAAATCTTTATCTAACCCTTTCGAAATCTATTCCTACAAATTTATGTTTTCTAAAACGTGGTATTACCACTTAATAATTAAATTTTCCAGGTTAGCATGTTATGTATTAAAAACCCTAACATCAATAACTAACTTAATTTAAATAAATTCTTCTACTTGGTTAGTAATCTTAATAGCACCTAATTTGAAATCATGTTAACACATAAAATCGTAAAACATATTCCATGCAGCCACGTAAGTCATATAATATGTATGCATATTTATTGGCCGGCTTACTTACGGGACTCGGGTATTACATCCCCCCCCCTTAAAAAGGATTTCGCCCCCGAAATCAGGCAGGGAGAAATAACTCAGGGTAGTGGTTTCTCATATCGTCTTCCCGTTCCCACGTAGCTTCCTCAGTGGACTGATTCTGCCACAATACCTTGACGAACGGAATCTCTTTATTCCGTAATCGTTTCGTGTCGTACATAAGGATTTCCACTGGCTTTTCCTCGTAGCTCAAATCTGGCTTGAGGTGTTGATGAAAATTTTCAGTATTCAGCACATGGCTTGGGTCTGCGACGTATTTTCGTAACGTCGATACGTGAAAACTATCATGTACTTGGGCTAGCGAATTCGGTAATTCCAGTTGATAAGCAACTTCCCCAACTTTTCGGACGATTCGGAACGGTCCGATATATCTCGGGCTTAGCTTACCTTTCTTCCCAAATCGCCTCACGCCTTTCATTGGGGACACCTTCAGAAATACAAAATCATCTGCTTGGAACTCCAACGGTCTACGTTTTTTGTTTGCGTAGCTTTTCTGCCTACTCTGGGCCGTCTTCATCCGTTCACGTACCTTTGATATTGCTTCCGTTATTTCTTGCACTAGATCAGGGCCTAGTATCACCCGTTCTCCAACTTCATCCCAGTGAATTGGAGATACGCATTTGCGTCCGTATAACGCTTCATATGGAGCCATTCTGATTGTTGCGTGGAAGCTGTTGTTATAGGAGAATTCAATCAACGAAAGATATCTGCTCCAATTTCCTTTAAAATCGAGCACACAGGCTCTTAGCATATCTTCCAATGTCTGGATTGTTCGTTCAGACTTCCCGTCTGTCTGAGGATGGTAGGCAGTACTGAAGGATAGCTTGGTTCCCATGGTCTTTTGTAAACTCATCCAGAACTTGGATAAGAATCTTGAATCACGATCGGAAACGATTGAAATTGGAACCCCGTGAAGTCATACTATTTCTTGAATATATAATTCCGCGTATCTCTCCATCGAAAAGGTTGATCTGATAGGCAGGAAGTGAGCGGACTTGGTCAATCGATCAACAGTGACCCATATAGCGTCGTGGCCTTTCACAGTCTTAGGCAGGCCAACAACGAAGTCCATGGTAATGTGTCCCACTTCCATTCAGGTACTGGCAGGGATTGTAAGGTTCCTGCCGGTCGCTGGTGTTCTGCCTTAATTTGCTGACATGTTAAGCATTGGCTCACAAAAGTTGCAATTTCTCGTTTCATCCCTGGCCACCAATAGTTGGCTCGTAGATCCCTATACATTTTCGTCGCTCCTGGGTGAATAGAGTATGCGGTAGTGTGGGCTTCCGTCATGACAGTCTTGCGTAGTTCAGCATCGTTAGGAACATATAACCGACTTCTGTAGTATAAACTTCCGTTGTCTCGTATGGTGAAGTCTGCTGACCTTTGTTCCATTGGTGCTTCTTTGATTTTTAGATATAACTCGTCATTCTCCTGGGCCTTCGTAATCAGCTCCATTAGTGTAGGTCGAAGTGTTAACGCCGCTAATCTCGCTTCGATTTCGCCCATTGGTATCACTTCTACTTCGAGCCTCTGTAACTCCGTATTCACAGTCTTGCGCTTAGTGCATCAGCTACTACATTTGCTTTCCCCGGATGGTAGCTAATCACGCAGTCATAGTCCTTGACTAACTCGAGCCACCGTCGTTGTCTCATATTTAACTCCTTCTGAGTGAAGAAGTATTTGAGACTTTTGTGATCCGTGAAAATCTCGCATCGCTCGCCGTACAAGTAGTGTCTCCAGATCTTGAGAGCAAAGACTACAGCGGCAAGTTCTAGGTCGTGAGTCGGGTAATTCTTCTCAAAATCCTTTAGCTGTCGGGAAGCATATGCAACTACGTTTCCGTTTTGCATTAGAACGCATCCTAAGCCGTTCTTCGATGCATCGCTATATACGGAAAATCCTCCAGTTCCCGTAGGAATCATCAACACTGGGGCTGAAGTAAGTCGTTTCTTCAATTCTTGGAAGCTCTGCTCGCAAGCATCGTCCCATTTGAATGGAGTATTCTTCTTTGTTAGCTTCGTCAGGGTTGATGCAATTTTGGAAAAATCTTTAATAAACTTCCGATAATACCCAGCTAGTCCGAGAAAACTTCGTATTTCTGTGACATTCGTCGGTTGAGGCCAGTTGTTAATAGCCTCGATCTTGCTGGGATCAACAGAAATTCCATCTCCCGAGATAACGTGTCCAAGAAATGCGACTTGTTTGAGCCAGAACTCGCATTTCTTGAATTTCGCATACAACTGCTTTTCTCGTAATTTTCCTAGCACGATCTTCAAGTGTTGTTCATGCTCCTTCCTGGTCTTCGAGTAGATGAGAATGTCATCGATGAATATGATAACACACTTATCTAGGAGTGGCTTGAATACTCGGTTCATCAGGTCCATGAAGGCTGCTGGTGCGTTAGTCAGCCCAAAAGGCATGACTAGGAACTCGTAGTGCCCGTAGCGGGTACTGAAAGCTGTCTTCGGAACATCCTCTTCTCGAATCTTCAATTGGTGATATCCTGACCTCAGGTCTATCTTCGAAAAGACGGTTGCGCCTTGTAATTGGTCGAATAAGCCGTCAATTCGAGGGAGGAGGGATTTGTTCTTGATCGCAATTTTGTTCAGCTCCCTATAATCGTTGCAGAGCCGCATCGATCCATCTTTCTTCTTAACGAATAAAACTGGGGCTCCCCATGGTGAGAAGCTCGGCTGAATGAACCCTTTTTGCAACAGTTCATCCAGTTGCTCCCTTAATTCCTTCAGCTCAGCTGGAGCGAGTCGGTACGGTGCCTTAGAAATTGGTGTAGCTCCTGGCATTAGGTCGATCGTGAATTGAATTTCACGTTCCGGCGGAAGTCCGGGTAAGTCTTCAGGGAATACGTCGGGAAAGTCTCGTACTACTGGGACTTCTTCTAACTTTGGAGATGCACGTTCCTCGGATGATATCGCAAATATTAAATAAGCTTCACATCCTGTCTTGAGTAATCGATGGGCCTTCATTGCCAAAATCTTGGGAATCTTACTATGCTAGCTACTTCCCGTGAATGTGAAGGGTTCGGTGTCTTCTAGGTTAAAGGTTACTTGCTTACGGTTACAGTCAATATCTGCTCCGTATTTCGATAGCCAGTCCATCCCTAAGATTACTTCATAATCGTTCATTGGAATGACTATCAGGTCAACGGGTAAGGTCCTATCGTTCACTATTACCGGGCTATCTCGCAAGATTTGATTGGTTCTCATAGAAGTTCCGTGAGGTATGGTAACATTGTATTCGTAGCTAACCAGGTTAGGTGTAACCCCGTGTCTCGCCACGTAGTTCGTAGATGCAATGAATGCGTGGCTCCTGAATCAACTAATATGCATGTTGGGGTTGAATGGATAAAGAGAGTACCTGCCACCACAGACGGATTGTTCTCCGCCTCTTCAGAAGTCAACGTGTAAACTCTAGCAGGTACAGTAGGTGGCCTAGTTTAAGCAGGTGCTTGACTTCCAGACGCAGTCTCCGTGCATGCTTTGGAAAAGTGGCCTGTCTTGCCACACTTATAACAGGTTGCATTCTGAGAATAGCACACGCCCAAATGTCGTCGTGTGCACTTGGGACATGGGGGTATACTCATTGGGGGTCTTCCCTGATTAGTACTGAATTGTTGTGGAGGCCCAGGTCGGTTCTGGAAATTAGGTCGGACATTCTTCGGGTTTGGGTTAAAGGGTTTCTTCGGGCTACCTCCACTCCATTTCGGCCCTTGAATGAACTTCCCCTTTGCTTCATGGGCGCGCATAATTCGGAGTTCGGCTTGCTCCGCCATCAACGCGCGTTCAGCCACCTGAGCATAGGTAGCTCCTTGGGATCCGGCCATATTCACATCTCTGTATAGCTCAGGTTTCAGGCCTTCCAGAAAGCGCTCCACCTTTAATGCATCTGTGCTCACCATGTGAGCTGCAAATCGAGACAGTTGCTCAAACTTTCTGATGTATTCTGCCACGGTCATCGGGCCCTGTCGTAGGTTGATGAATTCATTCATCCTTTGGGCTCGTACCGGGGCGGTGAAGTATTTGCTCCTAAAGAGCTCCTTGAATCGGTCCCACGTCATTGTAATAGGGTCTTCAAAGGCGAGAATAGTATCCCACCAGTGGCCTGCACTCCCCCTCAACAGGAAGGCAGCACATAACACCTTTTCTTCTTCAGGAATGCGGCTATATTGGAACATGCTTTCCAATGTTTGGAGCCAGTCTTCGGCCGCAGTAGGGTCGACCGCATCTTCAAAAGTCGGGGGACTGAGTTTACGAAATCGCTCCCCAACGATTTCAACTCTTTCCGCCTGAGAGAGATTATTACTAGATTGTCCGCCCGCATTTCGCTGTTGCATCATTTCTTGAATTTGTGCGGATTGTTGGCGAACAAGTTCGGTGAGTTGAAGAATCGCTGTATCACGATTATCGGCATGTGTTTCCGGTTCCTTGCCTTTACTAACGCTTCCGCTACCCTCCTTCTCGTTCTACCCATTCTTGTCCTGATACCCTAATAGTCCATATGGCCAATAAATTACGCACATACAACATTCATAGAAACATAAGACTTACTAGCAAGGCCGCTTCCGTGCTTTTGAGTGTGTGTACATGGACAGTCTACAGAACTTGTAACCAAAAGCTCTGATACCACCTGCGGCGCCCCTGACTCCTACCGCCCATTCTTACTAGTATTTTATGTGACTGCATGTGATATTAGTGAAATCTATATACGAAATGCGTACAAAGTTTTTCCTTTTATATAAAGGAAACCCTTCTATACAATACAAAATATTCCTAGGACATATATACAAGGTAGAGTGCGCATGCGTGTTCAAAATAACCTATCGGCCCGCCACTCAGGTCACATCCATGTACACACTGCCACCTCAAAAGTCCTCCGGAAGCTTCAAAAATAGGCCTCGCCTTCGTAAAGATCACGTACCGTGATCCCGTGAACCTACAACACATAAATACATGGAATGAGCTTATAAAGCTCAGTAAGTGAAAGCCATGCATGCCGTGCACGTGTCCTAAATTCGCAAAGGCATCCGCGCCAATGCTTCCTAGACCTCATATTTTTCCTTGTCTTGTCTTGTCATATAGGGCCCTCGGCTATCTTGCTATGCACCATCATGGAGCTCGAATCCACTAGGGATAAATAAATATAAGTGGCAATACCCACTCAAGGAGGCTAACCCTAGGGCGCATTTTCTGTCCCAAGGTGGTTTCATACGCCACGCGGACGCTTCACACTGGTAGCCTAATCTGAGGTAGTCGACACCAGAGGTACCCTCGGTATTGCTTACTCCCTCAGCTCGCACCCTCCAGGTTTCACGACCCGCCATGAGGGCATTAGCCCTAAAATCATGTCTTGCCTTGTACATGTCATGTCATAACGGTAGCGCCATACGACGTCACCATGGTAGCATAGAAGAGCCGTGACTCAACTGTGAGTCGACATCAGACGCCCATATCGGCGAATCTTTATCGCTCTCAGGCGATCGTATATTATGCACGCTATCATATCATGCCTTTCGTTCTAACGTGCGTGCACATGCCCATGTCATGAATATGCGTGTCATGCCATAATATCATGTAATTAAATCATGCGTGTCATATAACGCAAATAATTCACGTAGGAAGTCACATAAAATCACATAACATATAATTTTCATGCCCATATAGTTATGTATTGTAAATGGGACTTCCACTTACCTGGTATCCTTAGCGTATTTAATCTTATCGTACTGTAAGTCGTAATTCTCCAAACCCTAAATATAGAGACATATAAAATTAGGGTTTGTTCAGTCTAATTATAATTTCAGGAAATTGGCTTAATTTAGAAAACCCTAATTTTGGACTTTCATAAATTTCGAAACCCTAAGATTTAGAACTTTAACCTAGACTAAGAAATATTATTTCCAGAAATAGATCTCATGAGATATGTCTCGACATTACACTATTTATAAAGTCGGCATAAATTAAATCTCGGTATAAATCATCAAATAAATGTCGAGACATATAAATCTCGATCAGGTCTTCACACTTCGAGATGGACTTCGACATTTTAAGTAAAATGTCGAGATATCTATTGAGCTCCTACCTAAAATGTCGAGATATACATTAATATTATACTTAAGACGTCGAGCTTACCTATTAGAATGATAACACAATGTCGATATATACTTATACATGGATTTCGATATTTAATAATACACATAGACTTTAAAACCTCGAGATGTATATTGGGATTATAAACAACATGTCGATATTAATACTCACAATAGGTCTCGAGATGTATTTTGAAGATGTCGATATTAATCAATACCTAAGAGTTCGACATAAGAGTTTAATATTAAAGTGGATTTGCACTCAAGTTGTCGAGATGTTACACATAAAGTCCACATTAGAATTCGGCATGTTTCTTAGACTTGATCTCGATATGTGTGTATATATATATAAGATGTCGATAGATATGTTAACTAGATAATGCTCAAGGACTTCGATATTATTCAAGGTAAATCTCGATATGTGTTTCGACCCTTTTAATTATTTTGACACTCAGATCTCGACATTCATACATAAGGATTTAATATTCAAATAACATATATATGGATCTCGATATCATTCCTCTTAAACATTTCGATAGTTACCCACCTTTCGAGATTTACATGTATATATATACTTTGGGATTTAAGCTAACACACAAATTTCGATATAACCTTGGAGACACATTTCGACATTTTTAATCCTTCCAGACCCGATTTCATTCTCTTGCAGCTAACAAGGTTCGAATTCTTCTTATAAGACTTAATACAGTTCGAAATATATCAATTGGGAATTATTTTGCTCAATAACTAAACTTTCGATCAAACTATATTTCTTCCAAGAACAGTTTAAAGGTTGTATAAACCTTATTAAAACCCTAAAAATCAATAATTAGAACCCTACTTCTAAGTAAAATCTAAAATTATGCAACTACTAAATCGCTAAAGACCTTAACATACTTAATTATGAATAAAAGCATGAATTTAAATAGATAGATTAAGATGAAGATTCATACCAACTCAGTTTACAGCACCTCTGTCTTCGTTTCTTTTCTTCTCCAAGTGGTCTTTATTATGTATATGACTTCTATCGTAAGTTTTCATCTAGTGGTATAAGAGTTTCCCTTTTTTTTATTCTCATTTGGCGTGTTAATTTGTAGAAATGACGTCTACAACTTCATGGCTTAATCCTTATCTTTGACTTTCCTTTAAGTAATCATAACTTCTCTTAATGGTTATCTCATTTCTCGAGTTTATTAGCGAATTGAACATTATCCCTCGAAATTATATATCTCGAGATTTAGAGCTTTTAAGTTTAAGGATGTCGAACTCTTCAATATTTATAGAGATTCGACATTCACTCATTTAGAGATTTAATATTTCAAGCTTCGAAGATTTCGATATTCAAATATCTCGAGATTTCTTGCTCCGAAACCCTAACGCATCAAAATCTTTATCTAACCCTTTCGAAATCTATTCCTACAAATTTATGTTTTCTAAAACGTGTATTACCACTTAATAATCTTAAATTTTCCAGGTTAGCATGTTATGTATTAAAAACCCTAACATCAATAACTAACTTAATTTAAATAAATTCTTCTACTTGGTTAGTAATCTTAATAGCACCTAATTTGAAATCATGTTAACACATAAAATCGTAAAACATATTCCATGCAGCCACGAAGTCATATAATATGTATGCATATTTATTGGCCAGCTTACTTACGGGACTCGGGTATTACACTCAGTCTACAGCGACGCCTCGAAGAGTGGACTGGGATGCGTATTGATGCAGAATGGTAAAGTAATCGCGTATGCCTCCAGACAACTGAAGGAGTACGAGAAGAATTATCCGACCCATGAATTAGAACTTGCAGCAGTCGTCTTCGCCTTAAAGATTTGGAGACACTACCTTTACGAAGAACGGTGCGAAATCTTTACAGACCATAAGAGTTTGAAATATTTCTTCACCCGGAAAGAGCTGAATATGAGGCAACGACAATGGCTGGAGCTTGTAAAAGACTACGACTGCGTTATCAATTATCATCCGGGTAAAGCGAACGTAGTCGCAGACGCACTTAGTCGAAAGGCGATGAGTACGGAATTGCACAGACTAGGAGTGGAAATAGTTAGTTTGGGCGAAGTCGAAACGAAACTAGCAGCGCTGACTCTTCAGCCGATGTTACTAGATCGAATTCAAAAAGCACAAGAAGAGGATGAATTTTACCTAAAGGCGAAGGATACACTACCCGAAGACTTCGAAATCCGGGAAGACGGAACCTTGTTATACAAGAATCGACTATATGTGCCCAATGACGAGGAATTACGACGAACGATAATGACAGAGGCGCACGCAACAACGTACTCAGTACACCCAGGTGCGACAAAGATGTACCAAGATTTGAGGATCATATATTGGTGGCCGGGAATGAAGAAGGATATCGCCACATTCGTAAGTAGATGTATGACGTGCCAGCTGATCAAAGTGGAACACCAGCGACCAGCTGGAACTCTACAGCCTTTACCGATTTCCGAATGGAAATGGGACCACACCACGATGGGCTTCGTTGTTGGTTAACCCAAGACGACAAAAGGCCATGACGCTATCTGGGTGGTAGTGGACCGCCTGACGAAATCAGCCCATTTCCTTCCAATCAGTTCTACTTTTTCCATGGAACGCTACGCTGAATTATACATTCAGGAAATTGTTCGACTCCATGGAATCCCAATCTTCATCGTCTCGGATCGAGATTCAAGATTTCTATCCAACGTTTGCCAGAGCTTACAGAGAGAGATGGGTACTAAGCTCTCGTTCAGTACTGCTTACCATCCCCAAACCGACGGGCAGTCTGAACGAACAATTCAGACTCTCGAGGATATGCTACGAGCATGTGTGCTCGATTTCAAAGGAAACTAGAGTAAGTATTTGCCGCTCATAGAGTTTTCGTACAACAACAGTTTCCACGCTACGATCGGGATGGCACCGTACGAGGCATTGTACGGGCGCAAATGCCGGTCCCCAGTTCATTGGGACGAAATCGGCGAACAAGCTTTATTAGGACCTGATATGATCCGAGAAACAACCGAAGCAGTGACCAAAATCAGAGAGAGAATGCGAATGGCTCAAAGTCGACAGAAGAGTTATGCAGACCATCGACAACGACCTTTGGAGTTCGCAGAAGATGACCAAGTATTTTTGAAGATTTCCCCGATGAAAGGAGTGAAGCGATTTGGAAAGAAGGGCAAGCTAAGTCCAAGATACATAGGCCCATTCAAGATTATCGGACGAGTCGGTGAAGTTGCATATCAATTAGAGTTGCCGACTTCCCTATCGCAGGTTCACGACGTATTTCACGTATCGACATTACGAAAATACGTCGCGGACCCGAGCCACATTATTCAGAACGAGTTTCTTTATCAACAGCTCAAGCCTGACTTGAGTTATGAAGAGAAGCCCGTAGAAATTTTGATGTACGAGTCGAAACGACTACGGAATAAGACTATTCCGTTAGTTAAGGTTTTGTGGCGGAATCAATCAATTGAGGAAGCCACTTGGGAGCGTGAGGATGATATAAGAGTTCGTTATCCCGAGTTATTCCAATCGGCGTAATTTCGGGGACGAAATTCTTTTAAGGGGGGAGGATGTAATATCCGTAAAAATTTAATACGAAATGTTGAGGTAATAAATTGTGTAAATTGTAAACTAGGAATTTTGATAAAATAATAATATGGGAATTAATTAAATGGGCTAAACATATTTTCGAATAAGGCCCAAGTGGGTTTAATCTTGGCCCAAATTACTTAGAGATAAACAATACACCTTTCTTAAGAATATGGGAAGTTAACGTCATGAGCAACTTGTCTAATCATGCATCAATTTAGAAAATTTTAATATCTATCTAATTCACATACATATCCTAAGAATATGAAGAAGAAACGTTGAAGCTAAGGAACATAAAAGCAAACACTAAGAATAACGAGAATCAGAGCTAAATTCAAAGAACTCGACATATAGAAGGTATGTATAACTCTTTGTGCTTAAGTGCTTTCAATATGTATATTTTTTCGTGCGTTATATATATAGAGATAGAGAGTTATCGATTATAAACATAGTTTAGAATCTAGTTTATAAAAATTTTGGTAAGAAAACCCTAAACTATTCAAGGCTCGAATTATGTTTGGTAAATTTAGTTTCTTTGAAAACTTTGATTTCTTGGGAGAATAAGTGAAGAATTATGAGCTAGTTGCTGGGATTAGTGTATTCTGGAAAATGATATTAATGGTACGATTTAGGGTTTTGGGGGAAAACCCCGACTGTTAGGAAAATCTCGACATGGTATACCATAGTATAAAAATGTCGAGACAGTTAATAGATAAATGTCGGGATGAATATTAAAAAGATTTCGTTAGGTTTCGAGACATATAATATGAAGATTTCTAGATAATGTCGAGATATATATGCTTAGGTAGATCTCGACATGTAACTTTTACAAAATCGATATTTCTATGTCATTATAATCTCGACATTGTGTAAAGAATTAGACATTTACAAGACTCGACATTTACTAAAAATATATGATGATGATAGGAAAATATCGAGCTGCATAGGTGATAAAATGTCGAGCTGCATAATGATAAAATTTCGAGCTACATGGTAAATAAAAGTCGAGATATATATATGCCATAAGAAGACCTCGATATGTGATGGTTCTCGACATTTGATAGTAAGGGTTTTGACATCTATGTCTCGATATTTAATAAGCATGGTCTAGACATTTGTATGATAAAGTTCGACATTTTTATAGGTTTCGATATTTAGACTCTTTCGACAAACTAAGTTCTCGACAATTGATAGGATTCGATATGTCTCGATATTTCTTAATATAATATGTCTCGACATTTTCCCTTAAGCATGATTGTAAAGGCTCGACATTTATTGGATGTCGATATAACTTAATAACCTCGACATTTTAGTATTTTAGGAATTTTAGGGTTTTCTATAATTAGGGTTTGGGAATTTAAAACTTGTACAGTTTAGCAAATATACTGATATAATAATATTTATTTATTCAGAGAATCGACTTATAGAGATTCCACCAGACCTCTTATTTAGCGATATCGGGAGGACATGTAGGTGGAAAGAGATGCTTGTGATTGGTGACTCTTAGAGGAGTCGAGGTTGGGCTCACTGGGCACCTGGCGAAGACAGACGTGATCGATCTGTCTACTCGGACGAGATCGATTCGAGGTGCATACCGCCAGATGGGATTTTCTTTTTATTGGTGCGGGAGATATACGACCTGGTAGGAGGACATTGACGTGATCGAAGTGCACTACCGGCGTAGCTCGCCGCGAGACTTGGGGGTGGCCTCCCAGTAGTCTATTGCGCGCGGAGGTGTCGAGCCTAACCTAGGGCCCTGTATTGTGTGAAATAGGAATGTGGGAAAAGAAGAGTGTGCATTATATCATGTTGTGAGGTATTGGGTTTGGGGTTGAGTGCACACTTGCATACATGCATTTTATTCACCTACTGGGCAAATTGCTCAGTGTTTACGTATTGTAGGTACTGAGTCCGACGCTGAGACGCGTCGTGACTGAGGCGGCTGGTGGCGGTGCTCCACGGACTTTTGAGGGCGGTGCGGTACATGGATGAAGACCTGTGGAGCGGCGTTAGCGCTTTTGCTTTTGATAATTTTTGGGGCTTCGGCCCGTGTACAGAGATAACGATGTAGACGGATTTTTATATTAGTGTATATTATTTTAGGAAAAAGTTTTAATTAGACGGGCCTTCCGCGGCTTACGTTGCGGAAATCCGCCACTAATCCTAATTAGAAAAGTAGGGTCGCCACATTTACCCCGACATACGATCGATTTAGTTGCTTAATTTTGTCAGTCTAAGTCGCATTCTTGTGTCTAAAGGTCATTAGGTTGCTCCACTAGACACAAAGCCACTATACATATGTAAGGATTCTAGCCTTGTTATTTTCCTTTCTTTGGATCTATTTCTCGAGTGAGTCACACAACAATTACTTGTCCTAACTAGTGATACTTAGCTTCATACTCACCTTGCCTTAGATCGTTAAGGGCGCTTAGGTTATTTCTCACTCGGCCTTATAAAATTTTTCCCTCACATTAGCCCTTAGTCATCCACTTTGAGCCATCTCCGATGTCTTTTTCTTCCTTTGAATCCCATTCCTAGCCTTCAACCGTAGTCTATACTCTTCGGATGGTTGTTCAAACGAGAAAAGGAGGGGGAGGAAACAAAAGAAAAAGGGGATGATGACAAAAGAAGGCATTGCTCAACGCGCAAAAATGAGACCAAAGGAACCTGCCTTCCGACTATCTCTTAGAAGATGGCATGGATCCTGCTGTGAACTTCTCCAACGATAATCTCGTACGCTCGTCAGAACGACTGGAAAGAGGAGCACCACGAAGTGAACTTCTCCAACGATAATCCGATCTTATATCGGGAAACGAGAAGAGGTGCGTAGCCTTTGGTATGAATTCCAAAACCGTGAACTTCTCCAAAAAGATAATCTCTGAAAACCTCTCTAGGGATTAAGAGAAGAGGAGCACGGTATCGGCCCAAGAACCAATAAGAAGAACTTCGCCTACGATAATCTCCTATAGCCTCGCGGAGAAGCGGAGCTCAAGCTTGAGCATAGAATAAAAAGGGATAGTTCTTAAAAGAAAAAGATGGAGAAAAGATTAAAAAAAAGGGAGACGGACGTAGAAACGGAAGATGACGAAAAGCTCACTTTCCTCTAAATTCCTTCCCTTCTTGGTCCTAGCCAAACTATAACCCCTACAACCCTTTGATTTCAATCGACGGTCTCTTGCTTAGGTGAAATGATTAAAATGCCTCGATCACAGGTAAATTGACTTAAAATTGCTTGTGATGACTTGAGTGATATAAATATAAAAATCTCAAGTTAGAAATAATTGAGTGCAAGAGCGAACCTAGTGAGAGTTGTCAAAATGGACCAGTCTATGAACTTAGGACTTTAGTTTGACGACATGACTCGACGGCATCTTCTTCTTTCAAATGTCTCGTAAAATTTTAGGTGTGAAGATTGATCAAAGCAAAATAATCTGACCCCCATATAAACACATATTATATACATAAAACAAAAATAAATAATTTTTTATATACATATAGATATAGAAAAATAATATCTTTTAATTTCTGAAAAAAAAAATCGTGAAAGGAAAAATATCGCACATTCTGACATGAAATATTATGTTTCATATGCATTGAATTGAATAAATGCGAATTTATGTTGTTTTCGCACATTCTGAATGCATGTTTAACTTGCATTGGCATTGAATTAATTAAAATGCGAATATTTGTCTTTGCTCATACCCTCGCGCAAAATTTTATTACATGATTAAGGGAACATGTAACTAGTCTTAAGTGGTTAATTGCGTGTTATATGATTGTTACTTGTATTGATTTGCATAATTACACGTTAAATCAATACATGTGAACTATTTGAGGGGGAGCATCTACAATGACTATGTTCTGAGCTCCAAATATTTTTGATGTTCTTCCTTTAAGTGTTGCAGAAATTTTTCATTTTGATTCGCTTTGGACAACGCTTAAATAAGGAGGACTTCACAAATCTTCATGACTATGGACTCAAGACATTGGTAAAACAATTCAGGGGGAGCCTTATTAGAAAAATTACTTCCCTATTAACTCTCATATTCTCGATATTTTGCTCTAAGTATTGCAGATGTTCAAAGATCGATTTTGGAGCCAGATATCAATTCTCCGAGAATACAGGGAGTTAAATTGCATTTTCGTTTACTCATAGGGGGAGTAATTCTGTGGTCTATTCTTAAAATTTTGGATCAATCTGAAATATTAAGGAAAACTTACTATCGAGAAATTCGGGCGAATTTGTAATCTTCAATCGTAGTTTCTCGAGCAAAAATTGACTTGGGACCAAAATGCAATTTTCGCCTTCATATTGATGAGCGAAAATTAAACAGGAACCAAAAAGATTTTTGATCGGAAATGTCGAGCGAAAATTCAACAGTAACCAAATCAAATTTTTCGATCGAAAGTTTCTCGATCGTAAACAGTAATGGGCTTAATCCTCTAAGTGGCGAAAACGTCTAATCAGCCTATATTAAACGAAATCATTAGGTTGCAGTCGAAAATCCCTAAATACACGCAAAACCCTCGATCGCAAAAATCAACAGTCAAATTTCTCGAGCGAAAAACTTCTCCTAAAAGACGAACATCAGAATCTTCAAAAAAATTTCAATTTTTCAACTGATTTTCGTCTTTAGAAGGTAGATTTGACTTCTGTTGGGGTTTATCGTGCATTTAATGTAGACTTGCATCTGTATTTTGAATATTTCGCATGATTCTGTGTAAATTTCTCGACTATTCACACTCTCTGAACTCGAGATCCTCGTTAGCTATTTAATATGTCTGTTTCTAAGTAAAATCTGGGTTATAAACTGCATAATAGGCTAGTTTCGATGTTTCTTTAACATTTTGGGTGAATATATCTTCGATTTTATGCGTTATCAGTGTCCGATTGACGGATAAGACTCAACTGGAGTTTAAAGCTTTAAATGCATCGAAGAACTTTCTCGCTCGCAAACAGTGAAAATTGAATTTTAATTTAATTGAGTCACTGTTTGCATCGTAAAAGATTTTCGATCGCAAATCATTTTGAGTTAGTCACTGATATAAATAACGTTGATCGCAATTTACTTCAAATCGAGAAACTCAATTTGATTTAATGCGAGCGAAATATTACTGAGAGGAATAGATAAAATAGATGCAATATCTTTAAAAACTTTCGAGCGCAAAACTTACAGTCGAAAATTTCGATTTCAATTTGGTTCTTGATCGATAATTTTAAGCATAGAAATTTCTTTTGAAAATAAAATTTCTCGATCGTAAAAACATGCCGTGCAACTTTGATCGATTGAGAATTTTCTCGATGGTTGACTTAGTTTATCGTTGACAATTTTCTCGATCGTAAAATTTCACAACGAAAATCTTTTAGAAATCGAAATACTTTCTCGCTCGTTAATTTTCATAGCGAAAAATTTTATCCACGCGCGATTTCCAATTGTAAATTTACTCGGAAACCTAATTTCTCGATCGTAAATTTACACGAAATATCTGCATGGGCAAGGACGAGTTCAGAATTCTGCTCGACCTCCCTCACAGCCAAAACTACGACCCCCTCCCATCATACGCGGAACTGGTGTATGATTTCCTCCAGATGGGGTACCGTCCACCGCTCACCAAGGTAGCTCAGATGCAGAGCAATAGGATTCCACATCCGTGGAAGACACTATTCGGGATTATAAATAAGTGTCTATCCCCGAAGCACGCAGGCTTCGACAAAGGCAACGGCCACATCCTCCGGATATTTCACGGAGTCGTGTTCTCGCGGAATTACGATTTCGCTCAACTGATCTGGAACGATCTAGCCGAGCAGATCAGACAAAAAGAGAACAAAAGGTCCAAGAACGTGCCGTACGCGAGATGGTTCTCCATCATCATTCGCCAACATATGGAGATGCACGAGCAGAACATTCCTCGCCTGCCTCCGGGAGGAAAATATCAGCTACCAAGGCTCAAGTTCTTCCACAACCCAAGGCTGGTAGACCTCGCTCAGCCTTCAATGCCCATTCCACTCAACCTTCTACGTCTCGCTGACCCCAGAGGAGACGTATACCGCACTTACTGCCGAGAGAATCACCTCATCGAGGAGATGATTCGAGGGCCCCCGACAGATTTTGGAGTTAGCCCTACCCAACCACAACAACACCAAAGCCCTGAGGACACGATGATTGATGACGTCGCTCAGGAGCTTGAATATGAGCCCCCTCTGGTCGAAGTGCAAATGCTCGACGTGGATGATACACTAATAGACGTCGTAGCTACCGAGATGGCGCTCGAGGCTCCTGAACGCGAACTACAAGTGGAAGTGCCCGTACATGTAGGCGTGCTTGAAGAGCCTATCGAGGAGGCCCCTCTACAAGAAGCACAGCCGAGGTTGAAATGGGGCAAAGCTCGCTTCCACGGGTGACGGATCAGGCTCCTGAGGACATAGCTCGTGACCTCACTCATCACACAGCTACCCCATCCGACACAGAGTCAGATAACGAGATTAGCCTGATAAGACGGACTCCCAGACGACTCAGTATACAAATGGAGTCCCTCTTCCCCGCCGTCACCACCGCACCAGATACCATGTTGACCACTTCAACAAGTGTTGTCGGCACTTCTTCGCTCAATCTTGAGCCACAACTACATCTACCGATATCTGGTTCGCAGGCCCAACCCGAGACTGCCATAACACCCTTAGAGGAGAATATTCAAGATTCGACTCGAGGATTGGGTGGAAGTCTCATACAGTCACAACCTCAAGTGACTGTGAGCCAACCTGAGGAGCCGGTGTCTGCTCAAGGGTTGATAACAGGCGACATCAGTCGTCCTGGTACATCCAAGCCGCTCTCTCCGCTGCTGTTCAATCGCTTGAAGACAAAATAATGGAGAGAGTTCTTGCTGCCATAGAGACATCCCACAGAGACACCGGGAAAGCACCTGTCTCCTAAGGCACCTCGTCACAGCCCAACCTCACACCTCCATAACCCACACCCACCGACCCTCTACATAATTCATCCATCCTCATGAACCCATACACCGTACCCATAATCGAGCTCCACGACATCTTACTCGCCCTCCTGATCGGCCTCTCCATTCGGTCGCCTCACGAAGAATCTCTTTGTAGGCGATTGGTGGATCATCCTGAGCCACCGACTGAAACTTGCCGAGGCCAAAGCTCCCGCTCACAGCGCAGACATGACGATCCTGGCGATCAGGACCATCATGAGGTGGAAAAGAGGCCACAAACATCTACAAGTGGTCAAGAACAGGCCAAGGCTCGGGCGCAACGCAAACAAGCGCTGGAGCAGGTGAAACCCAAACCCAAACACAAACACAAACCACCACACCACGCGCCGCAACACCACTCTAACCCATATCGACCCACCAACCTTTCAACTCCGGATGCCTCCGCCCACACCACCGATTCTTACAAGCCCCTTGCTTCCGGAAGAAAAAGCAAGTGCGACCATGCTCGTAGCTCTGGCACAAACCCAAGCTACTCCCTCAACAACTCCAGAACAACCGAGCCCTTCAGGACACGGCGTCAACCCACATGAATATCTCTCCAAATTCATATTTGAAGAAAAGTGGGCGACCCATTACATGCTCGAGGAGCATCAAGTACAACGGCTCAAGGAAGTTCGACAAATTTTGCAACAAGCTTCGGTGGACCTCGTGCTGATAGATGACGACGAACTTCAGGAAGGTGTAGACCACGAACAAGATCCCACAAGGCTTTCAGAGCTGATCACGCGACGAGCAGTTTTCGCCACAAGACAAATGCCAGGGACCGTTCGGATCGACACTCCGTGGGAAAATATCCGAATAGAGATACCCTTCCTCGACGAAGTCCGTGAGAATATTTGAAGGTCACCGGATAGAATCAAAAAGCCGAACGAATTGAGCTGAGAGGGATCTCTTACTGGGATCAGCAGAAGATGATGACATACCTCTGGATGCCGACTCAACTAGGACCTGGCGTAAGGCTGTGGATGACTAAAGGACAAGTCAAGAGTCATTATATGAGTCTCTCCCCAATTTGCCAGCTTCTCAGTAACTGTGCCAAAGGAGGACTTCCAACCCCAAAATAAGCGAGTGGACAAAACACGAGAGGTACTAAGAGAGAGCGACCTTCCGTATCTCCCTACCGACGAGGTATACAACCTCTATGAGCTGTACATGGAGAAGTACAAAGGTCCTCAAGGCTTCGTCAAGAAAGAAGGCCTCGAAGGGCTCTACCGGTTCATCATGCGCCAAGTCAAATACTTTGCAGTGCATGACTTTCAGATGGCTCTGGAGAGAACATGAAGAAGGTCAACGTGGCCGAACCACTCAACAAAGGACCTGAGATCGAAGGGCTTCCAAGCAATCATGTGCACATCAGCTCAGTCCTAGGCATCACCTACCATAATCCAATTGCCAAGAAGACTAGGATGGTGAATAAGACTGAGATTCATAAGTTTTGCGATGGGATGCTCAAGGTCATCAGAAGAATATCGAGCAGAGGTTGGAAGAAATCAATAGAGATACAATACTGAGGATCCACAGGTTCGTGAGAGAACAGCCGCTCCTGATGGAGTTGTTAGACGACATCGAGGAGTGCCTGAAACTGAGGGAAACGCTCAGAAACTTCGAGTATGCGCTGGGCTTGCACAAATCGTATTACGCCCGACGAGGACAAACAGCGCGGAAACGCAATCAAGCACAAAAGGGGATACTGTAGAGTATATATTGTAATTGTGCTTGATTTTATTAGTTGTCTTTGTAATTATGGGCGTTTTGTGTAGTAGTCCTTAGATTAGGACTAGTTTGATATTTATACCAAGTTTGTTTGGTATAAATACATGTAAACAAATTGTGCTGAATAGAGAAAGTTTTGGAAATTGATCCGAAAGGCTTGCAGTTCAATTTCTAGAGAGAGAAACAATAGTAACTTTCTCACTCTACTCGAATTCTCTCTCTTGTTCTTCATTTGAGTTTTTCGATCGAATCTCAATGTCGATCATTATCATCGAATTACTTAGAATTCATGCCTAGGATCATTGAGTTGTTAATCGTAGGACCTAACAATTCTGAGATTCTCGAATTGATTCTGAAGGAGTCAAAGTTTGGTCTCACGCACGCTCGCATCCCCTTCACAGTATCCTTAAAGCAGCTCCCACGCAATGTGAGCCGTCGTGCAGTCCTGTATAATTCTGAACATGAAGATGTCCACAGACTAGAATATGGCATTAAGGGCGTTGTCGCTGAACTTGGCTGCACTCCTCTCGAGATTCGTCCATTTGCCGACTTGTTTGTCCACGACTTCGCCATCAGCGTCTGGTGCAGCTCTTGGTGGCGTATATCCATTGAGCATAGCGTCCCACGCACGTGTATCAATTGACTTGATGCATTGGCGCACGCGGACCTTCCAATAGGCGTAGATGGATACGTCTAAAACAAGAACCTTACCAAAATAATTTGAGCTTGAAACATCCATAGAAAATGATCAGAAAACGCTTAGTTATGTCAAGGGGAGGCTCTGATACCACTTTGAAGTGGTCCCGATATGGATATATACGAAGCTGTAAAACTGATGACCTAAATGTTGGAACTTTGGGGGTAACATTGAACCCAACACTGAGCGCACAGCAGAAATAACTAATACTTAGTGACGAAACACGGTTGACACGAGCTTTAAAATTGTGCAGCAAGTTCTTCAACTTCCTCCCATCCTCATGGTTATAAATGGATTACAAAAAGATCAAGCCTAGAAAAGAAACGGATCTTGAGATCCTACCAAACTACAAAGTCTTACGACTTTTGCAAAGACAAAATACTAGGCTAAAAACAAACTCGTGCTCACTCAAATTCTCTCAACGTATACTCGATAATTTTTGCGTCATCAAAGCTCTCTTTTCTCAAAGCTGTAATTATGTAGCTCGACTTCCTCTTATTTATAGGCCTTGGCTGTGACGACCCTCACTTTCTAATACTAATTAGCGGCGAATTTTCGCAACGTAAGTCGCGGAAGACCCGTCTAACAAAATTTTTTTCCTAAAATATAATGTATTGCGACAAAACATAACCTATATCGTCATAACTTTACAGAGACCGGATCCCCCAAAATATTCATAATAAGAAAACATCCTAACATCGCTCCACAGGTCGTCATCCATGTACAGCCTCGCCCTCAAAAGATAGTGGAGTACCGCCGTCAGCCTGCCTTAATCGTGACGTTTCTCAACGTCCGACTTTATCGTACCTACAACACATAAAAACGTGGAATGAGCTATAAAGCTCAGTAAGTTGGAATGATGCATGCCGTGCACGTGTCATATTTGCAAAGGCATCCGCGCCAATGCATTCAGACCCTCTCAGGATCAACTCAATCTCACATCTCTCTGGGTCCGCGACTAACTTACTATGCACCATTTTCAGAGCTCAAATCCATTAAGGACAAATGGTCCAGCAATCCACAAAGGGTGACGAACCACAAAGTACTAGTCACACATTTCGGCCCAATCAGCACTGGGATGCATGACGGTCCGCCATTCGGCCCAATGGGTACTTGCTGTTCTGCGGACGCTCACGCTGGTAGCCCACTCCGAGGTCGCCAACACCAGAGATACCCTCGGTGTCGCTTCCTCCCTCGGATCGCCTCCTCCAGGTCGCACCTACCGCAATTCAGGGCATATGCCCAAATAATAAATATATATCCGACGACGTACCGGGTCGTCATGGTGTCATAGAAGTAGTCCTGACTCAACTGTGAGTCGACATCAGCTGCCTATATCGGCAAATATCTATCGCTTTCAAGCGATTATACCATGCTCTCTCTCCTCTCATAATGCTCATGCAAGTCGTGTATGCATGTGCTCATGCTCATGTGAATCGTATCGAAATTTATGCCATGTCATCACATATAGCACATAATTCACGCCACATAATAATTCATATAAACAGGTATTCACGTAATTCATGCTCGTACACATAATTTATGTGTTGTAGTTGCAATTCCCACTTACCTGTCGTCCGTAGATTACCCGCTAGTAATCCTGTGAGATTCCTAGTTCTCGACCCTTAAGCCTAAAGAGTTACAATCGTCAGTGTACTATTAAAATTAACTGACTATCTACAATTATCATGCTCGAAACTACATTTGAAAAGTAGTCTTTTGAAAAGAGTTCGCTAAGTCAAGTTAACTCATAAAATACCAAGCTAGGCCGAAGGTTTTAAATCCCAAAATAACCTTTAAACTTTAAAATATAGGTTGACCCGAATATATTAGTCAACAGACGAATATACTTTACCTTAAAACTGATTTGGGCCGAGAAATAATTTTGTTTAAACTATTGGGCCTCAAATAGGGCAAAGGCCCAAAGAATTTAAATCGTCGGTCAAACTCGCACAAATCCGATCAACGCCCAAATCTTAAATCGCTCGACCCCACTTTCAAAAGATGGTCAACCCGAAACACTTGCGGGTCAACGCTCGAATTCACGAGACTTTCGCATAATCGTCTGATTAGACGCGCAAAGCCCGATTTAAGTTCGCGAATCGCCCGATTGGACGCGCGAAGTCCGATTTAAGTCCGTGAATCGACCGATTAGTCTCACAGGAATCACCCCGCAAAAGCCAATCGGCCCGCGAAACCTAGTCGGCCCGCAACGCCCTTCACAGGAATCACCCTGCAAAAGTCAATCGGCCCGCGAAACCTGAAATCGGCCCGCGACGCCTCTCACAGGAATCACCCTTCAAATAGGCCCGCGAAAGACTGTAGCCCGCGAGAATCCGAATTTCGGCCCACGAAACATCTTTTACTCACACCTAAAATCCTTTGGGCCCGCGAAACACTTTCGCGACCCGAAACTCATTCGACCGATTTTCCTGTTAGTTCAAATTCTATTTCACTCATAGCTTAAAATAGAACGGCCCGCGATTTAAAAATCGATCCAAACTTAAAATCGCTCAAAACCTAGGATCGACCGAAACTTTCAAAACTTCATTATTAATCAAAGGATATCCTAAACCCAGAAAATCGTACTCCCAAACATCTATCAGACCTTTACAAACATCATATCCTTTCGGAAATAATAGACTCACATTCTTAACTTGACAACAACTACAGGTAAAGATTTATTATTGAAAAATCCGAGTTTCCTAAATACTAAAACATCCGAAAATAACTTATGTACTAACTCCGTATTGACCCGCGAAATAACAATTCTATCTCATAACACGGGAACCCCTAGCCCGCGAACTACCTTGCGATCCGAGCACGCCTCTCATTTCACGAAGCCCTCGTGAACTAATTTCAGCCCGCCCTATCTCAAGATTCGTGAACGTCCCTAGCCCGCAAAAATCTAATTCCCTCTCAAATCTAATCCACAAATAAATTCTATTAGCCCGATGAGTCGCCCATGTTGCGAAAGTCTCTAACCCGCCTAACTACTTTACAACCCAAGAATCATCCCCGACTAGTGAACTAACCCCAACTCGGGAACTAATTTCTATTGGCCCGATAAATCCCCCAATTCAAGAAACTCCCAAGCCCGTGAACTAATTATACTGACCTAATAAGTCCCGTGATTCGCGAGAACACCTCAGCCCGCAAACCCGAGGTCTACACGTCACCTAAAATTCGTTATCTCCACTCTAAACCCCTAAAACTCACACCTTAAATTCTTCGAGCCCCCAAACAGTTTCAGACCCTCATATCATCAAAAACAACTCGAAAATACAGATTTTAAACCCATATTTTGGGTTTTATTCAAAGCATCTAAACACCTAAAACCCCAACATCGAACATAGAGTACAAATCTGAACTAAAGTATTTTAAGAGGTCTGAAACGAGTTGTAGGTGAAAACAAATCATCTACCTTACTTATAATTATCTAATTCTAGTCCTAAGCTACCAAGTCGAAGAACCAAAACCTCCTAGCTTAAATTTTCGAACTTACAGTGGATTCTCTAGCATATAAACGTACACATCCCACAAAACCCATATTTTATTTTAGACCACAAGGAAACAAAACATCAAACAATAATTATCAAAGTCATATATTTCCAAGAAATCCCTCAATTTTCGAGCTTGGAGTGTTAGCACCCAAATTTCGAACATATTCAAGAAATATTTAAATGTTGTAGGTGTGAATCAACCTACCTCACTCCCTCAATTTCGTTTTGATGGTGGTGAGCTTGCCCAAATTTCCTTTAGCTCGACTTCGTCTTCTTCGTTTGTTCTTTCTTCGGTCTTCTCTCCTCTCTCTCTCTCTCTCTCTCTCTCTCTCGCTCGTTTTCTATCTTGACCAACAATGATGGTCTTTTTACTAAGGGCTCGTTTGATATTCATGTTTATGGATTACATGGGTATAAATTATTTGTGTATGGCTATACAAGGATTTTGTTGATATTGTATTTTAATATGTTTGATATGTGTGTATTGATTATTTGTGTAATAATATAAATTCTGTTTGATATATGTGTTTGAGATGTGTATAGGAAAGTTAAATATAAGTAAATGACAATTTGCCCTTATATATATAAAAAAAAATATTCGTCCTAAAAAAAAGAAAAATAAAAGAAAAAGTTCATCTTCTTCGCATGAGTTTCTTGCTGTAAAAGCAGAACAGCTCCATCTTTTGTAAGAAGAGTTCAATCGTAATGACTTTTTTGCTCCTCCTCTACTTCGTCGTCGTCCTCAGCATCTCAGATAAATTTTGCGTAAGAAGCCAACCCATAACTGCAATTCAAGATAATTGGATGAAATTCACCCACTCCCAAATCGTAGTTGAGCTAAATATACAATCTTGAGAAATTGATTCTTCTCATTTCTAAAGAATCGATGTGTGTTCTTCTTACCAGTAATTGGGGTCAGAACGGCTTGATTAACCTTTGGCTCCGGGAGATGGTGGAAATTGACGAAATGGCACAACAAATTAGGGCACGAGAGTTCGATCTCTCCGAAGCTCACCATGGCCGGCCCTCAAAGCGTGCGGCGCCCCTCAGTTCGATATGTGCGTGAGTCGCTGACGAAATTGCAGAGAAATTCGATTTTGTCTGTTGGAAATTATTGGAGAAAGGATGAGGGCAAAATTGAAATCACGAAACCGTGTATCGCTATAACCATCTATGAGATGGGTATGTTTAAGCAAGGGTTATCAATGATTTACGTGTAATAGGTGTGTGTTGATATACCCGGCTTGTATATGGTTACAATGATAACAAACAAGTTCAAATTTAATTATACCCATGTGATACCCATGTATACCCATGTATACACGGGTATCAAACGAGCCGTAAGTGGCATGGGTCGTCATGTTTCTAACGTGGGTTTCCCCTTAATTTAAGTAACATTGTCTCATCCTTATCCTTACTCATTTGGGCCAATATAAATATCTCTTTGGGCCTTATTATTTTTAATACCTATTGCTTATGTATTTCTATTTAGTTGGGCCAATTTATTATTTAATTCCTTTATAAAATCTCTTTTATTGGGCCGAATATCTTGCTACTATTAGACCAGTTCGGATATAATTTCGTTAATTCAAACATTTACCACACACTAATTCATTCGAAATCCCGTATTTGAAATTTACGGGTATTACACCTTGGCTCCCTCTTGAATTGGTAAAAGATCTCTTGATAATCTCCTAAGATATCTCCTTGAAGATCTCCCTAAATATCGTAAATATTTATTTCAATCTCTCTCCTTATTTACCCTTGATCTTCATATCTTCCATCTTTGGTAAATACAATCTCCTATTTTGGGCATGTAAGACAATCTCCGATATGATCTTCATATCTTCTATTGTTGGTAAGTGCACCACTTATTTTGGGCATGAAGACAAAATCTTTTTGGTATCTTCGACATTAACACGTTCCATTTGTTTGATTATTTTTCTACAAAAAACGTATGTTTCAACTCATCAACTATTCTTGTCCGTAAGTTTGTGTTAAATTCGAAGTCTTGACTTTTATAATTAATGTGGACTTGGGACTATACACATACACAACCTAGATTAGTTCAGCCTAAGCTAGAAACATAGGCGAAAACGAGTTTAAATTCGACTCAAACTTAGTACCTTTTTACTCCAGTGTGACTCTATTTGAAGTTTAATAACTCAATTATGATAGTAATAAATAGGAATTTTGGTTTTTAGAGTACAAAATAAAGTTAACGGGTTGGAGTAAAAACTAGTGTAGATAATATAGTTTATGAGTTGGAGTAAAAACATTGTACCAACTGTAGTATCGTGTAAAATTAGCTATATTTTTATGCCGTGAGTTGGAGATCCTCTTATGAATCTGATTCACCTTGAGATTAGGCTTGTAATGGGGTTACTAATTTTTTCCCGTACTGCAATATTAATAATATTCAAATAAATTTTTATAGGTAGAAAAATATTTAAATGATATTTTTTGAAATTTATACTATTATATATAAATGTTACTGGATATACCGAGTCCGGCAAAATGCTCAGAAGCTTTTAAACAAGATAAACAGAATAAGGCGAGAATGTTTTGCGAGGGAAGGAGACTCTCTGGAAGAAACGCACCCCTCGGGCTGGGGTAGGATAAATATACCGCTCGGAGGGTGACAAAAGGACCCTTCGAGAAATATCCTATCTCCTCATGATTAGACGTGTTCAAACGGTTACGGATCACGTTTATGAACCGTCAATTCGCGATTTGTAAAAATCTCTAACCGTATCCGAACAGCGGTAACCACATTTTCTGTTATGATTTGTAAGCGGAGGAGACAGTTACGGTTATGGTTTGGACCTCCGGTTTATGGTTTCAAATATTTTTTGAATTGTTTCAAGAAAATTATATTTATAGTAATGTTAAAAATTTTCAGTACAACTTAGAAATTTATTTTAAAAAAATGCGTTAAACATTAAAAAAACAATTCAAATTTACTATCCGAAGTGCTATAAAATAATTCAACTTCTTTTTATAATACATTCACCAAATTATAGATGAAGAATACTTTTAAAAAGGCGCAATTTTAACACAATGATCTTAGACTAAAACCTATCAAGGATTATGAACACCAAATATAACTATTCGATAGCTTCTTTAAAATTATGCAAAATTTATAACAAGTAGTAACATGAATACCAAGATGTCGTAAATAAGGTTATTCTGCTCGAGAAATACTAAAATGCTCATAATGCTTCTTTTTATTCGTATGAATCATTCAACAACTTTTGTAAGTAGAATTCCAACTCTTTTTAATTTAATAAACAATTAAAATTAAATCATAAACTCAAACCCAAGGATTAACTATTGTGAACTGTCACTTCTAACAGTCGGTTCTCTATCTAGTTGGGATGTTCTCTCCGGCCGAGCGAGTAAATAATTATTATTATATAATAATAATTATAACAACGAAAATCACAGAAAAATACCGATTTATATAAAAAATTCGCAAGTCAGTATCCTATCAGATTTTTTTATATGTACGTACCTATTAGAATAAATTTTTTTTGCACATTTATACCATAGAGAAACATATTGTGGTAAATAATACAGTGAGAATATGGTAAATCATATAACACATTTAAGGTACCATATAGAACGTGTATATGTATCATATAAATGCGTGACGTGGTACGTAATACACATATAAGAAGATACGCAAGACTGGGAAAATTGTACGCACAACAGAACGAGTACTTATATAAAAAATTTTCAGGTGGGGTACTGACTTGCAAATTTTTTTTTGTATAAATTCGTATTTCCTAATAATAATAATTTATTAAAAGGATAAAGACATTGTGGTCCATGATAACGATTAACGAATCCTTTTACTTTTTTTTTTTCTTTATTTCAAAATTTAAGCAGCAGCCTCGCGTTTTCACCGCCATAAATTGCGATCTTTAACTTAAATATCACCCATAATTGTACCTTCTTTCTCCTCTGCTTTTGAGCACAAAAGCTAGGGCTCACCTCACATTTTAGGCCTAAAGATTCTCCCTTCATCCCGCCCCCCCCCCCCCCCCCCACTCCTGTTAAGCTTGCCCTTTTCAACCGTGATTTAATCGCATCCCACTAATTTACGTCATCAGTGTTATTTAGCTCTACTACCCTTCTCGGAGTAACCATCGTCGTTCCATTTGCGGAAGACTGTGATATGAACAATTAACAGCGGTGGCGCCGTTCACCGTCTGAAATGGGTTGCGTTTTTGGCAAAGAAGTCGCGTCACTCTCCGAAGCTTCTAGCAACAACACCGTAGGGGAAAGAGAGAGACATCTTCACTTGGGATCGATCTCACTCATTTACTTTGAAAGAGGAGAGAGAGGGTAGTAGTCGTTCATTCAGTGGCCCAAGAAGAAGTAGCCGAAGCCCATGGAACAATCCAAGTATCTGCCCAGCAAAAATTCCCCCAAAAGCGAAGGTTTAAGCTAAATCCCAGGTCAGGCAATCCACGTAATAGCATCCACGGCGAGCAAGTAGCCGCCGGTTGGCCTTATTGGCTCGTGGAAGTCGCCGGAGAAGCCATCCATGGGCTGACGCCTCGCCGTGCTGATGCCTTTGAGAAGCTCGACAAGGTGCGCCCTGCCCTTTTTTTTTCTTCCTTAAAACAACTTCAGTTTCGTCGACCAAAATTGTCGATTGAATGTGGTTGTCTTTTCCTTGTAATAGATAGGACAGGGGACTTACAGCAACGTGTACAAAACAAGGGATACGCTGACGGGGGAAATCGTGGCTTTGAAGAAGGTTAGATTCGACAACATGGAGGCCGAGAGCGTGAAGTTCATGGCCCGAGAGATTCTCATCCTGAGGCACTTGGACCATCCCAACGTAGTCAAATTGCAAGGGATTGCAATGTCTAGGATGACATGTAGCTTATACCTAGTGTTCGACTACATGGATCATGACTTGGCCGGCCTAGTTTCAAGGCCGGAAATCGAATTCACAGAATCACAGGTCGTGAATCGTTGAGTTGGTGCACTTACATATCTTACGTGTATCGTGACCTATTCGATGCCATGCCCTTCTCTTATCGTATCCATACTGTAATTTAGGGGGTGACGTTATAAGGACATCATATTTTTGATGTGGCACTAACAAATACAATAACTTAAAAAATCAAGCAATTTAGGAACATTACACGCCGGAACCCTGAATTTTTGCTTAAACTTTTAGGGTTCCCGCGTATAATCTCGGGTTCTAGCGAATTCAGTGGACGACATTATATTTCAAGGGTAAACATATTCGAGACAAAATTTGGGGTTCCGACGTATAATGTCATGAATTTGGTAATTTTGAAAGTTGTTATCCATATAGTACCTTTCCGTATAGTGCCACCCTCCCTAAGTTACAACACAAAAAAAAAATTAACTCGTATAAATAAATGCAGGTAAAGTGCTACGTCCATCAGCTCTTGTCGGGGCTCGAACACTGCCACGAGAGGCGCGTGCTCCACCGCGACATCAAGGGATCGAACCTCCTAATCAACGACGAAGGGGTACTAAAGATAGCGGACTTTGGCCTCGCCTCCTTCTTCGACCCGAACCGACCCATGACTAGTCGGGTCGTCACCCTATGGTACAGAGCCCCCGAGCTTCTCCTCGGGTCCACGGATTACGGCATTGGCATAGACCTTTGGAGCGTTGGCTGCATATTGGCCGAGCTGTTCGAGCGAAGGCCAATCATGACGGGTCGAACCGAGGTCGAGCAGCTCCACAAGATCTTCAAGCTCTGCGGTTCGCCCGACGACGTGTATTGGAACAAGTCGAACCTTCCCCACGCCACCCTTTTCCGGCCCCAGCAAACTTACAAGCGATGCGTATCGGAGAGGTTCAAGAACCTTCCTGAATCTTCTCTGTCTCTGATCGAAACCCTTCTCGCCATCAACCCGAGGGAGCGGCTGAGCGCTTCGGATGCATTGGCTAGTCGAGTAAAAACAAAATTCAAAATCACATGTTTTTATCGTAGTGGTTCGCTCTTGTTTTTTCCAGTGAATCGATTTGTTTTGTTTGTTGTTTGTCAGTTCTTTAGGACGAAGCCCTATGCGTGCGACCCTTCGAGTCTGCCGTCGTATCCGCCCTGTAAGGAAATGGACACCCTTCGTCAGGACGAAGATTCTTCTAGAAGGTAGCGGGAAATTTGTGATTTTTTTTCCTTGTTGCCCGATTGTAATTCGTACTCCACAATTTTCCTTTAGGGTGATGATAGATAACAAAGCCCGAGCTGTACAAAGAGCAAGGCCACGGGGGGATCGTAGGGTTCGAAGAATCCATGATCCGTTCAAACAAGCCGATATTAATGTATTTTTTTTTTAAAAATCATATCTGTTCCTATTTTTCGTTGTTTTTAGGATGTAAATAAAAAAATATTTGTTTGGTATACGTACGTATGCAGAACCTGAGAAGGATCACTCGTGCGAACGCAAAGTGCAAAAGTGAAAAGTTTCCTCCGCCCCACGAAGACGGCGGACAGATTGGTTACCCATTGGGATCTTCGAATCACTTCAATCCAGTGTTCCAGCCGCTAGACGACGACGAATCGTTTAGCCGCTCCATGGTTTTTGGCCGTTCGAAAGAACCTGCAGGTCAAATGTGGTCCGGCCCATTACCCAAGTGCTGAAAACTAAATGTTTGTGTGATTTTGGCAATGGAGATTGAGATCGAAACATTACTTTAGGGATTTTTAACTATAAATGTTAGTGAAAATCCCCAAATCAAATAGTCATTTTCCTCCGTGTTCCTAGGAGGAAAGAATACAGAGTGATTTTTTTATCATCGCAATGAAATGTCGTAGCATCAAACTTAGAAATAAAAATGCAGTCATATTTCGACCTGCGCGTGAAATAATCGGGAAATAACGACGTCTGTCTATTGAGGAAGGACGGGCGGTGCGATGGTTCGAGTATTGTACGAATTGCAATGTCTGCATTTCTGGCCTATGACGTGGAAATAAACCTCGGTCGTATCGTTGCAGTCGTTGCACAATATCCACACCTAAATCCATCCAACTGATGATTGTAAGGTGGAAATTTTCGATTTAATATGAACGTGCAAAATTAACAAATTCAACGCACCTTCTTACACCTGTACTCGGCGGGCATTGCAGTAGCCTCAATCTGTACCGCACATTTTTCCTATTAAGTTCGTTTTTTTTTTTTTTTTCCGTCTTCTAACACTTATTTATTATTACAATGATAAGCATATACTTACGTACCTCTTCGTCGATCTGCTTCCAAGTTTGAGACATGTCCATGATAGACTTGGAACAGATTGGGCAGCAGTACCTTAAGCCCCAAACAAAAAGACGGCAAAAAAAAGAAACATGTAAGCCTGAAATTTTGATATTATAGGCATAGCGATTATAGTTCATATTACTTCTCGCGCTTGATCATCTCCCGGTAACACTCTGTGTGCATGGTGTGCCCACACTTCATGACCGCCGTGTCTTTCATGGAATCAAACATATACTGCAAAAATATAAATTTCATTTTATCGAGACATGTTAAACATGAATGTAATAAGGGATACCTCGTAGCATATAGGGCAGTGATGCCTCATCGAGTTTTCGATGCACAAATGGTTGTTGAGCAGATTAATCGAATAACAAGTTCCTGAGCGAGCAACGAGTAAAGTCGATGAAGAAAACGCTCGAAAAAAATTTAGACAGAAAAAAAAAATGGGAACACTTGGGAAATTGCATTGGATTCATACCACACATTTTGCAGTGAAAGAAGTTCTCACGACCTCCAGTTCTGTTAATAACATTTATAATCTGTAATTAGAGACTTGGCATACCATTTTATTTTAAAATTTGTGTTGCCAATTTTCTATGTATTGTATATATATATATATATCTATATATATTTATATATATAGGAAGATAAGTCAAGAAACATTATGATTCATTTCGTCCGACTGAATTTGTTAAAAAAAAGAAAAAGAAAATGATCGGAAACCCATTTTTGGTCTGAAATATGAAGTTTACAATGACCAAATCCGCCATCAGTATATTCTGGGATGGATTCAAATTTATAGTTTTGGTTTTTTGCTTATTTATCAAAGCATATTAGCAACTAACCTGCATAGACCACATTTGTCGCAATGAAACAAACCCTTTTCCACCTGCGTTGAACACGAATAGAACTCACAAATGAGGAAATCTAATAAATGAAAGCTTGTGTTACGCTGTAATAATTCGAATCATGCTGACTAACATCGTCATCATAAAATTTGCATATGCCGCAGAAATATTCACCCATGTTAACGCCGCAGTTAGTACAAACACGCCACGCCTGCAATAATAAATATATGTGTGTGTGTATATATAGCGGAAGAAGATGATGAAAATTGAATAATATTCAAAGTAAGTTTACTACATACAGGCTGCTCCGTGTCGCATACAGAACATATTACATGCTTCACTTGATACCGATCTATTTCGTGGCGATCGTAAATGTTACGAAGAGTGCTCTGGATAAATATATATTATAATATGTGTGTGTATAAGCAAGACTGCAGTTTTTACAGTTACAGAAAACGTTGATTAATGTACCGCGGTTTCGTTGTGACAATGGCGGCAGTCGAAGACTTCGTTACAGCAAGGAGCTCGAATCTTGCATCTTCTTCTGTAATGCTTGCACCTATTTACAGTTATATAATTGAATAAAAATCAAAGACCAAAATCAGATCAGATCTATTTTCATTCATCTTACTAACTTTGTATATCGAAATAAATTTGGATTTTGAGTTCCTCATTCTATAAAATCTTTCCACGCCAGAAAACCATCCTCCAGCTCATCTCTTTTTCATTGGTTTTTTCTCGGAAAAAAAAAAATTCATCAAAAATATGTTAATTTTAACCGTTGGCTATCAAGTGAACCAAAGTGAAAAGCAATATTAGTAAGTAGAATTTGTAATTTTACTCGTAAATCGTTGTCTCGATGCTTAAAACATCTCACGACAACGAACAACTACTGGCACATTCACAATGAAGCTACAAAACGCAGAAAAAAAAAGAACCCAGAAATTTATGCATATTAATATTGATATAGACAACTTACCCATATCCCATCTTCCCGAAAGTGAGACGATCATTGGAGAGGTCATCCATGAGCATTTTCAGGCACCTCAAAATCGTGTAGGAGAATAAATAAATAATAGATGGGCACTTATTCAATATGGTTGAAAGAGGAAGATGGCTCAGTGCCCAAAGAAAAGAGCCAAACCAGAAGAAAAAAATGAGATTTATGACAAAATGAAGTATATCATCCAAGTTATAAGAGCTATGGTCCAATAATGTCAAGTGGGCGCTGACACACATATAATCGTGGACTTCAGTGAATCCAACGGCCCCGTAATACTTTTGTCATATTTTATTGTAAGTAGTTTGCTTTGTAGACAATCAACATCATGTTAGAAAATCTATATATGGTAAGATTATGGGGATGGTGCTCCGATTATTATATTATTTTATCTGAATTATTATTATAAGAAGATAAGATTGGGACATGCATGGCGTGATAGTGAACTATGATATGGGGAGACAAGGAGACAGGTAACCGTTATATTGGACCAATGAGGACGAAGATAGCGGATGGGTAACTTAAAAAGAGTAAAAGGAAATAAAACAAGGGAAATAAAAGTAAAGGGTAGTTCCTCTTTTAATTTGAAGTTATTAAAAGATTTCTTGAGATCTTGAACCTCTGTGCTATCAATTCTTCAACTACAATACAATACAATACAATACAATACAATACAATACAATACAAGCAAGCTTGACAGCCATGAGGCATCCATCATGGACCATATTGATTTTATTTATTTAATATATATTAACTAAGACAAGAATATATAATCATTCACGTCCTTTGGACCATTTGGCCTAAAATCATAATAAAAGTCTATATAGGGTGATGTAACACAACGGACTCAATCTTAGGTGTTCTTATTTCCAAATTTATATGAGACAAAGTTGCACTAGTTATTCGAAGTTGTGGGCCTGCAGTTGCACATGATAGTGACTATGCTACTTTAATTTAATCTGTTGGTGAACGAAAGATGTGGAAATTTCATGGAATGCATTTCCAATTGGAAAATGAAAAAAAAAACTCAATGTTCATGAATTGTTGAAATTTAATAAACAATTAGTTGTTTGTAATTTTAAGGAAAGTGTAAATAACAGAGATTACGATGACTAGATTAAAACCAATGATTAAAGAGCAAATTACGAGTCAGACCCCAATTCATATTTTCAATTAGAAATAAGAACACATGTAAGTTTCATTTATAGATAAGCCCAATTTAAGTTTCATTTAGAGAAAAGGACCCATGAAGTATTACCATATACCCATAAAGTGTTACCACAAACCCGTGAAGTGTTACCACATGCTCATGAAGTGCTACCACAGACCCATGAAGTGTTACCACAGACCCATGAAGTGGTATTGGGGAACCTTGAAGTGTTTCTGAAAAAATTGGATCCTTAAAACTATGATCTGACAGGGGTCTGAACTCTAATCGAAACTTAAATGGGGGCCTGAAACGTAAATGCCCTAGATTAAATGAAAAAGGGGTATATGTCCATTTATTTGGCTTTGTATGTTGTTGCATTTTGATATTATGGGTTTATGTTCGAACAGGTGGTAATACTGTAGACCTTTTTGGTCCAATTCTTATGAAAGTTTTGATTATTCCAAGCAATTATGTAAATTGGAGGGTACAACTTAGAAAATTTGATATGTATGACTCATGATGTTTAAGTATGTCCAAATATTCGTTTAAGTACCTAAGTATGATTAAATTGTTGCAATAATCAAATATATGTGATCTTGTGCTCAATTGGAATATTGTTATGATCACCTGGACATGAAAGTTTTCGGTTGAATGGAATCTCACTGTGTGCGATATATGGAAAATATATTCTGTTGAGTGATATGTGAACTGTCTGCGAGAATCAATATATTTTAGGAGTGATCACCTGGATATGAACGACTGTATGCTATATTTGGAAAAGATATTCTGAGTGAGCTGTACACGTGATTGAGTTATTTTAGGAAAGAATATCATGATATATCCGTAAAGTGCAATCTTAGTTGACTTTTAAAATCAGTGAATCGAATGAGATCAGCATAAATAGAAAGTATGCATCAACTATTTCCTTGTGCGAATTGACTATTATATTTTGGAAAGAAAATCAGTTGATTGTGCTTATAATTAGTAATATACTAAGTGGACTATATATGGAATATGCTGACAACGGATGAGATTAGCACGTAAGGAAAGTAAGTCTGTGGTATTTATGGTAAGTGATCATGCACGACTATTGTATTGATATGGCTTATTCTTGGCATGATTACATGAAGTTAATGCACGTGATTCATGAACTTCTCTTGCATATTCTGTGCTTAACTTTCCTTGTGAGGTGTAGATGCTATTCTTGGGTCTATATAGAAGATATACACTTCACGTTGAAGGGTACGAACAACCTACAAACAAGCAAACGAATTCCTTTGGTATTTGAGCCTTAATTTGCGATTCATTCATAGTTTGTGTTGAGCTTACATTTGCGAAATATGTACCCTCTTAACCGAGCGATTGTAATACCCTACCCAAAACCTTGTCTTCGGACGTGTTAAGCGACAAAGGAGCACGAGTGGAGTCTTCTACGCGTGGAGGGACTGGGTTTCCTGGGTAAACGACGTGGAATAAACTCGGCGTGTGGCAGCCTAGAAGGAAGTCTAGTTTTTGTAAGTGCTTCGGTTGTGTACGGGTCAATCATTTTGTAACCATAACCGGTATACTTAGTGATTGATTGGAACTCTTGGGAAAGAACGAACCCCAAGAACAGGATTAAACCCCAGTTGGGGATATAACTTGTATAAAAATTCCGTCTCACTTTACTTTCAGTCATTTACCTTTCTGTTAGATAAACTCGGAACGCTTTCAAATAACCAGGTAATATCTTTGAAACGTTTTCAGAAAACTATCGGTTGAAACAGTTTTTGAAAAAGGTTTAGGGATGTAATATTATACTCGTACTGCTTTCTAGGGAATCACGTACTCTACAATATCTTCTTAAAGAAAAGTATTTTTCGAAGAAGAACAAGCCAATTTTTCGTAAGCCTAATTCACCCCCCTCTTAGGCATATTTTACACTTCAATTGGTATCAGAGCGGGTTACTCAACGGAACACCTAATATGCTGAGTTAAGATCTAATGGCTTTTTTGAGTGTTGATGATTTGTAGAGGGTCAATCCCACTCTAGGCCGCCTCTCTTCGATGGAACGAACTACGGAGAGTGAGAAGAATCGTATGATCGAATTTCTCATCGCTGTCGACTACGATCTTTTGGAGACGATCACCAATGGACCATATATGGCTACGAAAAATGATGGAACCCCAAAGGCTGCTAAAGAATACACTGCTGATGACAGAAAGGGAATCATGCGAAATGCAAAGGCAAAAAACATGCTCGCATGCGCACTCACACGAGAAGTATACATTCGGGTCAGTTCCTGCTCATCGACAAAGGCTATGTGGGATATGCTCCAAGTTACTCATGAAGGAACCCAACGAGTTGTGCAAGAAAGATTGGCTCTGCTCACTCATCAGTACGAAGTGGTCTCAATGGAATCTATCGAGAATAAAATCCAGATGTGTGCGAGATTCATGGGAATCATCAACCACATGTTCTCTCTCGGAAAGAAGGTTTCCGACATTGAACAAGTCAGAAAGATACTAAGATCACTGCCATGAGAATGGGATGCCACGGTTACTGCTATCTACGAAGCAAAGGATCTGGAAGCACTGAACATCTCCGAACTGATTCGATCTCGTATCTCTTACAAGATGATTCAAACGTCAATGAATGAGAAGTCGCAGAACAAAAATCAGAAGTCTATTGTATTCAAAACCAACCAAGAAGAATCTGCTTCTGACGATGAAGAAGAAGGCTTGATGAACGACTTAGCCATGCTTACAAAGAGATTCGAAAGACAGAAAAAGAAATCCACGGGAAACTTCAACAAATTCCAGAACAAAAATAAGGGAATATCTACATCTGAGAAGAAAGGTCAAAAGTGTTTTCGACAACAAACCAGGCCACTTTGCACACGAATGTCCAACAACCAACAATGAGAAACCAAGAAAGCGAAGGCCGTGGTGACAGAATCTAAAGACTCTGAAATGGAACAAAGCGATGATGAGGATCACGATTATATGGCGGACGATGATCAGGTATCTTGTTCTTCCTTCATTGAGAAAATTCATATCCTAAACAGTTTATATAACAATGATTGTGAAAGTGACTCACCTATTGTTGATATTTAAGAAAGTAAGGAAGAATAGCGTGAATTACTTCAAAATGCAGAGAGAGATTAAGTCACTAAAATCCTTGAATAAGGAACTGATAAAGTAGTGAGATAATTTAGCTAAGGAAAAACGTGAGGCTGGCCTAGAGATTTCACATTTGAAAGAAGAGTTAGTTACTGCTGAGAAAGAGGGAATTCCATGTGACTGTGAGAAAATTAGAAAAGACAAACAGTGACTTAGCTAGAGATATCGTGGAACTCAGGAATTCCTTACACGTAGAAAAGCAGGAGGTTGATAGACTCCTTGAGGGTGAGCATAACCTAGATATGCTGTTAAGTTCTCCAGGGGACATTGGTAGGTCGGGAATAGGTTATTCCACTGAAGAAAAGCGTGCTACACATTCTGTGGCTACGTTTAAGTGTTTCGTTATGGTAGAAATGGCCATTATACATATAATTGTACTTTAAAGAAAGCAGACGAATGTATGTATGTTTGGAGACCTAAGAAATCATCTGAGAATACCACTGTTATATCTGATCGTCATAGGAGATCACCACCCATGCAAAATGAAGGAGGAATTGGGTACCTCAGAAAAGTACTTCTATCTACAGGTACGAAGGAGGAATTCCAATTAGAAAAACAGGTGGTATCTTGACAGCGGGTGGTCCCGCCACGTGACAGGTGATATCGGCAATTTGTGTCGTTAAAGGCGTGTGATGAAGGATACGTTTCGTACGCTAACGACGCAAAAGCCAAAATCATTGGAGTTGGTACTGTCGGTGACTATTTAAATATCACTATAGATAACGTATGAATTGTTAAGAACTTAAAAATAAATAAATTAGCATTAGCCAACTATGTGAAGATGGACATACGGTAGCCTTTGCTAAAGATAAATGCTTCAAAAAGGATGATAAAGTTGTGTCCAGTAGACATGGTAACATCTATTTCATTACTCTTGATGGTATTGCTAACCAAAATGTCAAGTGCTAGTAGTTATGCAGGATATCACATGGTTATGGCACAGATGTTTGGGACATGCTAATATGGAACTGATGCCCTACATCTCATGCAATGAATTGGTGAGAGATATCCCTGATATGAAAGCCACCAAGGATAGAATTTGCAAAGCGTGTCAAATGGGGAAACAAACCAAGACGTCCTTAAAACCTAAGAATGTGATAGCCACTTCCAAACCACTGGAACTGCTGCATCTTGACCTTTTTGGGCCGATACATGTTATGTCATTAAGCGGTAAACAATATTCCTTTGTTGTCGTAGACGACTAAACTAGTGTGACGCCCGGGGCCGACGAGGGCGGGGAGTTATCGCCGGTGCCAGAGAGGTGCACGGACAAGAAGCGGCTCGTAGCAGGCTTCTAGGTGAAGGGTACATGAACGAACTGACCCGACACCCGAATGAGAGGGGATCCTGAGACTGACAATGTATGGGCGTGTCAGGCTAAGCAATAAATAAGTACAGAATTTTTGTCTTACCTTTAGAAGTTCTCAAGTTATGACCAGTTTGGCCACATTTGCTGCATTTCACAGTCACCTGCATCCTCTTGGATCTCAGTGCCATTGCAGTTTTGCCTTTGTTGCTTTTCATCACAGCCTCATCACTTTCCCTTCTTCTAGCCTTAGTTGGTCTACCTGGTCTTCTTCCAAAGTTAGGAGGCAGTGGAGGTAGGAAAGGAGTTTCTTCCCATAACAGAGTTCCACTGATCCCCAAAATTGCAGGCCCATAAACCATCTTGTAAGTTCGTACAGAATAGCACTCATCAACATACAGCTCGGGATCTTGACGTTGATCATAAATTGCACACAATGCATGCTTGCAAGGTATCCCAGTCAAATCCCACTTCCTACAAGTACATACATGTCTTGACAAATCAACCACATATTTTGTCCCTTCAAATGACATCCATCTAACCCAATACACTTCCTACATCCAGCTAGAAAGCCATCTTTAAATGCCTTAAAGCAGACATAAAACCTATTAAACCTGTTTTCCCCTCCAATCTCCTTGGTCCCCAATACAACTGTAGATCCAACATTAGTGCGTCTTAATTCCTCCGCATAATCCCATAATTTGGCATATTGATCTACAGGTTCTCCTTCTAGGATTTTCAGCGCCCTTCTCTTAGCCCTAACAGCTTGTTGTTTAGAAATCTTCACTCTCAAAGTAGTACTAACATCTGTTCTAAACCCTTTGGCACTCCTTTTAGGATCTGATCTAAAGGCAGCAAGGTATCTCTCAGCAAGCCAAGTAGATTTCAAATTCTTGACTTCGTATGAAGTTGGACAATCATGCACAGGATTGTAACTCACAATCTGCCATGTACACTCTTGACCCTTCTTATGTGCATGCACTCTCCATTTACATCCTTCGAACTTGCACTTGCCATAAATTCTCATTGTGTCATTCTTTGGGATCCAAATATTCCTCTTATTTTTTATTGCATGAGAATAAATGGACTTTCTGAACTCAGCCTTGTTGCTGAATATCATCCCCAACTCGAATTGCGGATCATAGATGGTACATGGATTGAACACTGGAAAATTTGCCTCTTCCTCACCTTCATAAGACACCTTGTGATCACGTAATTCACAATCACTTCCCACCATATCATCCTCAGATTCATCTGAATTTTCTTCGTCATTCATCTCGTTCCCAGCCATCTCATCAACCCTTTCCTCACCATCTTCAGCAGCCATCCCATCACTATCTGTTTCATCTTCTTCTACAGCAATCTCATCACTGAATATTTCATCATCTTCATCCCCAGAATTATCATCATTAACCATTTCATCATCTTCTTCCACAGCGACACCATCAACACCATTCTGCCCCACTAATTCATCAACTGATTGTTCTTCCCCAACCATTCCAGCAACGCTAGTACTGTCATTATCCCCTACGACATCAACATACAAGTGAAATTCTCTCAAAGGTAATGCCTTTTTAACCAATTCCTTCAATTGACTGTCTTCTACAACTAACTGAAATCCCATCCCTTTGTTGTAGTACCTTTTCTGCCCCGGGATTCCATCAAATTTGGCCAACTTTTCCACATTTTTAAGATTTAACAAACGCATATTCACATAATCCCATTTGCTCACCTTCCCACCCAAGTAATCAGTCTCAAGAACATGCTGGAATTTTCCACCATAGTACAAAGCTAATGTCATGCTAAAGGTCTCAGGATCTGTCAATAAGATCGTTGAGAAACAACAAAAATTAGCCTATAAACCATCCACCCGACAACCGTTGCTTCAGAATGAAAAACAAAATGCCAAAAAACACTTACGGTACATGGGTGGAGGCATGTTGAGGTATTTTTCAGGTCGTTTTATGCAGAGCGAGGATTGTTTCGCCATTTCACCAAACGCAGACGTCCCTATAAACTAGGGTTTCGGCCGCTCAAGCACCGCAGTTAAAAATCTGGGATTTTAGGAGCACTAGAAAATGGAGTGTAGCTAAGGGTTAAGGATGCGATGCGATTGTAAAGATAAAGGGATGAGCTGTAGGGGTTTTCTTTTCCAATTGCAATAGATTGTCTATTGTGAAATCGATTTGAGGTGGGAGGGAAAAGAGATTTTTTTGTTTCTTTGAATTAGTTTCTAATTTCTGACATGGGAACAGGTGGATTATTTAATGATGTTTTATTTCTGACATTGCTCCACGTAATTTTTTCAGTATAAAAATCGGTATTTTGGGGGAAAAATCACGTCTAATGTCTATAAATTGAACAATTTCGAAACTTACAGTCCGTATAATGTCACACTCTAAATTAATGGTCCCTATAACGGCATCCCCCCTAAGTTACAGGACTAAAAAAATAATTAAGCCAAATTCATAACATTAGAAATATACTAAGTTGGGCCAACCTAAATTAAATTACATTTTGTCTTGGGAATTAAGTTTATTAAGGCCCAAAAGTATTAACGAGATAAGGCATAAGAAATTACTTAGGCCATGGGGAAAATGAAATCATTAACTTGTCCCATCAATGATATTTTCGATAGCTTGATACTTATCTAATATATACCATATAACAAAAATCATTAACAAGAGAAAACCCTCGTAAACCAAAGCCAAGGGAGAGCTGAAAGTGTTGAGTAGGAATAACGAATTCAACAACGTGGAGGAGCTGAGCAATTTTGGAAAAGAATCAATCTTCAAAGTAAGGTATATAAATAAGGGGCATTTGTATGTCAGGCCCCATCGTAAGTTTATGTTTGGGTTCAGGCCCTCCTCACAATCAATATAGGTTTAAGGACCAACATTAAATAAAATTCAAAGTAAAAAACTTAGAGAATGATTTGACGAAAATGCCCCTTGTAGGCATTATATAAAGAGGTAGGAATCGCTACTATTATGGTATCAGATGTTATTCAAATGGTATCAATCGAAAAAACTATTTGAAGGATCGATTTGCCGTAATGTTCGAGCATACTGGGCACAAAACCAAGTCTGATGTGTACTCGACGATGTCAATGATATTTACGTCCTCAGATTTAAGATCTGTGAGGAATAATTTCTAGAAACTCATTTCGCAACTAAGATAAATCGAGCATGTTTTGGTCGAAATTAAAGCTAATATGCATAAATTGGAGGGACCCATAGCTTGGAAATTACGTCGCGCCTTAGTGGTGACTCAATCGTTCGTCCCTCAAGATTAACGAACTGAAACTGAAATCGCCAGAAAAAAACAGTTTAAATGAGTGTTTGTTGTGTGGTATTAGAATGGCATAAACTTGTATAGAGACCATAAGAATCAGTACAATGTAGTCGTAAAGTGGTACGGGATATTACTTCTAATATGTCCGGACAATTTTATATGATGAGGTAGTAAAACAGTATAAAATGGTAAAGTGGTATATCGACTTCATATGATGCGGTATTAAAACAACATAAAGTAGTATTGTAGAGGCGTAAAGCGGTATAGCAACGATAAGAAGCGTTACTCGAACTGGTACGAGATATTACTTATTCTGATTTGGTATTAATTTTTATACGATGCGGTACCAAACAGCATGAAATGGTATCGCAGAGGCGTAAAGTGGTATGGCATCGAGAAGAAGCATTACTCGAAGTGGTACGAGATATTACTCATTCTCATGTGGCATTAATTTTATAAGATGCGGTACCAAGAAAGCGTAAATGGTACAGTGGAGGCGTAAAGTGGTATAACATCGTTCTGGTACGAGATATTACTTATTCTCGTCTGGTATAAATATTACAATATGCGGTACTGAAACAGCATAAAGAGGTATATTAAACGCGTAAAGTGGTACGGCAATGATAAGAAGCATTTATTTTCAGAGAATATATGTCATTTGGCAGGTGCGAATGATAAGGAAGGGATAGCATTTATTTTCAAAGAATATATGTCACTAGGAAGGTTGTGGAATATTCTTCATTTCGGCAGGTTGTGGTACCCATTAGGGAGGAAGTGGTACGATTTGGGGAGGAACTGGTAACATTTGCAGAGGAAGTGGTACGATTTGGAGAGGTAGTGGTACCATTTGGGGAGGTAGTGGTACTGTTTAACCAAGTCACGCTGTTTTGGGCGGGAAACCTGAATCTGGGTATTATTTTGGGCGGGAACTTTTGAGTAGTATATATTCCTGTAATAACGTGGTACCAGAAACACTTTATGTGTTACAGATTGCGGTTTACGCGCTAGGGTTTCCAGTTTTTTGGTTTAGAGTATGGGGATATTTCCATGATTTTTATTCTTCGACACTGAAAAGACCAACTTTTATTTACGAAATTATCCGAACCATTAATATGGTACATATAAAATATGTTATCTAGTATCACTACGACTTAATGTGGTATCGGTTCGAAATGTATTGTTACCAGGATAGTATAAATTGGTATGAAATTATGCTGAAGTGGTACAGTTTACACGCGATTTCGTATCATATAAAGATGGAGAGGCATATTCACTGTCGGTCAATGAAGCTTCTGGAATGTTCTTATATATTGGTATGAAAGGATTATAAATTGGTACTAAATCATGCTGAAGTGGTACAGTTTACACGTGATGTGGTATCATATAAAGATGGAGAGGCATATTCACTGTCGGCAAGCTTCTGGAATGTTCTTATATTTTGGTATGAAAGGATTATAAATTGGTACTAAATCATGCTGAAGTGGTACAGTTTACACGTGATGTGGTATCATATAAAGATGAAGAGGCATATTCACTGTCGGCCCATGTAGCTTCTGGAATGTTCTTATATTTTGGTATGAAAGGAGTATAAATTGGTACGAAATCATGCTGGAGTGGTACAGTTTACACGTGATGTGGTATCATATAAAGATGGAGAGGCATATTCTGTCGGTCCATGAAGCTTCTGGAATGTTCTTATATATTGGTATGAAAGGATTATAAATTGGTACTAAATCATGCTGGAGTGGTACAGTTTAGACGTGATGTGGTATCATATAAAGATGGAGAGGCATATTCACTGTCGGCCCATGTAGCTTCTGGAATGTTCTTATATTTTGGTATGAAAGGAGTATAAATTGGTACTACATCATGCTGAAGTGGTACAGTTTACACGTGATGTGGTATCATATAAAGATGGAGAGGCATATTCACTGTCGGCGCATGTAGCTTCTGGAATGTTCTTATATGTTGGTATCAAAGGAGTATAAATTGGTACGAAATCATGCTGGATGGTACAGTTTACACGTGATGTGGTATCATATAAAGATGGAGAGGCATATTCATTGTCGGCCAATGTAGCTTCTGGAATGTTCTTATATTTTGGTATGAAAGGAGTATAAATTGGTACGAAATCATGCTGAAGTGGTACAGCTTACACGTGATGTGGTATCATATAAAGATGGAGAGGCATAGTCACTGTCGGCCTATGTAGCTCTGGAATGTTCTTATATTTTGGTATGAAAGGAGTATAATTTGGTAATAAATCATGCTGAAGTGGTACGTTTACATGTTATGTGGTATTGTATAAAGGGAGACGGTTTGACGGTCCATGAAACTTTTGGAATGCTTATTTTTTGTTACGAATGAAGTGTAAATTGGTACCAAATTATACTTAAGTGGTATAGTTTGTACCTGCTAGACGCCGTTCACTCGACTCACCGACGTTCTTCTTCCCAACAACTTTTTCTCCTTCTTCCGGCCACTTCCCCGGCGATCGACGTCGTTCTTCTTCCTAGCAACTTCCTTCTCGCAAGCAACCTTCTTTCGGCCATTTTCTTGGTGATCGACGGGGTTCTTCTTCGGAGCCATCGCAAGATTCGTCGATGAAGTGGCGCAATTGGTCGGGTTTCGTTGATTAAGGGTTCAAACGGTAGAAAATTCTTTGGGTTTTCTCGTTGAAGGGTGGAAGCTAATTTTAGGGTTTGTGGTAGTGAAAATCGATTTTTTTTCTCAGTTCTTATCTTAATTGGTATATACCATAAAATTTGCAGATCATACAACTAAAATAGATTCATATACCACTTTATACAACGTGGGATTTAGGTCTAAAAAGTGATGTAGTTTCAGGAAAAAATAAGGGTAAAAAGGTCTTTTCCGTCCGAATGGGTCCTTATCCATAACCTAAATATCATTTGGGTCCTTCTCCCTATCTAAAACATAAAAGGGGCCTGAATCCTACAAAAATTTCTTTATGGGGCCTGAATTACAATTGACCCTATAAATAATTACCTATACTTGAGTGGTTCAATAGCTGTAGGGTGTTAAATGATTTAATAACAACCTAGAAGCTGTTCGAAGGTTAATACACTCTTAAGAACTTAGTATTTTACGTTGAAGTTCAGGTCTTGAAAGTTATGTATGACATATGGAATTGAATGATTTTCAGAATACGTGAATGTTCATGAGAATTCATTTTAAGGTGTACTGCTTTCGGGAAATAGAATAGTTTTGAAGATGATCTCTATAGTAATGTTTTTATGGTTTTCGAAAGAATTAGCACTTTTGAAGGAATTGAACGATTTTGAATTAAATTGATCGGGCGATTTAAATTGTATGAGTATCGCGCGACTTAGGATAGTATAATTTTAAAATAGTTTAATAAAGTTTAGCCACATTCGATCGATTTTGGAATCACTGAGTTATATAATATGTTAATTTATGAGACGAGTCGGGCGATTGAAAGACTTAGATGGACTTCGGCGATTTTGGGATCGGGCGACTCGCGAATCGGGCTATTGGTAAATTAAGCAATCGAAGGATTGGAATGCACGGTGCGATTTCACTTTCGATCGATTATGGAATTCGCCGAATCGCCGAATTTAAAATCGGGCGTTGACTCAATTTTGACCCGAAATCGAGCGATTGGTCATTCGATCGATTTTGGAAAATTGCCGAGTTCTACATTCGGGCGATTTCTGAATTCTCAATTATTTTAATATAATAATTCTTTACACCGTTCGGGCGATTCAGAGTAGTTTAAAAAAATCGAGTGTTGACTTATTGTTGACCGTAAATCGGACGATTTAGGTCATGTCAAGCTTAGAATATCTTATTAATTTATAATATAATTTTTTTGTTCCAGTATAGTTCGAGGGTTGATAAAGATACTAATAATATTTATGATATTTAGAGAACCAATATATAGGGACTACACCAGTGTCGCGGCCCCACTTCCTAACCGCCTAACCTAGCACATTTCTACGTGCCTAGCGAGTTTGTAAGTAAAGAAGTGCACCGAAAACGCGTACAAATTTTTCATTTTTCATTTATGGAATGGAACATTGTTCTATACAAGACAAAAGAATGCATGTCGGACATCAAGTTCCAGACATGGTCTAACTACAACGGCGAAGGTGTGTCGGCACAGCAAAAGCTCCTATGCACCCGGCCTCACAGGTCGTCATCCACACACACACGTCCACCCCCAAAAGCAGCACGAAGCTTCAAAAGGTCGGCATTGTCTTTCAACACGATCACATACCGTGGTCGTCGATGCCTACAACACACAACGTAAGAAATGAGCCACCGAGGCTCAGTAAGCAGAAATCATGCATGTATGCACGTGTCACTCCCCTGCAAAGGCAATCCGCACCGATGCATAACATCACTACGCAAAGGCAATCCACGCCGATGCACATAACACTCCGCAAAGGCGATCCGTGCCAATGCTCCTAGTACTCATACTAGTATCACTCAGGGCCCGCGACGCACTTATTATGCACCACTAAGAGCTCAACATCCTCAATAGGATCGTGACAGCGACCCATGCTGGGTAGCCTATGCTAGGTCTCCCTAGGTCGCACCCTCCCAGGTCATCCCCTCTGTCATACGGTAGCCCACGCTGGTAGCCTACGCTAGGATTCCCCCTTCGCTCCTTCTAGGTCGCTCCTTCCGCAAACAGGGCAGTTGCCTACGCCAGTTAGCCTACGCTAGCATAGCTAGGTCGCTCATTCCTGGGTCGCTCCTCCTGCCTCATCATAATAACCGGCGTCGTACGCCGTATAGGGTGCCATAGAAGTCGTCCGTGACTCAACTACGAGTCGACACACCAGCCTATATCGGCGGGTCTTCGTCGCATGCAAACGACATAATAGTATGCACTCTCAATCCCACGACCCTCCCTCACGAGTTCGTGTGTGCACGTGAGTATGCATATGCAGATGCAGGTAAATGCAACATAGACTTACCACCTTTAGATACTTCAATCAATTTACGAATTCATGAAACCACGTAGGCACGTAATCACGCAATTTAGGCACGTAAAACAAGTTGTGTGTCGTAGTTGGATTTCTACTTACCTGTCGTCCGTCGATTTCTAGCTACTGGTTCGGTGAACTCCCCTAGTTCTTGACTTTAAGCAATAAACAATGGTATCAGTACTCTGTCCAATTACTTGGCTAGGTAATTCGCTAATTTTTAATACTTTGAACTAATTTTCAACTTTAAACTATTTGTTAAACCTGCCAAGGTTATAAAGTCAGTCCATAAATTATTTTAAATCAACTATATAATTTTCGTTCCAAAATTCTATCGAATGCAACGTCTACCTATACCGAAAATTGGCCCTAAGGACACCGATAGGCAAATTATGATCGGGCGTTGAAAGAGCCTATGCTCATTGGAATCGGAATATTTTTCTTATTAAATGGTGCGAAAATATTTTTCCTAAAAAGGCGATTTTTTTTTATAACTTGAATCGTTTTAATCCAAGGGGTTCAATTCGCGAATTTGATTTGCGAAGTGTTTGAGTTCGCAAACCATTGGATTCGTAAAACTCGATTCGCCATCCTCATAGGACCCGCAAAATGCATGTGGCTCGGTTCGCAAAACGGGTTCGCAAAGAGCTGGAGCTATTTGAGTTCGCAGAACTGTCGCGGCCCGTGAAGTAGGCGAGTTCGCAGAGTAGGTTTTGCGGCCCTCTTATTTTGCGGCTTGGGTGGATTCGCTGAAGGGATTCGCAAACTTAGACCCGCAAAAACTTTCCCCTGCTCGATTCGCGAAGTGGAGCCGTAGACTGCAAGGATTCGCGAAGTGTGTTGGATTCGTAAACCTCCATTCGCCGTCTTACTTGGTTTGCGAATTGCATGTGGATTCGCCAACTAGGATTCGCGATCTTCATGCCACCACGGGTTCGCAAATTGGTTCAGCCCGTAAAATCCCGAGTTCGCAAATCGCCATGAGTTCGCCATCCATAGCGGGTTCGCAAACGTGTCATGACCCGCAAAACTCTTGCTTTGCGAAGTAGGGTTTGCGGCTTCGTGGACCCGCAAAAGGTTTGAGTTTGCAAACCTTTCCAGCCCGCAAACCTCCTCGGATTCGTAAAGTGGCTTGGAGTTCGCAAAATGCCCCCAAAACATTTACTATTCGCAATATACTAGCTTTAAGGATCGCAAGCTGTATTTTCTTTCTCAAGAACACATTTAATCGGTGGGTATTAACTTATAACCCTAAAGTTTGAGCTTACTAAGAATGTAAGATTAGCCCTAATTTTCGTACCTTAATCACTTCTAAACACGTTATTATAAAGCTAAAAATACCAAATCAAGGTTAGAAAATGTACTCTCGAAAATGTTAAACTACCGAAATCTCCAAGAAAACCCTTAAGTACGTATCTACTCCTCAACTAGGGTTCTTCCCCGTCAATCTTACGCTCTAATTTCTCGTTTCTCTTATAAACTTTCGAAGCCAAACACTTAGGCAGCTTAAATCACGAAATTATAAGGGTTGTAAGGGAATGCTTCACTTACTAGCTTCGAATCTTCAACTTCTTGGTGTGTTTTTGAGTTGAACTCCTTTCGGCTCCTTCTCTTCTCTTTTCTTTCTAATTTCGTGGGTTCTTCTTAAGAGTGGTTATGGGGTTTGAAGGGTGGAGTTAGATATTTTATAATTCATAGGCATGGATAAATAGGAGTAGACTTGGCGTGACTCTCCTTACTTTAAGGGGTTGTTGTCTCCAATGTTTGCCACTTGCTTAATTTGGGCCTAAGTTAGCATGTTTAGCCCATCTATATTATTCAATTTCTCTTGGCCCAAACTTCGAAATTTCCCACCTAAATTAATTCATCCTAATTACTTAAGTCGTTGCATATAATCACGGACGTTCGTAAAGTCTCGTAGGCATGGAGCGTGCACGGAAATTAATCTATAGTCATATAATTATTTCACGGAATCCACGGCAATCACATAAGGAACTTATGAGGTCGATGATCACGTTCGTATAAAATCATATAGACCCGAAATTAATAGCACATAAGTCGCATAATGCACGTAAGTCACGTTAATGCGCATAGATCATGTCGATGCACATAAATCACGAAGTCGCATTTTGCTAATTTATTGGCCCTAAAGACTTACGGGAAACGCGGGTGCTACAACCAGACATCTTATTTGGCGATAGCGGGAGGACATGTAGGTGGACCATCCATCTGCAATGCGTAAACACATATATGATATATGTGCTCTTACGTGATTTACGTGATTACGTGTTTACGGATATTTCATGCGAACCATGTTTTTATGTGTTGTTACCACGTATATACCTGGCATATGCATTTCACATCAGGCTGAGAGATGATTTCCACCGTATTGAGACGGTGATGATTCGAATATGTTGTTAAGCGGGGTAGATTGAGAATATCAGTAACATGTTAGGCTCACAGGATTCCTGGCGGAGACAGACGTGATCGATCTGTCTACTCGGACGTGGTCGGTTCGAGGTGCACACCGCCAGAAGGGATACGGGTGTTATCACCCATGATATATATGGATACGGGCGTTATCGCCCATGACTTACGGATACGGGTTTAACCACCCATGACATTGGATTCGGGTGTGATCACGTGACCACCCATGATATTTGTTGCGCACGTGAGCCTAACTAGGGCCATGTGTCGTATAGGAATGTGGGAAAAGATAGAGTGTGCATTATATCATGTCGTGAGATATTGTGATCGGGGTTGAGTGCACACTTGCATACATGCATTTTATCTACCTACTGGGCAAATCGCTCAGTGTTTACATGTTGTAGATACTGAGTCTGACGCTGATACGCGTCAAGACTGAGGCGGCTGGTGGCGGTGCTCCACGGACTTTTGAGGGCGGAGCGGTACATGGATGAAGACCTGTGGAGCGGCGATAGGGTTTTGGACCTTTTGACATTTTGGGGGTTTCGGCCCATTGTACGGATACTATTATATAAAATAATATTTTGTTGTATTATAATATATTTTAGAAAAAGTTTTAATTAGACTGTCCTTCCGCGGCTTGTGGAAATCCGCCACTAATCCTAATTAGAAAACGATGGTCGCCACATGTGGTATCAGAGCTTCGGTTTTAGATTCTGCAGACTGTCCATGTACTGTCGCTCAAAAGCCTGGAGTACCAGCCTGGCCTATAGGTTTATTACTTGATTACGTGATTATGTGTTATCTGATATATGCCTTATGTGAATAATTGTAGAAATAGTTACGAATGCCGAGAACACATAGAGAGCTTGGTGAAACTAGTCGTAGGGTGGGGTCGGAGTCCCCACCTAATGACGACTGCTCTACCATCCACCAGTTAACTAATCTGTCGACGACAGTCAGATCAGATTAATGACCTCATTCACCGCAAAAATTCCTCGGAGCGTCATGGTCATGGTCGAGTATTTGGTGAAACTAGTCGTAGGGTGGGGATCTAAAATTCAATAATTACTATCGGTCATGGTCGAGTATTTGCTTCGCCCTATGCTCGAATCCTATCCTCTATGAACGGCCTAATCGTTGTTTAGACGTCGCCCTAAACTATTTTCCAGACGATCACTTTAACACATGGACATATTAAAGAGAAGAAACAATTTCATAGATAGATGAATAGTCATAAACACGAATCACGATAAATATATGTCTTAAGTACGAATCGATCTAGCGTTCATCTAATGCCAAACACAGAGGGAATTTAGCTACTCATAACTAACGGAAAAACGACAAGAGAAATAAAGAATAGGGTGAAGAACTCATGATCTTTCCTACTGGTGGATCTGGGATAGTCTCGTGGAAGGATCTTCGCTCTTCGTTCACTTCGGCGTGGAATTCATCGTTGATTCGTCTCTTTCGCTCCGGGACGTATTTCCATGTTCTTGACGGTTCTTTTTCGTCTTTCTATGACTAGGATTGTGATCTGATCAATTCCCCTTCTTTCTAAATCGAAATTGGGCTTTTATACTGACTTGTGCAACCTTCAGGGCCGTGACTCTCGTAACTCAACTTCACATCGCTCTTTGCCAGTTGTAACGGCCTGGTGCACTTGCATTCACGGCCGTGACTCTCTCCAAATTTTTTTTGCTTCATTCTCTGCCGGGGTTCACGGCCTAGTGTTGGGTCGTTCACGGCCGTGACGATAAACGATCGATCCTTCCTTAGCTCACTGCCCGTTGTCACGGCATAGTGCATGAGGCTTCACGGTCGTGACTCTTACCTGCGGCACTTGATTTCGCTCTCTCTCTCTCTCTCGTTTCACGGCCTGTGACATGATGTGTCACGGCCGTGACAGTCTTCTGCAGCTTCATAACTTGTTCGTTTGGCCTCGTTTCGCTGCCCGAAAGCCGTCCTGAGGTCCTTCAATATCAGAATAGGTGTAAATAGAGCGAATAAGTGCATAAATGATTACGAAAACTCTATATAACCCAAATAAATACTGTAATAAACGTATTAAAATACTTTTATCAGCCGGCTACAGCTGAAAAAGATAAGTTCGCAGCTTGGAAAAGGAATAATAATGTTGTAATTTCCTGGATGTTAAATGCAGTTTCAAAAGAAGTATCTGCTAGTATACTATACAACTCGTTGGCAAGAGATGTTTGGCTTGATTTGCAGGAAAGATTCGGGCAGACTAACCGGCCAATAATCTCTCAATTAGAGAAAGAACTGGTTAATTTGGATCAGGGCAGCAATAGAGTTGCAGTCTACTCAACTAAATTTAAATCCTTGTGGGAAGAGCTAGCCAATTATCTGCCAACATGCCACTGTGTTTGCAGAGGAATGAAACTAATGAAGACTCAGCTTGAAGAAGAATATGTGATGGTCTTCTTGATGGGGATGACTCTTACTCGCAGCTCAGAGACCAGATACTCACTATGAATCCTCTGCCAACAATCAATAAAGTTTTCTCATTACTGCTGCAAGAAGAAAAATAGCGATTGATGTTGCCATGTCCTATCAGGAGCAATGATGATCAAATCAATAACATGGCCATGGCCGACGAGGCTTGGCTCTACTGGTCAAGCTAAGGCGCCTAGGGTCATGTTGGGAGATGTCCTGGGTTTGAATCTCATCCCTGTGACATTTCCCTAAGCCTGCCCACATGGGTCCAGACATGTGCGATTGACCTGGTCGGCCTGCTTAGCAGGTAGTGCGTCGGCCCCGGGGTTTCACCATCGGCTTTTCCCGGGTACCAAAAAAATAACATGGCCATGTTGGCTGCTAAGAATGATCAGGATCTCGGCAAATGATGGCAGTTTGGACAGAAAAAGGATTCACTCAAGCCAACTTGTACTCACTGCAATAAGAAATGGCATATTATTGATAGTTGTTCTCAAATTCATGGTGATCCACCTGGATTTAGACAAAGTCTGAAGTAAAAATCAGTTAGAGTGAATCAGTCAGCAGTTGGTATCGGTCAGCAAGGGATATTGATGAGGAACCAAGATGCTTCTGTTAGGGTGAATCAGTCATCGAGCAACAACATCTCTGGCAACATCCATGATTCAGCTGTAGCTCACACCACTTCAATTGCAGAGCCTGAGGTGACTCATAAGCCAATAAAACACTGTCCAGACACCAGAGGAAATGGGACATGTTCAGCAAACAGGTAAAAGGACAGGTATCTGTTTTTGAAATTCCTGAGCTGAACAATTCTAGCATATGGTTATTGGACTCTGTGCTACTATGCATGTCTCAGGGAATAAAGACTTGTTATTTGAGATGCATAAAATCAATAAATCTAGTAGTATAATACTGCTTGACAATTCTGTTATTGAGGTGGACCAGGTAGGATCCTTTAAACTGAACCAATACATACACTTACAGAAGTATTGTTGGTACCACAGCTTCATTGTAATCTGATTTCAATAAGTTCATTGGTTAGTAATCAATCTTGCCAAGTTATTTTTCAGTCTGACACCTTCTTGATATAGGACACTTCACAGAGAGTGATTTGCAAGGGTAAGCAGGAAGCAAGTCTTTACTTCTTCAGGGCAGATTTAACTACTAGAATATCTGATAGTGCATATGATGTATCTGTACCTATTTTCTTGAATAGTCTGTCAGCTAACATATGGCACAGTAGATTCGGGCACCCTTCTCATAAGGTTTTAGACATGTTAAAGCAGTGTTTGAAACATGATGATGAGACTTTAGACAATTACTGTAAGATCTGCCTTTAGCTAAGCAAAAAAAGAAAATTTCCAAACAATAACAGATCAGTTTGCTCCCATTTTGATCTCATACATTGTGATGTATGGGGTCCCTTCCATATGCCTTCTTATTTAAGACATCAATACTTCATTACTAGAGTTGATGATTACTCAAACATTCACATGCTTTTCATGGTGAAACATAAATAAGAGGTGCAAACTGTCTTACCTTATTTCTTAGCTCTCGTAGAGACACGGTTTGGTTGTAAAGTTAAAACTATTAGATCATAAAATGCACGAGAGTCTAACATGTTAGATTTATTCAAAACAAAAAGAATAGTGCATCATTTATCATGTGTAGAGACCCCACAACAGAATTCAATAGTGGAGAGAAAACATCAACACTTGCTAAATGTGGCACGGGCACTATTTTTTCAGTGAGGACTACCAATTAGCTACTGGTTAGAATGCACTTTGACTGCAACCTTCCTGATAAATAGAACACCATCTGTTATCTTAGGTGGCAAGAGTCCTTATGATCTTTTATAACGAGGACCTTTTAACTATAGTGCACTTCGAGTGTTTGGTTGTCTTTACTACTGTTCTACTCTTGTAGGTTCAAGAAAGAAATTTGATGCTAGAGCTACTAAATGTATTTTTCTGGGCTATCCCAATGGGACCAAGGGTTATATGGTGATGGATCTTAGGACAAGAAGAGTCTTTATTTCGAGGGATATCAAGTTTGTGGAGGATGTCTTTCCTTTCAAAGATCAGTCCAGTGATGTTCCATTAGAGACACACATTTTCTAATTTGGTGTTACCTAGATCTCATCAGATCAATTCTCAGGAAGGAATGGAACATTCACAAGGTGCTCAAACTCAACAACCTGCCACAGAGGATCATCACGTTCCATGAACGCTCTAAGCATATAGAAATCGATTGTCACTTCATGAACGCTCTAAGCATATAGAAACTGGCATTGAATACCAATCTGCTTTAAAACTGGCATTGAATACCAAGTTCCATGAACGCTCTAAGCATATAGAAATTGATTGTCACTTCATTCGACACCATGTAGCCAATGGAGTGATCAAACTCTTACCAATTCGCTCAGAACTTCAGCTCGCAGATGTCTTTACCAAGCCATTACCAGCCCCTCTCTTGCAAGGCATGTTGCTCCAGATGTCTATGATTAACGTATACCATCCATCTTGCGGGGGGATATCAGAGAAAGAGCTTGAAAATTAAAGCTTGAAGACTAAGTTGAACCTGGAGTATGAAGTATGAGGAAGAACAAAGTTCAAACTGCTGAAGAACGATTTTACGAAGAGGCACGCTTTCTTTAAAAGGGACGTTTCACTTCTAGAATTGCTGGTGTTGTGGGCTAACTCCTATATTGCCAATTGATTTTAGAGAGGAACCCCACAAGCTTATACGGGCTTGGGCTTGGGCTGGAATTGGGTCTGAAAAATCCGTACATTGGTGCGATGAGCGTGGAACGAACACGTGAGGGTGACCATTAGATGAGAAATTCTAGCCCAGATACGGTGTGGGTGGTGTGTCCCCAGCCCTTGTAAGACGATTGGAATTGCGGTGAAAGAAAGCGCTTGTTGCAATGATTGCGGGGAAGCACACGGTGCAGATAATCGTTGAAAGGGAGGCCCGGTAAGTGGTCTCACATCGGATAATTAGAAAGATTATGAGTGGCTTATAAGCCTGTGGGCTAACTCCCTCAATTGCCAATTGGTTTTAGAGAGGAACCCCACAAGCTTATATGGGCTTGGGCTTGGACTGGAATTGGGTCTGAAAAAATCCCTACACAGACCATTGTCGATTAGTGATTACAATTAATGCACCGTGGATGTAGGATTTGATTAAGATCCAAACCACGTTAAAATCGATTCTCTACACAAGCAATTCAATTTTCCTTTTAACTGACAATATTATTTAAAATCTGGTTGCTAGAATCTCTGATTAGAAGATATTAATCTATAATCTATCATATCTTAGATTAATATATTTACTTCTAATGATACAAATACTATGTGAAACATATAATAGATTAATATGTTGGTTGGAATTAAGATCTCAAGACACAGTTGCATCATGTGGGACTATTATTGCACCAGCCTTGGCTACCTTTAAACTCTTTAAAACCATAATGAAAAATGTGTTCTAGAAGCCATCATATTATTCGAGCGCTTCATTTCAGCAAGAGAACGGTAAACTGGGAAGTTCGATCGATGAATATTCAAAAAACAAGTTTATTATATTTTTTGTGGGAAAAAAATTAAAAAATTGGGATCAGGTCGATTTTGGATATTGGATCTGATAATTGCAAAACAGAAGAAAATGTCACTAACATCGTATTAGTCAAATTTGGATCTTATTATATTTTCAGCAATAAAGGAAAAAATCCCCACTCGCATATGCCACGTCAGTAGCCAAGTAGGTGGAAATTACCTCATCACATCATTGGATAACTTATGATTTTCAGCTTGTGTTGTCTGAAAATATGACCGAAGATTCAAATATATTCCGACGTAGAAAGTAAAGTTACATATTTTAGTGGTTATCGACCTAAATAACTACAGATAAATAGATATCTACATATATTTTTTTTCCTTTTTTTAAATTTACCTTTTCAATATGCAAGTGTTTCGTCCTAATCATTCTCAAGCCATATAATTATTATGTTCAAGAAAGGCTGCATATCTCCAAGTAGATCGAGCATGCTATTATTCTTGCGCCAATCCACAATTTAAGGCGAAAAAAGACAATGCAGTTGATTTAAGTGCCGCAGTTAGCTCATCCAATCATTATCCCGTGTTTTTCTTGTGTTTTTTTTTTCTATCTTGCTTTGTGGTGATATCATGGTATTAACCAACCATTGTTGAAGGAGCATAACTACAAATTGCATCAAATTCATCACATAATCTAAATGATTACCAAGTAAGAAATGAAACTCACCTTTTCTCCTATTCAAGATTTGAGATCATTTGAGGCAGTTGTCGCAAGGGCTAGGTCCGTTCTTGCAGGCGTTTCGATCAAACGTCTCCCCAAAGTGTTCGAGCAAAGCTTGTCTTCGACACCCGTAGTCAAAATTTGCGTAGAAGAGCTTGACGACTTCTGGGTAGTAAGGCTTGTTGATACTCAGGAATTTCTCCCACCGTAGTCTTTCAGTCAGGTGATAACAGTGCCAGCAGGCAACTTGTCGAATGCGACGCCTCGGCCACGAGCGATATCTCGGTTGCTGAAGCGTTTGTAGATGGTTCGGTTACTCTCTTCTAGGAACAGGGCTTCAACTGGGATCTCAGTTGGGTTGGACAGATCAATAGAAAGGATATCAGAAGTTTTAGTGCTTGGTTTTGGAGACGGCGAGGCCCTATCAAGTGGGGAAGGAGATTTCTGGGTTTCCTTTGGCGTTGGGCTTCTAGAGCGGGATTTCTGGGTTTCGTTATGAACTTCTTCAGGAATGTCGGAACTTGAGGCAGGCTTTTCTGGTTCGGGCGTTTTGAATTTCTTGGTCTTTTTCTTCTTCTTGGCAGTTTGAGAAGGGGTTGAGATCTTTTCAGAGGATTTGGCTTTGGAACGGGTTTTGCGAGCAGAAGGCGAGACTTGTTTTGGTGATTTGGAAGGTGAGTTGAGCGGGGTTTCATCAGTGTCAGATATGGGTTCCTTACGTTTACGGCTTGATGATCAGGATTGACAGCTTTGGAAATTTTGGCCATTGATGAGGGTTTGAAGGTCGAGGAGATGTTTGGAGAATATGAAGAACGGTTTTGATCTTTTAAATGAATGGGGTCGGTTTATTTTTGGAAGGGATAAGGATGAATTTCGAAATTTGAAATTTGAAATTTCAAAGTAGAGAGTGAAAAACTGTCAGAGATATCAGACTGATTTGACGGGATTTCATAATTAAGGGAGGGATGTGACTGGACTGAATAGGAATATATTTTAAATAAATGAGTTCCCCAAAATAACTGAACGGCTGGAACGATATCCACGCGTTCCTTCCTTAAATAACCTGATCACATTTAAGGGCAGTTCCAGAACATCATATATTCCTAAAATAAACTAGATGGCTGAAGGAATGTCTTGGAAAGAATAACTACGAATTTCTTTCTAAATTACGAGAATCACACTTAAGGAAAAGATCTATAAGATCCACGGAAATATTCTAAGAGCTGAATGAATATCTTAAGATAGGATAACTATGAATTCTTATCTAAAATAGAATATCCTAGAGTAAATGATAGAATTAGGCAGATTTACTAACCTTATTTAGCTCGATAATTCCCAATCGATCACGGATGCCGCAGAATCTTGCCTCAATTAGGGGTTTCGTGAAGATATCAGCAAGATGATCATTTGCTCCTACGAATTCCACACAAATATTCCCCTTCTGAACATGGTCTCGTATGAAATGCTGTTTAACCTCAATATGCTTAGTACGAGAGTGATGCACGGGATTCTTAGTGATACTAATAGCGCTAGTGCTATCACACATAATAGGAATCTTGTCATAACCTAACCCAAAATCACTAAGGGTTTGTTTCATCCAAAGAACTTGTTGACAACAGTTTCCTAAGGCCATATATTCAGCTCGGTTGTGGAGAGGGCGACAGCATTTTGCTTTCTACTAGACCAAGTTACTAGGGAATTTCCAAGTAATTGGCAAGTTCCACTAGTGCTTTTCCTATCTTCCCTACAGCCGGCATAGTCGGCATCGGAATATCCCATTAATGGAAATTCATCCGTATGAGAGTACCACAGACCAAAATTTACAGTACCCTTGATATATCTAAGTATACGCTTAACTGAGGTCAAGTGGGATTCCCTAGGGTCAGACTGATATCTCGAACACATACCAACAGCAAACATGATATCAGGGCGACTAGCAGTTAAGTAAAGAAGGCTTCCGATCATACCTCGATATTCTGTTTGATCCACTGGTGTACCTGATTCGTTACTGTCTATTATGGTGGTCTGATGCATGGGAGTGGAAATCGCTTTGGAATCATTCATCCCGAATTTATCGGTAGTTCCATGCTGTACTTTGTCTGGGATACGAAAGTTCCTTCGTCAAGTTGCTTTATTTGCAATCCAAGGAAGTAGTTCCGCCCATTAAACTCATCTCAAATTCCTTCTGCATAGACATAGAGAATTCCTCGCAAAGAAGGATATTAGTACTACCAAATATGATATCATCAACGTATATTTGGACCAGTATCATGTGATCACCTTCATACTTAATAAACAGCGTGTTATCAATAGTTCCAGTCGAAAATCCTATGTTAATCAAGAACTTACTTAGCCTTTCATACCATGCCCTAGGTGCTTGCTTTAAACCATATAGTGCTTTATTCAACTTAAAAACATGGTTTGGAAAATCTTCCCTAGCAAAGCCCGGTGGTTGTTCTACATAAACCTCTTCATTTATAAAGCCATTTAAAAATGCACTTTTTACGTATAGACTCTAATCTAGCTACCGGAGCAAAAGTTTCTTCGAAATCAATACCTTCCTCCTGGAAATAACCTTTTGCAACTAACCTCGCTTTGTTTCTTGTGAGATTACCATGTTCGTCGAGTTTGTTGCGGAAGACCCATTTGGTTCCTATTTTCATTCGGTCTCTCTACGAGTGTCCACACAGGGCTCTTTTCGAACTGAGCCAACTGATCTTCCATGGCAGAGACCCAGGATATATCATCCAAAGCTTCATGGACTGTTTTTGGTTCCATAATTGAAAGTAGTACATCATGAGATTCCTCCGTATCCTGATTTCGTACAGTTGCTCGAGTTTTGATTCCAGATCTGATATTTCCTATCACTTGATCTGTTGGATGACTGGAAGCATGTTTCTATTTTCTAGGTTGCAGTTCATCAGCTTCCTGTTCTAGTGTCTCTACATTTTCATCTTTGGGAATATCTTCCTCACTGTCTTTAGTATCCTGTAATTATGCATAGGGCAAATCTATACCTTCCTCATCAGTAGCATCTGCGTTAGGTATCTCATCAAAAGTAACATGTATGGACTCCTGAACAGTCAGCTTCCTTTTATTATAAACACGATATGCCTTAGAGTGAAGACTGTAACCAAGGAATATCCCTTCATCGACCTTAGAGTCAAATTTTCCTCTCCTGTCTCTATCATTTAAGATAAAACATTTACATCCAAATACGCGAAAGTAACCTATATTTGGAGTTCTACCATGCCAGATTTCATAAGAGATTTTCTTTAATATCGGCCTAAGGAAAACACGATTTGACACATAACAGGCTGTACTAACGGCTTCCGCCCAGAACTGTTTAGGAATATCATACTCGTGTAACATAGACCTAGCCATTTCCTGTAATACCCTATTTTTACGTTCAACTACGCCATTCTGTTGGGGAGTTATAGGGGCAGAGAAGTTATGGCTATATCCATACTGATCACAGAATGATGCAAATGATTTACTATCAAATTCCAGTCCGTTATCACTGCGTATCCTACATAAGTTTGTTTCTTTTTCATTTTCAAGTCTCTTAACTAGCGATGCAAAGTTATCTAGTGCCTCATTTATATGTGCAAGGAATATCACCCAAGTATACCTGGAGTAATCATCAACGATAACAAAGGCATATCTTTTACCTCGCAGAGACATCGTCTGAACAGGACCAAAAAGGTCGAGATGCAGTAGTTCCAGAGGTCTGGATGTGGATATCACATTCTTTGCCTTGAACGATGTCTTGGTCTGCTTGCCCATTTGGCATTCCTTGCATGTTTTGTCCTTGACGGACTTTATGTCAGGAACACCTCGCACCAGTGCATTGCTTGTGATGTGAGACAGTAATTCCATATTGGCGTGTCCCAGGCGTATGTGCCATAACCACGTGTTATCCTGTGTAACTGCTAAACACTTGACATTCTGGTCAGTGATATCATCAAGAGTTATGCAATAGATATTTCTATCCTTAGATGCACTGAATAGAACTTTGTCACCATTTCTAACTACACACTTATCATTTTCAAAACTAATTTTATGACCCTTATCGCATAATTGACTAATGCTAATGAGGTTATGTTCTAGATTCTTAACCAACCATACGTCATCTATAGTAGTATGTACAGTGTTACCAACAGTTCCAACTCCAATAATTTTAGCTTTTGTGTTGTCGGCATAGGAGACGTATCCTCCGTCACATGCTTTCACCGACACAAACTTACAGATATCACCTGTCATATGGTGGGAACACCCACTGTCGAGGTACCACTTGTTTTTCTTGCTGGATTTTCTTCTTTGTACCTGCATGAATCAGTTCTTTTCTGAGGTGCCCAACTTTGATTGGGTCCTAAAGGGTTAGTGACAAAATAACTCATGTTAGCAAACGATATATCATCCGTCACAGACTGTGATCTCACAAACACAGGCGCGCCAGTGTTAGAACTTTGATTCTTAGGAATCTGCTTTGGCCTCTAGATATATCTAGTTTTATCAGCTTTCTTCAAGAAACAGTTGTTAGCATAATGACCGTGACGGCCGCATGAAAAACATTTAGGCTTTCTAATATCTTGTGAAGGTGCAGCATGCTTAGGTGTTGTGGAATATCCTATCCCTGTTTTTCCAACATGTCTAGGAAGACTGAGTATCATGTTGAGATTTTGTTGTCCTACAAGAAGTCTATCATTTGTACGAGATTTTTCTTCTAAGAAATCCTTAAGAACAGACATGTCTCTAGATGTATTTTCTTGCTTCCTAAGCTTTTCGCAATTACACAAGGCTTTCTCTTCCTTAAGAATTTCTAACTCGGCTTTCAGACGCTCATTTTTTAGATCTGTTTGGTACTTCTCCCTAGCTACGTCATCTCGTTGCCTAACCAAACTTTTTACTTGTGAGTTGAGCGACTTAATCCTTCCTTCTGCATTTTGGATTATTTCAAACATCTATTCCTTTTCATCTACTTCAAGGACTGAGGAAGCGTTATCGTGAGATTCATCTTGCCAAGCATATAATTCGTTTAGAAACAATATTTTCTTAATGGTAGATGAATCTGATACCTGATCATCGTTATCGGCCATGTAGGCGAGATCCCCCTCCTCTTCACTTTCGGCCTCTTCCCAGTTACTGACCATGGCTTTATGCTTTTTCACCTTTTGTCACCATTTTCCATCAGGCAGGCTGAGGCGAAGTCGCCTGGCTTGTTGCATTTGAAACATTTCTGCACGTTGTTCCCGGATGTTGATATTCCCATGTTCCTAGGTCGGAACTTGGAGTTTCCCTTGAACTTTCTTCTCATCCGAAACTTTTCAAAATTTCTGGTCAGCATGGCGATCAGCTCCATTAGGTCCTCCTCAGTTTCTTCTTCACCTTCAGAGTCGTTTTCTTGTTCGGTGTTAAATGCAATGTTTGGTTGACTTCGGACTGTTGGTTTCTCTTTGATGGAGATCTGAGTCATCTCGTAGGTGGTAAGAGATCCAATCAGTTCTGACACGGAAAGTTCGTCCAAGTCTTCGCTTCGTAGATGGCAGTTACTTTGGGATTCCATTCTCTTGGAAGAGATCTCAGTATTTTGCGTACTTTCTCACCGTCCGGTACTTTTTTCCCAACGAGAACATTTGATTGATGATGTTCATGAATCTCGCATACATGTGACTTATGGTCTCGTTATCCTCCATTTTGAAAAGCTCGTATTGGTGTGTTAGAAGGGCTATTCTTTCATGTACGACTCGAGTGTTCCCTCATGTGTGACTTGAAGCATCTCCCACATGTCCTTGGCAGATTCGCATGAGCTTACACGATTGTTCTCTTCTCTAGTAAGTGCGCAGGCAATCATGTTCTTGGCTTTGGCATTTAGAGAGATCCCTCGCTTGTCTGTTGCATCGTAATCAGCACCTTTCTTTGGGGTTCCATCCGCCTTCTTGGGATTGTAAGGTCCAGTCGTGATGATATCGCACAGGTCATAGTCAGTAGCAAGCAGGAATTCCTTCATACGGTTTTTCCATATAGCATAGTTTGTTTCATCGAAGAGTGGTGGCCTAGAATGGGATTGTCCCTCTGCAAAAACATCAAAACTCGAAGAAGCCATTAGATCTTTAACTCAGGCTTGTTAGGCCTGTCGTCTGAGTAACCCGCTCTGATACCAAATGAAGATATAAATATGCCTAAGAGGGGGGGGGTGAATTAGGCTTATAAAATTTTATGCTTCTTTTGCAAGTCCTAAGTGTAGTGACTTAGATATGCCTAATGGTGTTTGTGACGAGTGTGCCTGATATATCCTAGTACGTAGGATGTGTCTCGGGTCTGTCTCACAGCGATAACGAAATAACTGAAAGTAAATGCGAGACAGGATTTTATAGAGGTTATATCCCCCACTGGGGTTTACTCCTCCCTTTGGGATTTGCTTCCCAAGAGTTTAACCAATCACTACAATGCACCGTAGCTGGATACAAAACTGATTGGTTAGCCCAATACACAACCGAAACAAGTCGAACACTAGCCACTACTAGGTTACCACCGCCAACTTTCTTTCCTCGGAATCTACTTGATCCCGACAGACACAGCTCGCTACCGAAGGGCCCCCGGACTTGTCCTTCCCTTCACGTGTGCGTAAACGTCGACCTTGCCTCCTTGGTATTGCTCACGTCCGAAGACAGAATATACGGCAGGGGATGATGGAATATCTGATGAATCACTCGCTCAGTGATGGATATGCAAGTTAAAGTTCGGGTAGGCAGAAAGCTATCGTAAGTGAATGGCTCAGGAATCTCTTAGTATCTTCTGCTCAAAAATCTTTCGTAGGCTTATGTGTTCGCAAAATCTAGTACTTTTCGAAATTCTGAAGTGTGGCTTATATATAATCCTTTTGAAATAGCACTTCACATGGAAAGTCATATCAAGCAATAATGACCAAGTCAAGCATAGTGTCCATGTAGCTTTCGAGTCAATCATACCATTCTGAAGTGTGGCTTATATATAATCCATGTAGCTTTCGTTCTTATGCATATTCAACCACTTCGCATATATTTTCCATATCAGAATTTTCCATAGGTGATTCCCTGCTATCAGTTCCTAGTAACGAGTCAATCCAGATTTACTTTCCAAGTATGGCACACAAGATAGCAAGGCATCAGCACGTTTTCCATGTACAGCTCATAGCATTTAATCAATATATTTACCATGTTTAGCACACAAGTCAGATCAGAGCTTACTTAAATCGATTTATCACATCATGGCACAACTTTCCTTATTTCAGAGATATCACCCGTTATACCACATACCATATAAGAGCACTTTATCCATAAGGTTAATCAAATCAAATCTTTCCTAAATATAATAATCTAATCAGCATAAGGAAAGATATTAATTGCACATTAAATACAGTGGAAAAGCATGCAAGAATCGTATAAGTGATTTTCATCCAGGAATAAACAAGTATCAACGGATATATCACTTTCCATATATAAACAGCATATTTTCCTTTTATAACTCAGTAGGATATCTCATGCATTATTTCCATATATAGCACAGAACGATATATCCTATCTCATGGACTTTCTATAACATGCGATCACCTAGTTCCATCAAATCATCACAAAATCACACGCAATTCAAATATTGAACACTTCAACAATTTTCAGCTCATTAGCAATGCATGATTGAACATTATCATGAACTTAGACATTTTATTTGTCCCAAATCGAATTACTTATTTTACAGACCTAATGTCATTACAATTACATCGTTCATCAAAACTCTCTAACATATATGGACCAAAAAGGTCAACAATATATATATATGGATACGGGCGTTATCGCCCATGACTTACGGATACGGATTTAACCACCTATGACATTGGATTCGGGTGTGATCACGTGTAGGAATGTGGGAAAAGATAGAGTGTCGTATAGGAATGTGGGAAAAGATAGAGTGTGCATTATATCATGTCGTGAGATGTTGGGATCGGGGTTGAGTGCACAGTTGCATACATGCAATTTATCCACCTACTGGGCAAATCGCTCAGTGTTTACGTGTTGTAGGTACTGAGTCTGATGCTGATACGCGTCAAGACTGAGGCGGCTGGTGGCGGTGCTCCACGGACTTTTGAGGGCGGAGCGGTACATGGATGAAGACCTGTGGAGTGGTGATAGGGTTTTTGACCTTTTGACATTTTGGGGGTTTCGGCCCATTGTACGGATACTATTATATAAAATAATATTTTGTTGTATTATAATATCTTTTAGAAGAAGTTTTAATTAGACGGGCCTTCCGCGGCTTACGTTGCGGAAATCCGCCACTAATCCTAATTAGAAAACGATGGTCGCCACAGATATCTTTGGTAGAGATCGTGTAAGCACTCCTCCGGTTTAGCTCTGAATGAGTCGTAAGCTGTGAGAGTGTTTGCCTTCTTGGCCTTGATACCAACTTCAGTTCGTTGCATTATCTTGTGCAGTTCATCCCACATACCCTTAGCGGTTGGGATCGTATCGATCTGTCGCTAGATGTCATTTGGGATTCCTTGCATAAGAGTGTTCTTGGCTATTAGATCGGCTTTAGCTCTCACACTTTCCTCCGCAGTATATTCCCTAGGTTCTTTCAGTCGCCTAGAGGCAGGAATTGGAGGGTTTGCAGTGTTGTGACCGGGCACGTTTACCCAGAACTGAGCTGGACCTTCCTCGATTGCTTAGAGAAGGTCTTCTGTCTGTTCCTTTAGCTCTATGAAGTTTAGAAAATCGGCTTCTCCATAGGGTATATTCGCCTCTCTTTAGAATCGGGGGACGATTATCGTCTCCAAGCGAATTAGCATCCATTTTATCTTGACTTGATGTAGGATCTTCGTTTGATGTTTTGATTACTTGAACTGACGTTACGGGCTTCACAAGTAGCAAATTAGTTAGTAGCGTTTGATATTAAAGCAGTCGACAATTATTTTCGATTCAATCTTTAGAGTTTGATTGAAAATCAATTCGTCGAGAATAATTGTCACTGTTACTGTTCTCGTGCGAGAAAGTATGTCAGCGTAAAATTTTTCGAGCGAGAAAAATTGCTCACAATCTTTCGATCGAGAAAATTCCTTAATCGTGAATTTATTTCGATCGCAAGGAAAAAACACGTATAGTGAGTTTCTCGCTGAGTCAAAATAAATTCGTTGACTGGAGAAGTTTCTCGGACGCAAATGATTTCTCCTAGTCAAACTTAAAAATTCTGACCGAAAAAGTTTTTCGACGATAAGTTTTGCGCGCGCAAAGGTCAAAATTGGTCTTCATCGAAAAGTTTTTCGCTTAATAATGCTCGAGAAATTTTTTTCTACTAAAATCGTTCTTGATAAAGACGACTTTAAGTCTGACTTTGTATTCTGATCGAGAAAAATTTTTGCGCCGAGTTTTTCGATCGAGAAATTAATCTGATCAAAGAACCTAGCGAGAAAAATTAAAGTTATCACAAAAAAACACAGAATACACTTAACACTGATTCAGGCAAAAACGATGAATTAGACTATGAGATTGCAGGTAATTGCTCGTAATCAGATGATGAGTACGCACGAACACACAATTAAACACGTTACGAAGCAAAACATGTTGATTTTAAGCAAATCAAGAACGTGTTCAAACTGGTCTTCACATGAACAGTGACTTTTCAGATTGAACACTGCTAAAATGATGTTCAAACAACTACGAATCTAATCGCAATCAAAGTATAGCACTACAACGAGCACAGAAACATCAAATGCAATCCAATTAAGCACAGAATTGAGCAAATCAGATCGAAAATCAGCTTTCGAGCCAAAACTATTCTTCGCACGGAACAATTTCAGAATTTGATTTTCGATCCGAATTCTAACAATTTAGATTCAAACAGAACGAATCTTCTCTGATACCAATTGTTAGGTCCTCGATTATCAACTCCTATGATCCTAGACTCAAATCCTAAGGTATTCGATTAAAATTGTATGAAATTAATTTCGATCGAAAAACCTTCGTTGAAGAACTTGAGAGAGAATTCGAGTAGTGAGAGAATGGTTCTTGAGTTTCTCTCTCTAGAATTGGATTTGGCAGCCATTCGGATCAATTGACTAAAATTCTCTATTAAGCACAATGTTTACAAGCCTATTTATATCAAACAAACTTGGTATAAATAACAAGTCCTAAACTAAGGACAAATACATATAACGCCACAATCTACGAAGACAACTAATAAATCAAAGCACAATTACAAATCGTATTCTACAGAATTTGCGAAAGACAGGTTACGAATAATGAATTCTCGATATATGATATTACGAGAGTTAGATAATATGGAAGAGAATTTCGAATTAGTAGTTTTTAAAGAAGAATGATTATGAAGATTAAAAGTCTTGAATTTATAGGATATCAAAATAAATAAATTGTGAAAAAATGGCAATATTTCAAAGTTTTGAATATGTGAGTTGAAGGTAGGAGAAACTGCGAAAGTGAAATGAGTTACGAGAATTATGATTCTTGACATAGGACGTTACGAAAAATATGATAAGAGGTTTTCGCACTTTTATAAGGATTTCCGACTATAAGCATAAAGTTTTTGGTAGGAGCTTTTCATAATCACCTAAATGGAAAATAAATATCATCGGTGGAAAGGCTATTTTGGATAAAAAAAAAACTAAATCTTCCAAAGTTTTCGACAAAAAGTTAAGGGAAATAAGGTTTTCGATACACAAATATAATGTAACTAAAATATAACCCAAAGATGTCAACACGTGGAATTCATTTAGAATAACAATAAGTATGACCAAGTCATTTAACCCTATTACATGTTTCCTAAGTGAAACCACGAGGAACTTCATAAGAAGGGAAATGAATATTACTGGAGGAAAAACTACGTCAAACAAAGTTCTCGATAAGAGCTTTGAATGAATAAAGAGTTTTCGATGGAAATGGATAACTATTAAGGTAAACTTAGCATGAGGGGAAAACAATTACTGTGGCGCCCCGCGGGTAATATCGCCCCGATGGATATGGATAACTATTAAGAGCTTTCTTAACTAGTCTAAGCGACTAATGTCGTAATGATCATGCAAAATTTCGTATAAAATTTTTCCTTTCATAAAAAGGAATCGTAATGTCGTCTACAAAATCATTATGGGTCCTATTACATAGGAAAGCGCGCATGCGGGTCAAAATAAATATATCTACTGGGCCTCCACGAGGTCGCATCCATGCACACAATTCCATCTCAAAAGCCCTCGGAAGCTTCAAAAATTAGCCTCGCCGTGAAAATGATCACGTACGGTGATCGCGGGGTCCTACAACACATAAAAACATGGAATGAGCTTATAAAGCTCTGTAAGTGAAAACCATGCATGCAATGCACGTGACCTAAATAGCGAAGGCATTCGCGCCAATGCTATCTACTTCTCACATCTTTTCCATTCATTGACTTCATATTTGGGCCCCTTCGGCTTTCAATCTTACTATGCACGATATAGAGCTCAAACCCCTAAGGGTATAATAAGTGGCAGTACACACACTGGGAGGCTAACGAGTACGCAATCTGTGCGTAATCCTATGGTGCCTTTCAATCCCAATGTGGTCCACACTGAGAGGCTAATAGTGCCTTTCAATCCCAATGCAGTCCCATTGAGAGGCTAACCCGGGCACACAAATTTCGTTTAACCCTAAGGCGCCTTTACATCCCAATGCGGTCTGACACGCGGGCGCTTCTCACTGGTAGCTTACTACGAGGTCGCCAACACTCGAGGTTCCCTCGGTGCCGCTCATTCCCTCGAGTCGCATCCTCCAGGTTGCATCTCCCGATACGGGGTGTCCACCTGCCGCTCGTGAATCAGGCATTAATATTTGGCCTCGTGAATTGCCATGGTGCCCTGCCTATCGTGAATCAGGCAATTATTATTTGGCCTCGTGAATCGCCATGGTAGCATAGAAGAACTGTGACTCATCATTGAGTCGACACAAATGCCTATATCGGCAACTATACATCGCTCTCACGCGATCTTATACTCATGCACGCTCTATTTTCCTGACTCTTACCAGTCGTGCGTGCATATGCTCATGTCATGAATATGCGTGTCATGCCATTATATAATGTAAATATATTACATAAGAAATCACATGATTCATGGAAGCCACATAAAATCATAAAAACACGTAACACATAATTTCATGGACATACAATTATGTGTTGTAGTTGGGGCTTCCACTTACCTGGTATCCTTAGCTTATCGTACGGTAAATTTGTTAACCTTCAAAACCTAAGTACGGAAACATATAATATTAGGGTTTGTTAGTCTAATTATAACTAATACGAAAGTGGCTTAGTTCGAAAACCCTAGTTTCGACTTTGACGAGTTTCGAAACCCTAAGGCTTTGAGCTTCAACTTAAATTGAAAAAAGTATTATTTTGAAACTCATAAGAATCTCGACATAGACCTTGAGTTTAATTTTGGGATTTCGAGATACATTGTAAAATGATTCTAAACATAGCCTTGACATAAATCTCGACATGATTTGAGATGGATGTCGACATGGATATCGAGTTCTAGCATGGATTTCGAGCTACAATATAACTGAATCTCGACATGATTGATAAATCTCGAGTTGCATGGTATACATTAGGTCTCGACATTACATACTAAGTTTCGATATTTAAATAATACATAAAAATCTCGACCTAGAATGAGTCTCGACATAGACTTTGATCTCGACATAGATTTTGAAGTGGATCTCGTCATTATATATATAAGAGTTCGACATTTGAACTTTACACAAAGATCTCGACATGATTAATGAAATGGGATTTGAAATATATCTCAAGGTGCATTGTAAAATGAATCTCGATATGGACAAATTTCATTGGACATGTTTCAATATTATAAACAACATTTCGAGAGGTATGTCGATATTAGAACAAAATGTCGAGATGTATGTTACAATTATAAACAAGATTTCGATATGCTTCTAAAGTAAATCTCGACATGAACTATGGAATGGATCTCGAGTTTTCAAAGATTTCGAGCTTCAAACATCTCGACATTCCAAGATTTCATGACACCAAAAATTTCGAGCTCTTCCATTCGACATTATTAGTTGCAAAAGATCCTCGACTCGACATTCATGTTACGAAATTTCGAATCAACTTTCTCTTAAAAATTATAAATCTCGAGACTCCACTATTTCGAGATCCAAAGATCTCGACATTCCTAAACTTTCATAAACATTTCGAAATCACTCCTACCAAACTAACATAGCTTCGAGATATCTAATCTGGAGAAATTCTATTCCTACTTGAAACACCCTATCGATATCATCTATTCTAAACTTTCGATCAAAACCATGTTTTCCTTAAGAACCATATAAGAGCACCAAACCCCACAAATATTTAATATTTTGCAGACCAAGAACAGAATCACCTAAATTCATGTAACATCATGATCTTCTAAGAACTATTCTAATCCCAGAGCAGTACACCCAAATTTTAGAGTTCTCCTATTTTGAGGGTTAAACATGTAACTAATCTTAAGTTAGGAATTTACAAGGATGATATGGAATATTTCGACTTACCAAGCTTGAGACCTATAACGGTTTGGAATTCCTTCATTTAGGCTTTCTCTCGTTCGCTTGTTCTTCTTTCTTAGGCTTCTTACCCAAAATGAGCTCATGTTTATCGAAAGGTTTTAGGTAGTCATTTAGGTCAACCAGAGTATGGTTGATGGGACACATTGATGACGTGTTTTTCCCTTGAGCCTAAGTAATTATCATTATTAACACTTATCTCAACACTTGGGCCTAAACAAGCATGTAGCATGGCCCAGATTCTATTAATATTATTATTAAATGGTTTTGAGTTTCTTATCTCTAACTTTTTACTAAAAATTCCTTTTTACCAAAAATTATATTCTTTCTTATCTTATATTTAACGTGTTGAAAAAAAAAGTGACGTTGATGTTAAGTTTAACAATACTTATCACCTTCGTAAGTTAGAATCCTTCATAGCACGTAATTAATTCATCATTTAAAACCCTACGTTCATCACTTAAGTCATAATTCGTTACACACATAAGAATTATAAATCCCCTAGCATGAAATCATATAAACACATAAGTCATTTAAGGCATGCGAACAGGAAAACATTATATCCCACATTGAATTCAAATACTTATATGTCACAAGTAATATTTTCGCCCGTACCTAGCTTCTTTATGTAATTCTCTCAATAGTATCTCCAATTAACTATCTTCCATTATTAATTATATTGTAAGTCCCGTAATCGGATTTTACGGGTATTACATCCTCCCCCTTGAAAGAATTTCGCCCCCGAAATTCCGTCATCTAGAATAATTCAGGGTTGGTAGGGAGTTGAACTGGCTTGGTTAGATGATGACGTAGATATGAAGGTTGCTCCAGTTAGTGGAACCCATATTACTTCGAAGAATTAACAAGAATTCTTATAATTCTAACTTAGGCAGGGATCGAAGGTTATAAGCGTCCACCACACTTTCGCTGTACCATTCTGACATCGAACGAAAATATTTCTCAGGATGAGCAAAAGGTTGGGGCATAGGGTTATACCCCGGATATTATTGGATCTTAGGTTTCATGAATTCAGGTACGAATTCCTATTTCAAAAATCTATCTGCTACGATTACGATTCAGGTCGACACTCGAACTGGTGTCAACCAAGTCGGCTAAAAGAAACCCCGATCTTACCGCATAAGTGGTAGATACAAGAGATAGTGTGGCTCTTAAATCCATTAAATGTATGTTTGAGGTTTACTCGGTTAGGAGGGTACCTTCCATCTCGGATGGGTTGTTTTCTTCATCTTCTGCTGTAAGCATGTACACCCGAGCGGGTACCTTCTGTGGTCTAGTCGGATTGGCTGCCTGATTTCCCGATGTATTCTCTGGGCAGGCTACAGAGTAGTGGCCTGTTTTGCCACATTTATAGCAAGTAGCATTTTGTGGAGGCAGACGCCCTGATGACGTCGTGCACATTTTGGACATGTGGGTACGTTCGGTTGGGGTCTCCCCTGATTCGGATTGGTTTGCTGAGGTGGTTCACGACGGTTTTTAAAATTGGGTTTCACATTCTTAGGAATGAACGGTTTCTTCGGGTTATTTCCGTCCCTTTTGGGTCCTTGTTCGGACTTCCTCTTAGCCTCATGTGCTCGTAAAATTCGGATTTCGGCTTGCTCAGCCATCAGGGCTCGTTCCGCCATTTAGGCATAAGTAATCCCTTGGAATCCAGCCATGCCAACATCACGGTAAAGTTCTGGCTCCTCCATAAATCGCTCAATTTTCAGCGAGTCGATGCTCACCATGTGAGTAGCGAATCGAGAAAGCTGTTTGAATTTCCTAATATACTCTGCCACCATCATTGCTCCTTGGCGGAGATTGATGAACTCGTTCATCCTTTGGGCACGGACGAGAGCGGTGAAATACTTATTTCGAAAAAGTTCTTTGAAACGCTCAAAGGTCATTGTCAGGGGATCTTCGAGAGTTAGTATGGTATCCCACCAATGACCTGCGCTTCCCCTTAATAGGTAGCGCGCACAAGACCTTCTCTGTTTCAGGGGTCCGACTATGTTGGAACATAGTTTCTAGGGTTCGGAGCCATCTTCAAAGGTTGGGGGTTTAAGTTTACGAAATCTTTCCCCGATCATTTCGATTATGTCGGCCTGAGGGGTTACGTTATTTGATTGCCCACCAGCGTTTTGTTGCTGGATCAGTTGCTGAATTTGGGCAGATTGTTGGCGGACTAGTTCCGCGAGCTGAAGGATAGTCGCATCTCAACTATCAGTAGGGGTTGCGGGTTCTTTACCTTTAACTGCCCCCCACTACGCTCGTTCCTTGTTCTACCCATCGTTCTTTTATCTAACGTTTTTAAGGTCAATAAATTAAGTAATACCAGAAATTCATAATAACATAAAACTTACGAGCAAGGCCGCTTCCGTGCTTTCTAGTGTGTGTACATGGACAGTCTGCAGAACCTAGATCCTAAGCTCTGATACCACCTGTGGCGCCTCGCCTTCCACCACTACTTTCTTAACTAGTCTAAGCGACTAATGTCGTAATGACGAAATAGATCATGCGAAATTTCGTATAAAATTTTCCTTTTATAAAAAGGAATCGTAAAGTCATCTACACAATGGGTCGTATTTACATAGGAAAGCGCGCATGTGGGTCAAAATAAATCTATCTACTGGGCCTCCACAAGGTCGCATCCATGCACACACTTCCATCTCAAAAGCCCTCGGAAGCTTCAAAAATTGGCCTCGCCGTGAAATGATCACGTACGGTGATCACGAGGTGCTACAACACATAAAAACATGGAATGAGCTTATAAAGCTCAGTAAGTGAAAAGAATGCATGCAATGCACGTGACCTAAATAACGAAGGCATTCGCGCCAATGCCATCTACTTCTCACATCTTTCTCGTTCATTGACTTCATATTTGGGCCCCTTCGGCTTTCAATCTTACTATGCACCATATAGAGCTGAAACCCCTAAGGGTATAATAAGAGGCATTACACACACTGGGAGGCTAAACACGAGTACGCAATCTGTGCTTAACCCTATGGTGCCTTTCAATCCCAATGTAGTCCACACTGAGAGGCTAATAGTGCATTTTAATCCCAATGCAGTCCCATTGAGAGGCTAACCCGGGCACACAAATTTCGTTTAACCCTAAGGCGCCTTTCCATCCCAATGCAGTTTGACACACGGGCGCTTCTCACTGGTAGCTTACTACGAGGTCGCCAACACTCGAGGTTCCCTCGGTGCCGCTCATTCCCTCGAGTCGCATCCTCCAGGTTGCATCTCCCGCTACGGGATATCCACCTGCCTCTCGTGAATCAAGCATTAATATTTGGCCTCGTGAGTCGCCATGGTGTACTTCCCCTGCCTCTCGTGAATCAGGCAATTATTATTTGGCCTCGTGAATCGCCATGGTAGCATAGAAGAGCCGTGACTCATCATTGAGTCGACACAAATGCCTATATCGGCAAATATACATCGCTCTCACGCGTTCTTATACTCATGCACGCTCTCTTTCCCTGACTCTTATACCATTCGTGCGTGCATATGCTCATGTCATGAATATGCGTGTCATGCCACCATATAATGTAAATTAAATACATAAGAAATCACATAATTCATGGAAGTCACATAAAATCATAAAAACACGTAACACATAATTTCATGCACATACAATTATGTGTTGTAGTTGGGGCTTCCACACTTACCTGGTATCCCTAGCTTATCGTACGGTAAATTGTTAACCTTCAAAACCTAAGTACGGAAACATATAAAATTAGGGTTTGTTAGTCTAATTATAATATACGAAAGTGGCTTAGTTCGAAAACCCTAGTTTCGACTTTGACGAGTTTCGAAACCCTAAGGCTTTGAGCTTCAACTTAAATTGAAAAAGTATTATTTCGAAACTCATAAGCATCTGGACATAGACCTTGAGTTAATTTTGGGATTTCGAGATACATTGTAAAATGATTCTAAACATAGCCTTGACATAAATCTCGAAATGATTTGAGATGGATGTCGACATGGATATCGCGTTCTAGCATGGATTTCGAGCTACAGTATAACTGAATCTGACGTGATTGATAATATCGAGTTGCATGGCATACATTAGGTCTCGACATTACATACTAAGGTTCGATATTTAAATAATACATATGGATCTCGACCTAGAATGAGTCTCGACATAGACTTTGATCTCGACATAGATTTTGAAGTGGATCTCGTCATTATATATGTAAGAGTTCGACATTTGAACTCTACACAAAGATCTCGACATGATTAATGAAATGCGATTTGAAATATATCTCGAGGTGCATTGTAAAATTAATCTCGATATGGACTTCGAAATTTCATTGGACATGTTTCAATATTATAAACAACATTTCGAGAGGTATGTCGATATTAGAACAAAATGTCGAAATGTATGTTACAATTATAAACAAGATTTCGATATGCTTCTAAAGTAAATCTCGACATGAGCTATAGAATGGATCTCGAGTTTTCAAAGATTTAGAGCTTCAAACATCTCGACATTCCAAGATTTCATGACTCCAAAAATTTCAAGCTCTTCCATCGACATTGTTAGTTGCAAAGGATCCTCGACTCGACATTCATGTTACCAAATTTCGAATCAACTTTCTCTTAAAAATTATAAATCTCGAGACCCCACTATTTCGAGATCCAAAGATCTCGATATTCCTAAACATTCATGAACATTTCGAAATCACTCCTACCAAACTAACATAGCTTCGAGATTTCTAATCTGGAGAAATTCTATTCCTACTTGAAACACCCTATCGATATCATCTATTCTAAACTTTCGATCAAAACCACGTTTTCCTTAAGAACCATATAAGAACACCAAACCCTACAAATATTTAATATTTTGCAGAATTTTCCAAGAACAGAATCACCTAAATTCATGTAACATCATGATCTTCTAAGAACTATTCTAATCCTAGAGCAGTACACCCAAATTTTAGAGTTCTCCTATTTTGAGGGTTAAACATGTAACTAATCTTAAGTTAGGAATTTACAAGGATGATATGGAATAATTCGACTTACCAGGCTTGAGACCTATAACGGTTTGGAATTCCTTCATTTAGGCTTTCTCTCGTTCCCTTGTTCTTCTTTCTTAGGGTTCTTACCCAAAATGAGCTCATGTTTATCGAAAGGTTTTAGGTAGTCATTCAGGTCAACCGGAGTATGGTTGACGGGACACATTGATGACGTGTTTTTCCCTTGAGCCTAAGTAATTATCATTATTAACACTTATCTCCAACACTTGGGCCTAAACAAGCATGTAGCATGGCCCAAATTATATTAATATTATTATTAAATGGTTTTGAGTTTCTTATCTCTAACTTTTTACTAAAAATTCCTTTTACCAAAAATTATATTCTTTCTTATCTTATATTTAACGTGTTGAAAAAAAAAAGTGACGTTGATGTTAACTTCAACAATACTTATCACCTTCGTAAGTTAGAATCCTTCATAGCACGTAATTAATTCATCATTTAAAATTTTCTAAACCCTACGTTCATCACTTAAGTCATAATTCGTAACACACATAAGAATTATAAATCACCTAGCATGAAATCATATAAATACATAAGTCATTTAAGGCATGCGAACAGGAAAACATTATATCCCACATTGAATTCAAATACTTATATGTCACAAGTAATATTTTCGCCCGTAAACCTAGCTTCTTTATGTAATTCTCTCAATAGTATCTCCAATTAACTATCTTCCATTATTAATTATATTGTAATTCCCGTAATCGGATTTTACGGGTATTACAATTACCTACTTGTCAAATCAACTTTTCATGATATATATATATATATATATATATATAACAATTCCTTACGTAAAAGCCTCTCGAAAATATGCAAATAAGAATAGGAGCAATTCGAAGAAGAGAAAAAGGAATCCTTTGGCAAACCAAAATCTTCGAAAAATTGTTGGTGAGGGAGCTATGATTTTTGTGAGTTATATATGTACATAACGATGATTAAGTAAGCATAAGAGGTTTTTCCGTAACATTATATATATATATATATGTGTGTGTGTGTGTGTGTGTGTTAGGTTTCGCCGATCGATATAAAAGGAGTTACTTATATATTTACCATAATGATTTGTCAATGTAATTAGAACATACAAGGGTTGGAAGGAGTTCAAATCGGTTAAAGAAAATATAACTAGATAGATTTTAGTATTTTGAATAGGTAGTCTTCGACATATGAGCACCTCTAGCATTTGAAAGATTAAGAACTTCAGAATTTCGATTTGGAAGCTTTTATTGAAGCTGAAGTTTTGATATGTGGAAATATTAGGGTTTTAAGAATTATTTCGGATATAAAGAAAATCAAGGTTTTGGTATTAATATGTTTTGGCATTTTATAAAGATTTTGGCATAGTTATCTTATAAAGTTTTGGTGCTATTATTTTCTAAAGTTTTGATAATGTTCTTGATGTTTTCGAGAATTTTATGGTTTGATCGAAGTTTTGAGACTTTCTAAAGAAAAATGTGTTTTTAAGTGTACCGCTTTCCGTGTTGGGGTTAAATTTCGAAGGGGATTTCGATGATATGAATTTCCATGATTTTCGAAATCATGTTGTTCTTGAAGATTTTTAATGGTTTTCGAAAGATTTGAAATAAAGATTTTTCGAAAGAGATGTTAATTGTGTTTAAGGTTTTTGAAAGGAATTCGAAAGAAATTTCGAAAGAGGTTTCGGAAATAGTTTCGCAAAATCTTTTGAGATTAATTTTTAATGTATGTTTTGTAATTATACGATTTCGAAAGGAGAATTAATACGTATTTTAAGATTTTGAGAGAATTCTCGAAAGGAATTTTCGAAAGATTAGCTCGCAAATGATTTCGCAAAAAGGGTTCGCAAAAAGCCTTCATAAAATACCATCGCAAAATATTTCTGCGGGCCATCGCCGGCCGATTTCGCTTCACGAATTGAGAAACAAAACTCGGGCCAAATCAGGTTCTCGCGGGCCAAATGTCTTTCGCGGGCCAATGAATTTCGCGAACTAAGAAACAAGGCTCGGGCTGAAATTATATTCTCGCGGGCTAAATAATGTACGAACTAAGAGAGAAAACGTCGGGCTGCGAATTCTATTCGCGGGTTGAAACGGACTACAATCCTTGAGGATTTCGCGAAGTAAAAGCTATCACTTGCCGAATATTTGGCGAATTAGAATGATTTCACTAACTGAAATTTGACTTAGTGAATTTTAAGAATTTCGCAAAGTGTAGAGTTTGCGGGTCGGGTAACGATTCGCGAATTGTAAAATAGGTTCGCGAAAATTAATTCTCACAGTAAAGATTTCGAGATAGGCCAAAGAGTTTAACATATTATAAGTAATAAACAGAAAGGTAAAGGCTACGGATAGGAACGATCTTGCATAAGAAAGCATGCATATCAAGCACAACATATCATATTAGGGGTCTCATATTTACCAAAAATAATATCTTCATAGTCATGATCCCGATAAAGGCAAGGACATGGTTGATTAGCGAACGGGGTTATAAACGAAACATGTGAGTATGATATGCAACATGTATTTATGTCTCTATGTGATTATATGCTTTCTATGATTTAATTGATTGATGATTTCATCGTATATGAAGTAATCGGGTTTATATGCTGCAATATGCTCTTATCTGCTAAATGTGACTTGATGATTTTATGATATACGTGCTATATGGATTGATCGGGTTTATGTGTCGCAACGTGCTCTTATTGATAAAGATGATTTGATAGTCATGATATATGTAATATAAGGATAGGTGCACGACATTGCATACACGTAATAATGAAAGGAGAAACCATTATGACTGCTACGACTACGGATGATATGATACGGATGCTACGGCATATATTCCTACAAATCGGGGGATTTTACAGAGTCCTGTACAGGCAATATGTATCCCTACAAATTGGGGAATTACAGAATGGTTACAGAATCCCATGCATGGGCGCCGACTGGGCGTACAGTACAGTCTAGCTAGTTTATAACGGGAGTATCAAAAGAAATGGGCATATATAAATGCATTGATCTAAGGATCATTTGGAACGATGGTTATATGAAATGGTAACATGATGGGATATATGACTGAAGGGTTTACGGTACTTATAGGAATGGATTCATTTCACGTTATATGAAAAGATTATGTGACGGGGTATATGATTGGAACGTTTACGATATGTATAGAAGTGGTATGAGTACCTGTTATTATGTTATTTGTTAATGATTAACATGTTGCTATCATACTCTGAATGGTTGTTTTATAGTGATGTACATATCTAACCGGCGTGTCGACTCGAACGATCCCTGGAGTTAGCCTCGGAGGGTCATCCGTTCGTTGAGCAATCAGCTCTAGAAGCCTCGGGGAGTTACTTCTTGATCTTTGCCTTCCCGAAGTTCTTTGTCTTCTATGAGAACTAGGTCAACCGACGCTTGTCGTAAGAAGTGTCGAACGTCCTTGAGTCTCTGTCTTTGAGGATCATCGAGCATACTGTGGGTCATCCACTGTCCTTCAAAGATGTATGTGTCGAGGAACTCGTGTGGGTTGACACCACGTCCCGGTGTTCTCGATTGGTCCGGAGCGGTCAAGCTGGCAGTGGCCTGAGTAGCTGCAAGGCCACGAGCATTGCAGCACCTGCTTCTTCTTCCGAAAGCAAGGGGCTTGTGAAGGTTGTTGGTGGTGTGAGCGGAGGCGTCCGGAGGCGTCCTTAGGTTGAAGGTTGGTGGTTCGATTTGGGTGAGAGTTTTGGTGGTGCGGTGCGTGGTGGTTGTTTGTCTAGTGGGTTGAGAGTTCAGCTGTAGCTCACACCACTTCAATTGCAGAGCCAGAGGTCACTCATAAGCCAATCAAACACTGTCCAGACACCAGAGGAAATGGGACATGTTCAGCAAACAGGTAAAAGGATAGGTATCTGTTTTTGAAATTCCTGAGCTGAACAAATCTAGCATATGGTTATTGGACTCTGGTGCTACTATGCATGTCTCAGGGAATAAAGACTTGTTATATGACTTGCATAAAATCAATAAATCTAGTAGTATAATACTGCTTGATAATCTGTTATTGAGGTGGACCAGGTAGGATCCTTTAAACTGAACCAATACATTACACTTACAGAAGTATTGTTGGTACCACAGCTTCATTATAATCTGATTTCAGTAAGTTCATTGGTTAGTAATCAATCTTGCCAAGTTATTTTTCAGTCTGACACCTTCTTGATATAGGACACTTCACAGAGAGTGATTTGCAAGGGTAAGCAGGAAGCAAGTCTTTACTTCTTCAGGGCAGATTTAACTACTAGAATATCTGATAGTGCATATGATGTATCTGTACCTATTTTCTTGAATAGTCTGTCAGCTAACATATGGCACAGTAGATTCGGGCACCCTTCTCATAAGGTTTTAGACATGTTAAAGCAGTGTTTGAAACATGATGATGAGACTTTAGACAATTACTGTAAGATCTGCCTTTAGCTAAGCAAAAAAAAAAAATTTTCCAAACATAACAGATCAGTTTGCTCCCATTTTGATCTCATACATTGTGATGTATGGGGTCCCTTCCATATGCCTTCTTATTTAAGACATCAATACTTCATTACTAGAGTTGATGATTACTCAAAGATTCACATGGCTTTCATGGTGAAACATAAATAAGAGGTGCAAACTGTCTTACCTTATTTCTTAGCTCTCGTAGAGACACGGTTTGGTTGTAAAGTTAAAACTATTAGATCATAAAATGAACGAGAGTCTAACATGTTAGATTTATTCAAAACAACATCATTTATCATGTGTAGAGACCCCACAACAGAATTCAATAGTGGAGAGAAAACATCAACACTTGCTAAATGTGGCACGGGCACTATTTTTTCAGTGAGGACTACCAATTAGCTACTGGTTAGAATGCACTTTGACTGCAACCTTCCTGATAAATAGAACACCATCTGTTATCTTAGGTGGCAAGAGTCCTTATGATCTTTTATAACGAGGACCTTTTAACTATAATGCACTTCGAGTGTTTGGTTGTCTTTACTACTGTTCTACTCTTGTAGGTTCATGAAAGAAATTTGATGCTAGAGCTACTAAATGTATTTTTCTGGGCTATCCGAATGGGACCAAGGGTTATAAGGTGATGGATCTTAGGACAAGAAGAGTCTTTATTTCGAGGGATATCAAGTTTGTGGAGGATGTCTTTCCTTTCAAAGATCAGTCCAGTGATGTTCCATTAGAGACAGACACATTTTCTAATTTGGTGTTACCTAGATCTCATCAGATCAATTCTCAGGAAGGAATGGAACATTCACAAGGTGCTCAAACTCAACAACCTGCCACAGAGGATCATCAAGTTCCATGAACGCTCTAAGCATATAGAAATCGATTGTCACTTCATGAACGCTCTAAGCATATAGAAACTGGCATTGAATACCAATCTGCTTTAAAACTGGCATTGAATACAAGTTCCATGAACACTCTAAGCATATAGAAATCGATTCTTCATTCGACACCATGTAGCCAATGGAGTGATCAAACTCTTACCAATTCGCTCAGAACTTCAGCTCGCAGATGTCTTTACCAAGCCATTACCAGCCCCTCTCTTGCAAGGCATGTTGCTCCAGATGTCTGTGATTAACGTATACCATCCATCTTGCGGGGGGATATCAGAGAAAGAGCTTGAAAATTAAAGCTTGAAGACTAAGTTGAATCTGGAGTATGAAGTATGAGGAAGAACAAAGTTCAAACTGCTGAAGAACGATTTTACGAAGAGGCGCGCTTTCTTTAAAAGGGACGTTTCACTTATAGAATTGCTGGTGCTGTTGACGACTTCAGCTGATTGGATGAGATACAAGGCTTGGCGCCAAATTTAAAGATAAAATACAGTTAGCGGCTTTCTTCTGATCATCAGGGTGTTCTTCTTTCCTGTGATTTTCTGCAACATTTTTCTTGTTATTCAGAAGATAGGTTTTGATCTTCTTGATCTATAACCAGACTGTTTGGTGTCAAACCCAAGTCCCAATCGGGAAAGATTATGAGTGACTTATAAGCTTGTGGGCTAACTCCCTATATTGCCAATTGGTTTTAGAGAGGAACCCCACAAGCTTATACGGGCTTGGGCTTGGGCTGAAATTGGGTCTGAAAAATCCGTACATTGGTGCGGTGAGCGTGGAACGAACACGTGAGGGTGGCCATTAGATGAGAAATTCTAGCCCAGATACGGTGTGGGTGGTGTGTCCCCAGCCCTTGTAAAACGATTGGAATTGCGGTGAAAGAAATCGCTTGTTACAATGATTGCGGGGAAGCGCACGGTGCAGATAATCGTTGAAAGGGATGCCCGTTAAGTGGTCTCACATCGGATAATTAGAAAGACTATGAGTGGCTTATAAGCTTGTGAGCTAACTCCCTCTATTGGCAATTGGTTTTAGAGAGGAACCCCACAAGCTTATATGGGCTTGGGCTTGGACTGGAATTGGGTCTGAAAAAATCCCTACACAGACCATTGTCGATTAGTGATTACAATTAATGCACCGTGGACGCAGGATTTGATTAAGATCCGAACCACGTTAAAATCGATTCTCTACACAAGCAATTCAATTTTCCTTTTAACTGACAATATTATTTAAAATCTGGTTGCTAGAATCTCTGATTAGAAGATATTAATCTATAAGATCTATCATATCTTAGATTAATATATTTACTTCTAATGATACAAATACTATGTGAAACATATAATAGATTAATATGTTGGTTGGAATTAAGATCTCAAGACACAGTTGCATCATGTGGGACTATTATTGCACCAGCCTTGGCTACCTTTAAACTCTTTAAAACCATAATGAAAAATGTGTTCTAGAAGCCATCATATTATTCAAGCGCTTCATTTCAGCAAGACAACGGTAAACTGGGAAGTTCGATCGATGAATATTCAAAAAACAAGTTTATTATATTTTTTTTGGGAAAAAAATTAAAAAATTGGGATCAGGTCGATTTTGGATATTGGATCTGATAATTGCAAAACAGAAGAAAATGTCACTAACATCGTATTAGTCAAATTTGGATCTTATTATATTTTCAGCAATAAAGGAAAAAATCCCCACTCGCATATGCCACGTCAGTAGCCAAGTAGGTGGAAATTACCTCATCACATCTTTGGATAACTTATGATTTTCAGCGTGTGTTGTCTGAAAATATGACCGAAGATTCAAATATATTCCGACGTAGAAAGTAAAGTTACATATTTTAGTGGTTATCGACCTAAAATAACTACAGATAAATAGATATCTACATATAATTTTTTTTCCTTTTTTTTTTAAATTTACCTTTTCAATATGCAAGTGTTTCGTCCTAATCATTCTCAAGCCATATAATTATTATGTTCAAGAAAGGCTGCATATCTCCAAGTAGATCGAGCATGCTATTATTCTTGCGCCAATCCACAATTTAAGGCGAAAAAAGACAATGCAGTTGATTTAAGTGCCGCAGTTAGCTCATCCAATCATTATCCCGTGTTTTTCTTTTGTTTTTTTTTTTTTCTATCTTGCTTTGTGGTGATATCATGGTATTAACCAACCATTGTTGAAGGAGCATAACTACAAATTGCATCAAATTCATCACATAATCTAAATGATTACCAAGTAAGAAATGAAACTCACCTTTTCTCCTATTCAAGATTTGAGATCATTTGAGGCAGTTGTCGCAAGGGCTAGGTCCGTTCTTGCAGGCGTTTCGATCAAACGTCTCCCCAAAGTGTTCGAGCAAAGCTTGTCTTCGACACCCGACCTGTGAAACAAATTGATATTTCGGGTATTTCACATCTTACTATTTCCTATTCCTTAAAAGCGACATTGGCATTGACAATTCACAGTGTCTATAAGCACTAGCATATGCTTGCATGGTGTTAGCTACCAAATGTTTGCTATCATCATATATATTTTCAATTTGCTATCGAAGAATAAGAACTATATACTATATATTATTTGATCGTCATACCTTAAGTTTGCCATTGTATAATATCAGCTCACACTATTATATCTCTCGATTTGTAAACAGTATAAGTGCCCTTCTAAGGTATTTGAGTGTGTTACCTTAAGTTCAGAATAGTGTTGCATTTTACGAGCTTGATCCATGGCCTTTTTGAACTTCTCATTTTTGCCCCTTTCTCCGCTTCTGAGCATGCAAACGACCCTGCTGAAATCCTTCTTTTGGTACATGAGAATGCACGTGGAAGGCAGATTATCTCGCCCAGCTCTACCTGATTCTTGATAGTAGCTCTCTATTGATTTTGACATGGTGTTGTGAACCACATAACGCTGAATCAATAACAACTCAACCATGTTATGTCGTGTCAAAGGTGAAAATATAATCGTAATTAAGTACACAATAATCATGAAGATATTTTGAGGCTTCCACTCAAAAGTGGTTTGGGATTGCCTCTATGGTTCTGAATTGATATCTTTAACCGACGAGGAGGGAATATATTCTATAAATGCTAAATCTGAAGGTTTCATCCTATAACAAGGTAATGTCAACAAGAAATACGGAAGTTAAAAGTTAAAGCATTACTTACAACATCAGGTTTGTCAATTCCCATCCCAAAAGCTATGGTAGCACAAATTACGTTAGCTTCTCCAAAATGCCATTTCTTCTGAGCAGCGATCCTTTGGCGAGCTGGCAAGCCAGCATGGTAATAAACCGTTTGGAATTTGAAATTCTGATTCAGATGTTTCGATACCTCCATGCATTCGGTTTTCGAAAGGCAGTACACGATTCCACACAAGTTCTTGAAACGGACTGCGATTAATTTCCCCAGCTGTTGAAGAGGATCTTTGGTTTTGCCAATCACTTCGTACTTCAAGTTAGGTCTATCAAAACTCGTCTCAAACACAGTTGCGTGAGGAATCCTAAGTGAATTCAAGATATCCTGCAAAAAACGAACAGTTGAACATATGGAAAAAAACAAATAGTTGAAAAAAAAGATGTTCTCGTAATACTGAAGAAGAGGTCTAACCTTACGAACTATCGGTGTTGCAGTGGCAGTCAATGCCATTACAGGAACATGAGGAAAATTTTGCTTAAGACGTCCTAAAACTCTATAATCGGGACGAAAATCGTGGCCCCATTGACTGAAAGATGGTAAATAAACTAAGCTGAATGTCAAAATTAGGCTGAACATTTGACGAGTAAGAGAAAATTAGCATGTTCTTTGATATGCTGATGTGATTTGATTATCAACTATCGTGTTACATGCATATGCAGCAGATATGGGAGTATTGCAAATTCATATCTCTACTATAAATTATGTGTTTTGGTAGCATGGTTGCAATATCTTTTCGTTTATTTATTCGTAGTTTGTACTTTCTTGAACTCATTTTCTTGACAATTCCTTCAAATTGTCTAAGATATGTTACTCAGAAATTGAAGAACGAAGACATACCTCAGACAATGAGCTTCATCAACAATGAATCCAGCTAATTGTCCCTGAAAAAACCAAGAATTTTCTGTTTAAAACACATTTATCAGTGTCGATGAAAATTTCCCAACATGATAAAAGATTTACCTTTGTGTTTAGATGGTTTAGGATTTCTTGGAATGATATATTTCCAGCAACCCTCTCCGGCGTAACATACAGAAGCTTACATGATGGCGTATCCTTCCTAAGAACAAAATAAGGAATCATATGGACAAAATATGAGCATATGATCCTTTACAAGTAGTTAAACAAAACCCCAGACTTATATAGACACGATCAGTGGCACATCGATTTTTCCTTTAAAAAGAACTTGGCTTCTGATTTCTCATAATATATTGAGCTAACTCCCTATTTCTCGCCGGAACAAGCAACAGGAAAACTTTAGCTTACCTTAATTCTTGAATAATAGCTGCCGCTAGTGAAGGCTTCTGTTGAGAATTCAAGAAAGTTGCAGGTATACCAAACTTGACATTTAGTGTAACAATCTGATCTTGAATGAGTGAAAGAAGTGGAGATACAACGATTGTGACCCCTGTCTTGAGAATGGCTGGAAGCTGCATTACAAAGATAATCAGGATAATAAAACACAGACGATAATGTCAAAATTCTAAACATTTGCTGAGCCTTGGTTGATATCCCCCATCCCATTTAGTCAACTATATAACCATTGATGTCTTTACTAGAATGATTGCACGAATGAGATGAGAAGATAAAATTTTCACACACAAATGCCGATGTCGTCATTTCTTCAATACAAACTACGTGAAGTTAAGGAAGAAATCACTATTTATAGGAGATGGTGAAATCGATCGGCAGTTACTCTCTACCAGATGCTCCTGACACTGTTGGGACTTTTCGGATGAAACAACAGGAAAACTAGGTAATTTATATAGTCAAATTCATGTACAAGCATTATCATATATAATAAGCGGTCAGTGCTAAGATATTTAATAAGAGTCAAAGTTAATAGTTCTAAGACCTCCTCAATAATAATGAACTATATGAGGTACGTGCATCAGTTTGTTTCACATATACCAAACGAGGAAGATAATTAATATTAACTTTTACGCAATGAAAGAATTAATAGCATCCTCACACATGATCAGGAATGTTAACAATCACTTGACTTAGATGATCATAAATTTACGAGATAAATTGAAATTAAAATTTCTCATCCTATAACGGAAACGTGAAAAAAAAAAAAAAAAAAGAGATGCTGACATAAATTTTTTCATCTTTTACTTTTGAAGATGACTACGTTGTCAGCTGACTACAATTATCATTCTTTTAAGCTGCAATGGCTAGGGAGATATAGGCAGAAGCGTCTCATTTATGTGAGTTCTATTCCCTTTAAAAAGTGGATGACAGTTGCTATTCAAGGAAGGACTTAACCTGGTAACAAAGGCTTTTACCACCTCCAGTGGGCATCAGAACAAAACAATCCTGCTGTCTAAGAAACGCTTTACATGTCTGATGCTGCAGTGGTCTGAATGTTTTATTACCAAACACAACAACATTTGCCAATTCAATGTCGTCCAGACGCTGAAGCTCTTCATAAGATAGAGTTCTGCATGCATTCAAACCTGAATTCGTGTATTGCAATACATTCGGAGATGGCATGGCTGAAATCTGACTGAGATAGCTCTTCTTGTCCTTTTGAAAATAAAATCAATGTTTAATAAGTAGAAAATGCAAGGTTTAATATGAAAAAAATAATTTGATTATGTAGCCACAGTTAAAGATGAGATTCACATCGATTACCACAGAGGAAGGTGTAGTTCCCAAAGAACTGGGATGAGATCCATCAACTTTACAGGAAAACTTCACACATTTCTTGCTGAACAACTTTGTATTCATCTCTTCACCATCACTCGAAGAATCCAACTCCACAACATTGTGAATTTTCAAAGACTCGGTAGGATCATCAATATCATGAATTTGGAACTTTTCAGATTTAATATCATTAACACAATTCTTTGTTCCATCGTTATCAAGAATTTCGGCTAAAACGCTGCAGGCTTCAGACTCCAAGGCTTCGAGATCATCCCAGTCTTCATTGTCTTGCATAAACTCCGCCAGCGATGCCAGGAAATCATCACCACAGTGCTCCACGGTGATGAAGTCTCGCCCATCTTCACCTTAATCCAGGGGAGAGAAAAGAACATCAAACAGTGTACATGAAAATGAAGACAATCAAGAAAATCAGTATGGATTAAAATATACAACTATCAGGTCAACTTTATAACCTGATAGTCCAATCCACAGCTCTCGTTAATTTTCAGCCATAACAGTCGTTGTAGGGCTATAAGGATTATATTATCGTTCAATAGCAGCATTTAGCTAACGCTAGTAAAGCACAGCACCAAACGTCTTTTTCTTGCTCTAACCAATCCAGAGGATATGCATGTATTGTCTATATTCCTCATGACAAATGTTTTGCTTGGGTAACAGATTATCAGATCTGTTGAGGAATGCAGCCTGAACCTCGCCTAAGCCGCCGGAATCGGCCGGAGAAGAAGGTCGGACAGAATAAGCTCGAGAAGAGCTGAAAGTGATGCGAAGTTCAGGGACCGTTCGATCAAGGTTCGCGCGTGATCTGAAGGCAGAAATTTAAAGCTGAAGATTGAATGTGGATCGTTGGATAGCGCACGAAGAAGATCAATGGCCGGTATTAAATGAGATTCGATCATGCTGATGATGAATCTCGAACGTTAGATCAAGATCGGACGTTGACAGTTAACGCGGGATTTTACTTAAAAAGACGTCACGCGATTTATGCCTACTCACGCACAAAGCGTGGCAAATATTATCCAATATCACATAATAAACGGGTCATGACCACCATTATCTATCACATCAGCTACAACAGCAAAGTTCTGCAAAAAATACCAGCCTCCTTGTTCATATTATTATATACTATATCAAGCTACAAATGAGCAGACGAAACATTGCAACACCAATCAAGGTCAAAGTAGAGAGAAACTGAACCATAAAGGTGGATGAGGCGATCCAAACACGTGTAGGCGGACTCTTCGTCGAATCCAAATTCCAAAGCCAAGCTTAACAGTCGAGCTTTTTCCAACTCCAAATCCTGGTCTTTCATTTTTTTCTGGATCGGAATCTTCCTTACTTTCGATCGAGCTCGTATTCTCCCTTTTCTCTATTCAATCGGAATATTCGTCAGCCGACTGTTGGTGGTGTGGCAGTGAATTTTCCCGCGCTTTTGAGTATTCTTTTCGTCGTGCGTGTGAGAAAACCAACATTATTTTGGGCTTCTGTCAAAAAGCCCAAAGTTTCGGCATGCTAAATGACCTGGTCCATAGACAAACCAATGTCTCGATTATTTCCACTACCAACTACTGCCATAAAATATTTATTTCATTCACATTTATCCTTAATTTTTAATCCCATGAGTGGAATATGAAATGAGTCATCATTAGTGTCGAGGTCAAATTGAGATTCGCTTCGTTGCAACTATTTGAAAGTCTTTTAAGTTCGATTATTGGTTAACCAGAAATCAATATTTACGAGCATGGTCCGTCAATTGAACGCGTGTGTCCAATTCATAGCATATACTTTTATTTATAGTTGAAAAATTTATATTTTAATATATGCTATTATGATTAATTCTAAAAGAAATATTGTGAAATATGCAAATTAAAAAATTAATTTATAAGGATTTATTTAAATCAGTTAAAAATTAAAGGACTAAATTGTAAAATTATATGTCAAAATTGACACACCAAATTGGGGAGAGCAGTTACTCTAGCATGCTCTCCATTATAAAATATGATGTGTTCTGTTGAAAACGACCTTGGTTTGACACCGGGATTGTGCGCCTTCTCGAACTGACAACTCTGAACCTAACACTCGAAAAAAACCAGCAGAAACACGTTAGAGGGGGCCGGTGTGGTTGCCGGCGACGCCCCTCCGATGCTTAAGTTAGCTTTTTGCTTTCAAAGGAGTAAGATAGGTGCTAGGCTTAGTGAAGGTGGTTTTTATTTAAGTGTACTTACCTGGGAATGATCCCACCGTTTTCTTTTATACTGACTCTGAATTTCGTCGCCATGACCTAATCTTCCTCCCACCCACGTTTTCCGCGGGCATCGTGTGGGATCATGGTCATTCCACTCAGCCCACGTTCTTCCTTTCTCGTCTTCTTTCCGCGACTCTTTCCTCCTATTCTAGTCTTCCTTGGTCGGGTTTATTCTGCTGTCCGGTTCTGATTTCCCCGGGTCCAACCTGCTCGAGCTGTCTATTGCTCTTAGAACTCGGGGCGAGTCTTCCCTGGTCGGGCTTATCACATTGTCACGTTCTGATTCCCCCGGGTCCAACCTGCTCGAGCTATCTATTGCTCTTAGAACTCGGGGCGAGTCTTCCCGACCATTCTTCTTGGCTGTCCTCAGCTCTTTTTATCGCGGGAGAGTTCTTCTTTTTCCCGGGATAACCTATCTTCATTTCTCTTGTCCTCTCCTTCGCGGGTTCCTCCAGATCGCGGGTTATTTTACCGTTAGCCGATAATCTCGAGGGTAACAATAGTCCCCTCCAAAAATAGTCCAAAACGAGTGTAACGAGTTTTGGGCGTAGGCTATCGGTCAAATAACTAGCTTGTCCATTTTCTCATTCTTCTCATTGAAGCTCCTCGGGCTGTTACCTACTCCTTCCTACCTGGCCGTTCGGGCACACTCATCTTTCGTCCCTCGCTTTAACCTCGGGGTCTGTTCCCACGTGACGTTCCTTGGGCGGGAAAACGGCCGCCCTATCACATCGATGTCGGATCGATCTCCACGTGTCCATCATCGCGGGCCCCAACACTTCCTCTTCTCTTCTTTCTTTTCCTCTTCCTCTTTTTCCTTCTTGTTTTATTTACACTTTTCATCGTCCTCTCTTTTCAAACTTTAACTATCCCTCTCTACCGTCTCTCTTCACAGAATCTTTGAAGGTGCGGCGGTTTTCGCTTCACTTGGCGTCCTGCTCTCCAGACTTCTTCGCGTTCTTCGTTATCATCAACCGGTAAATTTCTCTCCTTCCTCTCTCTTTTACTTCGTTAACCCCAGTTTTATTTCGCATTTTCTCTTCGCACCTGAGGTTTCCGATTTTCGAGCACGAATCGCAGTTCTTATTTCGCCTCTTATTCGACTCTCTTCTGTTTTCGCCTTTGACTGATTAGGTCTTCCTAGGGTTGATGCGTCCCTTTATTACGAGCGGTGTTTCTCGTTATCGTCCCCTTTCTCCTTTGGATCAGAATGTTTCCAGATTCTCCCCTTCTTTTGATTTTTTAGGCTCCTTTCTAGACGCGGTTCAAACCCTAAACGATTTCCCTGACCTAGATATTTTCCATCCCCCCAGATTAAAGGATACTCCAGCGAAAAGGAGCATCTTCAAGCTTTAACTGCCTGGGCTTCTCAAATGGAAAAGTTTCGTGAGCGTGTTAAACTTCCTTGGCACGAAGTGAACGTGTCTACTCTTCGCCCATCCACATCCCGATCATCATCGATCGGGCTGGCCTAACTTCTGATTTTGAGGTCAGAATCCCTGGCCCTTGGGAGGTAGCCAGTGGGCCTCCTGATGGCTTCCGCACTTTTTACCTTGACCAGCTCGACATGGGTCTTCGTCTGCCCCTCCCTCAATTCCTGGCCGATCTCTGCAATCATTTCCAAATATCCCCAAGCCAGCTAACTCCCAATTCTTACAGCCTCCTTCTTTCACTGTCTATTCTCATCGGGTAATTTCAAATCCCCTTCTCCCTTTCCCTTCTTCTATCCTTTCTCAAGATAAATCAGAAGGAAACCGGTAAATTCTTTTTCTCTTCCATCGCCCCCGAGGAATTTCTCCTCGGGAATCCTACTTCTTCCTACCTGGCCGTTCGGGCACACTCATCTTTCGTTTATACGCGCGAGTAATCTTCCTTTGGTACGCCGCCATCTTCAATGCGGCTTTCTCCCTTCCCTCTTCGATCAGGTCGAGCTCATCGGCGCGGAGTCGGTCGTTCTCTTCTTCTGAATATCCCATTACCCAAGCGCTTCCTTGCCTCACTTCAACTGGCAACACCGCTTCGTTTCCGTACACCAGGCTGAACGGGGTCTCCCGGGTCCCTACTCGGGGTGTCGTTCTATAGGACAAGAGCACGCTTTGTAGCTCGTTGAACCACGCTCTCTTCAAGCCACCCAATCGAACTTTAAGGGCCTGCACAATGGTCCGATTCGTTACCTCCACTTGGCCATTGCTCTGAGGATGGGCCACTGAATTGTCTTCCGTTGTCGCTTATCAGTCTTCGCGGGATGCCAGACCGACATAGTATATTTTTCCACAGGAAAGAGATGACTGCTGCTTCCGTAATCCGAACCAATGCTTCAGCCTCGACCCATTTGGAGAAATAATTGACAGCTACCAGGAGGAATTTTCTCTGCGTGGCGTTTCCTTCGAATGGCCCGACTATATCTAAACCCCATTGATCGAATGGGCACGATGACACGACCGCCTTCATCATCTCCGCGGGAGCTCTTTGTAGGTTCGCATGCTTTTGGCATCGATGACAACCTCTCACTGTCCTGATCGAGTCTGCTTTCATAGTTGGCCAGAAGAAACCCGCCAGCGTAGCTTTGCGTGCTAACGCCATTCCCCCGATGTGGCTCCCGCAAGTTCCTTCGTGGATATCCACCAAAACCTCCTCAGACTCTTCCTTAGATAGGCACCTCAGTAGGGGGCCTGCATAAGATCTTTTGAATAAGATTCCGTCTATAAGCATAAAACGGCTCGCTCTCGTATGGGTCATCCTGGCCTGGATCTTGTCCTCGGGAATTATTTTCTCGTCCAAGTATCGGTAGATGTCATATCGCCAGTCCCCGGGATCTATTTTCTCCCTTCCTTCTATCTGATGAATTTGTGGGGCTAGTTCGATCCTAACTCCTTCCTCGGGCGGGTTCAGCGCGCAAGCCCACTTGGCGAGACGGTCTGCCTTCTCGTTCTCCCTTCGGTTGACAGCACTAACTTGAATTCCTCGAATTTTTCTTTCAGCTTTTGGAAAGCCTTTGCGTACTCGGCTAACCTTCCCTCCTTGATGGCAAAATTTCCTTCCGTCTGTTGGACCACCAGCTGTGAGTCAGAATAAAATGTCACTCGGGTCAATCCCATTCTGCCAGCCATCCTCATCCCAAGGAGCAGTGCCTCGTACTCGGCTTCGTTGTTGGATGCTCAGAAGTCTAATCTCACCCCCAAGCTGGTTTCCTCTCCCCAGGGCGATATAATCACCAATCCCACGCCATTCCCTTGTTGGCAAGAGGATCCGTCTATGTAGATCTTCCACATCTCTGCGGGTCCTTCGTCCACCATCTCGACGATGATGTCCGCCAAGGCTTGGGCCTTAATGGCCACTCGGAGGCTTGAACTGTATATCGTACTCACCGAGCTCGGTCACCCACTTGATCGACCTTCCTGATACATCTGGTCGTGTCACGATTGTTCCCAACGGGCTATTCGTTAACACTACGATCGGATGAGAGAGGAAGTAGGGCCTTAACTTTCGCGCCGTGATCACCAATGCTAAAAGCAGCCTTTCTTGAGAAGAATATCGGGCCTCTGCTCCCTTCAAGATATGGCTAACGAAGTAGACCGGTTTCTGTATCTTGTCCTCTTCCCGAACCAGAACCGAGCTGACCGCCCGAGGGGTGGTTGATAGATATACTGCGAGTTCTTCTGCGGGCTTGGGTTTGTTCAACACTGGCAGCTCCTTTAGATACTCCTTCAACTCCTGAAAGGCTTTCTCGCAGTCGGGTGTCCACTCAGAGTTCTTCACCTTCCTTAACACTTTGAAGAACGGCATGCTTCGTTCGGCTGATCGTGAGACTTAAATTTCAGTCGAAGATTCAGATTTTTCGATGATTCGTTCTACCAGATCCATAGAGAATATCGAAACTATCTTAAGTGCAGGCATTACACTCAGATAAAACTCAAAATCAAGCCTCAAACACTATAAAATAGTTACGGTTTTTCTCAGTTTTGAAGAACAGTCGAAAATCTAAGTCTAAACATGCGAAAAACTTCAAAATGCAGATGCAAATGAAGGTAAATCACACGCAAATGTCAAAAGAATCTCATTTCTACCTCAAACAGACAGTTTGGCGTTGAAAATCGATAGATTTTTTTAGAAATTTAAGCTGTGTGCGAAAGTTTTTCGCGAGAGAGATTTTTTTTTCGATTAGGGTTGCGTGAGAAAAAGTTTTTCGACTGACAAAAGGAGTATTCTTCCTGGTCAACTTCGTCAGCGTAGAAGCGATCTTCGAGAAGTCTTTTATGAACTTCCTATAATAGCCCGCTTAGCCTAAGAAGCTCCGTACTTCCGTTACGTTGGTCGGCTGCGGCCAGTCATTAATCGCTTCGATTTTACTGGGATCTACCGAGATTCCCGCTCCAGAGACGATGTGTCCCAAAAATGCTACTTGGTCCAGCCAGAATTCACACTTTTTAAACTTAGCGTACAACTGCTTTTCCCTCAGTACTCCAAGTATCACTCGTAGGTGTTGTTCGTGTCCCTCCTTCGTCTTCGAGTAGATGAGGATGTCGTCTATGAATACAATCACGAACTTGTCCAGATAGGCTTCGAACACCCGGTTCACTAGGTCCATGAAGGCTGCTGGCGCATTGGTCAGCCCAAAAGGCATGACTAGGAATTCAAAATGTCCATATCTGGTACTGAACGCCGTTTTAGGGATATCGTCCTTCCCGATTTTCAAGTGATGGTATCCCTACCTCAAATCAATTTTAGAAAACACAGTGGCGCCTTGTAGTTGGTCGAAGAGATCGTCGATCCTGGGCAGTGGATACTTGTTCTTGACTGTCAGCTTGTTCAGTTCTCTATAATCTATGCACAGCCTCATTGAGCCTTCTTTCTTCCGCACGAATAGGACTGGCGCACCCCAGGGAGAGAAACTGGTCTTGGATAAACCCTTTCTGTAGTAGCTCATCTATTTGTTCCCTCAGCTCCTTCAGTTCGGTCGGTGCTAACCGATACGGGGTCTTGGACACTGGTGCTGCTCCGGCACTAGATCGATTGTAAACTCGATTTCTCTGTCTGGGGGTAGTCCCGACAAGTCTTCCGAAAATACGTCCGGGAACTCCATAATTACGGGTACATCTTCAAGTTTCGTAGAGGAATTTTCTTCTACCTTCAGCGCAAAAATTAGGTATGCCTCGCATCCGGCTTTGATTAGTCGTTGGGCCTTTAACGCCAAAATCTTAGGAACAATTCCTCTTTCGCCCGTCCCCTTGAAAGTGAGAGGTTCTTCCCCTTCCGTGCTGAACGTGACCACCTTACGGTTACAGTTTGTCACCTCTCCGTATTGTGAGAGCCAGTCCATCCCGAGGATGGCCACGTAATCGTTCATCGGGATGACTATTAAATCTACAAGCAACTCCTTGTCGCCGACTAAGACTGGGCAGTTTTTCACTACTTGACTAGTCCTAATTGGGGTCCCGCTTGGAATTGCTACACTATACTACAACTCACACTATCAGGCGTTATTCCAAGTTTTGTCACATACTTCACAGATGCAAATGAATGGGTCGCCCCAGAGTCAACTAAGATGCACGTGGGAGTTTGGTGGATTAGGAGGGTACATGTCACCACCGCCGGGTTGTTCTCCGCTTCCTCTGAAGTGATGGTGTAGACCTTTTTGGTCCAAATGATTATGAAAGTTTTGATTATTCCAAGTAATTATGTAAATTGGGGGATACAAATTAGAAAACTCGATATGCATGTTAAGTGATGTTTAGGTATGTGAAAATATTCGATTAAGCGCTTGAATTTGGTTTAAATGTTAAGAAAATCGAATTTGAGTGATCTTATGCTTAACTGGAATATTGTTGTGATCACCTGGTTTTGAACGTTCTCGTTTGGATTGAATATCACTGTGTGCTATATATAGAAAATATGTTCCGATAAGAGGTATATGGATTGTACGCATGATTGAGTTATATAAGAATATCGTCTGAGATCACGCGGATATGATTGAGCTATATATGGAAGATATATTGTATTAAGTGATATATGAGCTGTACACGAGATTGGTTTATTTTAGGAAGAATATCACTGTGATCACCCGGATATGAATGACTGTGCTATATATGGAAAAGATATTCTGATTAAGTGCTTACATGTGATTGATCTATTTTAGGAAAGAATATTAATGATATATCCGTTGAGTGCGATATTAAGTGACTCTTAAATCAGTGAATCATGATCCTGCTTTCCTTGTGCGACTTAGGATTCATATTATGGAAAGTGATTAATTGATTGGGCTTATATGTGGTAAGATACTGATTGAGTCTATTTATGGAATGTGCTGAAATCGGATGAGATCACTATACCGGGAAAATATACTTTGCATTATACTCAGTAGATCAAATCTTTCTCTGTGCGAATTAGCTATCATATTTTGGGAAAGAAATCAGTTGATTGAGCATACCGTTGATAATATGCTGAGTGGAATCATATATGGAATATGCTGACTAACGGATGAGATTACAGTGGAATGAAAGTTAATCTGTGGTATTTATGGTAAGTGATCATGCATGACCGTTGAGCTTAGTTGGTTTATTCTTGGCATGATTGTTTGAGTTAATGCACGTGATTATTGAGCTGTCTCTGGCATATTTGTCGTGCTTAACTATCCTTGTAAAGTGTAGAAGCGAGAATTGGTTCTGAGAACACTTCACGGTTGAAGGGAATACAACGAACACACAAGCTAGCGAATCCCTTAGAGTTCTTGAGCGAAATTTGCGATTCATTCGTAGTTTGTGTTGAGCTTTCATTTGCGAATCTGTACCCTTTGAGCGATCCTTAGAAACTCCAAATCCTAAAAACCTTGTCTTCGGACGTATTGTGTCTTTGGACCACCAGCTGTGAGTCAGAATAAAATGTCACTCGGGTCAATCCCATTCTGCCAGCCATCCTCATCCCAAGGAGCAGTGCCTCGTACTCGGCTTCGTTGTTGGATGCTCAGAAGTCTAATCTCACCCCCAAGCTGGTTTCCTCTCCCCAGGGCGATATAATCACCAATCCCACGCCATTCCCTTGTTGGCAAGAGGATCCGTCTATGTAGATCTTCCACATCTCTGCGGGTCCTTCGTCCACCATCTCGACGATGATGTCCGCCAAGGCTTGGGCCTTAATGGCCACTCGAGGCTTGAACTGTATATCGTACTCACCGAGCTCGGTCACGATTGTTCCCAACGGGCTATTCGTTAACACTACGATCGGATGAGAGAGGAAGTAGGGCCTTAACTTTCGCGCCGTGATCACCAATGCTAAAAGCAGCCTTTCTTGAGAAGAATATCGGGCCTCTGCTCCCTTCAAGATATGGCTAACGAAGTAGACCGGTTTCTGTATCTTGTCCTCTTCCCGAACCAGAACCGAGCTGACCGCCCGAGGGGTGGTTGATAGATATACTGCGAGTTCTTCTGCGGGCTTGGGTTTGTTCAACACTGGCAGCTCCTTTAGATACTCCTTCAACTCCTGAAAGGCTTTCTCGCAGTCGGGTGTCCACTCAGAGTTCTTCACCTTCCTTAACACTTTGAAGAACGGCATGCTTCGTTCGGCTGATCGTGAGATAAATCGGGATAACGCCGTGATCCTCCCGGTTAGTCGTTGAACGTCGTTGAGAGTCTTCGGGGACGTCATGTCTGCAATGGCTTTCACCTTGTCGGGATTGGCTTCAATGCCCGATCTAGTTACCATGTATCCCAGAAACTTTCCTGATCTAACCCCGAATGTGCATTTGGCTGGGTTCAGCTTCAATCCATACCGTCGGGCCGTGGAGAAGGTTTCGCGGATGTCTGCGGGAAAGCTGTTCTGTGTCTTGGACTTTATCAAGATGTCATCTACGTAAACCTCCACATTCCTTCCGATCTAGTTTTTAAACACTCGGTCCATCAGCCTTTGGTATGTAGCTCCCGCATTTTTCAGTCCGAACGGCATAACCACGTAGCAAAAAGTACCCTCTGACGTAATGAAACTGACTTTAGGCTGGTCCTCTTCGGCCAACCCAATCTGATGATAACCCTGAAAGGCATCGATGAAGCATAGCAGTTCATGTTCGGCGGTGGAATCCACCAATTGGTCGATCCGTGGCAAGGGATAGCAGTCCTTCGGGCAGGCCTTGTTTAAGTCCCTGAAATCTACGCACATTCGCCACTTCCCTCCCGGCTTGGGAACTAAAACGACGTTTGAAAGCCAGGTCGGGAATTGGATCTTTCGAATGTATCCTGCTTTAAAGGAGATCTCCTACTTTCTCTTTTACTATTGCGTCCTTCTGGGCGCCTAAGTGTCTCTTCTTCTGGAAAACAGGCCGGATGGTGTGGGAGATGTTCAGTCGGTGCTCCATCACTTCTCGGGGTATAACTGTTAGTTCATTCGCGCTCCATGTGAACACATCCTGGTTCTTTTTTAGCTGTGCGACGAGATCCTCCTTTAACGCGGAGGGTAAGTCCCGAGCTATTTCGGAGAAGAGGGCCATCATGTATTTCTCGTTACACTCATTTTGGACTATTTTTGGGGGGGACTATTGTTACCCTCGGGATTATCGGCTAACGGTAAAATAACCCGCAATCTGGAGGAACCCGCGAAGGAGAGGACAAGAGAAATGAAGATAGGTTATCCCGGGAAAAAGAAGAAGTCTCCCGCGATAAAAAGAGCTGAGGACAGCCAAGAAGAATGGTCGGGAAGACTCGCCCCGAGTTCTAAGAGCAATAGATAGCTCGAGCAGGTTGGACCCGGGGGAATCAGAACGGGACAATGTGATAAGCCCGACCAGGGAATACTCGCCCCGAGTTCTAAGAGCAATAGACAGCTCGAGCAGGTTGGACCCGGGGAAATCAGAACCGGACAGCAGAATAAACCCGACCAAGGAAGACTAGAATAGGAGGAAAGAGTCGCGGAAAGAAGACGAGAAAGGAAGAACGTGGGCTGAGTGGAATGACCATGATCCCACACGATGCCCGCGGAAAACGTGGGTGGGAGGAAGATTAGGTCATGGCGACGAAATTCAGAGTCAGTATAAAAGAAAACGGTGGGATCATTCCCAGGTAAGTACACTTAAATAAAAACCACCTTCACTAAGCCTAGCACCTATCTTACTCCTTTGAAAGCAAAAAGCTAACTTAAGCATCGGAGGGGCGTCGCCGGCAACCACACCGGCCCCCTCTAACATGTTTCTGCTGGTTTTTTTCGAGTGTTAGGTTTAGAGTATTCGTTGTCAGTTCGAGAAGGCGCACAATCCCGGTGTCAAACCAAGGTCGTTTTCAACAGAACACTTCAAAATAGATAGATGTATGTGTGATCATGAGCCGAGTTTGAGCCTAATTTTTATCATCGAACTTGAGTTATCGTATTAACTCGTCTCGCTGGAGTTCGGCTCAAATACACAAACTTGAGCATTTTGTTGTTTCTTCCCCTATTCTTTGTTACTTACATTGGTAACCATGAATAAATTAACTGGCAGAACCGTAAAAATCCGTAGTTTCGATCATGTAATACGTGTTGTTGAAATGGCGGAAATTAAAACATAATAATGAAAAGAACAATCTTTAACTAGTATAATGTTTAGGTCGAGCTTCCCAACTAAAGCTCATTTACTCCATGGCAACTCTGATCCAAATATGGTTCACAAATGCAACTCAGTTTTACTGAAGTCAGAACATATTCGTGTCTGATGCAATGGAGAACTTTCCATCAATCTTGTTTCATCGACAATTCATAGGTCTTCGTAGTTGGAAGGGTAAACGTTGTTCGATTGACTCGAAATTTTAACTGGAGTTGGAAGATTCGTGGGCTTTATTTTATCTATAAGATTTCACATTGTGTGGTTTGGTTTGTGAAATGTGATTTTTCGAAGTCTGCTACATTCCTGTCATCTTTTTTTGATCGTTTGATCTTGTGTTGAGTTTGTGGTGCCTTTGAAGCGTTTTGAGGGCCATAACTCTTTTGGTATTGCTGGTTAGTGTATCATTGTACTCTAATTGGTGATTGGTAAATTTAATAGGCCTATTGGGTCGTGGTTTTTACCTCTTCACATCAAAGGAACTTTCCACATATATCGACGTGTTTTTTCATGTTTTATGTGCTATAATTGTTGAGTTTATGTTTCTTGCGACATCCGATTTTATGGGAGTGGTGTCAGAGCTTTGGTGGGCTTTGTTGGTATTGTTTTCATCATATTCATTGCAAAGTTGAGGTAAAGTTGAACATAATGCTTTGTTTCGATGGCACGAATTATCATAATTTTGTTTGTGAAGAAAGTTGCAGTTTTCGGTGTTTGCATCCTCGAAGCCCGATTCTGATGACGAATGGGAATTGAGCATCTTCAAGTCTGCGACTTTATTCGGCAATGGGCTGAGGATAATGTGTTGACCCATATTGTGAGACGAATGTGAAGTCATTGAGGGAAACGCTTGAGAGTATGTTTCCAAAGCAGGAAATTGTGTTTTTTAAAGCAAGCTCTGAATGAGAGGATGATTTGATAAGTTGTACTCTTCCTGATTACGTAAATTAGGGGGAAAAGTAGCCATGCGGGTCAGAGTTCTAACAAATGAGGCAAGAGCAAATGAAAAAGCAAGCCTTGATCGAAATTAAGAATATTGAATGTCACCATTGAGGAAAGAAATGGTATATCAAGAGATATTGTTTTATGTTCAAGAAGAGCACTCAAAGAAGGATAGCGATGATGATGGTGTTGATCCTGTGAATACCACTACTACTGCTGATAACCTTGTTATTGTTTACGACGATGATGTGATTAGTCTTATGAAAGGCGAGACTACTTGGGTCTTGGACAGCGATGTGACTTATCATGTCGGGGCTAATCGGTAATTTTTTCATCATATACTCCCGGTGATTTTGGCGTCTTGAAGCTGGACAGTGAAAGTTTAGCGAAGGTGATAGGAATTGACACTATTTGCTTGGGCACTGGATTGGGTTCGAAATTGATATTGAAGGAGGTTAGGCATGCGCGTGATGTTCTATTGCATCTCATTTTTATCGAAAAGCTTGATGTAGGTTATTCATCCCACTTTGGTGATGGACTTCGGAAGATCACTCAAGGCTTTTCGGTTAAGACGCGTGGTAAGAAATTTTTAAATTCATCTTGGCTCAATACTAATGTTTCTGCTAGTGGTTTGCATGCAATAATAGTGAAATTCTTCTAGTACTTGGCATCAAATATTAGTCACATCAATAAGAAAAAGCTCGATTGTTTGGCCAATAAGATGTTTCTCCTCGGCTTGAAAGACGGAAGTTAGACAGATGTGTGCAAAACTTGGTTGGAAAGCAGAAATGGGTTTCTTCTTGTAGACCTTTTCGGTCCAAATGGCTATGAGAGTTTTGAGTATTCCAAGTAATTATGTAAATTGGGGGGTACAAATTAGAAAACTCGATATGCATGTTATGTGATGTTTAAGTATGTGAAAATGTTCGATTAAGCGCTTAAATATGATTAAACTGTTAAGAAAATCGAATTTGAGTGATCGCGTGGTTTATGTGATCACCTGGTTATGAAGGTTTTCGTATGAATGGAATCTCGTTGCGTGCTATATATGGATAATATATCATGTTGAGTGATATGCAAACTGTTTGCGAGATTGAGTTATTTTAGGAAAGAATATCGATGTGATCACCCGGATATGAATGACTATGCTGTATATATGGAAATGATATTCTGATTAAGTGCTTACATGTGATTGATCTATTTTAGGAAAGAATATCAATGTTATATCCATTGAGTGCAAATTATATGACTCTTAAATCAGTGAATCATGATCCTGCTTTCCTTGTGCGACTTAGGATTCATATTATGGAAAGTGATTAATTGATTGGGCTTATATGTGGTAAGATGCTGATTGAGTCTATTTATGGAATGTGCTGAAATCGGATGAGATCACTATACATGGAAAATATACTTTATATTATACTCAGTTGATTAAATCTTTCTCTGTGCGAATTGGCTATCATATTTTGGGAAAGAAATCAGTTGATTGAGCTTACCGTTGATAATGATGAGTGGAATATATATGGAATATGTTGACAAATGGATGAGATTACGGTGGAATGAATGTTGATCTGTGGTATTTATGGTAAGTGATCATGCATGACCATTGAGCTTAATTTGTTTATTCTTGGCATGATTGTTTGAGTTAATGCACGTGATTATTGAGCTGTCTCTGGCATATTTGTCGTGCTTAACTTTCCTTCTGAAGTGTAGAAGCGAGAATTGGTTCTATATAAAAGAGAACACTTCACGGTTGAAGGGAAGACAACGAACACACAAGCTAGCGAATCCCTTAGAGTTCTTGAGCAAAATTTGCGATTCATTCGTAGTTTGTGGTTGAGCTTTGATTTGCGAATCTGTACCCATTGAGCGATCCTTAGAAACTCCAAATCCTAAAAACCTTGTCTTCGGACGTGTTGTGTCTGCGGGCACGTTGAGCGCACAAAGGAGCACGAGTGGAGTCTTACGCACGTGGATGGACGAATTTTGTGGATTCAGTGGCCCTTCGGTAGCAAGCTGCATCCAGTCGGGGAATAGGTTTCCTGGGTAAAGACGTGGATCGAAACTTGGCGTGCGTCAGCCTAGAACGAGGTCTAGTGTCCATAGTGCTTCGGTTGTGTACGGGTCAATCATAGTGTAACCGGTAATACCTAGTGATTGATTGGAAGTCTTGGGGAGATAACACCCAAAGGACAGGATTAAACCCCAGTTGGGGATATAACCTGTATAAAAATCCCGTCTCACTTTACTTTCTGCTATTTACTTTTCTGTGAGACAAACCCGGAACGTTGGCAAATAACTAGATGATATCATTTAAACGATTTCTGAAACTAACGTGATATTCTGTGAAATAGGGTTAGGGAGATAACATAGATACTCGTACTGGTTATCGGGAAATACATACTCGGAAAATATCTTCGTAAAGAAAAGTATTTTTTAAAGAAGATCAAGCCAAATTTCTTATAGCCTGCCTAATTCACCCCCCCTCTTAGGCATATTTTACACTTCATTTGGTATCAGAGCGTGTTACTCAACGAAAGGCCTAACACGCCTGAGTTAAGATCTAATGGCTTTTTCGAGTGTTGATGTATTTGCAGAGGGTCAATCCCACTCTAGGCCGCCTCTCTTTGATGGAACGAACTACGCCGTGTGGAAGAATCGTATGATCGAGTTTCTGATCACTGTCGACTACGAGCTTTGGGAGACAATCATCAGTGGACTATATACGGCCAACAAAACCGATGGAACCCCAAAGGATGCTAAAGAATACAGTGTTGATGACAAAAAGGGAATCACGCGAAACGCAAAGGCGAAAAACATGCTCGCATGCGCACTCACACGGGAAGAATACATTCGGGTTAGTTCCTGCTCATCGGCAAAGGCCATGTGGGATATGCTCCAAGTTACTCATGAAGGAACTCAACGAGTTGTGCAAGAAAGACTGGCTCTACTCACTCATCAGTACAAACCATTCTCAATAGAATCTGACGAGAGTATAAGCCAGATGTATGCCAGATTCATGGGAATCATCAACCAAATGTTCTCTCTCGGCAAGAAGGTTCCCGACAGTGAACATCCCACGAGAATGGAATGCCAAGGTTACTGCCATCTATGAAGCAAAGGATCTGGAAGCACTTAGCATCTCCGAACTTATTGGATCTCTTATATCCTACGAGATGATTCAAACGTCAATGAATGAGAAGTCGCAGAACAAAAATTAGAAGTCCATTGCATTCAAATCCAACCAGGATGAATCTGATTCTGACGACAAAGAAGAGGACTTGATGAACGACCTACCCATGCTTACAAAAAGATTTGAAAGATTCCAGCAGAAAAAGAAATTCAGAGGAAACTTCAACAAATTCCAGAACAAGAGCAAGGGAATATCCACGTCTGGGAAGAAAGTTCAGAAGTGTTTCCGATGCAACAAACCAGGTCATTATGCACATGAATGCCCAGCAACCAACAATGAGAAACCAAGGAAGCAGAAGGCCATGGTGACGGAATCAAACGACTCCAAATCAGAACAAAGCGAGGACGAGATCATGCTTACATAGCTGACGAGGATCAGGTATCTCACTCTTCCTCGATTGAGAAAATTCATATCTTAAACAGTTTATACAACAATGATTATGAAAGTGACTCGTCTGTTTCTTATATGGAAGAAAGTAAGGAAGAATTGTGTGATCTACTTCAAAAAGTAGAAAAGAAAGATTAAGTCATTAAATTCCTTGAATAAGGAACTGATAAAGCAGCAAGATCACCTAGGTAAGGAAAAACATGAGGCTGATATAGAGATCTCACCTTTGAAAGGAGAGTTAGTCACTGCTAAGAAAGAGGGAATTCCCTGTGACTGTGAGAAAAACAGTGGCTTATCCAGAGATATTATGGAACTTAGGAACTCCTTAGAGAGGGAATAACAGACAGTTTATAGACTCCTTGAGGGTGCGCAGAACCTAAACATGCTGTTGAATACTCCTAGAAACATTGGTAGGTAAGGGATAGGTTATTCTACTGATGAAAAGCATGTTAAACATTCGGTGCCTAAGTTTAAGTGTTTTTGTTGTGGTAGAAATGGTCATTATGCATATAACTGTCCCTTAAAGAAGATTGATAAAGCTAAGTATGTCTGGAGACCTAAGAAGTCACCTGTAAATGCCACTGTTGTATCTGACTGTAACAGGAGATCACCGTCTATGTAGAACGATATCTCATATGTTAACAGAAGTTATTTCTCCGCTAACATGTTAGGACCCAACAGAAATTGGGTACCTCAGAAGAGTACTTCTTTCTACAGGTACGAAGAAAGAATCCCAGTAAGAAAAGTAGGTGGTACCTCGACAGCGGGTGCTCCCGCCACATGACAGGTGATATCGGTAATTTTGTATCGTTAAAGGCGATTGATGGAGGATACGTTTCATAAGCCAACGACGCAAAAGCCAAAATCGTGGGAGTTGGTACTGTCGGTAACAATTTAAATATCACTATAGATAGCGTATGGTTTGTTAGGAACTTAGAACATAATTTAATTAGCATTAGTCAATTATGTGATGATGGACATACCGTAGCCTTCGCCAAAGATAAGTGCCTTGTTAAAAAGGATGATGAGATTGTGTTTAGTGCATCTAGGCATGGTAACATTTACTGCATCACTCTTGATGATATTGTTAACCAAAATGTCAAGTGTCTAGCAGTTACGCAGGATATCACATGGTTATGGCATAGACGTCTGGGACATGCTAACATGGAACTGATGTCTCACATATCATGCAATGAATTAGTGAGTCTCACATATCATGCAATGAATTAGTGAGAGGCATTCCAGATATGAAAGCCACCAAGGACAGAATCTGTAAAGTGTGCCAAATGGAGAAACAGACCAAGACATCCTTTAAACCTAAGAATGTGATCTCTACGTCCAGACCACTGGAACTGCTGCATCTTGACCTTTTTGGTCCGGTACAGGTTATGTCATTGAAAGGTAAATGATATGCCTTTGTTGTCGTAGACGACTATGCTAGGTACACATGGGTTTTATTTCTTGCGCACAAAAGTGAGGCTTTAGATAATCTGGCGCCATTGATTAAGAAGCTAGAAAATGAGAAAGAGATGAAGGTCCGTAAGATTAGGAGTGATAATGGTCTAGAATTTGATAGTAAATCCTTTGCATCCTTTTGTGAAGAAAATGAAATGTCATAATTTTTCAGCCCTATTACGCCTCAACAGAACGGAGTGGTCGAGAGGAAAAATAGAGTTGTTAGGTCCTACGATTAACAACTCTAAGATCCTAGGCAAGAATTCAAAGCAATTCGACAATAATGATAATCAATAAGAATCGATCGAAAAAACCTCATTTGAAGATCGAAAGAGAGAATTCGAGTAGAGTGAGAAAGTTACTGTTGTTTCTCTCTCTAGAAATTGAATTGCAAGCCTTTCGTATCAATCTGCAAACTTTCTCTATTCAGCTCAATTGCTTTACATGTATTTATACCAAACAAGCTTGGTATAAATATCAAACTAGTCCTAATCTAAGGACTACTATACAAAACGCTCCAAATTACAAGAACGACTAATAAAATCAAGCACAATTAGAAATGGTATTCTACACTCTCCCCCTTTGTGCTTGATTGCGTCTCCGCGCTGTTCGTCCTTGTCGGGCGTAGTACGATCTGCGCAAGCCCAACGCATACTCATAATCTCTAACCATTTCCCTTAGCTTCAGGCGCTCCTCGATGTCATCCAACAATTCTATCAGGAGCGGCTGTTCTCTCACGAACCGGTGGATCCTCAGCATAGTGTCTCGATTGATTTCTTCCAACCTCTGCTCGATGTTCCTCCTGACGACCTTGAGCGTTCCGTAGCAAAACTTATGAATCTCTGTCTTCAGCATCATCCTAGTTTGGCAATTGGATTGTTGTAGGTGATGCCTAGGACCGAGCTGATGTGCACATGATTGCTTGGAAGCCCTTCGATCTCAGGTCCTTTCTTGAGTGGTTTGGCCATGTTGACCTTCTTCATGTTGCTCTCTAGAGCCATCTGAAGGTCGTGCGCGGTGAAGCATTTGACTTGTCGCATCATGAACCGGTAGAGCCCTTCGAGACCTTCTTTTTGACGAAGCCTTGAGGACCTTTGTACTTCTCCACGTACAGCTGATAGAGGTTGTATACCTCGTCAGCAGGGAGATACGGAAGGTCACTCTCTCTTAGTTCCTCTCGGGTTCTGTCCACTCGCTCAATAACGTAGTGAGGTGTTGGAAGTCCTCCTTTTGCACAGTAGACACTGAGGAGTTGGCATATCGGGGAGAGTTCCTTGAAATGACTCTTCAGTCGTTCCTTCAGAATCCCCGGCCTTACGTCCGGTCCTAGTTGGGTCAGCATCCATAGATAAGTCATCCTCTTCTGCTGATCCCAGTGAGAGATTTCTCTCAGCTCGAACTCATCTGGCTTCTTGACTTTATCCGGTGACCTCCAAATATTTTCTCTGACTTCTGCAAAGAAGGGTATTTCTATTCGAATGTTTTCCCACGGCGTGTCGATCCGAACGGTCCCTGCCATCTGTCTGGTGGGGGACACCGCTCGTTGTGCGATCAACTCTGGTAGCCTTGGGATGTCTCTTTGGTAGTCTTCACCTTCCAGAAGTTCGTCGTCTTCTATGATAACGAGGTCCACGGATGCTTGTTGTAAGAAGTGTCGGACGTCCTGAAGCCATTGTCTCTGATGCTCCTCGGGCATGGAATGGGTCATCCACTGTCCATCGAAGATGTATTTATCTAGGACCTCGTGTGGATTGACGCCATGTCCTGCGGGCCTGGTTGGTCTGGAGCGACTGTGGGAGTAGCTTGGGTAGCAGCTAGGGCCACAAGCATTACTGCACTTGCTTCTTCTTCCGGAAGCAAGGGGCTTGAGTAGATCGGCGGTGTGGGCGGAGGCGTCCGTAGGGTAAAGGTTGGTGGGTCGATATTTGGTAGAGTGGCTGTGCGGTGCGTGGTGTGGGTGGTTTGTGTTTGGATTTGGGTTTCAGCAGCTCCAGCGCCCGTAGCGCCCGAGCCTTGTCCTTGGCCACTTGTGGATGCCCTCGGCCTCTTCTCTCCCTCATGATGGTCCTGATCGTCAGGATCATCATGTCTGCGCCATGAGTGGGAGCTTAGCCTCGGCAAGTGTTCGTCGGTGGCTCAGGGTGATCCACCAATCGCCGATAAAGGGATTCTTCTTGCGGCGATCGGATGGAAAGGCCGATCAAGCGGGCGAGGTGTATGTCGTGGAGCTCGGTTATAGGTACAATGTATGGGTTGATAAGGATGGAGGAAGTGGCTAAAGGGTCGGTGGGTGTGGGTTGTGGAGGTGTGGGATTGGTTTGTGACGAAGGGCCTTCTGAGACATGTGCTTTCCCGGTAACTCTTCGGGATGTCTCGATTGCTTGTAGTACTCTCTCCGTGATTTTGTCTTCCATGGACTGTACAGCGGCAGAGATAGCGGCCTGGAACTGCTCGTTCGTCACAAAGGATCCGGACGCCACCGTGGATGGACCAGGACGAATGATGTCGCCCGTTATCAACCTTTGAGTAGACACCGACTCTTCAGGTTGGCTCACGGTCACTTGAGGTTGTGACTGTATGAGACTTCCATCCATTCCTCGAGTCGAATCCAGATGATTCGCCTCTATGGGTGTTATGGCAGGCTCAGGTTGCGCCTGCGAACCAGACACCATGAGAGTTGGTTGCGGCTCAAGATTGAGCGATGAAGTGCCAGCAACACTAGTAGATGTGGTCAGCATAGTGTCTGGTGCGGTGGTGACGGCCGGGAAGAGCGACCCCAACTGAATGCTAAGTCTCTGGGAGTCATTCTTATCATGCTAATTTCCTCGTCAGACTTTGTGTCAGACGGGGTGGCGGTGTGAGGAGTAAGGTCTCGATCAACGTTCTCTAATGCCTGATCCATCACCAGTGGAAGAGAACTTTGCCCCTTTTCGACCTCGGGTTGTGCTACTGGTTGAAGAACCTACTCAATGGTTTCTTCGAGCACGCCTACATGTATGGGCACTTCCACTTGGTATTCATGTGCAGGAGCCTCGAGCGCGGTCTCAGTAGCCACGACGTCTATCAAGGTATCATCTACGTCGGGCATTGGCTCTTCGACCAGAGGAGACTCCTGTTGAAGCTCCTGAGCGACAACATCTATCATTGCGTCGTCAGAGCTTGGTTGGTGTTCCGGTTGGGGAGGGCTCATATGTAGATCTGCCGGGGGCCCTCTGATCATTTGCTCCGTTAAATTGTATTCCCGACAGAATCTCTGATACTCAGCTCCCGCAGGGTCGGCGAGCCTGAGTAGGTTGAGTGAAATCGGCATCGACGGTTGGTCCAAGTCCGTGAGCCATGGGTTATGGAAAAACTTTAGCCTTGGCGGCTGATAGTTTCCTCCAAGAGGTAGCTGAGGGATGTTCTGCGCATGTAACTCCATGAACTCCCTGCTGATCACGTTGAACCATCGAGCATAGGGCACGTTCTTTGATCTTCGATTCTCCTTCAGCCGAATCTGTTCAGCCAGATCATTCCAGATTAGCTGCACGAAATCGTAGTTTCTGGAGAAAGCGAGACTGTGAAAGATTCGCAGTATATTGCCGTTGCCCTTGTCGAAGCCGGCATGCTTGGGTGATAGACACTTGTTCACTATCCCGAACAATGTCTTCCAGGGGTGAGGGATACCGCTGCTCTGGACCTGAGCTAACTTGGTGAGCTGCGGCTGATATCCCATTTGTATGAAGTCATGGACCATTTCTGCGTCAGACGGGAGCGGGTCGTAGTTGTCACTGTGTGGCAAGTCCAGTTCATCCCGAACTGGCTCTTGCTCATATGAATATGCCGCGTCCCGATTCTTGTTGTGAAGGAGAATGCCCCATTTGCTACAGCTCCTTGTATATATCCCCAGAATCGCAGGAGATAGACCATCGGCACCGAGGCGGTGACCGTCAATGCGTGCCAGATGGGGTGGCCTCGCAGGATAGATACGATGATCTCGTCCGGGCACCGAAATGTGCTCAGATCGAGCTGGAAATTTGTATCCTGGACCTTCAAATACAGGTTGTGGTCATATATGTGATTGTATCGAGGGTAGAGATCCATCTGAAAAGAAATAGAGAGATATAAAAGTTCATTAGTTCATAATTTTGTATTATAGTCGAAAATGCATTTAATTTCATCAAACTATAATATTGTATCAAGTCATCACATGTTTGATGAATTTTGAATTGAAATCACATGATATGCATATAAGATACTTGATTTGAAAAGATGTAATGGCATGATCGTAATTTTGAAGTAAACACTTAACGCGTGAAAAGTTGTTCGAAAATTTTCTAAGCGTTTAATCGCGGGTAAGGTCACTGTTCATACCGATAAATTTTTCGCTCGATAAAATTGGTTTTCAAATTGTTTTCCTATGAATTGATTTCAATTGTAATGTCTCCGTGTAATTTTTCGATCGAGAAAATTTTATTCGCTAATGTTCGCTACAGTGTAAAAGACTTAGAGAAAAATTTTCTAAGTGTTGAAGCTGAAATCGAGACTGTAGTCGATCAATTTTAAGATCGAGAAAAATTCCGTGTAAATTTACGATCGAGAAATTATTTCTCCGGTAAATTTACTGTCGAGAAATTTTCTTCGATAAATTTTTCGATTTGAAATTTGTCGAGCGGTATGTGATTTTTGATTGTAAAGTAAAATTTTTCGCTGCGATATATTTCTATCGAGAAATTAGTCAATGAAAGACTAAGTCAATTGTCGAGAAATTTTTCGATCAATTAAGTCCTAAGCGGCGAATTTTACGATCGAAAAATTAAGCGTTGAGAAACTAATTTTTCGCTGCATAATTTTTGCGACCAAGTTGAGATTAAATCAAATTCCATTTTGCGATAGTAAGTTTTACGCTCGATAAAATTTGCATCTAAATTGTCTACTCAGTGCTTAAGTTATTCGCTCACAAAAATCCTAATTAGATTTCTGGATTGTAAATAATTTTTTGGTCAAAATCTTCTATCCTAGCGACTAAATCAGATTTTTATCGATCGAAACACTAATTCGATACAAACAGTATCTCAATTAAATTGGAATTCAATTAAGACTGTTTGCGATCGACATAGTTCTTCGATGGCTTCAAACATTCAAAAGCCAGTTTTATCCAGACTTAAATTTCAGTCGAAGATTCAGATTTTTCGATGATTCGTTCTACCAGATCCATAGAGAATATCGAAACTATGTTAAGTGCAGGCATTACACTCAGATAAAACTCAAAATCAAGCCTCAAACACTATAAAATAGTTACGGTTTTTCTCAGTTTTGAAGAACAGTCGAAAATCTAAGTCTAAACATGCGAAAAACTTCAAAATGCAGATGCAAATGAAGGTAAATCACACGCAAATGTCAAAAGAATCTCATTTCTACCTCAAACAGACAGTTTGGCGTTGAAAATCGATAGATTTTTTTAGAAATTTAAGCTGTGTGCGAAAGTTTTTCGCGAGAGAGATTTTTTTTTCGATTAGGGTTGCGTGAGAAAAAGTTTTTCGACTGACAAAAGGAGTATTCTTCCTGGTCAACTTCGTCAGCGTAGAAGCGATCTTCGAGAAGTCTTTTATGAACTTCCTATAATAGCCCGCTAAGCCTAAGAAGCTCCGTACTTCCGTTACGTTGGTCGGCTGCGGCCAGTCATTAATCGCTTCGATTTTACTAGGATCTACCGAGATTCCCGCTCCAGAGACGATGTGTCCCAAAAATGCTACTTGGTCCAGCCAGAATTCACACTTTTTAAACTTAGCGTACAACTGCATTTCCCTCAGTACTCCAAGTATCACTCGTAGGTGTTGTTCGTGTCCCTCCTTCGTCTTCGAGTAGATGAGGATGTCGTCTATGAATACAATCACGAACTTGTCCAGATAGGCTTCGAACACCCGGTTCACTAGGTCCATGAAGGCTGCTGGCGCATTGGTCAGCCCAAAAGGCATGACTAGGAATTCAAAATGTCCATATCTGGTACTGAACGCCGTTTCAGGGATATCGTCCTTCCCGATTTTCAACTGATGGTATCCCGACCTCAAATCAATTTTAGAAAACACAGTGGCGCCTTGTAGTTGGTCGAAGAGATCGTCGATCCTGGGCAGTGGATACTTGTTCTTGACTGTCAGCTTGTTCAGTTCTCTATAATCTATGCACAGCCTCATTGAGCCTTCTTTCTTCCGCACGAATAGGACTGGCGCACCCCAGGGAGAGAAACTGGTCTTGGATAAACCCTTTCTGTAGTAGCTCATCTATTTGTTCCCTCAGCTCCTTCAGTTCGGTCGGTGCTAACCGATACGGGGTCTTGGACACTGGTGCTGCTCCGGCACCAGATCAATTGTAAACTCGATTTCTCTGTCTGTGGGTAGTCCCGGCAAGTCTTCCGAAAATACGTCCGAGAACTCCATAATTACGGGTACATCTTCAAGTTTCGTAGAGGAATTTTCTTCTACCTTCAGCGCAAAAATTAGGTATGCCTCGCATCCGGCTTTGATTAGTCGTTGGGCCTTTAACGCCAAAATCTTAGGAACAATTCCTCTTTCGCCCGTCCCCTTGAAAGTGAGAGGTTCTTCCCCTTCCGTGCTGAACGTGACCACCTTACGGTTACAGTTTGTCACCTCTCCGTATTGTGAGAGCCAGTCCATCCCGAGGATGGCCTCGTAATCGTTCATCGGGATGACTATTAAATCTACAAGCAACTCCTTGTCGCCGACTAAGACTGGGCAGTTTTTCACTACTTGACTAGTCCTAATTGGGGTCCCGCTTGGAATTGCTACACTATACTATAACTCACACTATCAGGCGTTATTCCAAGTTTTGTCACATACTTCACAGATGCAAATGAATGGGTCGCCCCAGAGTCAACTAAGATGCACGTGGGAGTTTGGTGGATTAGGAGGGTACATGTCACCACCGCCGGGTTGTTCTCCGCTTCCTCTGTAGTGATGGTGTAGACCTTTTTGGTCCAAATGATTATGAAAGTTTTGATTATTCCAAGTAATTATGTAAATTGGGGGATACAAATTAGAAAACTCGATATGCATGTTAAGTGATGTTTAGGTATGTGAAAATATTCGATTAAGCGCTTGAATTTGGTTTAAATGTTAAGAAAATCGAATTTGAGTGATCTTATGCTTAACTGGAATATTGTTGTGATTACCTGGTTTTGAACGTTCTCGTTTGGATTGAATATCACTGTGTGCTATATATAGAAAATATGTTCCGATAAGTGGTATATGGATTGTACGCATGATTGAGTTATATAGAGAAAGAATATCGTCTGAGATCACGCGGATATGATTGAGCTATATATGGAAGATATATTGTATTAAGTGATATATGAGCTGTACACGAGATTGGTTTATTTTAGGAAAGAATATCACTGTGATCACCCGGATATGAATGACTGTGCTATATATGGAAAAGATATTCTGATTAAGTGCTTACATGTGATTGATCTATTTTAGGAAAGAATATTAATGATATATCCGTTGAGTGCGATATTAAGTGACTCTTAAATCAGTGAATCATGATCCTGCTTTCCTTGTGCGACTTAGGATTCATATTATGGAAAGTGATTAATTGATTGGGCTTATATGTGGTAAGATACTGATTGAGTCTATTTATCGAATGTGCTGAAATCGGATGAGATCACTATACAGGGAAAATATACTTTGCATTATACTCAGTAGATCAAATCTTTCTCTGTGCGAATTAGCTATCATATTTTGGGAAAGAAATCAGTTGATTGAGCTTACCGTTGATAATATGCTGAGTGGAATCATATATGGAATATGCTGACTAACGGATGAGATTACAGTGGAATGAAAGTTAATCTGTGGTATTTATGGTAAGTGATCATGCATGACCGTTGAGCTTAGTTGGTTTATTCTTGGCATGATTGTTTGAGTTAATGCACGTGATTATTGAGCTGTCTCTGGCATATTTGTCGTGCTTAACTATCCTTGTAAAGTGTAGAAGCGAGAATTGGTTCTATATAGAAGAGAACACTTCACGGTTGAAGGGAATACAACGAACACACAAGCTAGCGAATCCCTTAGAGTTCTTGAGCGAAATTTGCGATTCATTCGTAGTTTGTGTTGAGCTTTCATTTGCGAATCTGTACCCTTTGAGCGATCCTTAGAAACTCCAAATCCTAAAAACCTTGTCTTCGGACATGTTGTGTCTGCGGGCACGTTGAGCGCACAAAGGAGCACGAGTGGAGTCTTACGCACGTGGAGGGACGAATTTTGTGGATTCGGTGGCCCTTCCGTAGCAAGCTGCATCCAGTCGGGGAATAGGTTTCCTGGGTAAACGACGTGGATTGAAACTTGGCGTGCGTCAGCCTAGAGTGAGGTCTAGTGTCCATAGTGCTTCGGTTGTGTACGGGTCAATCATAGTGTAACCGGTAATACCTAGTGATTGATTGGAACTCTTGGGAGATCACATCCCAATGACTGGATTAAACCCCAGTTGGGGATATAACCTGTATAAAAATCCCGTCTCACTTTACTTTCTGCTATTCACTTTTCTGTGAGACAAACCGGGGACGACAACAAATAACTAGGTGATATCGTTGATACTAGTTCTAAAAATAACGTGATTTTATTAAATAGGATTAGGGAGATAACTTGGATACTCGTACTACTTTCTGGGAAATAACACACTCTGCAGATATCTTCTTAAAGAAAAGTATTTTTCAAAGAAGAACAAGCCAAAATTTTTATAGCCTAATTAACCCCCCCCCTCTTAGGCATGTTTTACACTTCATTTGGTATCAGAGCCAGGTTTACTCAACGAAAGGCCTAACACGCCTGAGTTAAGATCTAATGGCTTTTCCGAGTGTTGATGTATTTGCAGAGGGTCAATCCCACTCTAGGCCGCCTCTCTTTGATGGAACGAACTACGCAGTGTGGAAGAACCGGATGATCGAATTTCTGATCGCTGTCGACTACGAGCTTTGGGAGACAATCATCAATGGACCATATACGGCCAACAAAACCGATGGAACACCAAAGGATGCTAAAGATTACAGTGCTGATGACAAATAGGGAATCACGCAAAACACAAAGGCGAAAAACATGCTCGCATGCGCACTCACACGGGAAGAATACATTCGGGTGAGTTGTTGCTCATCAGCGAAGGCCATTTGGGATATGCTCCAAGTCACTCATGAAGGAACCCAACGAGTCGTGCAAGAAAGACTGGCTCTACTCACTCACCAGTATGAACTGTTCTCAATGGAATCTGACGAAAATATAAGCCAGATGTACGCCAGATTCATGGGAATCATCAACCAAATGTTCTCTCTCGGCAAGAAAGTTTCCGACAGCGAACAAGTAAGGAAGATACTGAGGTCACTGCCACGAGAATGGAATGCCAAGGTTACTGCCATCTACGAAGCAAAGGATCTAGAAGCACTTAGCATCTCCGAGCTGATTGGATCTCTTTATCCTATGAGATGATTCAAACATCAATGAATGAGAAGTCTCAGAATAAAAATCAGAAGTCCATTGCATTCAAATCCAACCAAGAAGAATCTGATTCTGACGACGAAGAAAAGGACCTGATGAACGATTTGGCCATGCTTACAAAAAGAATTGAAAGGTTCCAGCAGAAAAAGAAATTCAAAGGGAACTTCAACAAATTCCAGAACAAGAGCAAGGGAATATCCACGTCTGGGAAGAAAGTTCAGAATCCCACTCTAGGCCGCCTCTCTAGTGTTGATGTATTTGCAGAGGGTCAATCCCACTCTAGGCCGCCTCTCTTTGATGGAACGAACTAGCCGTGTGGAAGAACTGTATGATCGAGTTTCTGATCGCTGTCGACTACAAGCTTTGGGAGACAATCATCAATGGACTATATACGGCCAACAAAACCGATGGAACCCCAAAGGATGCTAGAGAATACAGTGTTGATGACAAAAAGGGAATCACGCGAAAGGCAAAGGCGAAAAACATGCTTGCATGCGCACTCACACGGGAAGAATACATTCGGGTTAGTTCCTGCTCATCGGCAAAGGCCATGTGGGATATGCTCCAAGTTACACATGAAGGAACTCAACGAGTTGTGCAAGAAAGACTGGCTCTGCTCACTCATCAGTACAAACCATTCTCAATAGAATCTGACGAGAATATAAGCCAGATGTATGCCAGATTCATGGGAATCATCAACCAAATGTTCTCTCTCGACAAGAAGGTTCCCGACAGTGAACATGCCACGAGAATGGAATGCCAAGGTTACTGCCATCTATGAAGCAAAGGATCTGGAAGCACTTAGCATCTCCGAACGTATTGGATCTCTTATATCCTACGAGATGATTCAAACGTTAATGAATGTGAAGTCGCAAAACAAAAATCAGAAGTCCATTGCATACAAATCCAACCAGGATGAATCTGATTCTGACGACGAAGAAGAGGACTTGATGAACGACCTAACCATGCTTACAAAAAGATTTGAAAGATTCCAGCAGAAAAAGAAATTCAGAGGAAACTTCAACAAATTCCAGAACAAGAGCAAGGGAATATGCACTTCTGGGAAGAAAGTTAAGAAGTGTTTCCGATGCAACAAACCAGGCCACTATGCACATGAATGCCCCGCAACTAGCAATGAGAAACCAAGGAAGCAGAAGGCTATGGTGACGGAATCAAATGACTCTGAACTGGAACAAAGTGAGGACGAGGATCACGCTTACATGGCTGACGAGGATCAGGTATCTCGTTCTTCCTCCATTGAGAAAATTCATATCCTAAACAATTTATATGGTTATGAAAGTGACTCATCTATTTCTGATATAGAAGAAAGTAAGGAAGATCTGTGTAGGTTACTTCAAAAAACGGAGAGAAAGATTAAGTCACTAAATTCCTTGAACAAGGAACTAATAAAACAGCGAGATCACCTAGCTAAGGAAAAACATGAGGCTGATCTAGAGATCTTACGTTTGAAAGGAGAGTTAGTTACTGCTAAGAAAGAGGGAATTCCTTGTGACTGTGAGAAAACAGAAAAGAAAAACAGTGACTTATCCAGAGATATTGTAGAACTTAGGAACTCCTTAGAGAAAGAAAAACAGACAGTTGATAGACTCCTTGAGGGTGGGCAGAACCTAAATATGCTGCTGAATACTCCTAGACACATTGGTAGGTCAGGGTTAGGTTATTCCACTGATGAAAAGCATGTTAAACATTCCGTGCCTAAGCTTAAATGTTTCTGTTGTGGTAGAAATGGTCATTATGCATACAACTGTCCCTTAAAAAGGATTGATAAATCTAAGTATGCCTGGAGACCTAAGAAGTCACCTGAAAATGCCATTGTTGTATCTGATTGTAAAAGGAGATCACCATCTATGCAGAATGATATCTCGTATGTTAACATAAGTTATTTCTCCGCTAACATGTTAGGACCCAACATAATTTGGGTACCTCAGAAGAGTACTTCTTTCTACATGTACGAAGGAAAAATCCCAGTAAGAAAAGTAACTGGTACCTCGACAGCGGGTGCTCCCGCCACATGACAGGTGATATAGGCAATTTTGTGTCGTTGAAGGCGGTAGATGGAGGATACGTTTCGTACGCCAACGACGCAAAAGCCAAAATCATGGGAGTTGGTACTGTCGGTAACAATATAAATATCACCATAGATAACGTACGGTTCGTTAGGAACTTAGAACATATTTTAATAAGTATTAGCCAATTATGTGATGATGGACATACCGTAGTTTTCGCCAATGATAAATGCCTTGTTAAAAAGAATGATGAGATTCTGTTTAGTGCATCTAGGCATGATAATATTTACTGCATCACTCTTGATGATATTGTTAATCAAAACGTCAAGTGTCTAGCAGTTACGCAGAATATCACATGGTTATGGCATAGACGTCTGGGACATGCTAACATGGAACTAATGTCTCACATATCATGCAATGAGTTGGTGAGAGGTATCCCAGATATGAAAGCTACCAAGGACAGAATCTGTAAAGCGTGCCAAATGGGAAAACAGACCAAGATGTCCTTTAAGCCTAAGAATGTGATCTCTACGTCCAGACCACTGGAACTGCTGCATCTTGACCATTTTGGTCCGGTACAGGTTATGTCATTGAAAGGTAAACGATATGCCTTTGTGATCGTAGATGACTATACTAGGTACACATGGGTCTTATTTCTTGCGCACAAAAGTGAGGCTTTGGATAATCTTGCGCCACTAATTAAGAAGCTAGAAAATGAGAAAGAAATGAAAGTCCGTAAGATTAGGAGTGATAGTCTAGAATTTGATAGCAAATCCTTTGCATCTTTTTGTGATGAAAATGGTTATAGTCATAATTTCAGCCCCTATTACGCCTCAACAGAACGGAGTGGTCGAGAGGAAAAATAGAGTATTACAAGAAATGGCTAGGACTATGTTGAGCGAATATAATACTCCAAAACATTTTTGGACCGAAGCTGTTAGTACGGTATGTTATGTCTCGAATAGGATTTTCCTTAGACCGATTATTAAGAGAACTCCCTATGAACTTTGGAACGACAAAACCCCTAACATAGGATATTTTCATGTATTTGGTTGCAAATGTTTCATTTTGAATGCTAGGGATAAATGAGGAAAATTCGATTCCAAGGTAGATGAAGGGATATTCCTAGGCTACAGCCTTCATTCCAAAGCTTTTAGAGTGTTTAATAATAGGAAGAAGACTGTACAAGAATCTGTGCATGTTACGTTTGATGAATTTCCTAACGGAGATGCTACTGAGGAAGGTATAGTTGTGTCTCCTGCAGATATACAGGTTACTGACAAAGAAGTGAGCGCAATTCCATTGGAACTAGATGATATGTCAGAGGAACTGAAGCTTCAGACGAGCAACAACGCAGAAAATTCAAACATGCTTCCAGCCATCCCACTGAACAGGTCATAGGGAATATCAATTCAGGGATCAAAACGAGAGCAACTGCACGAAACGATACTGCTGAGGAATCACATGACGTGCTGTTGTCAACCATGGAACCTAAGACAGTGAATGAAGCACTTAACGATGAATCATGGGTGATTGCCATGGAAGAAGAGCTGGCACAATTCGAAAAGAGCCAGGTGTGGACTCTTGTGGAAAGACCGAACAATAAGTCCATAATAGGCACGAAGTGGGTGTTTCGCAACAAACTGAATGAGAACGGTAATGTAACACGAAATAAGGCAAGGTTAGTCGCAAAAGGTTATTCTCAAGAAGAAGGTATAGATTTTCAAGAAACCTTTGCACTCGTAGCTAGGCTTGAGTCAATACGTATTTTACTTGCATATGCATCTTTTAAAAGATTTAAGCTTTTCCAAATGGACGTAAAAAGCGCATTTTTAAGTGGTTTTATAAATGAGGAAGTTTTTGTCGAGCAACCTCCCGGTTTTGAAAAAGAGGAATTTTCAAATCACGTTTTTACTAGACATGGGTTTTACGACAGGAACAATAGCTAACACTCTGTTTATAAAGTGCGAAGGGAATCACATATTACTTGTACAGATATATGTTGATGATATCATATTTGGCAGCACTGACATCACTCTTTGCGAGAATTTTTCTAAGTCTATGCAACAGGAATTTGAGATGAGCTTAATGGGAGAACTCACGTACTTCCTTGGTTTGCAAATCAAGCAATTGGATACGGGAACATTCATATCTCAAACGAAGTACACGAAGGAACTACTTGAAAAATTCGGAATGGCTGATTCCAAGGTACTTCCCACTCCTATGCACCAGACCGCTAAAATTGACAGTGATGAACAAGGTACGCCTTTTGACCAAACTAAATATAGAGGTATGATCGGAAGTTTGCTATACCTTACGGCAAGCAGACCCAATATTATGTTTGCTACTGGTCTATGCTCTAGATATCAATCGTGTCCTAGGGAATCTCACTTGACAGCAGTCAAGCGGATACTTAGATATTTGAAGGGAACAATCAATCATGGTATATGGTATCCAAATTCCAAGGACTTCCCATTAATGGGATACTCGGATGCGGATTACGCCGTTTCTAGGGAAGATAGCAAAAGCACTAGCGGTACTTGTCAAATACTAGGAAATTCCCTTGTTACCTTGTCCAGTAGGAAACAAAATGCCGTGGCCCTATCCACAACCGAAGCAGAATATATGGCCTTAGGAAGTTGTTCTCAGCAAATCCTTTGGATGAAACAGACCTTGACTGATTATGGTTTAAGATACGATCAAAACCCCATTTACTGTGATAGTACTAGTGCCATTAGTATCACTAAGAATCCCGTACACCACTTTCGAACTAAGCATATAGAGGTGAAACATCATTTTATTCGAGATCATGTTCAGAAAGGGAATATCAGTGTGAATTTCGTAAGAACTAATGATCAGTTGGCTGATATCTTTACGAATGCCCTTATTGAGAGTAGATTCTGTGATATACACGACCGATTAGGAATTATTGAGCTCAAATAGGAAAGATGACTAGGTAGTCCTTAGTATGTCCTTGATCTTATCCTTTAGGATTTCCTCCATTTTATTCCTTGATTCTATTCCTTAACTCTATCCTTTCTATTAAGATCCTTTCCATCCATGGGGAGATTATTTTTAGACTTTTCGACATTTATGTCAAAATCTATTTTCAGCCAATATCTTCCTTTTCAGCTAATATTTTCCTTGAGCTCTGATCTTTACTTATTTCCTTTCTTAATACCCGCGAGATATCCTTTTATTCCATTTAAACGGAAAGTTTCCCTAACCACCAAGTATTCCTTTTAAAATTCAAATTTTGAAATCCTTTCCTTATCTGACACACGTCTTGTCAAGATCACATCTCTCTTTAACTTCCTTCCATCCTTATCCAAAAAGACTAAGCCTTTTTATAAACCGTCCCTTCTTTGTTTCTCCATTCATTTCAAACCCTAATCTCTTCACTTCATCCTTTCATCCTTCATCTCTTCGACATCAACCATGGTGAAAACCAAAGGTGCCGGATCTAAATCCGACAAAAAGCGAAAGGCTGCCCTAGTCGAAAGTCCACCTTCTTTGAAAGTTACACGTTCCAAGTCAAAGAGCAGTCCTAAATCCACGAAATCCCCGACGGAACCTAAGAAGAAAAAGGCTAAGATCGATAAAATTCCTACTCCAACCCCTACTCCTTCTCCTGCCTCCTCTGATAATCAGTATGCCTCTTCCGAAAAATCTGCCCCACTTGAGAAATCTGCCTCTCCAGAAAAATCTGTCTCTGCTCACATCGAGACTCCTCCTCGAGACAAACTCCTTGGATCAGCCTGAGAAGGTCATGTTCAATCCTGAAAATCCTGAGGAGATCACCGACGAGATCAAATTTCTGACTGAGAGCGCCAAGGAACTACATGAGAAACTCCAGAAGCGGCGAGTTGCACGAGGAAGAAGTGTCAACTTTGACGAACTGGCTGAGAGCCAAGTGCCGACATGGCTGACGGAGTACGGCTGGGAAAACTTTTTGAGGATAGACAAGTCGGTGTATGTTGAGGCCGTGAAGCTGTTCTACGCCAATCTCACTTTCGATGAAGACGAAACGGAGATTACAGTGAAATCTTATGTGCTTGGGACACACCTAGAATGGAATAGCGCGAAGGTGAACGAGATCTTGGGTGTTGAGAATGGAGGATTATGCTACTTCGATTTCGTCCACTGGTGTACGTCTGAGGTATCCCTGCGTGACTGTGTGAAAGCCCTATGGAATTCTCCCTATAAGCCAAAGTTCTCTGAAGGAGAAGCTCTGAAAAACTTCCTGTCGATCTATTCTTCCTTTACAAAGTTCTTCACTTTACCATCTGGAGCGCCCGAGTTGGCAGTGGCGGCCATTCCACCACTATGAACAACATGAGCATGTTGACTCTCTATCTGGTATCCCAAAATAAACCGCTCAATCTAGGGTACTTCGTTCTTAAGTTCATGGTCCATGCCATTAAGAGCTCTGATAAGGAACTTCCATATGGAATGCTGCTTACGCACATGCTTGAATTCGAGGGAATCACTCTGCCCAAGGCTTGGGAAGATAGCGCAAAGCATGCAGTGGATATGGTCACACTCCAGCGTGTTGGTATACGCTTCGATGAGCGGAAAGGATGGTTCAAGACAAGGGATTTGAAGGCTCTGTCAAGGAGTCCGATCAGGAAGAAAAAGGATCCACAGAGCGACGACGAGCAGGGAATGATAGCTGATCTGAAAGAAGCTTCAAGGGGCTTAAGGATGAAAACCGTCAGCAGTTCAAAAAGATCTCACGGAACTTCAAAAAGGTTAACAAGTATCTTAAGGAGATCTCCGCCGCTCTTAATATCGCTGAATCCTCATCTGCCTTATCCGATAGTGATTCCAGCCCCCAGATCTTATTCCTTAGCAATTCCCAAGCTCTGATAAGATTAATTCTAGTTTGTTTCTTTGCTGGTTCTTGGGTTTGAGGGTCGAGGTTGGTTGCAGGTTTAGGTACGTTGGTGGTGTTGGTCCCTCCTTTTTAATGATGAAGGGGGAGAAGTCTAGGCAATTAATGCCTTATTTTGGAATGATATAATATAATTGGCTTGCTTGCTTTTATATGCTTATGTCTTAATCCTCTGTGCTTTAGTTTTGATGACTTGTTAAGGATTAGGAATTCCGCACATAGGCACGGGGAGCAAACTGATGTGATATAATAACTTGAGACATTCCATGATAACTTGCGACATTCCGTGGTAAATTGTGACATTCCATGTGACCTGGTAATTGCTAAACCTATGCTTCTGTACTTTACATAGGAATATTAGCAATTAGACAGGGGGAGCATGCTATGAATTTGATAAATTTATTTGCTCTGATCATATGTCACATGCTTTGATACTTAAACATGCCACGTGCTTAAATGGTTTCATATCGAGTGTACATATGCTTAAGATAGGCATTAATTACTTGTCATCATCAAAAAGGGGGAGATTGTAGACCTTTTTGGTCCAAATGATTATGAAAGTTTTGATTATTCCAAGTAATTATGTAAATTGGGGGATACAAATTAGAAAACTCGATATGCATGTTAAGTGATGTTTAAGTATGTGAAAATATTCAATTAAGCGCTTGAATATGGTTTAAATGTTAAGAAAATCGAATTTGAGTGATCTTATGCTTAACTGGAATATTGATGTGATCACCTGGTTTTGAACATTCTCGTTTGGATGGAATATCACTGTGTGCTATATATGGAAAATATGTTCCGATAAGTGGTATATGGATTGTACGCATGATTGAGTTATATAGAGAAAGAATATCGTCTGAGATCACGCGGACATGATTAAGCTATATATGGAAGATATATTGTATTAAGTGATATGTGAGCTGTACACGAGATTGATTTATTTTAGGAAAGAATATCACTGTGATCACCCGGATATGAATGACTGTGCTATATATGGAAAAGATATTCTGATTAAGTGCTTACATGTGATTGATCTATTTTAGGAAAGAATATCAATGATATATCCGTTGAGTGCGATATTAAGTGACTCTTAAATCAGTGAATCATGATCCTGCTTTCCTTGTGCGACTTAGGATTCATATTATGGAAAGTGAGTAATTGATTGGGTCTATTTTTGGAATGTGCTGAAATCGGATGAGATCACTATACATGGAAAATATACTTTGCATTATACTCAGTAGTTCAAATCTTTCTCTGTGCGAATTAGCTATCATATTTTGGGAAAGAAATCAGTTGATTGAGCTTACCGTTGATAATATGCTGAGTGGAATTATATATGGAATATGCTGACTAACGGATGAGATTACAGTGGAATGAAAGTTAATCTGTGGTATTTATGGTAAGTGATCATGCATGACCGTTGAGCTTAGTTGGTTTATTCTTGGCATGATTGTTTGAGTTAATGCACGTGATTATTGAGCTGTCTCTGGCATATTTGTCGTGCTTAACTTTCCTTGTGAAGTGTAGAAGCGAGAATTGGTTCTATATAGAAGAGAACACTTCACGATTGAAGGGAAGACAATGAACACACAAGCTAGCGAATCACTTAGAGTTCTTGAGCGAAATTTGCGATTCATTCGTAGTTTGTGTTGAGCTTTCATTTGCGAATCTGTACCCTTTGAGCGATCCTTAGAAAATCCAAATCCTAAAAACCTTGTCTTCGGACGAGTTGTGTCTGCGGGCACGTTGAGCGCACAAAGGAGCACGAGTGGAGTCTTACGCACGTGGAGGGACGAATTTTGTGGATTCGGTGGCCCTTCGGTAGCAAGCTGCATCCAGTCGGGGAATAGGTTTCCTGGGTAAACGACGTGGATCGAAACTTGGCGTGCGTCAGCCTAGAGCGAGGTCTAGTGTCCATAGTGCTTCGGTTGTGTACGGGACAATCATAGTGAAACCGGTAATACCTAGTGATTGATTGGAATTCTTGGGAGATCACATCCCAAGGATAGGATTAAACCCCAGTTGGGGATATAACCTGTATAAAAATCCCTTCTCACTTTACTTTCTGCATTTACTTTTCTGTGAGACAAACGGGGACGACATCAAATAACTAGGTGATATCGTTGATAGTAGTTCTGAAAATAACGTGATTTTTATTAAATAGGATTAGGGAGATAACTTGGATACTCGTACTGCTTTCTGGGAAATAACACACTCTGCAGATATCTTCTCAAAGAATAATATATTTCAAGGAAGAACAAGCCAAAATTTTTATAGCCTAATTCACACCCCCCCCCTCTTAGGCATATTTTACACTTCAGATGGTATATACCCGAGCTGGCACCATCTGAGGTCCTGCTTGGCTCCCGGCCTGACTTCCCGAAGCACCTTCCGGGCACTGTCTCACGAAGTGTCCCGGCTTCCCACATCTGAAACACGTGTTGGCCGGCGTGTTGCAATTCCCGAAGTGCCTCTTTCCGCACCTCTAGCAGTTGGGAATCGGCACTGCCCCGATTCGGGTTTGGGGGTCTGTTCACTGTCCCCTGAGGTTGTTGAGGAGGCCTGTTCTGGAATTTATTTTTACTACCTTTAGGCACAAACTGCCGCTTCTGATTTCCTCAGCTCCATTGTGTTCCTTGCATTTGCGCAAATTTGCGCTTGGCCTCTTGTGCCCTCACGATCCGAGCTTCAGCTTGTTCTGCCACCATTGCCCTCTTTGCTACCTGAGCATAAGTAGCTCCCTAGATTCCCGCCATACTCACATCTCTATAGAGCTCTCGTTTCAATCCTTCTAGGAACCGTTCAATTTTCAGAGTATCCGTGCTGGCCATGTGTGCTGCGAACCTGGACAGCTGCTCAAACTTTCGTATGTACTCCGCCACGGTCATCGATCCCTGCCTGAGGTTGATGAATTCGTTCAGGCGCTGGGCTCTCACTGGGGCCGTCTACTTGCCCCGGAATAGTTCCTTGAACCTGTCCCAGCTCATCGTGGCAGGACTTTCAATCACCGTAACGGTGTCCCACCAATGTCTTGCGCTCCCTCTCAACAGAAATGCGGGCAGAGGGCCTTTTCCACCTCTGGGACTCTGCTGTAAACGAACATGCTCTCCAGCGTTCTTATCCAGTCTTCGGCTACCGTCGGGTCAGCCGTATCCTCAATGGTTGGTGGGTTAAACCTCCTGAACCTTTCTCCCACTATCTCTACCCTGTCGGCCTGAGTTTTTCCAGCATTCGTGGTGTTCTGCTGAATAAGCTGTTGTATCTGTGTTGACTGCTGGCGAACCAATTCCGTAAGTTGGGAAATGGTCGCATCGCGGTTGTCAGTAGGGGCCGTATTTCCCCTATTCTGGTCATCGCCACCACTCGACTCACCTCTTGTTCTTACCATCTTCTATCCCTATCCTGATTGTCCTAGGCCAATAAATTATGCAACATATAGATCCACATAAACTTAACACTTACTTGCAAGGCCGCTTCCGTTCTTTTGGGTGTGTGTGTATGGACAGTCTACAGAACCTGTGACCGAAGCTCTGCCACCCTGTCACGACCCAACTTCCTGACTGCCTATTCTATGTGCCTAGCGGGTTATGAGTAGTAAGGTACACTAAAAATGCGTATAAAATTTTTCTTTTTCATTTACATAATGGAATGATGTTCTGTACAAGTCAAAAGAATACATCGAACACTAAGTTCCAGATATGATCTAACTACGAGGACGAAGGTGTGTCGGCACAGCAAAAGGCTCCTATGCGCCCGGCCTCACAGGTCGTCATCCATACACACACGTCCACCCCAAAAGCAGCGCGAAGCTCCAAAAGATTGGCCTTGTCATCTAACGCGATCACGTACCGTGCTCGCTGGCGCCTACAACACCTAAGATAAAAGAATGAGCCACCGAGGCTCAGTAAGCATGCATGCATGCACGTGTCCCTTCCCCCGCAAAGGCAATCCATGCCAATGCATAAATTTCTAAGCAAGGGCGATCTGCGCCGATGCATATAACACTCGCAAGGGCATTCCACGTCGATGCACCTAGTACTCGTACTAGTAAAACTCAGGGCCCTCGGCTAATCTTACTATGGACCACAAGAGCTCACGTCCCTCAGGACAATACGACAGCGGTCCACGCCGGATGGCCGAACCCTAGGATGCACATCGTTCCCCTAGGTCGCCATATGAACCCGGTCGTCCCCGACTGTCCGGCGGTTGCTCACGCTGGTAACCCACGCTGAGGTCGCCTACACCAAGGTTCCACCCTGTGCCGCTTACACCCTCAGGTCGCACCTTACCGCCACGGGCCATGCCCAAATCCTATCCATAGGATACCAATATATATATTTACAATAATAGTACGACGACGCTAAACGCCGCCCTGGTAGCATAGTAGACAGCCCCTGACTCAACTATGAGTCGACACACTTGCCCACATCGGCAAGTCCTCGTCGCGTACAAGCGACATATCACCATGCACACTCTATCCCATGACCCTTCCCCATGAGTTCGTGCGTGCACATGAGTATGCATATGCAAACAAATGCAACTTATGCTTACCACATGAAAGCGTAACGATTAATTCACGTAATCATGAAACCACGTAGGCACATAGTCACATATACATATAGCACACAAGTTATGTGTTGTAGTTGGATTTCTACTTACCTGTCGTCCGTCGACAATAGCTACTGTCCGGCAGATTTCCTAAGTTCAAACCTTAGGAATAAAATATCCATATAAGTAAGCTACTTAATTAATTAAATTGGCTAAGTAATCGAATATAGGAAGAGTTCGTTACTCGTGAATTTGTGAAATCCCAAAATTCTTATAGTTGTTATAGTGCGTGGAATTTATTCGTGAAGTGTCTAGTTGGGTCTCTCAATTCGCGGAGTAAGTTGTTATCACTTTTAATGATTCGCGAAGTGTTAGACCCATGAAATCTAGCTAAAATTGGTTAAGTGTGGTTCGCGAATTGTCTCTAAGTTCCTGAATGAATTCGCAAAGTTTTCTCGATTCGCGAAGTGCGTAAGTTCGCGAAGCATGTCGGGTTCGCAAGATGGCTAGCCAAATTTTAGGGTTTGCGAATTTCATCTTAATTTGCAAACTATTTTACTTCGCGAAGTCCCATTTCGCGAATCATATCTCCTTCCCTTCTTAGTTTGCGGTCTATACTACTTTGCGAACTCCTTATGTCTAACACTGAATTCGCAATCCCCTTAGAGTTCGCGATATACATTTCATGGCTTATGGTTCGCCAAATATGGATATAGTTCGCGAACTTGTTTAACTTGGTGTCATATGATATTCGCTAACTACCATGGTGTATAATTCGTCAAATATTTTACTCTGCATACCCTCATAATTCGCAAACAATTCTACTTCGCGAACTCTATCTTAATTCGCCAACTGTTCTTCTTCGCGAAACCCTCATTTTCCTTACCAATTCGCGAATCATCCTAGTTCGCAGAATTCGCGAACCTCTCATGGTTCGCGAAGTGCATTATATGGCTTATGGTTCGCAACTTGTTGGACCCGCGAACCTTTATTTCGCGAATTCATGCACGTGAAATTGCTTGAGTTCGCGAACCTCGTGCCACCTAGGATTCGCGATCCCGAGTCGAAGTTCATACTTCACGAACTCAACCACCCCGAAACACTTCCTAATTCGCGAAACACTATCTTTAAAGATCAAAGAGCTACTTTTCTCACGAACAAAACCAAAGCTCAGTATGAACTATGGGACCTTAAAGTCGAAGGCAGTCTAGAATGGGCTTAACATATTTTCGTGTCTAATAACCTTTAAAAATGTGTTGACATAACATTAAAAACACTTAGACTAAAGTTCAACATGCCTTCGAGCTTTAAAATCGCACAACCTTTAATACGTAATACTTATATTCATGGTTAAACCTCTAAGGTACCGTATTACCTAAACGAGGATATGAAAGTTAGGGTGAGATCTTATACCTAATTCGAGCTTAGTGATTTCCTACTCTGCTTCTCCTCCTTCCTCGCTCTGGGCTTTCTTTGTTCCTCCTTCTATGGGGTTCGTGAACTTGAAATGGGTTTTAGAAAATTTTCAAGTTGTGAGGGATGGCGATGGGACATAAGTGGCGTGGAACTCCCTAGTTTAAGGAACTTGTTTTCCAAAATATCCAGCTCTAATGGTTTGGGCCAAGCTTAAGGTTCTTCTTGGGCCTAAGTATTTAATTCTAGCCCAATGGCACTTCTAGTCCAGCTTTTATTTTTAGGTCAATTTCCATATTTCTAATTTTCGAAAATCCCTAATTAAACAAGTCACACGGTACAATTTAAGTGTGCTTATTTCCACCCAATAAATTTAAGCACGCATTTATACATGAAAATTTCACATAACTCACATGGGCACGGAATAATTGCACATGCACATAATCGCATTCATCATTTACGTAAATTTATTGGCCTTACTATTCACGAGGACCCAGGTGCTACACCTGTTCTTCCTTTACAAAGTTCTGCACTTTACTCTGGAGTGCCCGAGTTGGCAGTGGAGGCCATTCCACCACTATGAACAATATGAGCATACTGACTCTCTATCTAGTATCCCAAAATAGGCCGCTCAATCTAGGTTACTTTGTCCTTAAGTACATGGTCCATGCCATTAAGAGCTCTGATAGGGAACTTCCATATGGAATGCTGCTTACGCACATGCTTGAATTCGAGGGAATCACTCTGCCAAAGGCTTGGGAAGATAGCGCAAAGCATGCAGTAGATATGGTCACACTGAAGCGTGTTGGTATACACTCTGATGAGAGGAAATGATGGTTCAAGACAAGGGATCTGAAGGCCCCTTCAAAGAGTCCGACCAAGAAGAAAAGGGATGACGATAGCGGCGATGAGCGGGGAACGATAGCGATTCCAAGAGATCTCACGGAACTTCAAAAGGGTTAATAAGTATCTGAAGGAGATCTCTGCAGCTCTTGATATCGCTGAATCCTCATCTGCCACATCTGATAGCGATTCCAGCCATTAGAACCTTGTTCCATAAGCTATTCCCTACCTCTAATAGGATTGGCTCTAGTCTGCTAAGTTCTTTTCTTTTGCTGGTTTTATCGGTTTGCGGGTCGAGATTGATTGCAGGTTTATGTAGGTTGGTGGTGCTTGTGTCCCTCATTTTTTATGCTGAAGGGGGAGAAGTCTAGGTAATTAATGCTTCATTTTGTTATTTTGGAATATAATATAATCGGCTTGCTTATTTTTATATGCTTATGTTTTAATCCTCTGTGCTTTAGTTTGATGACTTGTTAAGGATTATAAATTCTGCACATAGGCAGGGGGAGCAAACTGGAGTGATGTGATAACTTGAGACATTCCATGATAACTTGCGACATTCCGCGGTAACTTGTAGCATTCCATGAAATATGATCTGGTAATTGCTAAATCTTTGCTTCTGTGCTTAACATAGGAATATTAGCAATTAGACAGGGGGAGCATGCTATGAAATTTGATAAATTTATTTGCTCTGATCATATGTCACATGCTTTGATACTTAAACATGCTGCGTGCTTAAATGGTTTCATATCGAGTGTACTCATATGCTCAAGATAGGCATTAATTACCTGCTATCATTAAAAAAGGGGGAGATTGTAGACCTTTTTGGTCCAAATGGCTATGGGAGTTTTGATTATTCCAAGTAATTATGTAAATTGGGGGGTACAAATTAGAAAACTCGATATGCATGTTATGTGATGTTTAAGTATGTGAACATGCTCGATTAAGGGCTTAAATATGATTAAAATGTTAAGAAAATCGAATTTGAGTGATCATGTGCTTAACTGGAAAATTTATGTGATCACCTGGTTATGAAGGTTTTCGTATGAATGGAATCTCGTTGAGTTCTATATATGGAAAATATATCATGTTGAGTGATATGCAAACTGTCTGCGAGATTGAGTTATTTTAGGAAAGAATATCGATGTGATCACCCGGATATGAATGACTATGCTGTATATATGGAAATGATATTCTGATTAAGTGCTTACATGTGATTGATCTATTTTAGAGAATATCAATGTTATATCTGTTGAGTGCGAATTATATGACTCTTAAATCAGTGAATCATGATCCTGCTTTCCTTGTGCGACTTAGGATTCATATTATGGAAGTGATTAATTTATTGGGCATATATGTGGTAAGATGCTGATTGAGTCTATTTATGGAATGTGCTGAAATCGGATGAGATCACTATACATGGAAAATATACTTTGCATTATAAATACGTGGAATGAGCTTACAAAGCTCAGTAACTAAAAACCATGCATGCATTGCATGTGACCTAAACAGCGAAGGCATTCGCGCCAATGCTTCTCACATCCTTCTTGACCTTTTGTAACATATTTGGGCCCTCGGCTATCAATCTTACTATGCACCATATAGAGATCAAACACCTAAGGATATAAATAAGTGGCAGTACACACACTGGGAGGCTAAACCCGAGTACTCCATCTGTGCTTAACCCTATGGTGCCTTTCAATCCCAATGTGGTCCACACTGAGAGTCTAATAGTGCCTTTCAATCCCAATGCAGTCCCATTGAGAGGCTAACCCGGGCACACAAATTTCGTTTAACCATAAGGCGCCTTTCCATCCCGATGCGGTCTGACACGCGAGCGCTTCTCACTGGTAGCCTACTAAGAGGTCACCAACACTCGAGGTTCCCTCGGTGCCGCTCATTACCTCGAGTCACATCCTCCAGGTTGCATCTCCTGCTACGGGGTATTTACCTGCCTCTCATGAATCAGGCAGTCGGCCTCGTGAATCACCGTAATGTATTTCCCCTACCTCTCGTGAATCAGGTAATATTTGGCCTCGTGAATCGCCATGGTAGAGTCGACACAATGCCCATATCGGCAAATATACATCGCTCTCACGCGATCCTATACTCATGCACGCTCACTTTCCTTGACTCTTATACTAGTCGTGCGTGCATATGCTCATGCCATGAATATGCGTGTCATGTCATCATATAATGTAAATTACTTACATAAGAAATCACATAATCCAATGAAGCCACATAAAATCAAAAAGGCATGTAACACATAATTTCATGCACATACAATTATGTGTTGTAGTTGGGGCTTCCACTTACCTGGTATCCTTAGCTTATCGTACAGTAAATCGTTAACCTTCAAACCCTAAGTATAGAAACATATAAAATTAGGTTTGTTAGTCTAATTGCAGTTATGCGAAAAGTGGCTTAGTTTGAAAACCCTAGTTTCGACTTCTATAAATTTCGAAACCCTAAAATTCTGGAGACTTTGATTTGAATTGAAAAGTACCATTTTGAATCCTACTAGACATAATTCTAAATTAATTAAATTAGTACATAACATTTCCAAATCAACCTAGAAGTGGACCACCCTAGAATCTCGAAGTGGCTTATACAAGTGTTCGAGATTCATAAATTAATACACATAGATTTCGAGCTTGACTATGGGTTTTGAGGTTAAAGGATAGATCTCGACATGAATTCCTAGATAGATGCCGAACTTCCATACAAAGTTTTGTAACTAATTTCAGGACTAGATTTCGAAATGCTTTTAAAGTGAATCTCGACATGAAGTTTAGACATGAATTAAAAAATGGATCTCGATAGGTTCTCGAGATGAGTCTCGAGTTTGATGGAGTTGTAAATAACATTTCGAAGCATTATCTAAATGAATCTCGAGATGTATGTTGCGTTACAACAAATGTCGAGATGAAAGATGTCGAAATGCTTGCGGGAATTATATACAAGATGTCGAGCTTTATTAGGAAATTTCGACATGTGATCTCGAGATTTCACACTACATTTTGAAGTCACTTTCAAACTTAAATCTCGACATGAGCTCGTGATTTTACTTAAAATTTCGAAGTTAATTCTATCATGGATCTCGTCATGAATCTCGACATGGATTTCTAGATGGATGTCGAGTTTTTACACAACATTTCGATATTTAATAATACATGATTTCGAAGTAAATTTCGATATGGATCTCGACTTTGATCTCGAGATCCTATACTAATTCTCTGAAGTTAACACCTAATGGATTTTGACATGGACTTCAAGTTTCATTTCGAGATTCTATACAAATTTCGAAGTTACTATCAAAGCTGAATCTCGACATGAAGTTCGAGATTCATAATCTGGAAATTCATATTACCACTCGATAAAGCGTCTAAACCTTCGATCGAGACTGTTGTCAAGCTACTTACTTCTTCATAATCTGAATTCCTAACTTGCTAACTTTTCCAGATACTACACACATGAAATTCTAAACAACCCCGTTAATATATCTAGGTTAGAAACCCTAGAATCCACATAAAGCCCTAGTAATCGATATTTTTGAAAGGTACATTGAAAGTGTAATTTACATAGAGAGCGCAAAATCGGTTAGTACTCATCTTGATGCTTTTATAACACTGAGTATGACATAGTGCCCCTTAGATGAGAAACAAAAGGAAGTTATGGCCTAATTTTCCTATTCATCTGCCATGAGTAGTCCCATGTATGCTATCATTTGTACTCGACAAGATATAAACACGCAATTGGAGTTGTTAGTACATTTGTAAAGAGATTGGGATGTCGTGAAATGGATGTTGAGATATCTCTGAGGTACATCCAACATGAGATTGTGTGATGAATGTAACGTCCATTTTTTAGGTTAAATAACAGTACTAATAATGATAGTAGTTTAATTAATCTTAAGGTATAATTGAGAATATAGAAAATAAGGGGTAATGAAAAAAATAAAATATAAGGACTAAGTTTCCTACTTAAATAAGTTTAGGGTGGAAAAATAAATGAAAAATGGAAGGAGGACTTATTAGCAAATAAAGACATTATATTAGTATCACCTCTCACCTCTCATTTGATCTCTCACATGTTTTTTGCCAAGGAAGAGGGAGAAATGACGTGATGCTATCTATGGAGGGTTAAGCAAGATTTTGAGATCAAAGCCTTAAATATTAGGTAAAGAAAGTCTTTACCTCGTCTCTTTATTTCTAGTTTGTCTTTTGTGGATGGAAGTATTTTTGGGTGTGTTACATTTCTGACGAGCCTATTCTTGTTGGTTATACAGATTCACATTGACCGGAGATGTGGACACGAGAAAATCTACTCCGGGTTGTTTAATTACTTTTGCAGGGGGAGCTGTTTCCTGACAATTCAGACTTCAAAAGTGCATCACATTTTTTCGACAGAGCATAATGTACTGCCGGTACGGAAACTTGCAAAGAGCTTCGTTTAATCAGCAAAGGTACGTCTTATTATGTGACAACCGGAGTGCAATTCATCTTAGTAAGAATTCTACTTTTCATAGAAAGTCGAAGCTTATTGATATGAGGTATCATTAGATTCGTGAGATTTTGGCCTCCAAGCGTCTTAAAGTTGACAAATTCACATCAATGACAATAGCGCTGATATGACACCAAATCATCAGTAAGGTCAAAGTTTGAAGCTTGTTGTGCTAATGTCGGTATGGCAACTTCCTCCAAATAGTCGGGAAGGGGGAGATTTTTGTGTTGAGCATCCCAATTATATGTAAAGCCCATCCACCTTGGTCCATTCTGATCCGAATAGGGTTTGCAGCAGCCCAAAAGGCATGACTAGGAATTCAAAATGTCCATATCTGGTACTGAACGCCGTTTTAGGGATATCGTCCTTCCGGATTTTCAACTGATGGTATCCCGACCTCAAATCAATTTTAGAAAACACCGTGGCGCCTTGTAGTTGGTCGAAGAGATCGTCGATCTTGGGTAGTGGATACTTGTTCTTGACTGTCAGCTTGTTCAGTTCTCTATAATCTATGCACAGCCTCATTGAGCCATCTTTCTTCCGCACGAATAGGACTGGCGCACCCCAGGGAGAGAGACTGGTCTGGATAAACCCTTTCTGTAGTAGCTCATCTATTTGTTCCCTCAGCTCCTTCAATTCGGTCGGTGCTAACCGATACGGGGTCTTGGACACTGGTGCTGCTCCGGCACCAGATCGATTGTAAACTCGTTTTCTCTGTCTGTGGGTAGTCCCGGCAAGTCTTCCGGAAATACCTCCGGGAACTCCTTAATTACGGGTACATCTTCAAGTTTCATAGAGGAATTTTCTTCCTTCAGCTCAAACATTAGGTATGCCTCGCATCCGGCTTTGATTAGTCGTTGGGCCTTTAACGCCAAAATCTTAGGAACAATTCCTCTTTTCGCCCGTCCCCTTGAAAGTGAGAGCTTCTTCCCCTTCCGTGACAGTTTGTCACCTCTCCGTATTGTGAGAGCCAGACCATCCCGAGGATGGCCTCGTAATCGTTCATCGGGATGACTATTAATCTACAAGCAACTCCTTGTCGCCGACTAAGACTGGGCAGTTTTTCACTACTTGACTAGTCCTAATTGGGGTCCCGCTTGGAATTGCTACACTATACTACAACTCACACTATCAGGCGTTATTCCAAGTTTTGTCACATACTTCACAGACTAATGAATGGGTCGCCCCGGAGTCTACTAAGATGCACGTGGGAGTTTGGTGGATTAGGAGGGTACCTGTCACCACCATCGGGTTGTTCTCCGCTTCCTCTGAAGTGATGGTGTAGAACTTTTTGGTCCAAATGATTATGAAAGTTTTGATTATTCCAAGTAATTATGTAAATTGGCGGATACAAATTAGAAAACTCGATATGCATGTTAAGTGATGTTTAAGTATGTGAAAATATTCGATTAAGCGCTTGAATATGGTTTAAATTTTAAGAAAATCGAATTTGAGTGATCTTATGCTTAACTGGAATATTGATGTGATCACCTGGTTTTGAACGTTCTCGTTTGGATGGAATTTCACTGTGTGCTATACATGGAAAATATGTTCCGATAAGTGGTATATGGATTGTACGCATGATTGAGTTATATAGAGAAAGAATATCGTCTGAGATCACGCGGATACGATTAAGCTATATATGGAAGATATATTGTATTAAGTGACATATGAGCTGTACACGAGATTGGTTTATTTTAGGAAAGAATATCACTGTGATCACCCGGATATGAATGATTGTGCTATATATGGAAAAGATATTCTGATTAAGTGCTTACATGTGATAGATCTATTTTAGGAAAGAATATTAATGATATATCCGTTGAGTGCGATATTAAGTGACTCTTAAATAAGTGAATCATGATCCTGCTTTCCTGTGCGACTTAGGATTCATATTATGTAAAGTGATTAATTGATTGGGCTTATATGTGGTAAGATACTGATTGAGTCTATTTATGGAATGTGCTGAAATCGGATGAGGTCACTATACAGGGAAAATATACTTTGCATTATACTCAGTAGATCAAATCTTTCTCTGTGCGAATTAGCTATCATATTTTGGGAAAGAAATCAGTTGATTGAGCTTACCGTTGATAATATGCTGAGTGGAATCATATATGGAATATGCTGACTAACGGATGAGATTACAGTGGAATGAAAGTTAATCTGTGGTATTTATGGTAAGTGATCATGCATGACCGTTGAGCTTAGTTGGTTTATTCTTGGCATGATTGTTTGAGTTAATGCACGTGATTATTGAGCTGTCTCTGGCATATTTGTCGTGCTTAACTTTCCTTATGAAGTGTAGAAGCGAGAAGTGGTTCTATATAGAAGAGAACACTTCACGATTGAAGGGAATACAACGAACACACAAGCTAGCGAATCCCTTAGAGTTCTTGAGCGAAATTTGCGATTCATTCGTAGTTTGTGTTGAGCTTTCATTTGTGAATCTATACCCTTTGAGCGATCCTTAAAAACTCCAAATCCTAAAATCCTTGTCTTCGGACGTGTTGTGTCTGCAGGCACGTTGAGCGCACAAAGGAGCACGAGTGGAGTCTTACGCACGTGGAGGGACCAATTTTGTGGATTCGGTGGCCCTTAGGTAGCAAGCTGCATCCAGTCGGGGAATAGGTTTCCTGGGTAAACGACGTGGATTGAAACTTGGCGTGCGTCAGCCTAGAGCGAGGTCTAGTGTCCATAGTGCTTCGGTTGTGTACGGGTCAATCATGGTGTAACCGGTAATACCTAGTGATTGATTGGAACTCTTGGGAGATCACATCCCAAGGACAGGATTAAACCCCAGTTGGGGATATAACCTGTATAAAAATCCCGTCTCACTTTACTTTCTGCTATTTACTTTTCTGTGAGACAAACCGGGGACGACAGCAAATAACTAGGTGATATCGTTGACACTAGTTCTGAAAATAACGCGATTTTTATTAAATAGGATTAGGGAGATAACTTGGATACTCGTACTGCTTTCTGGGAAATAACACACTCTGCAGATATCTTCTTAAAGAAAAGTATTTGTCAAAGAAGAACAAGCCAAAATTTTTATAGCCTAATTCACGCCCCTCTTAGGCATATTTTACACTTCATTTGGTATCAGAGCCAGGTTTACTCAACGAAAGCCTAACACGCCTGAGTTAAGATCTAATGGCTTTTTCGAGTGTTGATGTATTTGCAGAGGGTCAATCCCACTCTAGGCCGCCTCTCTTTGATGGAACGAACTACGCAGTGTGGAAGAATCGGATGATCGAATTTCTGATCGCTGTCGACTACGAGCTTTGGGAGACAATCATCAATGGACCATATACGGCCAACAAAACCGATGGAACACCAAAGGATGCTAAGGATTACAGTGCTGATGACAAATAGGGAATCACGCAAAACGCAAAGGCGAAAAACATGCTCGCATGCGCACTCACACGGGAAGAATACATTCGGGTGAGTTCCTGCTCATCAGCGAAGGCCATGTGGGATATGCTCCAAGTCACTCATGAAGGAACCCAACGAGTCGTGCAAGAAAGACTGGCTCTACTCACTCACCAGTATGAACTGTTCTCAATGGAATCTGACGAAATATAAGCCAGATGTACGCCAGATTCATGGGAATCATCAACCAAATGTTCTCTCTCGGCAAGAAAGTTTTCGACAGCGAACAAGTAAGAAAGATATTGTGGTCACTGCCACGAGAATGGAATGCCAAGGTTACTGCCATCTACGAAGCAAAGGATCTAGAAGCACTTAGCATCTCCGAGCTGATTGGATCTCTTATATCCTATGAGATGATTCAAACATCAATGAATGAGAAGTCTCAGAATAAAAATCAGAAGTCCATTGCATTCAAATCCAACCAATAAGAATCTGATTCTGATGACGAAGAAAAGGACCTGATGAACGATTTGTCCATGCTTACAAAAAGAATTGAAAGGTTCCAGCAGAAAAAGAAATTCAAAGGGAACTTCAACAAATTCCAGAACAAGAGCAAGGGAATATCCAAGTCTGGGAAGAAAGTTCAGAATCCCACTCTAGGCCTCCTCTCTAGTGTTGATGTATTTGCAGAGGGTCAATCCTACTCTAGGCCGCCTCTCTTTGATGGAACGAACTACGCCGTGTGGAAGAATCGTATGATCGAGTTTCTGATCGCTGTCGACTACGAGCTTTGGGAGACAATCATCAATGGACTATATACGGCCAACAAAACCGATGGAACCCCAAAGGATGCTAAAGAATACAGTGTTGATGACAAAAAGGGAATCACGCGAAAGGCAAAGGCGAAAAACATGCTCGCATGCGCACTCACACGGGAAGAATACATCGGGTTAGTTCCTGCTCATCGGCAAAGGCCATGTGGGATATGCTCCAAGTTACTCATGAAGGAACTCAACGAGTTGTGCAAGAAAGACTGGCTCTGCTTACTCATCAGTACAAACCATTCTCAATAGAATCTGACGAGAATATAAGTCAGATGTATGCCAGATTCATGGGAATCATCAACCAAATGTTCTCTCTCGGCAAGAAGGTTCCCGGCAGTGAACATGCCACGAGAATGGAATGCCAAGGTAACTGCCATCTATGAAGCAAAGGATCTGGAAGCACTTAGCATCTCCGAACTTATTGGATCTCTTATATCCTACGAGATGATTCAAACGTCAATGAATGAGAAGTCGCAGAGCAAAAATCAGAAGTCCATTGCATTCAAATCCAACCAGGATGAATCTGATTCTGACGACGAAGAAGAGGACTTGATGAACGACCTACCCATGCTTACAAAAAGATTTGAAAGATTCCAGCAGAAAAAGAAATTCAGAGGAAACTTCAACAAATTCCAGAACAAGAGCAAGGGAATATCCACGTCTGGGAAGAAAGTTCAGAAGTATTTCCGATGCAACAAACCAGGCTACTATGCACATGAATGACCCGCAACTAGCAATGAGAAACCAAGGAAGTGGAAGGCTATGGTGACGGAATCAAATGACTCTGAACTGGAACAAAGTGAGGACGAGGATCACGCTTATATGGCTGACGAGGATCAGGTATCTCGTTCTTCCTCCATTGAGAAAATTCATATCCTAAACAATTTATATGGTTATGAAAGTGACTCATCTATTTCTGATATAGAAGAAAGTAAGGAAGATCTGTGTAGGCTACTTAAAAAAACGGAGAGAAAGATTAAGTCACTAATTTCCTTGAACAAGGAACTAATAAAACAGCGAGATCACCTAGCTAAGGAAAAACATGAGGCTGATCTAGAGATCTTACGTTTGAAAGGAGAGTTAGTTACTGCTAAGAAAGAGGGAATTCCTTGTGACTATGAGAAAACAGAAAAGAAAAACAGTGACTTATCCAGAGATATTGTAGAACTTAGGAACTCCTTAGAGAAAGAAAAACAGACAGTTGATAGACTCCTTGAGGGTGGGCAGAACCTAAATATGCTGCTGTATACTCCTAGACACATTGGTAGGTCAGGGTTAGGTTATTCCACTGATGAAAAGCATGTTAAACATTCCGTGCCTAAGCTTAAATGTTTCTGTTGTGGTAGAAATCGTCATTATGCATACAACTGTCCCTTAAAAAGGATTGATAAATCTAAGTATGTCTGGAGACCTAAGAAGTCACCTGAAAATGCCATTGTTGTATCTGATTGTAACAGGAGATCACCATCTATGCAGAATGATATCTCGTATGTTAACAGAAGTTATTTCTCCGCTAACATGTTAGGACCCAACAGAATTTGGGTACCTCAGAAGAGTACTTCTTTCTATAGGTACGAAGAAAAAATCCCAGTAAGAAAAGTAACTGGTACCTCGACAGCGGGTGCTCCCGCCACATGACATGTGATATAGACAATTTTGTGTCGTTGAAGGCGGTAGATGGAGGATACTTTTCGTACGCCAACGACGCAAAAACCAAAATCGTGGCAGTTGGTACTGTCAGTAACAATTTAAATATCACCATAGATAACGTACGGTTCGTTAGGAACTTAGAACATAATTTAATAAGTATTAGCCAATTATGTGATGATGGACATACCGTAGTTTTCGTCAAAGATAAATGCCTTGTTAAAAAGTATGATGAGGTTGTGTTTAGTGCATCTAGGCATGATAATATTTACTGCATCACTCTTGATGATATTGCTAATCAAAACGTCAAGTGTCTAGCAGTTACGCAGGATATCACATGGTTATGGCATAGACGTCTGGGACATGCTAACATGGAACTAATGTCTCACATATCATGCAATGAGTTGGTGAGAGGTATCCCAGATATGAAAGCCACCAAGGACAGAATTTGTAAAGCGTGCCAAATGGGAAAACAGACCAAGACGTCCTTTAAGCCTAAGAATATGATCTCTACGTCCAGACCACTGGAACTGCTGCATCTTGACCTTTTTGGTCCGGTACAGGTTATGTCATTGAAAGGTAAACGATATGCCTTTGTGATCGTAGACGACTATACTAGGTACACATGGGTCTTATTTCTTGCGCACAAAAGTGAGGCTTTGGATAATCTTGCGCCACTAATTAAGAAGCTAGAAAATGAGAAAGAAATGAAAGTCCGTATTAGGAGTGATAACGGTCTAGAATTTGATAGCAAATCCTTTGGATCTTTTTGTGATGAAAATGGTTATAGCATAATTTTTCAGCCCCTATTACGCCTCAACAGAACGGAGTGGTCGAGAGGAAAAATAGAGTATTACAAGAAATGGCTAGGACTATGTTGAGCGAATATAATACTCCAAAACATTTTTGGGCCGAAGCTGTTAGTACGGTATGTTATGTCTCGAATAGGATTTTCCTTAGACCGATTATTAAGAGAACTCCCTACGAACTTTGGAACGACAAAACCCCTAACATAGGATATTTCCATGTATTTGGTTGCAAATGTTTCATTTTGAATGATAGGGATAAATGACGAAAATTCGATTCCAAGGTAGATGAATGGATATTCCTAGGCTACAGCCTTCATTCCAAAGCTTTTAGACTGTTTAATAATAGGAAGAAGACTGTACAAGAATCTGTGCATGTTACGTTTGATGAATTTCCTAAGGCAGATGCTACTGAGGAAGGTATAGTTGTGTCTCCTGCAGATATACAGGTTACTGACAAAGAAGTGAGCGCAATTCCATTGGAACTAGATGATATGTCAGAGGAACCTGAAGCTTCAGACGAGCAACAACGCAGAAAATTCAAACATGCTTCCAGCCATCCCACTGAACAGGTCATAGGGAATATCACTTCAGGGATCAAAACGAGAGCAACTGCACGAAACGATACTGCTGAGGAATCAGACGTGCTGTTGTCAACCATGGAACCTAAGACAGTGAATGAAGCACTTAACGATGAATCATAGGTGATTGCCATGGAAGAAGAGCTGGCACAATTCGAAAAGAGCCAGGTGTGGACTCTTGTGGAAAGACCGAACAATAAGTCCATAATAGGCACGAAATGGGTGTTTCGCAACAAACTGAATGAGAACGGTAAAGTAACACGAAATAAGGCAAGGTTAGTCGCCAAAGGTTGTTCTCAAGAAGAAGGTATAGATTTTCAAGAAACCTTTGCACCCGTAGCTAGGCTTGAGTCAATACGTATTTTACTTGCATATGCATCTTTTAAAAGATTTAAGCTTTTCCAAATGGACGTAAAAAGCGCATTTTTAAATGGTTTTATAAATGAGGAAGTTTTTGTCGAGCAACCTCCCGGTTTTGAAAAAGAGGAATTTTCAAATCACGTTTTTACTAGACATGGGTTTTACGACAGGAACAATCGATAACACTCTGTTTATAAAGTGCGAAGGGAATCACATATTACTTGTACAGATATATGTTGATGATATCATATTTGGCAGCACTGACATCACTCTTTGCGAGAATTTTTCTAAGTCTATGCAACAGGAATTTGAGATGAGCTTAATGGGAGAACTCACGTACTTCCTTGGTTTGCAAATCAAGCAATTGGATACGGGAACATTCATATCTCAAACGAAGTACACGAAGGAACCACTTGAAAAATTCGGAATGGCTGATTCCAAGGTACTTCCCACTCCTATGCACCAGACCGCTAAAATTGACAGTGATGAACAAGGTACGCCTTTTGACCAAACTAAATATAGAGGTATGATCGGAAGTTTGCTATACCTTACGGCAAGCAGACCCGATATTATGTTTGCTACTGGTCTATGCTCTAGATATCAATCGTGTCCTAGGGAATCTCACTTGACAGCAGTCAAGTGGATACTTAGATATTTGAAGGGAACAATCAATCATGGTATATGGTATCCAAATTCCAAGGAATTCCCATTAATGGGATACTCGAATGCGGATTACGCCGGTTCTAGGGAAGATAGAAAAAGCACTAGCGGTACTTGTCAAATACTAGGAAATTCCCTTGTTACCTTGTCCAGTAGGAAACAAAATGTCGTGGCCCTATCCACAACCGAAGCAGAATATGTGGCCTTAGGAAGTTGTTCTCAGCAAATCCTTTGGATGAAACAGACCTTGAGTGATTATGGTTTAAGATACGATCAAAACCCCATTTACTGTGATAGTACTAGTGCCATTAGTATCACTAAGAATCCCGTACACCACTCTCAAACTAAGCATATAGAGGTGAAACATCATTTTATTCGAGATCATGCTCAGAAAGGGAATATCAGTGTGAATTTCGTAGGAACTAATGATCAGTTGGCTGATATCTTTACGAATGCCCTTATTGAGAGTAGATTCTGTGATATACGCGACCGATTAGGAATTATTGAGCTCAAATAGGAAAGATGACTAGGTAGTCCTTAGTATCTCCTTGATCTTATCCTTTAGGATTTCCTCCATTTTATTCCTTGATTCTATTCCGTAACTCTATCCTTTCTATTAAGATCCTTTCCATCCATGGGGAGATTATTTTTAGACTTTTTGACATTTATGTCAAAATCTATTTTCAGTCAATATCTTCCTTTTCAGCTAATATTTTCCTTGAGCTCTGATCTTTACTTATTTCCTTTCTTAATTCCCGCGAGATATCCTTTTATTCCATTTAAACGGGAAGTTTCCCTAACCACCAAGTATTCCTTTTAAAATTCAAATTTTGAAATCCTTTCCTTATCTGACACACGTCTTGTCAAGATCACATCTCTCTTTAACTTCCTTCCATCCTTATCCAAAAAGACTAAGCCTTTTTATAAACCGTCCCTTCTTTGTTTCTCCATTCATTTCAAACCCTAATCTCTTCACTTCATCCTTTCATCCTTCATCTCTTCGACATCAACCATGGTGAAAACCAAAGGTGCCGGATCTAAATCCGACAAAAAGCGAAAGGCTGCCCTAGTCGAAACTCCACCTTCTTCGAAAGTCACACGTTCCGAGTCAAAGAGCAGTCCTAAATCCACGAAATCCCCGACGGAACCTAAGAAGAAAAAGGCTAAGATCGATAAAATTCCTACTCCAACCCCTACTCCTTCTCCTGCCTCATCTGATAATCAGTATGCCTCTTCCGAAAAATCTGCCCCACTTGAGAAATCTGCCTCTCCAGAAAAATCTGTCTCTGCTCACATCGAGACTCCTCCTCGAGACAAAACTCCCTCCTTGGATCAGCCTGAGAAGGTCATGTTCAATCCTGAAAATCCTGAGGAGATCACCGACGAGATCAAATTTCTGACTGAGAGCGCCAAGGAACTACATGAGAAACTCCAGAAGCGGCCAGTTGCACGAGGAAGAAGTGTCAACTTTGACGAACTGGCTGAGAGCCAAGTGCCGACATGGCTGACGGAGTACGGCAGGGAAAACTTTTTGAGGATAGACAAGTCGGTGTATGTTGAGGCCGTGAAGCTGTTCTACGCCAATCTCACTTTCGTTGAAGACGAAACGGAGATTACAGTGAAATCTTATGTGCTTGGGACACACCTAGAATGGAATAGCGCGAAGGTGAACGAGATCTTGGGTGTTGAGAACGAAGGATTATGCTACTTCGATTTCGTCCACTGGTGTACGTCTGAGGTATCCCTGCGTGACTGTGTGAAAGCCCTATGGAATTCTCCCTATAAGCCAAAGTTCTCTGAAGGAGAAGCTGTAGGACTCCGGTCCCCGGAAATTAGGTCGGCCAATAAATTACGTGTATGCTTTACGTGATTTTTATTAATTTCGCAGGTGTTGAATACTTACGTGATGTTATGAATTTTATGCTCATGAATTCTATGTGAATTACGCGCGATTAAGCGCCAAGTAATTTTTGGTGTTCATAAGGACCCCAAATGCATGAGGAGGAATTTTCGAAAATAGCGAAGGAAAGGACTAACCATATTTGGGCTAGGGATTTTTATTTAGTTAAGGAATTTAAATGGGCCCAAAATGCCAAATATCAACTTGGGAGACAAGCCCTCCTTAATATAAGGAGATCCCACGCATTGAAGTCCCCATCACCATGTCCCCCTTTTAATTAAAAATATCTACCCAACTATCTAATTTCCCTAATCTCACCAAGAACCCAACGAAGAACCAAGTGAAGGAGCAAGGAGGAGAGGTCGAAGGAAACTCAAAGCAACGCCATTGAACAAGCTAGGATTTCGAGTAAGCAAACAAAATTACCACCTCAAACTATTATGTTTTCCGTTTGTAGGACTATTTAGCTAAGTTACGATAGGAATTAAGGAATTCAGGGAGTTTAAGTATACCATAGAAGGCAAAACCCCTAACCTAGGGAGTTAACTCACATTCGAGGGTTTCCTTAGGATATTGCAAGATTTTAGCTAACCAAACATGTCTTAGGGCTTACAACCTTAACGCAAGAGGAGCTTACCCTAATATTGGATGTTGTTGTGCGGAAAAAAAGAACCTTAGCACTTAGAATTTCGAGAAGGTGATTGAAAGCCTAGTAGAATCGGGAATTAGGCAGCAAATCGGGCGACTCTTGTTTGAGTAAGGAAATCGAGCGATTTAAATTAAGAATACTAAGTCCCACTAAAGCCTAGTAAATCGGGCGATTTCGGGTTACTACAAACACACGGCGAAATGTTGCACGAAAGGAATCGATTGAATTAAATGTGAGGGACAATTTAATCGTGCGATCTAAGCCTTAGGAGAACTCGGCGATTTGTGGTGTCTCAAACCCTATAAATCGGGCGATTTGCCACCAACTCAAGGACTCGGCGATTTCCACCTTTGGAACACCTCAAATCGACCAAATTGCCTCGATCACCCCATGATGAAATCAGATGACTTAAAGGGGGTGTTCCACGTGGCGAAAGGAGAGCAAATCGCCGAAGAACAAGCATAGCAAACCCTAAATCGGGCGACTTGGAAGCTGGAAGAGAATCTCGGCGATTTCCATCCATTGAAGACCTCAAATCGGCCGAACTGTTTTGGCCATGGCATGCATGAAATCGGACAAATCCATGCTAGTACAAATCGGGCGAATAAACAAGGTGCATGCAAGATCATAATCGGGCGATTATACCCATGATCAAATCGGGAGATTTAAATCGCCGAAGTTTCTCTAATCGATTTACCACCTCTGAAGAAATCGGGCGATTTCCATCCATGTAAACCCTCAAATCGACCGAAAACAATTCCCAACTCCATGCATGGATTTGGGATGACGTCCCGATGATGAAATGGCACGGCAATTTACAAATCGGACGAATCATGCAAAACCAAATCGGGCGAAATGTTGAGCATGCATGCGTGAAATCGGGCGATTTCATGCATAATGCAAAATCGATCAAAATCCATTCACGAGAGATCAAATCGGGCTGATGATGGAACAACGCGGCGATTTCAGATGTTTCACGTCACAAATCGGACGATTCCAAGTGCGATGCAAATCGACCGAAACCAAGCAAATCAAATCCAAATCGAGCTATGCTAGGCGTGGAATGTGAGAAGTAAAATCGGGCAAATAATGAGCATGCATGAAAGATGAATCGGGCGATGTGGAAATCCTGAAATCGAGCTAATCCGGCAACGAATTTACTAACTTTCGCCGAACTCAATTGATGCTAACCTCACTTAGTAACTACTTGGGCAAGGAACTTAGCCTAGACTTGAATTTAACGATGTATAGTCTAGCAAAGTTAATGAGGTTAGATAATTTAATTGAACTTAGGGATCTTATAAAGGCGCAACACTAACACGATGATATTTATGTTCAAAGGTCGAAAGTTAGGAGCAAACGGGGAGAATAGTAATTACGCACGGACGACAGGTAAGTAGAAATTCAACTACGACACGTAACTTTCCTGCCTCCTATTATGCGATTTACGTGCTCGTGTACTTTCTATGAAATGTGTACGTATGATATGATTTATTTATATGCATGACGGCATGAATTGCATATGTGCATGAGCATAAGCATGAGCACTTGCACGCATGCATAATACGTAAGGAGCGAGGTAAGAGCGTGCGTAAGATCGCCTGTGTGCGACGTACACTCGCCGATATTGGCGTTTGTGTCGACTCGAATGAAGAGTCACGGCTTCCCTTATGCAGCCTTTAAGGCCTGAATAAGAGGCTACTCTAAGGCCTGAATAAGAGGCTGGAGAATACCCCGTATGCGGGAAGTACAACCTGGAGGATGCGGCCCGGGGCACACGCTGAGTAAGGGAAGATGCCTTCGGGTGACCTTCTAGCGTGTAAAGCACTACCCAGAGAGAAGATGCCTTCGGGTGATCTCCAAGGTCAGTGGCCTCGGTGGTCGCTACCAGCGTGAAGCACCCGCGTGGAGGCCACACTGAGAAAAGGGAAGATTCCTTCGGGTGACCTTCGAGTGTGTGAACCTCCACGTACGTACAAATCCCTCGTGGATTGAGATCTCAATGACATGGCGCATAGTGGGATTTGAAAGCCGAGGGCCCGTATGAAATAAGAGTATAGGAAAAAGAGTAAGAGCGTAAGAAAAGAGTGCGAGAATGAGGAAAAAGAGTACGAGCGTTAGAAAACGACGGCGTGGATTGTCGATCGTTAGGACACGTGCATTCATGCATAATTCCTGCTTACTGAGCCTCGGTGGCTCATTGTTTATGTTACGTATTGTAGGTACTGACGATCATGGTACGTGATCAGACTTTTATGCGAGGCCGATCTTTTGACGCAATCCGACCGCTTTTGAGGTGGGAGTGTGTGTATGGATGACGACCTGTGAAGGCCGGGCGCATAGGGAGCTTTTGCTGCACACACACACACACACTTGTATTCTGTGTGGACACGATTACGATGAATTGTAGAACGAATATTCTTTTGACATGTATATAAGACTTCCGCACGCACTTCTAAAATGAAAAATTTTATTCGTATTTTACGCGTTTGCACGATATCAAGACATTAACACTTAGAAATAGAACGGAATACGAGGGCGGGACGTGGGGTCCTGACAGAGTGGTATCAGAGCTTCGGTCACAGGTCCTGCAGACTGTCCATACACACACCCTCAAAAGCACGGAAGCGGCCTTGCTCGTAAGTATTATGTTATGTGAATTGCTTGTATGGTTTAATTTATTGGCCTTAGGAATTGACAAGGTAGGTTTGGAAATGGTAAGACTTAGAGGAGAAGGAAGCAGGGATTCTGATCAGGGTAGGGACACTAATAACCCTCCTGATAGTCGGGATGCTACCATCCTGCAACTGACTGAGCTGACCGGCAACAGTCGGCCCAGATTCAGCAGCTGATCCAGCAGCAAGGTGCTGGTGGGCAATCAGCCGATCTGCCTCCCCCACCTGAACGAATTGAGATGATCGGGGAGAGGTTCAGAAAGCTCAATCCTCCGCTATTCGAGGATGCTGCCGACCCCACATCCGCCGAGGATTGGCTGAGGACGCTGGAGAACATGTTCCAGCACAGCCGCACCCCGGAGGCGGAGAAGGTCATGTGCGCTGCCTACCTGCTGAGGGGGAGCGCCGGACACTGGTGGGACACCGTCTCAGCCATCGAAAACCCCCTAACGATGAGCTGGGACCGGTTTAAGGAGATCTTCAGGGGAAAGTACTACACCGCCCCGGTCAGAGCCCAGCGGATAAATGAGTTCATCAACCTCCGCCAAGGAGCGATGACCGTGGCGGAGTACATCAGGAAGTTCGAGCAGCTTTCAAGGTTTGCTGCTCATATGGTTAGCACGGACGCGCTCAAGATCGAGCGGTTCATGGAAGGGTTGAAGCCCGAGCTGTATCGGGATGTAAGTATGGCTGGAATCCAGGGAGCCACGTATGCACAAGTGGCTGAGAGAGCGCTTATGGCGGAGCAGGCAGAGTCTAGGATTGCTCGCGCCCAAGAAGTTAAGCGCAAGTTCGCACAAGGGCCGCAGGGGAGCGGAAGTAATCCGAAGCGGCAATTCGTTGCCAAGGAAGGGAAACAGGGGCCCCAGAATCGACCTGGACCACCCCCACAGTTCAAGCCCAACCAGGGTAGACCCCAGCTGGATCTACCTGTATGCCCGAAGTGCGCACGGAGACACCCGGGAGTCTGCAACTCCCAGAATGCGGTCTGCTACAAATGTGGCAAGACGGGCCATTATCTGAGGGCATGTCCGGAAGGTGGATCCGGAAGCCAAGTTAGGAACCAGATAGAACCACCAAGGGTACCGGCCCGGGTCTACACCATAACCTCCGAAGAAGCAGAAAATAACCCGGCCGTGGTAACAGGTACCCTCATCGCCTATGGAGCACCCACATGCATTCTAATCGACTCAGGAGCGACCCATTCGTTCGCGTCTACTAAGTATGTCGAGAGAGTAGGAGTCACGCCTCACCGAGCTGAGTGCGAATTTAGGGTAACAGTTCCGAACGGGAATCCCACCCAAACTAATCAAGTGTTACGGGATTGCCCAATAGTAATCGGAGACAAGGAACTGCCCATAGACCTCATAATTATCCCTATGAATGATTATGAGGTGATCCTTGGAATGGATTGGCTATCGAAGTACGGAGCCGTCATAGACTGCCACCGCAAGATAGTCACACTCAACATGGATGGGAATGAACCCCTTAAGTTCGTAGGAACTAGTAAGGGGACTATGATATCTAGGATATCAGCGTTGAAAGCTCAACGACTGATCAGGTCTGGATGCGAAGCCTATCTGGTATTCGCTATCAAGTCGGAAGAGAACGCCTCCCCGAAACTCGAGGAAGTACCGATAGTCGAGGACTTCCCCGATGTGTTTCCCGAGGAGTTACCGGGACTACCACCCGAACGGGAAATAGAGTTCGTCATAGATCTGGTACCTGGAGCGGCACCAGTATCTAAGACCCCATATCGGCTAGCACCGACGGAAATGAAGGAGTTAAAGGACCAACTCGACGAACTCATGCAGAAGGAGTTCATACAGCCGAGTTTCTCTCCCTGGGGAGCGCCGGTGCTATTCGTGAAAAAGAAAGACGGGTCCATGCGATTGTGCATAGACTACAGGGAGCTGAACAAATTGACGATCAAGAACAAGTACCCACTCCCTAGGATAGACGATCTGTTCGATAAACTGCAAGGTGCAACGGTCTTCTCCAAGATCGATTTAAGATCGGGCTATCACCAACTGAGGATCCGGAAGAAAGATGTCCCGAAGACGGCCTTTAGTACCCGTTATGGCCACTACGAATTTCTGGTGATGCCATTCGGGCTAACTAATGCGCCCGCAGCTTTTATGGACTTAATGAACCGGGTGTTCAAGCCATACTTAGATAGGTTTGTCATCGTCTTCATTGATGACATCCTAATCTACTCGAAGACGAAGGAGGAGCATGAAGAACACCTGAGAACGGTTCTAGGAATACTACGGGAGAAGCAACTATACGCCAAGTTCAAGAAGTGCGAATTCTGGCTCGATCAAGTCGCCTTCTTGGGGCATATAGTATCAGGAGAGGGGATCTCTGTAGATCCAAAGAAGATAGAAGCTATTAGCAACTGGCCTAGACCGACCAACGTAACGGAAATCCGCAGTTTCCTCGGTCTGGCAGGATACTATAGGAAGTTCATTAAGGACTTCTCAAAGATAGCATCGACACTGACGAGGCTGACTAAGAAGAATACGCCATTTCAGTGGACCGTGGAATGTGAACGGAGTTTCCAAGAGCTGAAGGAAAGGCTTACGACGGCCCCAGTTCTCACAATTCCATCGGGAACTGGAGGATTCACCGTTTATAGCGATGCGTCTAAGAACGGGTTAGGGTGTGTGCTAATGCAGAACGGGAATGTAGTAGCATACGCCTCTCGTCAACTAAAGGAGTACGAGAGGAATTACCCGACGCACGACTTAGAACTGGCGGCAGTGGTCTTTGCTCTCAAGATTTGGAGGCATTACCTCTATGGAGAGCAGTGTGAGATATACACTGACCACAAGAGCCTCAAGTACTTCTTTACGCAAAAGGAGTTAAATATGAGGCAGAGGAGGTGGTTAGAGTTAGTTAAGGATTACGACTGTGTAATCAACTACCACCCAGGCAAGGCGAACGTAGTAGCCGATGCCTTAAGCCGAAAAGTAGTTAGTGCAGAACTGCAACTGCTGGAAGTAGAAGTCGTACGGTTAGGCGAAGTTGAGGCGCAGCTAGCGGCATTAACTTTGCAACCAACACTGTTGGAGCAAATTAAGGCAGCATTAGGAGCAGATGAGTTGTATGCGAAAGTTAAGGAGGCACAGCCGGAACAAACGACTGGAGACCTCATAATACGGGAAGATGGACGGTTGTATCTCAAGGATCGGTTGTATGTACCGGACAACGCGGAGCTAAGAAGGACGATAATGACGGAAGCCCATGCCACTGCATACTCAGTACATCCCGAGCAACGAAGATGTACAGAGGCTTAAAGGAGAACTACTGGTGGCCAGGCATGAAAAAGGACATCGCGACCTTCGTGAGTCAATGCCTGACGTTCCAGCAGATTAAGGCCGAGCATCAAAGGCCGGCGGGAACCCTACAACCGTTACCCATTCCGGAATGGAAATGGGATAACATTACCATGGATTTCGTAGTAGGACTGCCTAGGAATGCGAAAGGGCACGACGCGATTTGGGTAATAGTCGATCGACTAACCATGTCTGCCCATTTCCTACCAATCAGTACGACGTTCTCCATGGAACGATACGCGGAGCTTTATATTCAGGAGATAGTGCGACTGCACGGCGTTCCATCATCGATAGTCTCGGATCGCGACTCCAGATTTCTATCGAAATTCTGGACGAGCTTGCAAAAGGCCATGGGAACGAAGCTATCTTTTAGCACCGCCTACCATCCGCAGACTGACGGTCAATCCGAACGGACGATACAGACGTTGGAAGACATGCTGCGAGCATGCGTACTCGATTTCAAAGGAAATTGGAGTAGGTACCTCCCACTGATCGAGTTCTCGTACAACAACAGCTTCCACGTCACCATCGGGATGGCACCGTACGAAGCACTGTATGGGCGTAGGTGCAGGTCCCCAGTACATTGGTACGAGGTCGGAGAACGGGCGATGCTAGGCCCCGACATAGTACGAGAAATGACGGAAGCCATTTCTATGATACGAGAAAGAATGCGACCGGCACAAAGTCGACAGAAAAGCTACGCCGGCCGAAGACGTCGACCACTGGAATTTGACGAAGGCGATATGGTGTTTGTGAAAGTATCGCCAATGAAGGGCGTGAAAAGGTTTGGAAAGAAAGGAAAGCTAAGTCCTAGGTACATAGGACCATTCAGAATACTGAAGAGGGTAGGCGAGGTAGCATATCAATTGGAGCTACCTGCGTCACTAGCGCAAGTGCATGACGTGTTCCACGTCTCGACACTACGGAAATACCTAGCTGACCCAAACCACGTGCTAGGAAACGAGTCCTTACATCAACAATTGAAGCCGGATCTGAGTTACGAGGAGACTCCGGTGGAAATATTGATGTACGAGACTAAAAGACTAAGGAACAAAGATATTCCCTTAGTGAAAGTACTGTGGCGAAACCAGTCTGCGGAAGAAGCCACATGGGAACGGGAGGACGAAATGAGATTCGTTACCCCGAGTTGTTTCACACGGGCTGATTTCGGGGGCGAAATCCTCCTTAAGGGGGGAGGATGTAGGACCCCGGTCCCCAGAAATTAGGTCGGCCAATAAATTACGTGTATGCTTTACGTGATTTTTATTAATTTCGCAGGTGTTGAATACTTACGTGATGTTATGAATTTTATGCTCATGAATTCTATGTGAATTACGCGCGATTAAGCGCCAAGTAATTTTTGGTGTTCATAAGGACCCCAAATGCATGAGGAGGAATTTTCGAAAATAGCGAAGGAAAGGACTAACCATATTTGGGCTAGGGATTTTTATTTAGTTAAGGAATTTAAATGGGCCCAAAATGCCAAATATCAACTTGGGAGACAAGCCCTCCTTTATATAAGGAGATCCCACGCATTGAAGTCCCCATCACCATGTCCCCCTTTTAATTAAAAATATCTACCCAACTAGAGAACCCAACGAAGAACCAAGTGAAGGAGCAAGGAGGAGAGGTCGAAGGAAACTCAAAGCAACGCCATTGAACAAGCTAGGATTTCGAGTAAGCAAACAAAATTACCACCTCAAACTATTATGTTTTCCGTTTGTAGGACTATTTAGCTAAGTTACGATAGGAATTAAGGAATTCAGGGAGTTTAAGTATACCATAGAAGGCAAAACCCCTAACCTAGGGAGTAAACTCACATTCGAGGGTTTCCTTAGGATATTGCAAGATTTTAGCTAACCAAACATGTCTTAGGGCTTACAACCTTAACGCAAGAGGAGCTTACCCTAATATTGGATGTTGTTGTGCGGAAAAAAAGAACCTTAGCACTTAGAATTTCGAGAAGGTGATTGAAAGCCTAGTAGAATCGGGAATTAGGCAGCAAATCGGGCGACTCTTGTTTGAGTAAGGAAATCGAGCGATTTAAATTAAGAATACTAAGTCCCACTAAAGCCTAGTAAATCGGGCGATTTCGGGTTACTACAAACACACGGCGAAATGTTGCACGAAAGGAATCGATTGAATTAAATGTGAGGGACAATTTAATCGTGCGATCTAAGCCTTAGGAGAACTCGGCGATTTGTGGTGTCTCAAACCCTATAAATCGGGCGATTTGCCACCAACTCAAGGACTCGGCGATTTCCACCTTTGGAACACCTCAAATCGACCAAATTGCCTCGATCACCCCATGATGAAATCAGATGACTTAAAGGGGGTGTTCCACGTGGCGAAAGGAGAGCAAATCGCCGAAGAACAAGCATAGCAAACCCTAAATCGGGCGACTTGGAAGCTGGAAGAGAATCTCGGCGATTTCCATCCATTGAAGACCTCAAATCGGCCGAACTGTTTTGGCCATGGCATGCATGAAATCGGACAAATCCATGCTAGTACAAATCGGGCGAATAAACAAGGTGCATGCAAGATCATAATCGGGCGATTATACCCATGATCAAATCGGGAGATTTAAATCGCCGAAGTTTCTCTAATCGATTTACCACCTCTGAAGAAATCGGGCGATTTCCATCCATGCAAACCCTCAAATCGACCGAAAACAATTCCCAACTCCATGCATGGATTTGGGATGACGTCCCGATGATGAAATGGCACGGCAATTTACAAATCGGACGAATCATGCAAAACCAAATCGGGCGAAATGTTGAGCATGCATGCGTGAAATCGGGCGATTTCATGCATAATGCAAAATCGATCAAAATCCATTCACGAGAGATCAAATCGGGCTGATGATGGAACAACGCGGCGATTTCAGATGTTTCACGTCACAAATCGGACGATTCCAAGTGCGATGCAAATCGATCAAAACCAAGCAAATCAAATCCAAATCGAGCTATGCTAGGCGTGGAATGTGAGAAGTAAAATCGGGCAAATAATGAGCATGCATGAAAGATGAATCGGGCGATGTGGAAATCCTGAAATTGAGCTAATCGGGCAACGAATTTACTAACTTTCGCCGAACTCAATTGATGCTAACCTCACTTAGTAACTAATTGGGCGAGGGACTTAGCCTAGACTTGAATTTAACGATGTATAGTCTAGCAAATTTAATGAGGTTAGATAATTTAATTCAACTTAGGGATCTTATAAAGGCGCAACACTAACACGATGATATTTATGTTCAAAGGTCGAAAGTTAGGAGCAAACGGGGAGAATAGTAATTGACAGGTAAGTAGAAATTCAACTACGACACGTAACTTGCCTGCGTCCAATTATGTGATTTACGTGCTCGTGTACTTTCTATGAAATGTGTACGTATGATATGATTTATTTATATGCATGACGGCATGAATTGCATATGTGCATGAGCATAAGCATGAGCACTTGCACGCATGCATAATACGTAAGGAGCGAGGTAAGAGCGTGCGTAAGATCGCCTGTGTGCGACGTACACTCGCCGATATTGGCGTTTGTGTCGACTCGAATGAAGAGTCACGGCTTCCCTTATGCAGCCTTTAAGGCCTGAATAAGAGGCTACTCTAAGGCCTGAATAAGAGGCTGGAGAATACCCCGTATGCGGGAAGTACAACCTGGAGGATGCGGCCCGGGGCACACGCTGAGTAAGGGAAGATGCCTTCGGGTGACCTTCTAGCGTGTAAAGCACTACCCAGAGAGAAGATGCCTTCGGGTGATCTCCAAGGTCAGTGGCCTCGGTGGTCGCTACCAGCGTGAAGCACCCGCGTGGAGGCCACACTGAGAAAAGGGAAGATTCCTTCGGGTGACCTTCGAGTGTGTGAACCTCCACGTACGTACAAATCCCTCGTGGATTGAGATCTCAATGACATGGCGCATAGTGGGATTTGAAAGCCGAGGGCCCGTATGAAATAAGAGTATAGGAAAAAGAGTAAGAGCGTAAGAAAAGAGTGCGAGAATGAGGAAAAAGAGTACGAGCGTTAGAAAACGACGGCGTGGATTGTCGATCGTTAGGACACGTGCATTCATGCATAATTCCTGCTTACTGAGCCTCGGTGGCTCATTGTTTATGTTACGTGTTGTATGTACCGACGATCACGGTACGTGATCAGACTTTTATGCGAGGCCGATCTTTTGACGCAATCCGACCGCTTTTGAGGTGGGAGTGTGTGTATGGATGACGACCTGTGAAGGCCGGGCGCATAGGGAGCTTTTGCTGCACACACACACACACACACTTGTATTCTGTGTGGACACGATTACGATGAATTGTAGAACGAATATTCTTTTGACATGTATATAAGACTTCCGCACGCACTTCTAAAATGAAAAATTTTATTCGCATTTTACGCGTTTGCACGATATCAAGACATTAACACTTAGAAATAGAACGGAATACGAGGGCGGGACGTCGGGTCCTGACAGAAGCTCTGAACAAACTTCCTGTCGATCTATTCTTCCTTTACAAAGTTCTTCACTTTACCCTCTGGAGCGCCCGAGTTGGCAGTGGCGGCCATTCCACCACTATGAACAACATGAGCATGTTGACTCTCTATCTGGTATCCCAAAATAAACCGCTCAATCTAGGGTACTTCGTTCTTAAGTTCATGGTCCATGCCATTAAGAGCTCTGATAAGGAACTTCCATATGGAATGCTGCTTACGCACATGCTTGAATTCGAGGGAATCACTCTGCCCAAGGCTTGGGAAGATAGCGCAAAGCATGCAGTGGATATGGTCACACTCCAGCGTGTTGGTATACGCTTCGATGAGCGGAAATGATGGTTCAAGACAAGGGATTTGAAGGCTCCGTCAAGGAGTCCGATCAGGAAGAAAAAGGATCCATAGAGCGACGATGAGCAGGGAATGATAGCTGATCTGAAAAGAAGCTTCAAGGGGCTTAAGGATGAAAACCGTCAGCAGTTCAAAAAGATCTCACGGAACTTTCAAAATGTTAACAAGTATCTGAAGGAGATCTCCGCCGCTCTTAATATCGCTGAATCCTCATCTGCCTTATCCGATAGCGATTCCAGCCCTCAGATCTTATTCCTCAGCAATTCCCAAGCTCTGATAGGATTAATTCTAGTTTGTTTCTTTGCTGGTTCTTGGGTTTGAGGGTCGAGGTTGGTTGCAGGTTTAGGTACGTTAGTGGTGTTGGTCCCTTCTTTTTAATGATGAAGGGGGAGAAGTCTAGGCAATTAATGCCTTATTTTGGAATGATATAATATAATTGGCTTGCTTGCTTTTATATGCTTATGTCTTAATCCTCTGTGCTTTAGTTTTGATGACTTGTTAAGGATTAGGAATTCCGCACATAGGCAGGGGGAGCGAACTGATGTGATATAATAACTTGAGACATTCCATGATAACTTGCGACATTCCGTGGTAAATCGTGACATTCCATGTGATATGACCTGGTAATTGCTAAACCTTTGCTTCTGTACTTTACATAGGAATATTAGCAATTAGACAGGGGGAGCATGCTATGAATTTGATAAATTTATTTGCTCTGATCATATGTCACATGCTTTGATACTTAAACATGCCACGTGCTTAAATGGTTTCATATCGAGTGTACGCATATGCTTAAGATAGGCATTAATTACTTGTCATCATCAAAAAGGGGGAGATTGTAGACCTTTTTGGTCCAAATGATTATGAAAGTTTTGATTATTCCAAGTAATTATGTAAATTGGGGGATACAAATTAGAAAACTCGATATGCATGTTAAGTGATGTTTAAGTATGTGAAAATATTCGATTAAGCGCTTGAATATGGTTTAAATGTTAAGAAAATCGAATTTGAGTGATCTTATGCTTAACTCGAATATTGATGTGATCACCTGGTTTTGAACGTTCTCGTAATGGAATATCACTGTGTGCTATCTATGGAAAATATGTTCCGATAAGTGGTATATGGATTGTACGCATGATTGAGTTAAATAGAGAAAGAATATCGTCTGAGATCACGCGGATATGATTAAGCTATATATGGAAGATATATTGTATTAAGTGATATATGAGCTGTACACGAGATTGGTTTATTTTAGGAAAGAATATCACTGTGATCACCCGGATATGAATGACTGTGCTATATATGGAAAAGATATTCTGATTAAGTGCTTACATGTGATTGATCTATTTTAGGAAAGAATATCAATGATATATCCGTTGAGTGCGATATTAAGTGACTCTTAAATCAGTGAATCATGATCCTGCTTTCCTTGTGCGACTTAGGATTCATATTATGGAAAGTGATTAATTGATTGGGCTTATATGTGGTAAGATACTGATTGAGTCTATTTATGGAATGTGCTGAAATCGGATGAGATCACTATACATGGAAAATATACTTTGCATTATACTCAGTAGATCAAATCTTTCTCTGTGCGAATTAGCTATCATATTTTGGGAAAGAAATCAGTTGATTGAGCTTACCGTTGATAATATGCTGAGTGGAATTATATATGGAATATGCTGACTAACGGATGAGATTACAGTGGAATGAAAGTTAATCTGTGGTATTTATGGTAAGTGATCATGCATGACCGTTGAGCTTAGTTGGTTTATTCTTGGCATGATTGTTGGAGTTAATGCACGTGAATATTGAGCTGTCGCTGGCATATTTGTCGTGCTTAACTTTCCTTGTGAAGTGTAGAAGCGAGAATTGGTTCTATATAGAAGAGAACACTTCACGATTGAAGGGAAGACAACGAACACACAAGCTAGCGAATCCCTTAGAGTTCTTGTTGCGATTCATTCGTAGTTTGTGTTGAGCTTTCATTTGCGAATCTGTACCCTTTGAGCGATCCTTAGAAACTCCAAATCCTAAAAACCTTGTCTTCGGACGTGTTGTGTCTGCGAGCACGTTGACAGCGCACAAAGGAGCACGAGCGGAGTCTTACGCACGTGGAGGGACGAATTTTGTGGATTCGGTGGCCCTTCGGTAGCAAGCTGCATCCAGTCGGGGAATAGGTTTCCTGGGTAAACGACGTGGTCGAAACTTGGCGTGCGTCAGCCTAGAGCGAGGTCTAGTGTCCATAGTGCTTCGGTTGTGTACGGGTGAATCATAGTGTAACCGGTAATACCTAGTGATTGATTGGAACTCTTGGGAGATCACATCCCAAGGACAGGATTAAACCCCAGTTGGGGATATATCCTGTATAAAAATCCCGTCTCACTTTACTTTCTGCATTTACTTTTCTACGAGACAAACCGGGGACGACAGCAAATAACTAGGTGAAATCGTTGATACTAGTTCTGAAAATAACGTGATTTTTATTAAATAGGATTAGGGAGATAACTTGGATACTCGTACTGCTTTCTGGGAAATAACACACTCTGCAGATATCTTCTTAAAGAAAAATATTTTTCAAAGAAGAACAAGCCAAAATTTTTATAGCCTAATTCAACCCCCCCCCCCCCCCTCTTAGGCATATTTTACACTTCAGATGGTATATACCCGAGCTGGCACCATCTGAGGTCCTGCTTGGCTCCCGGCCTGACTTTCCGAAGCACCTTCTGGGCACTGTCTCACGAAGTGTCCCGGCTTCCCACATCTGAAACACGCGTTGGCCGGCGTGTTACAATTCCCGAAGTGCCTCTTTCCGCACCTCTGGCAGTTGGGAATCGGCACTGCCCCTTGATTCTGATTCGGGTTTGGGGGTCTGTTCACTTTCCCCTGAGGTTGTTGAGGAGGCCTGTTCTGGAATTTATTTTTACCACCTTTAGGCACAAACTACCGCTTCTGATTTCCTCCGCTCCATTGTGTTCCTTGCATTTGCGCAAATTTGCGCTTGGCCTCTTGTGCCCTCACGATCCTAGCTTCAGCTTGTTCTGCCACCATTGCCCTCTCTGCTACCTGAGCATAAGTAGCTCCCTGGATTCCCGCCATACTCACATCTCTATAGAGCTCTGGTTTCAATCCTTCTAGGAACCATTCAATTTTCAGAGTATCCGTGCTGGCCATGTGTGCTGCGAACCTGGACAGCTGCTCAAACTTTCGTATGTACTCCGCCACGGTCATCGATCCCTGCCCGAGGTTGATGAATTCGTTCAGGCGCTGGGCTCTCACTGGGGCCGTCAAGTACTTGCCCCGATATAGTTCCTTGAACCTGTCCCAGCTCATCGTGGCAGGACTCTCAATCACCGTAACGGTGTCCCACCAATGTCTTGCGCTCCCTCTCAACAGAAACGCGGTGCAGAGGGCCTTTTCCGCCTCTGGGACTCTGCTGTAAACGAACATGCTCTCCAGCGTTCTTATCCAGTCTTCGGCTGCCATCGGGTCAGCCGTATCCTCAAAGGTTGGTGGGTTCAACCTCCTGAACCTTTCTCCCACTATCTCTACCCTGTCGGCCTGAGTTTTCCAGCATTCGTGGTGTTCTGCTGAATAAGCTGTTGTCAGTAGGGGTCGTGTTTCCCCTATTCTGGTCATCGCCACCGCTCGACTCACCTCTTGTTCTTACCATCTTCTATCCCTATCCTGATTGTCCTAGGCCAATAAATTATGCAACATATAGATCCACATAAACTTAACATTTACTTGCAAGGCCGCTTCCGCTCTTTTGGGTGTGTGTGTATGGACAGTCTACAGAGCCTGTGACCGAAGCTCTGATACCACCCTGTCACGACCCGACTTCCTGACTGCCTATTCTAACGCATCCCTATGTGCCTAGCGGGTTATGAGTAGTAGGTACACTAAAAATGCGTATAAAATTTTTCTTTTTCCATTTACATAATGGACTGATGTTCTGTACAAGTCAAAAGAATACATGTCGAACACTAAGTTTCAGATATGATCTAACTATGAGGATGAAGGTGTGTCGGCACAGCAAAATGCTCCTATGCGCCCGACCTCACAGGTCGTCATCCATACAAACACGTCCACCCCAAAAGCAGCGCGGAGCTCCAAAAGATTGGCCTTGTCATCTAACGCGATCACGTACCGTGCTCGCTGGCGCCTAGAACACATAATATAAAAGAATGAGCCACCGAGGCTCAGTAAGCAGCATGCATGCACGTGTCCCTTCCCCCGCAAAGGCAATCCATGCCAATGCATAAATTTCTAAGCAAGGGCGATCTGCGCCGATGCATATAACACTCGCAAGGGCATTCCACGTCGATGCACCTAGTACTCGTACTAGTAAAACTCAGGGCCCTCGGCTAATCTTACTATGCACCACAAGAGCTCACGTCCCCCAGGACAATACGACAGCGGTCCACGCCGGATGGCCGAACCCTAGGATGCACATCGTTCCCCTAGGTCGCCATATGAACCCGGTCGTCCCCGACTGTCCGGCGGTCACTCACGCTGGTAACCCACGGTGAGGTCGCCTACACCAAGGTTCCACCCTGTGCCGCTTACACCCTCAGGTCGCACCCTCCAAGTCGCACCTTACCGCCACGGGCCATGCCCAAATCCTATCCATAGGATACCAATATATATATTTATAATAATAGTACGACGATGCTAAACGCCGCCGTGGTAGCATAGTAGACAGCCCCTGACTCAACTATGAGTCGACACACTTGCCCACATCGGCAAGTCCTCGTCGCGTACAAGCGACATATCACCATGCACACTCTATCCCATGACCCTTCCCCATGAGTTCGTGCGTGCACATGAGTATGCATATGCAAACAAATGCAACTTATGCTTACCACATGAAAGCGTAACGATTAATTCACGTAATCATGAAACCACGTAGGCACATAATCACATATACATATAGCACACAAGTTATGTGTTGTAGTTAGATTTCTACTTACCTGTCGTCCGTCGACAATAGCTACTGTCCGGCAGATTTCCTAAGTTCAAACCTTAGGAATAAAATATCCATATAAGTAAGCTACTTAATTAATTAAATTGGCTAAGTAATCGAATATAGGAAGAGTTCGTTACTCCGTGAAATCCCAAAATTCTTAAAGTTGTTATAGTGCGTGGAATTTAATTCGTGAAGTGTCTAGTTGGGTCTCTCAATTCGCGGAGTAAGTTGTTATCACTTTTAATGATTCGCGAAGTGTTAGACCCATGAAATCTAGCTAAAATTGGTTAAGTGTGGTTCGCGAATTGTCTCTAAGTTCCTGAATGAATTCGCAAAGTTTTCTCGGTTCGCGAAGTGTGTAAGTTCGCGAAGCATGTCGGGCTCGCAAGATGGCTCGCCAAATTTTAGGGTTTGTGAATTTCATTTTAATTCGCAAACTATTTTACTTCGCGAAGTCCCATTTCGCGAATCCTATCTCCTTCCCTTCTTAGTTTGCGGTCTATACTACTTTGCGAACTCCTTATGTCTAACACTGAATTCGCAATCCCCTTAGAGTTCGCGATATACATTTCATGGCTTATGGTTCGCCAAATATGGATATAGTTCGCGAACTTGTTTAACTTGGTGTCATATGATATTCGCTAACTACCATGGTGTATAATTCGTCAAATATTTTACTCTGCATACCCTCATAATTCGCAAACAATTCTACTTCGCGAACTCTATCTTAATTCGCAAATTGTTCTTCTTCGCGAAACCCTCATTTTCCTTACCAATTCGCGAATCATCCTAGTTCGCAGAATTCGCGAACCTCTCATGGTTCGCGAAGTGCATTATATGGCTTATGGTTCGCGACTTGTTGGACCCGCGAACCTTTATTTCGCGAATTCATGCACGTGAAATTGCTTGAGTTCGCGAACCTCGTGCCACCTAGGATTCGCGATCCCGAGTTCGCGAAGTTCATACTTCACGAACTCAACCACCCCGAAACACTTCCTAATTCGCGAAACACTATCTTTAAAGATCAAAGAGCTACTTTTCTCACGAACAAAACCAAAGCTCGGTATGAACTATGGGACGTTAAAGTCGAAGCCAGTCTAGAATGGGCTTAACATATTTTCGTGTCTAATAACCTTTAAAAATGTGTTAACATAACACTAACAACACTTAGACTAAAGTTCAACATGCCTTCGAGCCTTAAAATCGCACAACCCTTAATACGTAATACTTATATTCATGGTTAAACCTCTAAGGTACCGTATTACCTAAACGAGGACATGAAAGTTAGGGTGAGATCTTATACCTAATTCGAGCTTAGTGATTTCCTACTCTGCTTCTCCTCCTTCCTCGCTTTGGGCTTTCTTTGTTCCTCCTTCTATGGGGTTCGTGAACTTGAAATGGGTTTTAGAAAATTTTCAACTTGTGAGGGATGGCGATGGGATATAAGTGGCGTCGAACTCCCTAGTTTAAGGAACTTGTTTTCCAAAACATCCAGCTCTAATGGTTTGGGCCAAGCTTAAGGTTCTTCTTGGGCCTAAGTATTTAATTCTAGCCCAAAGGCACTTCTAGTCCAGCTTTTATTTTTAGCTCAATTTCCATATTCTAATTTTCGAAAATCCCTAATTAAACAAGTCACACAGTACAATTTAAGTGTGCTTATTTCCACCCAATAAATTTAAGCACGCATTTATAACATGAAAATTTCACATAACTCACACGGGCACGAAATAATTGCACGAAATGCACATAATCGCATTCATCATTTACGTAAATTTATTGGCCTTACTATTCACGAGGACCCGGGTGCTACACCTTTTCTTCCTTTACAAAGTTCTGCACTTTACTCTGGACTGCCCGAGTTGGCAGTGGAGGCCATTCCACCACTATGGACAACATGAGCATACCGACTCTCTATCTAGTATCCCAAAATAGGCCGCTCAATCTAGGTTACTTTGTCCTTAAGTACATGGTCCATGCCATTAAGAGCTCTGATAGGGAACTTCCATATGGAATGCTGCTTACGCACATGCTTGAATTCGAGGGAATCACTCTGCCAAAGGCTTGGGAAGATAGCGCAAAGCATGCAGTAGATATGGTCACACTGAAGCGTGTTGGTATACGCTCTGATGAGAGGAAATGATGGTTCAAGACAAGGGATCTGAAGGCCCCTTCAAAGAGTCCGACCAAGAAGAAAAGGGATGACGATAGCGACGATGAGCGGGGAACGATAGCGATTCCAAGAGATCTCACGGAACTTCAAAAGGATTAATAAGTATCTGAAGGAGATGTCTGCAGCTCTTGATATCGCTGAATCCTCATCTGCCACATCTGATAGCGATTCCAGCCCTTAGAACCTTGTTCCATAAGCCATTCCCTACCTCTAATAGGATTAGCTCTAGTCTGCTAAGTTTTTTTCTTTTGCTGGTCTTTTCGGTTTGCGGGTCGAGATTGATTGCAGGTTTATGTAGGTTGGTGGTGCTTGTGTCCCTCATTTTTTATGCTGAAGGGGGAGAAGTCTAGGTAACTAATGCTTCATTTTGTTATTTTGGAATATAATATAATCGGCTTGCTTACTTTTATATGCTTATGTTTTAATCCTCTGTGCTTTAGTTTGATGACTTGAGAAGGATTATAAATTTCGCACATAGGCAGGGGGAGCAAACTGGTGTGATGTGATAACTTGAGACATTCCATGAAAACTTGCGACATTCCGCGGTAACTTGTAGCATTCCATGAAATATGATCTGGTAATTGCTAAATCTTTGCTTCTGTGCTTAACATAGGAATATTAGCAATTAGACAGGGGGAGCATGCTATGAAATTTGATAAATTTATTTGATCTGATCATATGTCACATGCTTTGATACTTAAACATGCTACGTGCTTAAATGGTTTCATATCGAGTGTACTCATATGCTCAAGATAGGCATTAATTACTTGCCATCATAAAAAAATGGGGAGATTGTAGACCTTTTTGGTTCAAGTGGCTATGGGAGCTTTGATTATTCCAAGTAATTATGTAAATTGGGGGGTACAAATTAGAAAACTCGATGTGCATGTTAAGTGATGTTTAAGTATGTGAACATGCTCGATTAAGGGCTTAAATATGATTAAACTGTTAAGAAAATCGAATTTGAGTGATCATGTGCTTAACTGGAAAATTTATGTGATCACCTGGTTATGAAGGTTTTCTTATGAATGGAATCTCGTTGCGTGCTATATATGGAAAATATATCTTGTTGAGTGATATGCAAACTGTCTGCGAGATTGAGTTATTTTAGGAAAGAATATCGATGTGATCACCCGGATATGAATGACTATGCTGTATATATGGAAATGATATTCTGATTAAGTGCTTACATGTGATTGATCTATTTTAGGAAAGAATATCAATGTTATATATGTTGAGTGCGAATTATATGACTCTTAAATCAGTGAATCATGATCCTGCTTCCTTGTGCGACTTAGGATTCATATTATGGAAAGTGATTAATTGATTGGGCTTATATGTGGTAAGATGCTGATTGAGTCTATTTATGGAATGTGCTGAAATCGGATGAGATCACTATACATGGAAAATATACTTTACATGCGAATTGGCTATCATATTTTGGGAAAGAAATCAATTGATTGAGCTTACCGTTGATAATATGCTGAGTAGAATATATATGGAATATGTTGACAAATGGATGAGATTACTGTGGAATGAATGTTAATCTGTGGTATTTATGTTAAGTGATCATGCATGACCGTTGAGCTTAATTTGTTTATTCTTGGCATGATTGTTTGAGTTAATGCACGTGATTATTGAGCTGTCTCTGGCATATTTGTCGTGCTTAACTTTCCTTCTAAAGTGTAGAAGCGAGAATTGGTTCTATATAAAAGAGAACATTTCACGATTGAAGGGAAGAAAGCGAACACACAAGCTAGCGAATCCCTTAGAGTTCTTGAGCGAAATTTGCGATTCATTCGTAGTTTGTGGTTGAGCTTTGATTTGCGAATCTGTACCCTTTGATCGATCCTTAGAAACTCCAAATCCTAAAAGCCTTGTCTTCGGACGTGTTGTGTCTGCGGGCACGTTGAGCGCACAAAGGAGCACGAGTGGAGTCTTACGCACGTGGAGGGACGAATTTTGTGGATTCAGTGGCCCTTCGATAGCAAGCTGCATCCAGTCGGGGAATAGGTTTCCTGGGTAAACGACGTGGATCAAAACTTGGCGTTCGTCAGCCTAGAACGAGGTCTAGTGTCCATAGTGCTTCGGTTGTGTACGGGTCAATCATAGTGTAACCGGTAATACCTAGTGATTGATTGGAACTCTTGCGGAGATCACACCCCAAGGACAGGATTAAACCCCAGTTGGGGATATAACCTGTATAAAAATCCCGTCTCACTTTACTTTCTGCTATTTACTTTTCTGTAAGACAAACCCGGAACGTTGGCAAATAACTAGATGACATCATTTAAACGATTTCTGAAACTAACGTGATATTTTGTGAAATCGGGTTAGGGAGATAACGTAGATACTCGTACTGGTTATCGGGAAATATCATACTCTGAAAATATCTTCGTAAAGAAAGTATTTTTGAAAGAAGATCAAGCCAAATTTTTTATAGCCTAATTCATCACTCCCCCCCCCCCCCCCCCTCTTAGGCATATTTTTACACTTCACTTCTCATCATCATCCGTCTCAAAAGAAGGACGCTTTGATTGAGTTAGTTCACTCAGATGTTCGTTGTCCTTTGAAGGTGAAATCTTATGGAGGCGCTTCATACTTTGGGATGATTGATTATCACTCGTGAAATGTTGTGGGTCCGTGTATTGAAAACGAACTTTCAGGTACTTGATGATTTTATTGAGTTTCATGCTTCCGTTGAAAGGGAGGCATGGAAGAACTGAAGTGCATATGAATGGACAATGAGTGTGAATGTCGTGGACCATTTGATGCATATTGTCAACGATAGGAATTCGACATCAATAAACACCTTCTAAGGTTCCTCGGTTGAGTGGCTTGGTTGAACGGGTGAACGGAACAATAATGGCAAGAGTCGGGAAGCAAAGTTGCCTCAACATTTTTTGTGATGAAGCTTTATATATTGTTACTCATATCATCAATTTGACTCCTTCAGTAGCTTTGCAGACAAATGTTCCTGATAGAGTCTGGTATGGTAAAATGCCTCATATGACTAGTTGAGAGTTTTCGGGTGCAAGTGTTTTGTGCATGTCCCAATAGATGAAAGGTCAAAGTTGGATGCCAGAACAAGACACTGCATTATTCTTGTGCATGTCCCAAGAGAAGGAGACCATCTCTGTGGATTGAGGAAGAGCTTGTATGGCTTGAAACAAACTCTTAGACAGTGGTATAAAAAGTTTGAATCATGATTCATTTAACAAGGGTACAACAAAAATGACACTGAATATTTTGTTCTATGCAGCTATTCTCAGCTCAGATATCATCATTTTATTAATTTATGTTGATGATATGGTTTTTTTAGGTTCTTCGCCACCTCGAATCTACAAGTAGAAAAATGAGTTGAGCCAGCAATTCTCAATAAAAGATTTAGGGTCAACCAATGCATTCTTAGGATGAGGATCACAGTGATCGAAATGTGGCAGCCCCGCCTTCCACCACTACTTTCTTAACTAGTCTACGTGACTAATGTCGTAGAAAAGAAATAAACGGTACGAAATTTTGTATAAAATTTTTCCATTTATATAAAGGAATCGTACCGGTTCCTACAAAATCATCCTGGGTCCTAATTACATAGGAAAGCGCGCATGCGGGTCAAAAGAAATATATCTACTGGGCCTCCACGAGGTCGCATCCATGCACACACTTCCATCTCAAAAGCCCTCGGAAGCTTCAAAAGTTGGCCTCGCCGTGAAAATGATCACGTACCGTGATCGCGAGGTCCTACAACACATAAATACGTGGAATGAGCTTATAAAGCTCAGTAACTAAAAACCATGCATGCATTGCACGTGACCTAAACAGCGAAGGCATTCGCGCCAATGCTTCTCACATCCTTCTTGATCTTTTATAACATATTTGGGACCTCGGCTATCAATCTTACTATGCACCATATAGAGATCAAACACCTAAGGATATAAATAAGTGGCAGTACACACACTGGGAGGCTAAACCCGAGTACTCCATCTGTGCTTAACCCTATGGTGCCTTTCAATCCCAATGTGGTCCACAGTGAGAGTCTAATAGTGCCTTTCATCCCAATGTAGTCCCATTGAGAGGCTAACCCGGGCACACAAATTTCGTTTAACCCTAAGGCGCCTTTCCATCCCGATGCGGTCTGACACGCGAGCGCTTCTCACTGGTAGCCTACTAAGAGGTCACCAACAGTCGAGGTTCCCTCGGTGCCGCTCATTCCCTCGAGTCACATCCTCCAGGTTGCATCTCCTGCTACGGGGTATTTACCTGCCTCTCATGAATCAGCAGTCGGCCTCGTTAATCGCCGTAATGTATTTCCCCTACCTCTCGTGAATCAGGTAATATTTGGCCTCGTGAATCGCCATGGTAGCATAGAAGAGCCGTGACTCATCATTGAGTCGACACAAATGCCCATATCGGCAAATATACATCGCTCTCACGCGATCCTATACTCATGCACGCTCACTTTCCTTGACTCTTATACTAGTCGTGCGTGCATGTGGCAGCCCCGCCTTCCACCATTACTTTCTTAACTAGTTTACGTAACTAGTGTCGTCGTAACGAAATAAATCGAATGAAATTTCGGATAAAATTTTTCCTTTCATAAAAGGAATCGTAGCGGTTCCTATAAAATCATCTTGGGTCCTATTTACATAGGAAGGTGCGCAAGCGTGTCAAAATAAAACTATATACTGGGCCTCCACCAGGTCGCATCCATGCACACACTTCCATCTCAAAAGCCCCCGGAAGCTTCAAAAGTTGGCCTCGCCGTGAAAATGATCACGTACCGTGATCGCGGGGTCCTACAACACATAAAAACGTGGAATGAGCTTATAAAGCTCAGTAAGTGAAAACCATGCATGAAATGCACGTGACCTAAATAGCGAAGGCATTCGCGCCAATGCTATTGACCTCTCATATTTTTCTCGTTCTTTTCATTTCATCTTTGGGCCCGTTCGGCTTTCAATCTTACTATGCACCATATAGAGCTCAAACCCCTAAGGGTATAGGTGGCAGTACACATAATGGGAGGCTAAACTCGAGTACTCCATCTGTGCTTATCCCTATGGCGCCTTTCAATCCCAATGCGGTCCACACTGAGAGGCTAATAGTGCCTTTCAATCCCAATGCGGTCCCATTGAGAGGCTAACCTGGGCACACAAATTTCGTTTAACCCTAAGGCGCCTTTCCATCCCAATGCGGTCTGACACGCGGGCGCTTCTCACTGGTAGCTTACTGCGAGGTCGCCAACACTCGAGGTTCCCTCGGTGCCGCTCATACCCTCGAGTCGCATCCTCCAGGTTGCATCTCCCGCTATGGGGTATTTACCTGCCTCTCGTGAATCATGCAGTCGGCCTCGTGAATCGCCGTAATATATTTCCCCTACCTTTCGTGAATCAGGTAATTCGGCTTCGTGAATCGCCGTGGTAGCATAGAAGAGCCGAGACTCGTCATTGAGTCGACACAAATGCCAATATCGGCAGATATACATCGCTCTCAAGCGATCTTATACTCATGCACGCTATTTCCCTGACTCTCATACTAGTCGTGCGTGCAGATGCTCATGCCATGAATCATGTAAACATGCGTACAATATTCATAGAATAATTTACGTCACATAAAAATCACGTAAATTACGTCACATAGAAATCATAGTAATCACATAAAAATCACATAAGTCATATAGGCAAGTAGTCACACAAAATCATAAAATCACATAACACATAATTTCATGCACATAAAAATTATGTGTTGTAGTTGTGATTTCCACTTACCTGGTATCCTTAGCTATTAAATTTATCGTACGGTAGGTCGCTAACCTTCAAACCCTAAATATGGGAACATATAAAAATTAGGGTTTGTTAGTCTAATTTTAATTTCACGAAATTGGCTTAATTTGAAAACCCTAGTTTCGACTTTTATGGGTTTTGAAATAGATCTCAATATGGAACTAAAGTGGGTCTCGACATTTGAACTAATTGGTACACAATGATCTCGAGGTTACACATCAACATTATAATACAATGTCGAGATGTATATAGCTATTATTAAGATGTCGAGTTGTGTCTTTGGAATAATAAACAAGAATTTCGATGTTCACTATATTGAATACATCTCGACATGTGACATGTAAGGACTTCGAGTTTGGCGGTGGAACAATTCTTGACATAGGATACAATGATGACTTCGACATTTTCATGATAATCTCAACATAATATATAAAATTTCGAGATTTGCTTTGATATTGTAACCAAGATGTCGATATCTTAAAGTTGGGTTACTCGATATTAGACAAAATGTCGAGATGTGTTTCGACATCTCCAACAAAATTTCGATATTAGTATCAAAGACAAATTTCGTGCTCCTACACAACTTTCAAAGTCAAGATAAATTTTGATTTAGTCTCGAGTTCAATCGCTAAATCCTATAATTCTAAATCTCGACATTGAACTTACACAAGGCTTCGAGATTTAAGCTGAACCATACACAGATTTCGACATTTATATTGCTTGAATTTCGAAGTTAATTATCAGAATTAAATGTCGTGAGGTATTTTGAATTCCTTCTATCCTCGTTATTGAACTCGACATCATACCTAACAGTGTTTCGAGATCTATCAAACTGAAAATCGCATCATCCGACACTTCATATACTCTGCCACTATTTCAAGCTGTTTACTTCTTCAAAGTTCAATTTCTAACTTACTAAATTTCTTAGGTATCATACATATAATTCTAGGCAACAAGTTCGAATGATCTTAAGCTACAGATAATTAAAACCCTAAAATCATTAAATAACGAAAAATAGAAATTCTCCTTACAAGTTATCCTAAACTGGGAAAATCTTACTCCTTATTTCTGTCTCCTACCCATCGATCATGTGAATTAATAAGTATAACCTCAGTATTCAGTACTTAATATTGATTTACAATTTATACATAGAGCTATACCTTCTTAAAGTAGAATTCGTTCTTTTCTTCTTTGCTTGGCTTTTGTTTTGATTTCTTCCTTGCTTAGGGTTTTCTTGTTTGAATAACCTTTTTCTTATCATGTGGTTTCGATGACTTCCATTTAGCTAGCGTATAATTGATGTGACATAAAGGCAATATGAGTTACCTTATGCTGAAGTAATTTAAGTGTCCATGTTTATCCCTTAAGTTAAGGAATACTTTCATGTCAATTATTTAATTTATCTAAATCATGATTGGTCTATTCCTAATGGTATATGCATCGATCAAATTTCTAACCTTCTGTGGTAATCGAATCGATCAATTCGATCGAATTCTATTCTCCCTCAATCGGTCGAATTCTGACTTTATATTTAGGTTGATCGAAATTATTTCTAAGCCTTAGGAACTGATCGATTTAATTTAAATGTATTCAATCATGTTACCCAACAATCGCTCGGTTCAGTTCTTAATTTCAATCGACCAAAGCTAGGTCATGTCATATCTAAATACTAGTCATATTCTTCTAAGTTTGAATGTTATCATATAGCACATAATTTAATTCATCATTTGAAATTTTCTAAATCCTACGTTCAAGTCATAAATTCGTAACATGCATAGAAGTTATAAATCATACAACACGAAATCATATAGACACATAAGTCACTTAAAGGTATGCGAATATGAAGGCATCATATCATCGAAAATACTAATTAATTCAACAGAGTTCTTAATTAACTACTTTCGTCGCTAATTAAGTTATAAATCCCGCAATTATATTTCACGGGTATTACATCCTCCCCCCCTTAAAAGAATTTCACCCCCGAAATTCCGTCAGCTGAAACAATTCGAGGTGATGATTGGTAGGGAGTTGATCTGGCTTGGTTGGATAATAGAAATTCACCGTAGAAAATTATCAAGGAATCTCAAATAATTTTCGAGCATCGAAAGGAATAGAATCATGGTGAAGTAAACAGGAGGATTGGTCTAATTAGGGGAACTCGTATTCTTCGAAAAGCTAAGAAGAATTCCTGTAATTCTAACTTAGGCAAAGATCAAAGGTTTTAAGCGTCCACCACGCTTTCGCTGCGCTATTTCGATGATGAAAAGGGATGGTTCTCGAATTGATCAGAAAAGTTGAGGTGTAAGGTTATACCCCAAATATTAGGTGAAATTGGGATTTGCTCCCAGGTAGTTCTGATACGACTTCCTATTTTGAGCACCTATCTACAACGATCATGATTCAGGTCGACACTTGAACCGGTATCGACCAAGTCGGCTAAAAGAAATCCTGAGTCTTACCACATAAGTGGGAGACATCAAAGAAAGTGTGGAACCTATGTCCACCAAATTGCACGTTGAGGTTTAATTGGTTAGAAGAGTACCTTCCATCTCGGATGGGTTCTTTTCAGCTTCTTCTGCTGTAAGCATGTATACTCGAGCGGGTGCTGTCGGCGGCTTGGCTTGGTTTGTCTCCTGACTTCCAGATGCATTTTCTGGGCAGGCTACGGAGTAGTGGCCTGTCTTGCCACATTTAAAGCAGGTGGCGTTTTGGGAGAAACAGACGCCAAGATGACGTCGTGTACATTTCGGACATACGGGTGCATTCGGTTGGGGTCTCCCTTGATTCGGATTTGTTTGTTGAGGTGGTCGAGGGCGGTTTTGGAAATTGGGTTTCACATTCTAAGGAACAAACGGTTTCTTCTGATTATTTCCGTTCCCTTTGGGTCCTGGTTCGAATTTCCTCTTAATTTCCTGGGCACGCACGATTCTGATTTCGGCTTGTTCAGCCATCAGGGCTCGTTCCGCCATTTGGGCATACGTAACCCCTTGGAATCCAGGCATGCCAACGTCACGGTAAAGTTCTGGCTTCAGGCCCTCCATAAACCGCTCAATCTTTAATGCATCCGTACTTACCATGTGTGTGGCGAATCGGGACAATTGTTCGAATTTCCTAATATAATCTGCCACCGTCATTGCTCCCTGGCGAAGATTGATGAACTCGTTTATCCTTTGGGCACGGACGGGAGCAGTGAAATATTTATTGCGGAAAAGTTCTTTGAAACACTCCCAGGTCATTGTCAAGGGATCTTCTAAAGTTAGGATCGTGTCCCACCAGTGGCCGGCGCTTCCCCTTAATAGGTACCCAGCACACAAGGCTTTTTCGGTTTCAGGGGTACGGCTATGCTGGAACATAGTTTCTAGGGTTCGGAGCCAATCCTCAGCCGAGGTTGGGTCAACAGCATCTTCAAAGGTTGGGGGGTTAAGTTTGCAAAATCTTTCCCCGACCATTTCGATTCCGTCGGCCTGAGGGGGTCCATTACTCGATTGCCCGCCAGCATTTTGTTGCTGGATCAGTTGCTGAATTTGGGCAGATTGTTGGCGGACTAATTCCGCGAGCTAAAGTATAGTCTCATCCCGACTATCAGTTGAGGCTGCGGGTTCTTTACCTTTATCTGCACCCGCACTATTTTCATTTCTCGGTCTACCCATCGTCCTTCTATCCTAACGCTCCTAAGATCAATAAATCATGTAACACCAGAAATTCATAAAAACATAAAACTTACGAGCAAGGCCGCTTCCGTGCTTTTGAGTGTGTGTACATGGACAGTCTACAGAACCTATATCCTAAGCTCTGATACCACCTGTGGCAGCCCCGCCTTCCACCACTACTTTCTTAACTAGTTTACGTAACTAGTGTCGTCGTAACGAAATAAATCGTATGAAATTTCGGATAAAATTTTTCCTTTCATAAAAAGGAATCGTAGCGGTTCCTATAAAATCATCTTGGGGTCCTATTTACATAGGAAGGTGCACAAGCGTGTCAAAATAAAACTATATACTGGGCCTCCACCAGGTCGCATCCATGCACACACTTCCATCTCAAAAGCCCCCGGAAGCTTCAAAAGTTGGCCTCGCCGTGAAAATGATCACGTACCGTGATCGCGGGGTCCTACAACACATAAAAACGTGGAATGAGCTTATAAAGCTCAGTAAGTGAAAACCATGCATGAAATGCACGTGACCTAAATAGCGAAGGCATTCGCGCCAATGCTATTGACCTCTCATATTTTTCTCGTTCTTTTCATTTCATCTTTGGGCCCGTTCGGCTTTCAATCTTACTATGCACCATATAGAGCTCAAACCCCTAAGGGTATAGGTGGCAGTACACACAATGGGAGGCTAAACTCGAGTACTCCATCTGTGCTTATCCCTATGGCGCCTTTCAATCCCAACGCGGTCCACACTGTCAATCCCAATGCGGTCCCATTGAGAGGCTAACCTGGGCACACAAATTTCATTTAACCCTAAGGCGCCTTTCCATCCCAATGCGGTCTGACACGCGGGCGCTTCTCACTGGTAGCTTACTGCGAGGTCACCAACAGTCGAGGTTCCCTCGGTGCCGCTCATACCCTCGAGTCGCATCCTCCAGGTTGCATCTCCCGCTATGGGGTATTTACCTGCCTCTCGTGAATCAGGCAGTCGGCCTCGTGAATCGCCGTAATATATTTCCCCTACCTTTCGTGAATCAGGTAATTCGGCTTCGTGAATCGCCGTGGTAGCATAGAAGAGCCGAGACTCGTCATTGAGTCGACACAAATGCCAATATCGGCAGATATACATCGCTCTCAAGCGATCTTATACTCACGCACGCTATTTCCCTGACTCTCGTACTAGTCGTGCATGCAGATGCTCATGCCATGAATCATGTAAACATGCGTACAATATTCATAGAATAATTTACGTCACATAAAAATCACGTAAATTACGTCACATAGAAATCATAGTAATCACATAAAAATCACATAAGTCATATAGGCAAGTAGTCACACAAAATCATAAAATCACATAACACATAATTTCATGCACATAAAAATTATGTGTTGTAGTTGTGATTTCCACTTACCTGGTATCCTTAGCTATTAAATTAATCGTACGGTAGGTCGCTAACCTTCAAACCCTAAATATGGGAACATATAAAAATTAGGGTTTGTTAGTCTAATTTTAATTTCACGAAATTGGCTTAATTTGAAAACCCTAGTTTCGACTTTTATGGGTTTTGAAATAGATCTCAATATGGAACTAAAGTGGGTCTCGACATTTGAACTAATTGGTACACAATGATCTCGAGGTTACACATCAACATTATAATACAATGTCGAGATGCATATAGCTATTATTAAGATGTCGAGTTGTGTCTTTGGAATAATAAACAAGAATTTCGATGTTCACTATATTGAATACATCTCGACATGTGACATGTAAGGACTTCGAGTTTGGCGGTGGAACAATTCTTGACATAAGATACAATGATGACTTCGACATTTTCATGATAATCTCAACATAATATATAAAATTTCGAGATTTGCTTTGATATTGTAAGCAAGATGTCGATATCTTAAAGTTGGGTTACTCGATATTAGACAAAATGTCGAGATGTGTTTCGACATCTCCAACAAAATTTCGATATTAGTATCAAAGACAAATTTCGTGCTCCTACACAACTTTCAAAGTCAAGATAAATTTTGATTTAGTCTCGAGTTCAATCGCTAAATCCTATAATTCTAAATCTCGACATTGAACTTACACAAGGCTTCGAGATTTAAGCTGAACCATACACAGATTTCGACATTTATATTGCTTGAATTTCGAAGTTAATTATCAGAATTAAATGTCGTGAGGTATTTTGAATTCCTTCTATCCTCGTTATTGAACTCGACATCATACCTAACAGTGTTTCGAGATCTATCAAACTGAAAATCGCATCATCCGACACTTCATATACTCTGCCACTATTTCAAGCTGTTTACTTCTTCAAAGTTCAATTTCTAACTTACTAAATTTCTTAGGTATCATACATATAATTCTAGGCAACAAGTTCGAATGATCTTAAGCTACAGATAATTAAAACCCTAAAATCATTAAATAACGAAAAATAGAAATTCTCCTTACAAGTTATCCTAAACTGGGAAAATCTTACTCCTTATTTCTGTCTCCTACCCATCGATCATGTGAATTAATAAGTATAACCTCAGTACTCAGTACTTAATGTTGATTTACAATTTATGCATAGAGCTATACCTTCTTAAAGTAGAATTCGTTCTTTTCTTCTTTGCTTGGCTTTTGTTTTGATTTCTTCCTTGTTAGGGTTTTCTTGTTTGAATAACCTTTTTCTTATCATGTGGTGTCGATGACTTCCATTTAGCTAGCGTATAATTGATGTGACATAAGGCAATATGAGTTACCTTATGCTGAAGTAATTTAAGTGTCCATGTTTATCCCTTAAGTTAAGGAATACTTTCATGTCAATTATTTAATTTATCTAAATCATGATTGGTCTATTCCTAATGGTATATGCATCGATCAAATTTCTAACCTTCTGTGGTAATCGAATCGATCAATTCGATCGAATTCTATTCTCCCCTCAATCGGTCGAATTCTGACTTTATATTTAGGTTGATCGAAATTATTTCTAAGCCTTAGGAACTGATCGATTTAATTTAAATGTATTCAATCATGTTACCCAACAATCGCTCGGTTCTTAGTTCTTAATTTCAATCGACCAAAGCTAGGTCATGTCATATCTAAATACTAGTCATATTCTTCTAAGTTTGAATGTTATCATATAGCACATAATTTAATTCATCATTTGAAATTTTCTAAATCCTACGTTCAAGTCATAAATTCGTAACATGCATAGAAGTTATAAATCATACAACACGAAATCATATAGACACATAAGTCACTTAAAGGTATGCGAATATGAAGGCATCATATCATCGAAAATACTAATTAATTCAACAGAGTTCTTACTTAACTACTTTCGTCGCTAATTAAGTTGTAAATCCCGCAATTATATTTCACGGGTATTACAGTGCATATGCTCATGCCATGATTATGCGTGTCATATCATCATATAATGTAAATTACTTACATAAGAAATCACATAATCCAATGAAGCCACATAATCATAAATGCATGTAACACATAATTTCATACATACAATTATGTGTTTTAGTTGGGGCTTCCACTTACCTGGTATCCTTAGCTTATCGTACAGTAAATCGTTAACCTTCAAACCCTAAGTATAGAAACATATAAAATTAGGTTTGTTAGTCTAATTGCAGTTATGCGAAAAGTGGCTTAGTTTGAAAACCCTAGTTTCGACTTCTATAAATTTCGAAACCCTAAAATTCTGGAGACTTTGATTTGAATTGAAAAGTACCATTTTGAATCCTATTAGACATAATTCTAAATTAATTAAATTAGTACATAACATTTCCAAATCAACCTAGAAGTGGATCACCCTAGAATCTCGAAGTGGCTTATACAAGTGTTCAAGATTCATAAATTAATACACATAGATTTCGAGCTTGACTATGGGATTTTGAGGTTAAAGGATAGATCTCGACATGAATTCCTAGATAGATGCCGAACTTCCATACAAAGTTTTGTAACTAATTTCAGGACTAGATTTCGAAATGCTTTTAAAGTGAATCTCAACATGTAGTTTAGACATGAATTAAAAAATGGATCTCGATAGGTTCTCGAGTTTGATGGAGTCGTAAATAACATTTCGAAGCATTATCTAAATGAATCTCGAGATGAATGTTGCGTTACAACAAATGTCGAGATGAAAGATGTCGAAATGCTTGCGGGAATTATATACAAGATGTCGAGCTTTATTAGGAAATTTCGACATGTGATCTCGAGATTTCACACTACATTTTGAAGTCACTTTCAAACTTAAATCTCGACATGAACTCGTGATTTTACTTAAAATTTCGAAGTTAATTCTATCATGGATTTCGTCATGAATCTCGACATGGATTTCTAGATGGATGTTGAGTTTTTACACAACATTTCGATATTTAACAATACATGATTTCGAAGTAAATTTCGATATGGATCTCGACTTTGATCTCGAGATCCTATACTAATTCTCTGAAGTTAACACCTAATGGATTTTGACATGGACTTCAAGTTTCATTTCGAGATTCTATACAAATTTCGAAGTTACTATCAAAGCTCAATCTCGACATGAAGTTCGAGATTCATAATCTGGAAATTCATATTACCACTCGATAAAGCGTCTAAACCTTCGATCGAGACTTTTGTCAAGCTACTTACTTCTTCATAATCTGAATTCCTAACTTGCTAACTTTTCCAGATACTACACACATGAAATTCTAAACAACCCCGTTAATATAATCTAGGTTAGAAACCCTAGAATCCACATAAAGCACTAGTAATCGATATTTTTGTGTTTATGACCCTTAGGTATGCTATAACTTAATTATAGTCATAAAATCATGGTGAAAGAATTATACCTACCTCAAGTTTCAGCTCGATCTTGGTCGACCCTCTTTCTCCTCCCTACTTGAATGTTTCGAGCGTTCTTACCAATGAGTTAGGCTGTATAATTCTTATTTTTATCTCTTTTGGTCCTTGTATATAAAACTATCCAAATGACATCGACAACTAGTAAGTTCTTACCTAGGTTCATGAAAATATCTATTGCTACTTTAGTTTTCTTTCTAACTAAGTAATCGGTACCCATTTCAATCATTATCTTCTTTTGGAATCCTTCCACATCCCTTGATCACGAGTTTTAAGGATCTCGAGCTTCAAGGATTTCGAAATTAAAGATCTCAGTTTTAAAGATTTCGGTTTCATAAATTTCGGGCTCCTTCAAAGGTTTCGAGATCCTAGTGTATCGAGATTTCTTTTCAACTCTTTCGAGGTTTACACATTTTGACATTCATATTACTTAATTTAGAAATCGACCTCCTCTTGAAACTTATAAATCTCGAGATTTCAAGATTTCGAGATCCAAAGATCTCGTTATCTATTGTTTCAAAATTGCTCTCTTTATCTCATATGGAACCCTAATGTTTTACAACCTCCTCTTGTCTAATTTCGATTCCTATCCATGTAAATGCTAATTACTTTCCTAAGTTGAAATCATTCATGGCACGTAATTAATTCATTATTTAAAATTTTCTAAATCCTACATTCATCACTCAAGTCATAATTCATAACACACATAAGAATTATAAATCGCATAGCATGAGATCATATAGACACATAAGTCACTTAAAGAACATAGAAGCATAAAAGCATCATATCATCGAAAATACTAATTTATCCAATAAAGTTCTTAATTAACCATTTTCATCGCTAATTAAATCGTAAATCCCGTAATTAGATTTTGCGAGTATTACAGAAAGGAGAAGAAATTGTGGTTATCTGGGAAAGGTACATTGAAAGTGTAATTTACATAGAGAGCGCAAAATCGGTTAGTACTCATCTTGATGCTTTTATAACACTGAGTATGACATAGTGCCCCTTAGATGAGAAACAAAAGGAAGTTATGGCCTGATTTTCCTATTCATCTGCCATGAGTAGTCCCGTGTATGCTATCGTTTGTACTCGACAAGATATAAACACGCAATTGGAGTTGTTAGTACATTTATGTCTAATCCAGGTAAAGAGATTGGGATGTCGTGAAATGGATGTTGAGATATCTCTGAGGTACATCCAGCATGAGATTGTGTGATGAATGTAACGTCCATTTTTTATGTTAAAATAACAGTACTAATAATGATAATAGTTTAATTAATCTTAAGGTATAATTGAGAATATAGAAAATAAGGGGTAATGAAAGAAATAAAATATAAGGACTAAGTTTCCTACTTAAATAAGTTTAGGGTGGAAAAATAAATGAAAAATGGAAGGAGGACTTATTAGCAAATAAAGACATTATATTAGTATCACCTCTCACCTCTCATTTGATCTCTCACATGTTTTTGGCCAAGGAAGAGGGAGAGATGACGTGATGCTATCTATGGAGGGTTAAGCAAGATTTTGAGCTCAAAGCCTTAAATATTAGGTAAAGAAAGTCTTTACCTCGTCTCTTTATTTCTAGTTTGTCTTTTGTGGATGGAAGTATTTTTGGGGTGTGTTACATTTCTGACGAGCCTATTCTTGTTGGTTATACAGATTCACATTGACCAGAGATGTGGACACGAGAAAATCTACTTCGGGTTGTTTAGTTACTTTTGCAGGGGGAGCTGTTTCCTGACAATTCAGACTTCAAAAGTGCATCACATTTTTCCGACAGAGCATAATGTACTGCCGGTACGGAAACTTGCAAAGAGCTTCGTTTAATCAGCAAAGGTACGTCTTATTATGTGACAACCGGAGTGCAATTCATCTTAGTAAGAATTCTACTTTTCATAGAAAGTCGAAGCTTATTGATATGAGGTATCATTAGATTCGTGAGATTTTGGCCTCCAAGCGTCTTAAAGTTGACAAATTCACATCAATGACGATAGCGCTGATATGACACCAAATCATCAGTAAGGTCAAAGTTTGAAGCTTGTTGTGCTATTGTCGGTATGGCAACTTCCTCCAAATAGTCGGGAAGGGGGAGATTTTTTGGGTTTGGGCATCCCAATTATATGTAAAGCCCATCTACCTTGGTCCATTCTGATCCGAATAGGGTTTGCAGCAGCATTTCCTTTTTTTTTTTACCTAAGTTAATACAATTCATTTATGACAGCAGGTTAGAAATTTTCAGCATTCATTCACTGGCAGCTCAGAGATCTTCATAGTTGGAGGTTTGTCCGATTGACCCAAATTTTAACTGGAGGGAGAAGACCGTGGGGCGTCGCTATGTCGAGAGGATTTCACATTGTGGCGCCCCTGACTTGCACCACTCATTGTTGCTACTATTTTATGTGATTGCATGTGATGTAAATGAAATTATATATGAAAATGCGTACAAAATTTTTTCTTTTATATAAAGGAAATCGTTCTGTACAATCCAAACATGTTCTAGGATCCTATATACAAGGTGAGTGTGCATGCGTGTCAAAATAATCTTTCGGTCCGCCACGTTGGTCGCATCCATGTACACACTTCCACCTCAAAAGTTCTCCAGAAGCTTCAAAATAGGCATCACCACCATAATGATCACGTACCGTGATCCCGTGAATCTACAACACATAAATACATGGAATGAGCTTATTTAGCTCAGTAAGTGAAAGCCATGCATGCTATGCACGTGCCCTAATATGCAGAGGCATCCTACTTCTTAGACCTCATATTTTTCTTGTAGTGTCTTGTAATGTAGGGCCCTCAACTATCTTGCTATGCGCCATCATGGAGCTCGAATCCACTGGGATATAAATACGTAAGTGACAATACCCACACTTGAGAGACTAACCCTACAACGCTTTTTCAATCCCAAAGTGGTTTCATACGTCACACGAACACTTCACACTGGTAGCCTATTCTGAGGTAGTCAACACCCGAGATAGCATCGGTGTCGCTCATTCCCTCAGCTCGCACCCTCCACGTTTCATGTTCCGCCATGATGGCGTTTGCCCCAATATCATGTGTCGTCTTGAACATGTCATGTCTTGAAATCGGCGACATAGAAGTCACCATGGTAGCATAGTAGAGCCGTGACTAAACTATGAGTCGAATATTTATTGCTCTCAGGCGATCTAGTATCATGCAAGCTCTCGTACCCTGTCTTTAATACTAATCGTGCGTGCATATGAGCATGTCGTGAATAAGCATATCATGTCGTAAACAAATCACGTAGAAAGTCATATAAAATCATAGAAGCACATAATTCATGCACACATAACTATGTATTGTAGTTGGGACTTCCACTAACCTGGTATCCTTATGTAGTTCGCTAGTTATGTGGTGAATTTCTTAATACTTCAATACTTAGATACAAAATTACGAGGTTAGTATATTAACTAGGTTAGTTGGCTATATAAGTTATTTGAAATGTTCCAAGTGCTGAAATTTCCTATTTTGGAAATATTTATCGCAGATATGCATCTTTCGAAAACCTGTTTGAAAAAATACATGAACAGTTCGAAATCATCTATCACGATTGGCTAGGTTTTGAAAAATTAGATGAATACTGGAATTTTCTGTAATGAAAATGTTATGTTTCGAAAATCTGCTGAGTTCAAAATTTTTATTTCAGAATGTGTTTCGAAATTTAGGTTAGAAGTTCAAAATAATATATACCAAAAGTTTCAAATGAATTTCGAAAGGTCTTTGAAATTTGATTTCGAAATATGCTTCGGAATTTGTTTCGCTAAAATGTTTCGAAGTCTATTTGTGTTTAGTTCGAAATTCTATTTAGACATATGTTTCGAAATTTAATTTTTTTAAAAGTCCGAAATTACCTAGACTTTTTTCGAAATGAATTTCGAGATCAATTCCGATTCGAAATTTATTTCGAACTTTATTTCGAAATTCATTTCGAAATTTATTTCGAGATTTTCCTTCTTATAATTGATTACGAAATTCTTCCTACACTTATATGGTTTCGAAAATCCTAATTTGAATACCATATCTTTCGGAAAACACTCCTTTTTGTACAAAATCATCTTACCCGTTGATTAAATAAACATATTTTCAAGAACAAGATGGATATCAATGAACTTCAAAGTCGACTTCAACTACAAAGGTCAAAGCTTAAAATAAACATGAGACTTCTAAATTTTCATGCATATTAATACTTATTACATGCTATAATGTGCAGGAAACATAAGTGCAAGGTAAAGAAATTATACCCTCTTCTAGCTTTGAAGATATTTACTCTCCCAATTCCTCGTCTTCGCTCCGTTCTTAGGTTTTTCGCAGGTTTGTAAATGAACTACGTTTTCTTCATCTCTTAATTCTTATCTATGTATTGCCTGTAATAATAAGTAATGACGTCGATGGTTATGTTAATACTTATCCTATATCAAATAGATATTATTTTAATACTACTTTAGTTTTCCCTACCCATTAAGTTTTCGAAACAAGACAATGAAAACCCTAAGTTTCGAAATTGTAAGGTTTCGAAATTCCCTATTCGAACTTCTCATAATAGTCAACACTCTTTCAAAAATTATTAGGTCGAACTTCCCTCATTTTATTACTCAATTCTCTAACATGCCTTCGTATATTCATTATTTCGAAATCCTCTAAGTCCAATTCTATACCTCCAAATTATACTATGGAATTTTCCTATCTTAACTCGAAATTTTCCTAAGTCCCCCATTTAACTCCCTATTAGGTTAGATATCACATAAGCACATCATTAAATAAATTCAAAATGAGAAATCACATAGGCACATTATTAGATAATCACGTAACGTGCAGTCATAAAATCACACAGTATGCGTGCAAATTTATTGGCCGGCTCACTTACGGGACTCGGGTATTACATCCTCCTCCCTTAAAAAGGGTTTCACCTCGAAATCAGGCAGGGAGAAGCATCCAGGGTAGCGACTTCTCATATCATCATATCGTTCCCATGTAGCTTCCTATGTGGACTGATTCTGGCGTAGAACCTTTACTAATGGAATCTCCTTATTCAGTAATCCTTTTATGCCGTACGTCAGGATTTTTATTGGTCTTTCCTCATAACTTAGATCCGGCTTGAGATGTTGGTGCAGAATTTTATCACTTAACACGTGGCTAGGATCTGCGATACATTTTCGTAATGTCGATACGTGAAAGACATTATGGACTTGAGCTAGCAAAGCTGGTAATTCAAGCTGATATGCAACTTCGACAACATTCTTAAGGATCTGGAATGTTCCTATATACCCCGGACTCAGCTTGCCCTTTTTTCCGAACCGTTTTACGCCTTTCACAGGAGATACTTTCAAGAATATGTGGTCATCTACTTCAAACTCAAATGGCCTAGGCTTTTGATCTGCGTAGCTTTTGTCTGCTTTGGGATGTTTTCATTCTTTCCGCACCTTTGATATTGCCTCCGTCATTTCTTATGCTAGATCGGGGCCTAGTCGCTCATTCTCCAACTTCATGCCAGTGAATTTGAAATCTACACTGGCGTCCATATAAAGCCTCGTATGGAGCCATTCCGTTCATCGCATGGTAGCTGTTATTGAATGGAAACTCGATCAATGGAAGATACGGGCTCCAATTCTCCTTTGAAATCTAGCACACAGGCTCTTAACATGTCTTCCAAGGTCTAAATAGTCCGTTCTGACTGCCCGTCTGTTTGAGGATGATAGGCAGTACTGAAGGATAGCTTGGTTCCCATGGCCTTCTGCAGGCTCATCCAGAATTTAGGTACAAATCAGTGGTTCTGGTCGGAGATGTTTGATATGCGTACTTCGTGGAGTCGTACTATTTCTGAATGTATAATTCTGTGTATCTTTCCATGGAAAATGTTGAACTAATCGGTAGAAAGTGGGCAGACTTGGTCAATCGATCAACGATGACCCATATAGCGTCGTGGCCTTTCACAGTTTACGACGAAGTTCATCGTAATGTGATCCCACTTCCACTCGGGTACTGGCAGGGATTGCAAGGTTCCTGCCGGTCGTTGATGCTCTGCCTTAATTTGCTGGCACGTCAGGCATTGGCTTACAAATGTTGTGATTTCTCTTTTCATCCCTGGCCGCCAAATCTTCGTCGCTCCGGGGTGAATGGAGTAGTCCGTGGTATGGGCTTCCGTTATGACAGTCTTTCAAAGTTCAGCATCGTTAGGAATGTATAAACGTCTTCTGTAGTGTAGGCTCCCGTTGTGAAGTCCGTTGACCTTTGCTCTGGTTGTACTTCATTGATTTTCATGTACAATTCGTCGCTCTCCTTTGCTTCGTGATCTGTTCCATTAGTGTAGGTCGAAGCATTAACCCCGCTAGCCTTGTTTCAATCTCGCCCATTGGAATTATTTCAACTTCGAGCCTTTGTAATTCTGTGCTCACAATCTTGTGACTTAATGCATCAGCCGCTACATTGGCCTTCCCCGGGTGGTAACTGATTACACAATCGTAGTCTTTGACCAATTCGGGCCATCGCTGTTGTGACATGTTCGACTCCTTATGAGTGAAGAAGTATTTCAGACTCTTATGGTCTGTGAAGATTTCGCATCTCGCGCCGTATAGGTAGTGCCTCCAGATCTTAAGAGCGAACACTACGACAGCTAATTCTAAATCATGCATCGGGTAGTTCTTTTCATATTCCTTCAATTGTCGTGAGGCGTATGCGACTACATTTCCATTCTGCATTAGGACACACCCTAAGCCATTTTTCGATGCATTACTTTAAGCAGACAATCCTCCGGTCCCCGTAGGTATCGTTAATACTGGGCCGAAGTAAGCCGCTTCTTCAATTCCTGAAAGCTTTGTTCGCAAGCATCGTCCCATTTAAATAGTAATCTTCTTCGTCAGCTTCGTCAAGGTTGAAGCGAACTTCGAGAAATCCTTGATGAACTTCCAGTAGTATCCAGCTAAGTCGAGAAAGCTTCTTACCTCAGTTACGTTCGTTGGTTGAGGCCAACGTTGATAGCCTCGATCATGCTGGGATCGACAGAAATTCCACCTCCTGAGATCACGTGCCCAAGAAATGCGACTTGACCTGTCAGGAACCGAAACCTTTTATAATTTTAGGCATTCACATCAATACATGCATTCACATAACAAATTTTATGATATAGTTATAGATGAGAATAAGATTTTCGAAAGATAGGTCTTTCGAATATATGACTTACGAGAATTATATTCTTGCAAGATAGAATTTTTGAATCTTAGTATCAAAGTAGTAAATGGAGTAAATAGAATAATCGTGAAATTAATTATCAAAAAGAAGGACCTTATGAGAGTTGCGAGGGAGCATTATAAATATTGTTTATCAGAGATAGAATTACTTGAATTAAAGTCGAACTAGTACGAATTATGAAATGCATAATTTCGATAGAGATTGCGAGAACTTTGGTTCTCGATATGTGATTTGTGGCAATTTAACAATTTCTAAAGCTAGATATCGAAAGCTTAGTCATGAGGGAAAGCTATTTAATAAATAAAATAATGCATGTTACTTACAATTAGGATAGACATTAATAAAACTATCGATGTCATTTGGTTATTATAACACGCTAACATAAAATAAAAAAGAAAAGATAACTCATATTATTTTGAGGAGAACTCGTAAAGCTAATAACCAGAGGAGACAAGAACTCGATTTTAATTTAAGCTAGAGGAAGGGTAAGAAACTTTGCTATAATGTTCGTATTTTAATTATGATCTAACATGATTTAGGTGCTAGCATGCGTAAAGAGGGTGTAGGATTCATGTTTTACTTAAATCAATTATGAAAGACAGGAAGGTATTTGAGATAATTTAGGAAGTTCTTCGTGTTCTTAAATGTTTAATGTTCGATCAAAACTTTTCAGATTTTCAAAAGAAAAAGGTGTTTTTAAGTGTACCTCAAGGGTAAGAAACTTTGCTATAATGTTCGTATTTTAATTATGATCTAACATGATTTAGGTGCTAGCATGCGCAAAGAGGGTGCAGGATTCATGTTTTACTTAAATCAATTATGAAAGACAGGAAGGTATTTGAGATAATTTAGGAAGTTCTTCGTGTTCTTAAATGTTTAAAGTTCGATCAAAACTTTTCAGATTTTCAAAAGAAAAAGGTGTTTTTAAGTGTACCATTTTCTGTGTTCGGGTTAAATTTTGAAAGGGGTTTCAACGGTATAAGTTTAGTTGATCTTGAGAAGTTTGTTAAGATTGCTGATAAAGTGAAACAAGGATTAGTGAAGTCTTTTGTCATAGGAAAGGACGGAATTTTGATGATAAATGGTCGAATATGTGTTCCTGATCTTGACAATATGCGGCAAGATATCATGGAAGAAGCACATACTGCCCCTTATGCTATGCATACGGGCAGTACGAAAATGTATCGGACCCTTAAATCTTACTATTGGTGGCCAAGAATGAAGAAGGATGTGGTCGAATACGTGTTGAAATGCTTAATGTGTGAGCAGGTTAAAGCTGAACACCAAGCGTCGGTGGGTAAATTACATCCTTTACCATACCTTTTTGGAAATGGGAGCGTATAACGATGGATTTCTTATATGGTCTTCCTCCAACGGCTAAGAAAAATGATGCTGTGCGGGTAATTGTTGACAGACATACGAAGTCAGCTCACTTTCTGCCATTTCGATGGGGGTCTACGTTAGAATATTTAACAAAAATATGTGTTAATGAGATAGTTCAACTGCACGGGGTACCCAATTCTATCGTTTTTGATCGTGATCCCCGATTTACTTCCAGATTTTGGGGGAGTTTACAGAAAGCGCACGAAACAAAATTGCATTTTAGTACGGCGCTTCACCCACAGACAGACGGACAATTAGAAAGAACGATACAGACACTGGAAGATATGCTTCGGGCGTGTGTAGTCGAATTCAAAGGATCATGGGATGATTATATAGCGCTAATGGAATTTGCCTATAATAATCAGTACCATTCAAGTATTGGAATGGCACTGTATGAAGCTTTATACGGTCGAAAATGAGGAAACCCAATCTGTTGGGATATAGACGGAGTACAGGTATTGGAAGGCCCGGACTTGATTCAAGATACGATGGAAACGATTAAAATAGTCATGAGTCGACTAAAAGCGGCCCAAGATAGACAAAAGAGCTACATAGACCAACACCGACGAGAAACGGAATACAATGTTGGAGAGAAAGTATTTATGCGAGTGTCTCCTTGGAAAGGTGTTTTATGATTCGGAAGAAAAGCAAAATTGAGTCCGAGATATATCGTACCGTACAAAATACTTGAAAGAGTCGGACCACTAGCATACCGCTAGCATTACCACCTGAATCTGTCAGGACCCGCTGTCCTCGCTACCTATTCTAACGTTATCCTATTTGCCTAACGATGATTTGTTTGAAGGGCATGCAGAAATGCGTATGAAATTTTACTTTTTCCATTTATGTAATGGAACATCGTTCTTTACATGTCAAAAGAATGCTTCGAATTCCTAATTACAGGCCAAAACCTAACTACACGGGAAGTGTATATTTGCACAGCAAAAGAAATCCTATGCGCCCAACCTCACAAGTCATCATCCATGCACACACTCCCACCCACCCCGAAAGCTGCTGGAAGCGTCAAAAGATTGCTTTGCCACCTAAGCGATCGCGTACCGTGGTTGTAATACCCGTAAATTTAAATGCGGGATTTGGATGTAATTAAATAAGTGATCTAGTAAATTTCAAAAGTTTGATAAGAAATCTAAGCGACAAAATATAAGGATATAAATTTCAATAATTACGAAACCAAAAGAAAGAAATTAAAACATTAAACTTTGGGCTATTATTAATTTCTTAACTTTCGAAAACAAGGCCCAAACTCACATATATAAATAATATGAAATAAGATTGCTTAGTCATAAGGTAAGTTCTATCGTTAACAGGTTGTCTAATCAACACCAATTTCAAAAAAATCTCATTTCAATATATAACCACATCTTGTAATGTATCGAGTGTTTGGGGAGTTAAATCCACTAGAAGGAAAGAATAATACTCATCCAGTTCACTGCGTCTGTTAAGATAGGCAAGGGGGAGGAAACTCTGTTGAGACAAGTAAAACACACAACGTGATCACTTCACACATCGAAAGTTAAAACTCCAAGTAAGGTAAAATTCCTTATACTTAATACTTAATTCATTTTCGGTACCTATGTATATTATTGCATGACTACATGAGAACTCTTAAGAAGATGGTCGAAACTTGCATGTTATGAAAGTTTAGGGTTTTTCCCCAATTGTAATTCATAGTTGTGTGTGATGATATCACGACCACAAGAGCTTCGATGGGTTGCGACTAATTTCGGACATTGAAAACATTTCAACACTTAATATATTTTCCATATCTAATTGGCTACGTGAAATCTCGTACTGATCATAGGAGGTTCGACAGTTATTAGGTTTAGAAAACCCTAACCTTAGAAGCTTAGTACTAATCATGTGGGTTTGTTTAACTAGGAGTGTTAATGACTTTTGGTACATGAAATATTAAGGATGGGATGAATTTCGATAAGGCTTCGTGAGGATTAGATGTCGATATATGATTAAATGCTTGTTTTGAATATATTTGTCGAGATATGATCATTCCTCCATAAATAGATTTCGATGTGTATGTTATAAATAGATCTCGAGATTTTTAATAACCTTCTCACAGATGGATGGTATAACAATTAGAAAGATGTCGAGAGGTATAATGAGAAGATTCGAGCTTTATAACAGAAAGAATTCGAGATGTATTGATATTAGTAAGATCTCGACAATGGTAAGGTCTCGAGATATTATAGGCTTCGACATTTAACTTTCAAAGATCTCGATAAGGTTATTAAAGAACTCGACATTGCTTTTCTCAAGATGTATCTTATATAGATTTCGACATATATATTATAGGAAGATTTCAAAATGTAAGGCAGATAGATTTCGAGGTATATAATAAGAAGGTCTCGACATTTATAAGACTCGGTATTGTTTGATGACCTCGACATTTGTTTCCCAACAAAAGATCTCGGCAAGCTTATTAAAGATTTCGACAAACTCATGAAAGAACTCGACATTGTTTAATAATCTCGACATTGGCTTTTCAATCAAAGATTTCGACACTTAAGTTCTCGATATTTATTTAATATATAATATTCCTAAGTTTCGATATTGTTATAGAAAGACTTCGAGATGTGATAATTTTATCATACAAAGATTTCGAATTATAATAGTTTTCAATATTTAGTAATTCTAGCATTTTTGGAATTTTAGGGTTTTCATTATTTTAGGGTTTATTTATTTTTAGGGATTTCATTATGTTAGGTTTTCATAAATTTTAGGGTTTTCGAGAACTAGCATATATACTAATAATATTTATTTATTTAGAGGTTCGACAGTTACAGATCCCACCAGGTCTCTTGACTGATTTTTGCAGGAGGACAGGTAGGTGGATCATCCATCTACAATACGTAAGCACATGTGTGATCTATGTGTTTTCATGTGATTCAATGATTTACGTGACTTATGTGATTTACGTGATTTACGTGGTTACCTGTTTTACGTACGTTTTATATAAATCATGCTTTTATGAGATTTCTATATATGCATGGCATGGCACGTGCATATCACGTGAGGGCGAGAGATGGTTTCCACCGTATTGAGACGGTGATGATTCGAGGTATTGTTAAGTGGGGGTATATTGAGATTATTGTGACGACTTGTTAGGCTCACAGATTTCCTGGCCGAGAGAGACGTGATCGATCTGTCTACTCGGATGTGGTCGGTTCGAGGTGCAAAACGCCAGATGATTATATATATATATATTTACGGATACGGGCGTCATTGCCCATGATTTGTTGTGGAAGAGACGACCTGGTAGGTGGCCATTGACGTGATCGATCAGTGCACTACCGGCGTAGCTTACCGCTGATTACGGGTGGAATCACGTGACCACCCATGATATTTATTACACGCGTGAGCCTAACCATGGGCCCCATATTGTAATGTGAGATAGGAATGTGGGAAAAGAAAGAGTGTGCATGGCATGGGAGATATTGGGGTTGAGATTGAGCGCACACTTGCATACATGCATTTTATTCACCTACTGGGCAAAATTGCTCAGTGTTTACGTGTTGTAGGTACTGAGTCTGACGCCGCTATGCGCCAAGGCTGAGGCGGCTGGTGGCGGTGCTCCACAGACTTTTGAGGGCAGGGCGGTACATGGATGCGACCTGTGGAGCGGTGTTAGGGTTTTTGCTATTTTGTTATTTCGGGGCTACGGCCTTTGTATAGACTGATTATGTGGACAACATTTAGTCGTAATGTATATTATTTTAGGAAAACGTTTTAATTAGACGGGCCTTTCGCGGCTTACGTTGCGGAAATCCGCCATTAATCCTAGTTAGAAAAGTAGGGTCGCCACAGTGGTCGCTCGCACCTACAACACATAACGTAAGGGATGGGCGACATGCTGAGTAAGTAGAAATCATGCAGGATGTGCACGTGATAAAAACCCAACAAAGGCAATCCACGCCAGTGCATCCTACGTCTTATAGATCAAACTCAATCTCATATCTTTTATCTTACGGCCCTCGGCAGACTTTTACCCTGTCGTACACCGTAAAGAGCTCAAATCCATCAACGGGCATCATCCTAGAGTATGAGGGCATCGATCCGACCACACTAAAGCTTGAGGGCATCAACCTAACCACGCTAATCAGGGATCTAAGGGCATCAACCCAACCATGAGGGCATCAACCCAACCATGGTAATCCCCCGACGCATCAGCGTCGTTCGTATACTGGCGACGCATCAACGTCGCCGACGGCGCATCAACGCCGTCTCGATGCCCCGAAAGCCGCTCGTTAACTTAACTTATAACATCATTGCCCAACTCGGCATTTATTTTTCGCTATTTGCGACATAATCATGCACGCTAATCATCTTATTACCCCCAAATGTTTCGTGCGTGCTCATGCATATGCATAATGCATTAATGCCATAATCTTACTAAAATCAGGAAATCACGTCATAGAAGTTCACATAAGCACATAAGTGTCTCATCACATAACCACATAAATTAGGCACATACAAACGTGTTATGTGTTGTAGTTGGATTTCCACTTACCTGGAGTCCGTAGATTTGCTATTATCGATTTGATGAAATCCCTAAGCCTCGACCTTAAGCACAAAATAATGATATTAGTACCTTATCTAGTTTACTTGACCATCTAGTTTGCTAATCTTTAATACTTCGAACTAATTTTCGACTTATGACTCGAGACACTTGTATAACCCGTAAATTTTACCTGACTCGTGAATTAACCAAGCCTCATATGATTTGTGAACTTATATAGCTGACTAAATCCCTATTGACTCGTGAGGTTACTTCGTTATTTTAGTTCGTGAAGTTTATAAAATTCGTCCATAAGCTATTTGCTACCCGGTCTGGTGAATTTCCTAAAATTTAATCCTTTAAACACGGAAAGGCTATAAAGTCAGTCTATAATTATATTAATTGACTACGTAAATTTTCGTTCCAAAATTCTACGAAAAACGGTGTTTGCCTGTACCGAAAAATGGACCCTGAAAACACCGATAGGCAAATTATGATTGGGCATTATTGGAATCAGAATATTTTTCTTATTCAATGGTGTAAAAATATTTTTCCTCACAAAGATATTTTTTTTTTGTAACTTAAATTGTTTTAATCAAAGGGGTTCAATTCGCGACTTGCATATAGTTCGCGAACTCCTCCTAGTTCGCGAACCGCTTGAACTAAGTTTGGATTCGTGATGCTCACAATTCGTGAAAGACCCAACAAGTTCGCGAAGACCTACTCTACTCATGATTCTCAAAGTGTTCTTTACTCACAATTCGCGAACCCTAGCTAAGTCCGCGAATTGTATCTTCTAAGTTGTGGTTTGCAAATTGTAAGCGTGTACACTCATGCGGGTACCGTCTGTGGTCTACCTGGACCGTTGTTTGACTTCTAGAAGGATTTTCTAGGCACACTCTTGAAAAATGGCCCGTTTTTCCACACTTGAAGCAATTAGCATTTCGGGAAAACAAATGCCCACATGTGTCGTGCACATCTCGGGCATACTTGCTGTTGCTGGGGGTCTCCCCTGATTTGGATTAGGTTGTTGAGGTGGTCCCGGTTTGTTTCGGAAATTAGGCTTCGCTCCTTTTGCAAAAAAACTGTTTCTTCCGGGCTCCTCCATTCCACTGCGTCCCTTGCATGAATTTTCTCTTCATTTCTTGAGCTCAAATGATCCTAGTCTCAGCCTGCTCAGCAGCTAGAGCCCTTTCGGCAACTTGAGCATAAGTTGCCCCCTGAAGTTCGGCAATACTCACATCTCGATATAACTCCGGCTTGAGACCTTCCAAAAATCGCTCGACTTTCAGCACGTCGGTGCTCACCATATGTGTGGCAAATCTGGATAATTGTTCAAACTTCCTGATATACTCGACCACGGTCATCGTCCCCTGTCGAAGGTTGATGAACTCATTCATACGCTGAGCTAGTATGGGGGCGGTGAAATATTTGTTTCTAAACAGTTCCTTAAAACGATCCTAGCTCGCGGTGATTGGGTCTTCGATTGCCAGGATGGTATCCCACCAGTGACCCCCTCTTAGTAGAAACACAGCACATAAGATTTTTTATTCTTCAGGAATGCGACTGTATTGAAACATGCTTTCTAACGTTTTAAGCCAATCCTCTGCTGACGTGGGGTCAATTGCATCTTCCAAAATCGGAGGATTCAACTTTCGAAACCTTTCTCCCACTATCTCTATTCTCTCGGCTTGCAAAAATCCACTGTTCGGTTGCCAATCGTGTTCCGCTGCTGAATTAATTCTTCAATCTGGGCGAAGTGATGCCAGAGTAACTCCGTAAGTTGGAGAATTGCCGCATCTCGATTATCAGTAGGAGTTGCGGGTTCTTTACCCTTATCTGGGACCCCACTATTCTCACCTCTTGTTCTACCCATCACTCCTTTACATGTCCCTAGGGCCAATAAATCATGCAATACAGCAAATTCATAGAAACATAAAACTTACGGGCAATGCCGCTTCCGTGCTTTTGAGTGCGTGTACATTAACAGTCTGCAGAAACTATAACAAAGCCTTCTACTATTTATTTTATTCCTAATTCGCATGACTATCTAAGTACTAGTGGTAAAGTTATCCGAAAATACCTGTAAAATTTTTTCTTTTATATAAAGAAAAATCATCATGTACAATTAAAATATTGTCTCAACGCTAATTACATAGGATGGGTACATGACGCAGCAAAAGAAAATCCTAGCGCCCGCCACACAGGTCGCATCCATGTACACACTCCACCCTCAAAAGTCCCGGGAGGCTTCAAAAGTTGGTCTGGCCATCAAAAGGATCACGTACTGTGATCGCGTGAACCTACAACACATAAAAACATGGGATGAGCTATAAAGCTCAGTAAGTGGAAATTATGCATGTTGTGCACGTGTCGTAATTCGCAAAGGCATCCGAGCCAATGCTTTCTAATTCTCGTATCTCGTTCTTTTTTTTTTATTCTAATTCTGGTCTCTCAGCTGACTTGCTACGTGCACCATCCTGAGCTCAAATCCAGTAAGGATAAAATATAATACTGGCTACTTCCAGCTGGACCTACACTAGGGTTTTCCCCTAGGCAGTCATTTACTGGTCGCCAAACTATCTAGCGTTGCACCGGCTGTGCCCATATTAGTTAACTGGGTTGCTATTTACCGGGCAAATTCAAGCCAGGTCGCTTCTTCCCACTACAATTAAAATTCAAGTACATATATTCGACGGCTTACATCCCGCCATGGTGCTTCACAGAAGTAGCTCTGACTCAACTTCGAGTCGACATCAAATGCCCATATCGGCAGATATTCATCGCACATAGGCGATCATACGCTGTGCATACTCACACCTCATAACTCTCGTGTAACTCGTGCGTGCACATGGAAATGTATACGAGAATAGTACAAAATACTCATCATGTTATTTCATGTATCAGGTAATTCACATAATTGCACAGAAGCAGATAGCCACATAAAACATGTACACATAACTTATTTTATGTGTTGTAGTGGAGTTTCCACTTACCTGTCGTCCGTATGTTTATTTGTTACTGATCCGGTGAAGTTCCTAATTCTCGACCTTAAGCATAAAATTACAAGGTCAGTATACAATCTATATTATTTGATTATCTAGTTCTCTTATTTCATATTTCCTAAATATTGAAATATCAGGTTTGGATCTGTATTAGATAATGTTTAAAATAATTAGCTAAGTTAAGTCAAGCCCCTGCATTGACTTCCCAATTCGCAGGTCTAAGTTCGTAAAGTTTATTGCACGACTCACGATTCGTGACTTATTCAATTAGTGAAATGATTAACACCTTTCACGAATTCGGTCTTAATTCGCCAAGCTCACATAATGCAAAATACTATTATTTTATTTCTAATACTTATCAAAATCTATCCTCCCACCAAATTCGTGAAGTTCCCCTATATTTTGCTAGGTTGATATAATCATTGATACTAACACCTCGGGTGAAGTCCTATGTGCCTAATAATATTATTTTATTCTCTTGAACTTTGCATGCATTACCAACCTCTCACAATTTGTTAGTCTTAGTGCCTAGTATATATAATTCGCCAAGTCTAATGTCCCTATTATTTTATTCCCATTGTGAAGTCCTATATAACTTAGAATATTTTTATATTCCCTTGTGAAGTCCTACGATGTAGCATATTTTCTTTCAATTCCTTTATAATTCGTGATATTCAATGTCTGACATGCAATTCGCTAAGTTTCTTATTGATTCGCCAAACATGTCAATTCGTGAAGTTATCCTCTCATACGTGCATTTCACGAATCCATGTAGTCCGTGCTCTTCATGGACTTTGCGAACTTCTTATTGTTAGTGAAACTCACATTTCATGACCCTAACATTCTTTTAACACTTAAACATTATTAACACTTTCGATTAAGATCCCACTTTCCTCGAGAACAATTTGAATATCCTATGAGCTTTGAATAATTTTCAAACCCTTCAAGAACCGGTTGAATATTTTAAGAGCTTCATAAAATTGACCTATGTCTTATTGTCGATAAAACTGGATTATACAAGCTCTAATTATTTAAAAAAAAAACTTCGCGGACTAAACTTATCTCTAGTTATATTCAAATTTTCGTACCCTATGATTCGTAGACCTTGTTAATAAATTCTCCGCCTAATAATGCTTCAGATTCTGTTGTGCATGATAGACCTAAGATAGTTTTCGTTAAGGAGAAAATCGAGCATGTTGCGAATGGAATTAGTGATAATTTGGTTGTTAAAAAGGGTCCTAAGCATGATGCCAGTAAGGATAGACGATTTAAATGTTATCATTGCATGCAACCTGGTCATATTAAGTCATACTGCTGGAAGTTGAATGGGGAGATTTCTGCCAAGAAATCGATGTCGGCTGGAATGTCATCAAACATCTCACTCAACATTGAGAAATCAGTGTTGAAAGATATGTATGGAGAAGACTCGGCTGGCTCACCTTCAAATTCTGGGAATCCAAATGCTGATTTGTCATCTATAAAAGTTTGGGTAGCGAAGTCCGTGCACAAATGCAATATTGTATATACCTCTTTGCGAGCTAACGTAATAGGTTCTTGGTACTTCGATAGCGGGTGTTCCCGACATATGACGGGTACCAAAGAGTATCTAAGTAATTATATACCTTTAAGGAGTGGATCTGTGACGTTTGGAGGAGGTGCTAATGGACGGATTCCCAGTCGAAATGACCTCGAGGACGTGTGCCAACTATCGAAAGACAAAGACGGTGTCATACCTCGGCATTACAAACTAGGCCACATTAACTACCGAACATGGGAGCAGCTTATCAAACATGAGGTGATCAGAGGCATGCCGAAGCTTAAGGAGTTTGGTAAGGAGAAGTACGCTAAGAACACTGTGAAGAAATTTGGGAAAGATACTGCCAAGGTAATGAAAACACGAATGGGTTCAACTCAGAAGGTAAGTAAAGGTAATGTTGGACAGAATGCTGACCCCACATCGTATAATTCCATAATAGGCAGCATATTATATCTTTCAGCGAGTAGACCCGACATTATGTATAGTGTATACGTATGTGCTAGATATCAGCCTGAGCCTAAGGTTTCTCATCTTAATGCCGTTAAGCCTATTCTTTGTCATGTGAGTAGATCGTGTAGCCTAGGATTGTGGTTCTCTAATGATACTAATATGAATCTTGTAGGCTATATCGATGCTGATTGGGCAGGTGACGAGGATGATCGCAAGAGCACAAGTGACAGTTGTTTCTTCTTAGGTAACAATTTAGTTGCATGGTATAGTAAGAAGCAAAATTGCGTGTCTTTATTTACTGCTGAGTCTAAAAATGTTGCGGCGGGTAGTTGCAGTACGCAATTAATATGGTTGAATAGCATGTTGTGTGACTATCGTTTAGCGTGCGAATCTGTGCTCATGTACTGTGATAACCTTAGTGCCATCAACATATCTAGGAACCCGATCCACCATTCACGCATGAAGCATATAGATATAAGACATCATTTTCTGAGAGATATGTCAGAGAAAGATTTAGTGCACATTGAGCATATAGACACGAAACATCTGTTAGCTGACATTTTCACGAAAGCATTGGATTTTGAAAGGTTTTCGGACCTGAAAAAGTCCATAGGTTTGCTTCAGTCTGTCTGAATGTTGGTCCAACATTTGGATCAACATAGCAGAAGTCGAACTTGATTGTTACTGCTTTGATATTTGATTTAATGTTCTCTCTGTTATTCTGTGAAATGATTTGACTCACCTAGAACGTTCCCTGAAATGACCCTCTTCCGTAAAAAAAAAAAAAAAAACTCGTGATCCTTTTTCAAGATACAGGTTCAGGTAATAAGCTTCCCTAGGTGCACGGCATTCGCGGTGACTATGCACTCTTTGCGACAAAAATCCTAACCTTGATGATAAGGATCTTATAAGGGTTGTGCTTAATATTACTAGTCTATATTGAGGTAAGTAGGGCAGAAAACGAAAGGGAATTGAGTTTGGGGTGTTGAACAGAAAAGTCTCGAATTTCAGAGTAGAATGTTGAGTCTTATGTCGGGGCAACATATGTGACTGTCAGTTTGATCATGCTATATTTTTGTTGCTTTCATTTATGTGGATTAGTTTTTAAGTCAGCATGTGTCAGTTTCGTGTGTCTAGTTTAGATATCTCTCAGAATTGCATTAGAAATCCTCGAAGAACAGCTCGTTACGCTTTTCTCAAGTGCTCATCATCGACGCTCAAACGGTTAGTCTCGCTCGATTCTACTATGACTTTTGACTTGGTGTTTTTGGTTGAATCATGATCTGATTTGCTCTTATATTTTTCCTTGACCGATTCTTCCATATACCATATGAGCTCCTTGTTTAGACAGTTGTGACCTGATTCGAACTTATCCTCTAAACTCTCTAAAGCTATTTGAGTCCAACGGTTCTTTTTCTCGGCCTTACCTATTCCACGATGAAATTATTGCTGAGTGACCATTTTATCTTTTATCGTTGGAACTGTTTCGCATATTTATGCCTTGGCTTGAATCGATTTTAAAGCATTCCGCACAAACCCTATTTTCATATTTTGAGTTGCTCGCTGATATTACTCCCTGCCCCCTAAGTTTCTGATATAATTCACGGGTTATACATTCTGTTCTCATATCATTTTTTTGGATTTATCTTTGATTTCTTTTTGGCTAACTAACTTGTTTTTGAGTTTCAGAATGTTGGCTCCGATGTTAGTCCCACATTTACCTCAACATCTGCAAGTTGGCTAACAGAGAAGTTCTCTGAGTCTTTTCTTTCTTCCCAAAAAGGGGAGGAAGGTTGTGCAGATAAAAAGGGGGAGATAAGCAAATTCAGGGGGAGCAGAATAAGGAGCCGAACAAACAGGGGGAGCGGACCAAGAAGGAGAAGCAGGCGAGAAAGCATCAGAAGGAAACTCCATACTCCATTGAGAGTGAAGCTCTGATCCTTTCTATTTTGCATGCATAACTGATTCTTTCTCTGATTTTTATTTATGTTTGCTATATGCATGTTGATTTGCTTCTCCGCTATGTTTACATGTTTGCCTGCTTACATGCCAGATATTTTTATTTTGCAGATTCGCCTAAAGATCGTTTCTTTTTACATGCCTGAATTTATGGTTATTTTGTGCATGTTGATCTGGTTAATTCTGCTTGTGTGACTATGTGGTTTGCCGGCCTGGGTATGGACTGTTTATATTGTGCAGATGTTTAACTTAAGACCTTGTTATGGCTATATACTATTGTCGTTTTACTTTGAATAGTTTAATCACTATTATATTTACGCTTGCTCTAACCATCTTTTAATGTTTTTGTGGTTGAGTAGATTTTGCCTTCAGGGAGAGTTTTGGAACTTTTAATTCTGCACGGGTTTTGGGAAGAAAGATAAAAAGGGGGAGATTGTTAATGTTGACTAGTTTAATGTTGACAATAATGTTGATCTCACATTCCAGTCGACATTGTTGGCTGAGAACTGGTCAACCTTCAGTTTTATCTTTCATGCCCAAAACCTATTTAAATTAATTACCGGGTATTTTTTTAGTATTGTCCAGGTCTTGAATAAGGATAGGAAGAGTTCAAATCGTGTTGAAATCGCGTGGATAAGCTGGAGCGAAAATAGGAGTGCACTTACTAAAAATAGAAGATTTGAAGATCAAAAGAGAATTAGTCTCAAGGAGATATTTTGGGAGATTATCAAGGGATCTCATATCAATTCAAGAGGCAGCCAAGACCTATAAAATAAGAAGATTCGAGCTGCCATCATCACGACTTTCGAGAGAGCTTTTCATGGAGCAACTTTGAGCGACATAATGAGCGAAACACATATCGAGATTGAGCGAGATCTATATATGACGAAAGTTGTCTTTTAGCCTAGTATTTCTTTTGCAAAAGTCTTAGGACTTTGTAGATTTTCAGAAGTCTTAGTACTTCGTAGTTTTCAGGATCGTGTCGATTCGTAGTTTTTCTAGGCTTGTTTTTACTATCTTCGGATAGTTATTTTGCATCCATTGCTGTAGTGGAATTTCGCCTTGAGGCACGCATCAAGTTTTATAACTTGCTGCACAGATTTACATCTCGTGTCTTTACGTTTTCGTCGCTGAGTATTCTTTTTATTCCGCTGTGCGTCTAGTGTTGAGAGTAGTGTTGATTCAACATTAGCTTCAACATATCAGTCACCAGTTTTAGAACTTAGTATTTTACATCCATATCGTACCGGGACCACTTCACGAACCATAACGAGGTCAGGTGAGGAGCGAGCAATGAGACAATAGACTACGAGCAATAGTGGCGAGGGTTGAACGGTGATTTAGCGGTTTGGGTTTTTTGGGTGAATTGAAATGACGATTTAGAATGGTCTAAGTCATAAATTAGAGCTTTTACTACCTACTAACATTTTGTAGTCTGTAGCTATGATTACAAAGGATACAACAACAGCAACGTCTTTATCATCTTCTGACATCATAGTCGGTAATTCCTATTTTTAGCGACTATAGATCTGTTGGTTGATAATGTTACTACGTTAGCGATTGCCTTTATCTACTAGCAACTGAATATGTGGTTGGTATGCTGACTAAGAAAGGGTTTCTTCGTAGTCTGTTACTTATATATAGTTACCGACCATTAGTGAGTTGGTCAGTAGATGTTGTCTCTAGAACTGATTGTTTAGTAGTGATTGTCCACACACTTTTTTCCACATCCTCAATCTTGGGCGACGAGTTTTGACAGTTCTCTCCCATCGTTTCCTTGCACATCTATTATTTTGTATTAGTGGTAATTATTTATGTCTTCCATTGAATTTTTCTATCGTATGAGTACATGCTAACCATCACCTCGCTAGGAATGTAGTTTCACTACAAAAAAAAGTCGAAATACTGACGGAAGCCGCGACAAACTGTCGTCGCAAAGGTTTGCGACGGAATTTTCCAACGGAAAATCCGTCGGAAACTAATAGCGACGGAATTGCCGTCGGTAAATTTTGCGATATATTTTCCGTCGCAAAAGTACGACGGAAAGCCTGTCAGACACATCTGTCGAAGGTTAGCGACGGAATGCCCGACGCTAACAGTTACCGGCGGAATTTCCGTCGCTAAAATTGCAACGGAAAGCCTGTCGAAAACATCCATTGCAAGTTAGCGAGGGAATTTCCGTCGCAAAACATTACGGGCGGAATTTCCGTTGCTAGCTGTCGCTAAATGTTTCTGACCGAAAATCCATCGCTAAAATTTAAGCGGCAGGCCAAAATTTTGAAGTCCTTATTTTGTTTCTTTTCCCTCTTTTCACTACCACTTCTCTCTCCAACTTTCTCTTTTTATCTTCTCTTACTTCTGAAATCTCGTATCCGAAAAAAATTCTCAAATCTCAGCCATACTTCTTTCTCTCTCAGAGATCGGTGACGGAAAACCCAGGTGCGGCGCGAGGGAAGTTGGGCGACTGTACCTGTTCCCGAGCGAGGTGGCGGGCCGGATTTTAGTTTTCGGCGGCGGATGTGGGCAGCGAAGGCACGGTGGCGAGAGGTCTCTTGGCGGCGGATCTGGGCAGCGAAGGTAGCGGCGGTGACTGGAAAGCTGATGGCGGCTTCTCGGTCGCAGATCTGGCGAGTGAAGGTTGCTGCGGTGGAAGAGAGAAAGCTGATGGGCGGATGCTCTCCGGCGGATGTGGCGAGGAAGATAGCGACGGTGGCCGGCGTGGACCAGATCCGCCAGATTTGGACGTGGTGGTGTTGAGTTGGGATGGGCTACATTTTGGTCGTGGTGGTGCTAGGCGGCGACCAGATCTGCGGTTTGGTGATGGATTTTGGCCGTCTGGTTCCGGCAACGGAATCTGGCCGCTGCTTTTTTTTATTCTTTGTGTTGATGTTTTGCGACGGGTTTTCCGTCGCGTTGTCGTCACAAAGGACAGCGACGCGTTTTGCTTTCATCTCAAATTTCTGCGACATGTATTTCGTCGCAAATTGCCGACGGATTTACCGTCGCAAAATGGTTGCGACGCCTTTTGCGACGGGGACTTATTTCCAACGGCCGTTTTTGCGACGACACCGCTTCATTGCTATTCTGTCGCAAAGATCTTGTTTGCGACCATTTTGCGACTGAATCATCCCTCGCTAATTTAACTTTTTTTTGTAGTGTTTACAGTATTTAAGGTGATTTGTCTTTGTTCTTGAAATACCAATAAAGATTTTCACGTCAAATAGTTATATTTGGGGGAAAAGAAGTAAATAAAGGCAAAGATACATTAAAGTTGGATTAATTTTCGTGACAAGAACAAGTACAAGTACGTACTTGTTGCTAGTTTTCCAAATGCAACGTTAATCGTACAAAACATTAATGATCAACTAGTATCATGCAGCTTAAGTGCATTGTCCAGATCACGATATGAAAGCCCAATTGTTTTATTGCCTTTCTAGTATAGCATAATACTTTAGTATATAGGTAGTGGTTCGCAAGATACCAAACATTGGATAGTATGTTAATCATTAAGTGTCACCCTCACCCATTGGAGGGGCTCGTGATGGAGACCTTGCAGGGGTGGTGGTTGAGATCGTAGAGGTGGTGGAGGGGACCGCGGAGGCGGAGATCTCGGAGGTGGTGTTGGTGGAGGAGGAGATGGAGGTGGTGGAGAAGGTGGTGGTGGAGATGGTGGAGGAGGTGGTGGGGGTGGGGATTGTCTAGGGGATTCTCTAGGTGGTGGTGGTGATGGAGAAGGCAGGGATGGGGATGGCGGAGGTGGTAGTGGAGATGGGGGAGGTGGTGATGGGGAAGGCGGTGGTGGGGGCGGTGGAGGTGGTGGAGGAGATGGTGGTGGAGGTGATGGCGGTGGCGGTGGAGGAGATGGTGGTGGTGGGGACTAACAGGTGGCGGTGGTGATGGTGGAGGAGGAGATGGTGGTGGTGGGGATGGGGGTGGTGGCGACGGAGAAGGCGGCGGTGGGGAAGGTGGAGGTGGTGGGGGAGATGACGGAGAAGGAGGTGGCGGGGATGGGGATGGGGGCGGTGGCGAGGGAGGAGGAGATGGCGGAGGAGGTGATGGTGGTGGGGATGGCGGTGGGGGAGATGGTGGTGGTGGGGACAGTTTTGGTGGTGGTGGGGATGGAGGAGGAGGAGATGGTGGTTGTGGTGACGGAGAAGGTGGCTGTGGGGATGGCGGAGGAGGTGGTGGAGATGGGGGAGGTGGCGGTGGTGGGGGCGGCGGAAGTGGTGGAGGAGATGGTGGTGGTGGGGACCTAACAGGTGGCGGTGGAGATGGCGGAGGAGGTGGTGGCGACGTAGAAGGCGGCGGTGGGGAAGGTGGAGGTGGTGGGGGAGACGACGCAAGAGGAGATGGCGGTGGTGGGGGTGGGGGCGGTGGCGATGGCGATGGCGATGGCGGAGGAGGTGATGGTGGCGGCGGTGGGGATGGTGGGGGGGAGATGGCGGTGGTGGGGACTGTTTTGGTGGTGGTAGGGATGGAGGAGGAGGTGATGGTGGTGGCGGTGACGGAGAAGGCGGCGGTGGGGATGGTGGAGGAGGTGGGGGTGGTGGCGATGCAGAAGGTGATGGAGGAGATGGTGGCAGCGGTGGAGGAGATGGTGGTGGTGGGGACCTAACAGGTGGCGGTGGAGATTGCGGAGGAGGAGATGGTGGTGGTGGGGACCTAACAGGTGGCGGTGGAGATGGCGGCGGAGGAGATGGTGGAGGTGGTGGAGGAGATGATGGAGGAGGAGATGGCGGTGGTGGGGATGGGGGCGGTGGCGTGGGAGGAGGAGGTGGCGGAAGAGGTGATGGTGGCGGCGGTGGGGGGGGGGGTGGGGGAGCTGGTGGTGGTGGGGACTGTTTTGGTGGTGGTGGGGATGGAGGAGGTAATGGTGGTGGCGGTGACGGAGAAGGCGGCGGTGGGGATGGGAGAGGAGGTGGGGGAGGTGGGGGTGGTGCCGATGGAGAAGGCGGTGGAGGAGGTGGTGGCGGCGGTGGAGGAGATGGTGGTGGTGGGGACCTAACAGGTGGCGGTGGAAATGGCGACGAAGGAGATGGTAGAGGTGGCGGAGGTGATGATGGAGGAGGAGATGGTGGTGGTGGGTATAGGGGCGGTGGCGAGGGAGGAGGAGGTGGCGGTGGTGGGGATGGCGGTGGGGGAGATGGTGGTGGTGGGGACTGGTTTGGTGGTGGTGGGGATGGAGGAGGAGGTGATGGTGGTGGCGGAGAAGGCGGCGGTGGCAGTGACGGAGAAGGCGGCGGTGGGGATGGTGGAGGAGGTGGGGGAGGTGGGGGTGGTGGCGATGGAGATGGAGAAGGAGGTGGAGGAGATGGTGGCGGCGGTGGAGGAGATGGTGGTGGTGGGGACCTAACAGGTGGCGGTGGAGATGGCGGAGGAGGAGATGGTGGTGGTGGGGACCTAACAGGTGGCGGTGGAGATGGCGGCGGAGGAGATGGTGGAGGTGGCTGGGGAGATGACGGAGGGGATGGCAGTGGAGGAGATGGTGGTGGTGGGGACTGTTTTGGTGGTGGTGGGGATGGAGGAGGAGGAGATGGTGGTGGTGGTGATGGAGAAGGCGGCGGTGGGGGTTGTGGAGGAGGTGGTGGCGATGGGGGAGGTGGCGATGGAGAAGACGGTGGTGGGGGCGACGGAGGTGGTGGAGGGGATGGTGGTGGCGGTGGGGGTGGTGGGGACTGCTTTGGTGGTGGTGGGAATGGAGGAGGAGGAGATGGTGATGGTGGGGATGGGGATGGTGGCGACGGAGCAGGCGGCGGTGGGGAATGTGGAGGTGGCGGTGGAGATGGCGGAGGAGGAGATAGTGGTGGTGGGGATGGGGACGGTGGCGAGGGAGGAGGAGATGGCGGAGGTGGTGATGGTGGCGGTGGTGGGGATGGCGGTGGGGGAGATGGCGGAGGTGGGGACTGTGGTGATGGGGATGGAGGAGGAGGAGATGGTGGCGGTGACGGCGAAGGCGGAGGTGGAGATGGTGGAGGTTGTGGTGGTGGTGGTGGAGATGGTGGAGGTGGTGGTGTAGATGGCAGTGGTGGGGACGGTGGAGGGATGGCTGAGGTGGTGATGGTGGTGGTGGTGGTGGTGGGGATGGCGGTGGTGGAGATGGTGGTGGTGGCGACCGTTTAGGTGGTGGTGGGGAAGGTGGTGGGGTGATGGCGGTGGTGGGGATCGTTTAGGTTGGGGTGGAGATGGCGGCAGAGGAGATGGGGGCGGTGGGGACTGTGGAGGTGGTGGAGGCGAGGGAGGAGGAGGTGATGGTGGTGGTTGGGAAGGTGGTGGGGGGGACTGTTTAGGTGGTGGTGGAGATGGCGGAGGTTGTGATTGTGGTGGCGGTGGGGATGGCGGAGGTGGTGATTGTGGTGGCGGTGGGGATGGCGGTGGCGGAGAGGGCGGTGGTGGGGACCGTTTAGGTGGTGGTGGAGATGGCGGAGGAGGTGATGGTATTGGTGGTGGAGATGGTGGCGGTGGGGACGGTGGAGGTGGTGGAGGCGAGGGAGGAGGTGGTGGTGGGGATGGTGGTGGTGGGGACCGTTTAGGTGGTGGTGGAGACCGTTTAGGTGGTGGTGGAGATGGCGGAGGCGGAGATGGTAGTGGTGGAGATGGGGGTGGTGGGGAAGGTGGAGGTGGTGGAGGCGAGGGAGGAGGTGGTGATGGTGGTGGAGGGGATAGGTGGTGGTGGAGATGGCGGAGGAGGTGATGGTGGTGGTGGGGAACGTTTAGGTGGTGGTGGAGATGGTGGTGGTGGTGATGGAGGAGGTGAAGGTGGTGGTGGAGATGGAGGTGGTGGAGACGACGGACGAGGAGATGGGGGCGGGGGGTATGGCGGAGGTGGTGGCGGTGGTGGTGGAGATGGCGGTGGTGGTGAAGGTGGCGGAGGAGATGGCGGAGGTGGAGGTGGTGACGGGGGTGGTGGTGGTGGACATATAGGTATGGTAAAAGGTGAAGGAAAAGATGGTGGGAATATAATAGATGAAGAAGAAAGTGGTAAAAACGGTGGTTTGGGTGGTAAGATTAGGCACAGTTGACCATTACGTAGTTTTCCAAATGTTGCATCAGTGTTTGAAATGAGTGAGCATGTTATCATTACAGTTATAAGAATCCATGTCTTAAGATTATCCATGGTTGTTGTGCAAGAAATGTTGTGGTATTAGTGGCCTTTATATAACCATGCATTTCCTTCCTTATTTTTTCCTGCACGTGTTGAAATTTTGTTTTCACACAGGTAAAGGTTGGAGTGGTACTTTTCAAACTTTATTTACTCCTCCTGTCGTACCACATATTGGAAATGGAAATTCAACTTTACACTTATTAATGCTCCATGACCTATAAACAATAGGGAGAAAACCCAATATTGTCCATGATGTTCAGCGTGGACCGATTCGCCCTTGATGTTGTCAATAAATTTAGTTATGCTAATCGATGACCATCGATTTGGATTGAAAATTAATAGGTGTCGACATGCGAATGGGCCGATTGAAAAAAATCATAATTAACATTAAATATAGGAAATATTCCAAAAAAAAAAAGAAAAATACAAATAATTAAAATAAAGTAACATTAAAAAGAGAATAACTAATAATAAAAACTAAGAAATCAAATAAAATAAAGGTAGAATAAAAAATATATTCAAATTAATAAACTAAAATATATAAAAATAAAAGACAAAATAGAAATGCAAAAAATAAACAAAAAAGAGAGAAAAGAATGAAAATGAAAATAATAAATAAGAAAGTAAAAACAAAAAAAATATATTTATTTATTATAAACTTAAAAACAAGTGGAACGAAAATAAGAGTAAAAAGTCACTGGAAGTTTACGAGAATCCCCGACTCCGTCCATGTTAAGTTAATGAGGACGGAATCGTCCAGTATTTTTGTTAAAAAAGGTTCGAGAATTGGGACCATTTTGTCCTCGTTAGGTTGGCAGGGACGGAGTCACGAATTTTTGTACTTTTTAGTGGCATTTTTTATTCATTTTTTCCTTTTTTAGTTTTAGTTAGTAAATATATTTTATTTTTACTTTTTTTCATTTTTTAATTTCTATGTATTATTTTAATTTTAATTTCCTCCCTCTTTATTATTTATTTTTAATGTATTTTAATGTTCTTTTTAAACTTAATATTTTTAATATATTTCTCCTTTGATTTGATTTTTAATTTATTATTGTTTATTCCCTCTTTGTTTTTATTTTATATTTATCATTTGTTTTTCTCTCATTTTTTTTTTAAGTTTTTCCTCTTTTGTTTGATTGGATGTTTTCCCTAATTTAATTGTATTTTCCATTTTTTAAGTCTGACCAATCGCACGTGTCAATTTCCATTCAATGGTAGGACTTGGTTCTAACAACTGTAGTAAATTGGTCCATGTAATAAACATCGGGGACCACTTGGGTTTTCACTGAGTTTCATACCTTAAAAGAATATACTCATACGTATATATATTTTATTGCTCAAGTACTTGAGAGTCTGTGTTAATAATAATATTTAAGAAAGTTATATATTTATATATATATATATTTATATATATAAAGAATAACTTGTTACTCTTTTTGTCTTTATTTTCTTCTAAAGTTGACCTATAAGCACAGGAAATTTACTACTTGCGAATTTGTGCCATAACAAGGGTTCATTGTGAACAGCTCTGCATATATGTCGTACTGGAATTTATATTTAGTCAGCTGATTATTTTGCTGTAGTCTGAGAAAGTAGATAGCAAATGAAGATAACGAAGGTAGTAGTACCTGATGTAAATAAACGGAGAAAGACTTTATAGATATAATAATGTTAGAAGTTTTCGTTTTTTAATCAAGTTTAAAGTATAATAAATATTGTTCCACACGAATATAGTGTGTTGGGTTTTTGAGCATTTGGGCCAAATTAGGCCAAATATTTGTAATAAACCCATTAATATATTTATTCCCGGTTTTAATCAAATTGGGAAGCCATGGGATGTCGAAACGAGAAATCGTTGAAAGATTACGAATCTACGTTTCACGGAGAATTTAACGAAAATTAATACGCTCAAAACCGATATCGGATGAATGAGAAATTAATTTTCGAAGTTTGCCCAAAAGTCATTAAAATGGTTGATAGTGTTTAAGTGGGGGAATTAAGTGTCCCACATTGGTCAGACACTAAGAAAATCTTCACCATATATAAGAAAACTTGGTCCCACATTTTCACAATTGGTCAGACACTAAGAAAATGGTTGATAGTGTTTAAGTGGGGGAATTAAAGTGGGTTTAAGTGGGCTTGAAAACTTGTGTGAGTTTTGGCCCAAATAATAGCCTGGGTGCGAGTCGGTGCCTCGCATCGACGAGCATCGAGCCCATGCTCGAGCCCATGGTCGAGCCGTGCCAAAGTGCGCAATGGGCGCTTTGAGGCGCGCACTTTGCACTTCGCTCGGAGCATTGAGGAGCTTAAATTTTTCCTCCGGTGAGCGGTGACATGACAGTCGAGGTGAAGATGAGGTGGCGCTGCATAAGCGTTTATTGGACAGTCCGGATGAGGTGGCATGACCCATTGGATCAATGGGCCGTAGTGGGCTGTTGGACTAGTGCGGCCCGACACTAGGAAGTGTCGGTCGGCCCAACAGGAGGTGTCGGTAGCCGCCTCGGGCTGTCGGTCGGTGAATCGGGGCGCCGCCTGTCGGTCATGAATTTTTGAAGCTACTGCTACTTTGCAGAGGGACTTCATGACTGTGACAAGCCTTGCTTGTCATTGTGAACCCTATTTACGCTTCATTCTTCACCTTTTCCGTTCCATAAATTTCCGTCCATGTAAATATAGTTTCTAAAACATATATTTAACATTTTATTAACGTCTCTAAGATCGTTAAATCATTTTACATCTCATATTCGTTAGGCACTATCACAGTGATCATTTTTAAGCCCGACTCTCTTGGTTCGTCTCAACCCGGCAAGAGAGGAATCCAAGAATTTGGTAAGCGCCTAGCCAATCCCGCGGTACCGAATAGATCCCGTGTTGCGTACGATCTTCGATCTACGAACCGACTATAGATTATTGTCGTACGTATAGACCCTTCACATATGTCCCCATCGAGTGAGAGTCATGGTTACGTCAAACTCACTAGACTCGACTCTATGACTAATTCGTGACTGGCGAAATTACTAAACTGCCCTTACGTCCCACGTAAGTCAGTTTATAGCTTCGGCCGAAGACTTCGTAATTTCCCGTCCCCGAATATGCATAGGACATATATCTCAGTTACTAACGAGATAGTGAATCCCTAACGTTAATCTAAGCATGGCAGTTACCCTTTGTTGTCAAGACCGCATGTCGCCGCAGACCCATGTTCGCCCGAACAAGGTGGACCTAGCAAACTAGTGACATTTCAAGACCCCAAAGTCAACTCCGTCAAAAACCCTTCGGTCTAAGGTCCACGCACACTACTATAGTCAATCGATCGATCATTGATGCTACCCAGAGTAACGATAAGGCCCATGTGATCGTCGATTGCGAGTCGTGTCCAAGTACAAGTTAATCCCCTGATTCAACTTATACCAATGTTACGACCTCCCGCTTTCCAAGCGAATGATTGGCACAACCATATAAGAGTCGTCAACAAATAAGTCGTAATTGACGCTCAGTCACCCTACTGAGATCTAAGACTTATGGACTAATTTAATATCGGAGAATAATAGCTCACCGGTGCCCCTCTCTCATCCCATGAGAATCGGTGAATAAACTCACGATATAAGGGATTTATTTATTTACCGTCTCACCGGATGCCTAGTAAGACTTTATAGGTAAATAAATAATATGCCTTTTTTAAAGAATAAATTATAAAGTATAAATTCCATTAATACGTATAAGAATACATTATTCAAATACATAACGAATAATACATCGATTATTAAATACATGCCCTATTCATTACATCCTCGAAGGGCATTCCGAGGGCACATCCCCAACAATCTCCCACTTGCACTCAATGCCATGCGCTATGATATCGTAACCCCATTTTATGGAGGTGTCGATCAAGCACTGCCTGTGAGAGAGGCTTGGTGAACGGGTCCGCCACGTTATCCGCGGTGGCTATTTTCTGCACAGCTATGTAGCCATTCTCAACGAACCCACGCAGCACGTGGTATTTTCCTTCTATGTGTTTGGACTTTGAATGAGACCTAGGTTCCTTGGCTTGTGCTACTGCCCCACTATTGTCGCACCACAATGGTAGCGGGCGGTCCACTATGCCTGGAACAACTTGAAGTTCTTCTAAGAACTTTCTCATCCAAACACCTTCCTTTGCTGCCTCAGAGGCCGCAATATACTCAGCTAACTCTACGTGTGTCTCGGCAAAGAATTATGCGATTCGACCTCCTCATGGCCGTGAACGCCCATTAACCAGGCCTGCTTTCTCTTAAAAAAAGTCCCATTTCGATGCAGTTGAGGGGAACTTTTCCACAACACACTTCCAAGCACGCTGAGAATGAAAGATGACGATCAAGAACACTAGGAAACACATCCGTGATTCTAAACGCTCAAGAGACGATTTAACAATGAACCTACGCCGACTTGTTCGAGGAACGAGAACTCAACACCAAGATAGCCCCGGATCACACCGTATGGAAGATTTATGAGTTCTCCATCCCTCTTAGCGTTTAATTTTGTTTTATCTTCTAGTGTGAGTTGCTAATTCTCCTTTGTGGTTCGGATTAGATGAACACTAGGTCGTATCGTAGTTAGGATGTCGGATATTCGTAAACAAGTGTAATTAGTTATTTACCGTCTATGAAATTGTTTCTTTCCCTCAATATGTCTATGTGTTGATGTGAATGCATGGTACATCGTTTAGGGTGACAGCTAAACAACGACAGGCTAGATGACATGATTCGAGTATAGGGCGATAGCAAATACTCAGTCATCGCCTTTAAGTAATTGTTGATTCTTAGATTCCCACGAACATTTAGGGCAACAACGAATTCAGGAGTGTGTAGGAAATTACTGCGATTTAATCAGTAAGCATGTATGAACGACAATTACTGCCATCTTTAACAGCCTCTTCATCATTGAGTTCAAAGTATTCGTTCTCTAACGGTCTAAAATGTAGAAGATCAATTACATAAATCGCCAGAATAGCGATTCCTTCAGTAGCATTACCCAACCTTGGCATTTAACAGTCCTCCTTAGCGCAAGCACCACAATCTTAGTGTTATACAAATAACCTAGCATGATGTTATAGAACTGCTAGAAAAGTGTCCAACTTTGCTAAGCTTCTCCATCCATCTTTGACTTCTCTCTCAACTACCTTACATTTTTTTCAAACGATAGCATGTTGTCTAGTTTCACAAAGGATAATTGCATAAGGTAAACAGTCCAAAAGGTCTCGTTGCAATATATAACAAATGACAATAGAGACAAAAGCTCAACCTATAGCAAGCAACTGAAACCAAGGCAAACTAATAATAGAACTAATTCCAAACGTCCAAAAATCAACAAACAATGAACTTCTACCACAAACTAGTTCTAAAACTCCTCAACAATGGTGGCTAATAAAATCAAATGAGTTGTAGACTACATGATTTTAATCGTGAGTGGTGAGCGCAAACTCGAGAATAGTCAGATCTTCAGTTTTGGTAGAGATGCGTATTTTGGTCACAAGTGCAACAATCTCCACCCGAAACCCTAATAGTCAGATGGACATAGAGGCAACTAGTAAGATTATGGGAATGGAAATTGTTACCCTCGGGATTTATAGCTAACGGTAAAATAGCAAGGATATTTCCCGGATTCATAGCCAAGGGGGAAATAAAGGTAGTTGACAGTGAACCCATGAACGAGGGGGCGCGAAGGGATAAAGGTAAGAGCGCGAGAGGGGATACTCCCGGAAAGGGACAGAGTGCCCGAGTAGCTCCTGCTGAAGGAAAGGTGGAAGACAGGTTAAGCGACAAGTCGAGAAGGTAGGCTATTCGAGATGCACGAACAGATGTGAGCCCAGTTCTTCGGGAGTAAACAGCCCAAGGGAGGGAAGCCAGGGCAGGAGCCCGATCAGGAGTTCGATCAGGGTATATGAGGGTGAGCAAGGTAAACTCCATGTAAGCCCGAGCGGGGTCGCCTCACCTTAGGACTGAGTAGAAGTAGTCAGGTCCGAGTAGAAAGGAGGAGCGGAAGAAACGAGGCCAGCTCGAGTCGGGACCCCGTGGATAGGTTAGGAGTTCGAATATAAGAGAAACGTCTGGGAAGACAACCCCGGCGCCCTTCTGACGTGTTTTCAAGTTTTTTTGGTGCTAGGCTCGACGGAGGCAGACGACGGGAAACAAGAAACTCGCGCCAAGGAGGTTACGAGGGAAAGACAACTGCTTTAGCTACCATTTTGAAAGGTCGTGTTATGCGGTCCACATCAATTGGCGCCGTCTGTGGGAAGATATATAGTAATAACATGGTGGATGCCGCAAACGACACCCAACCACCGCCGATGGAAGAGGTGGTAGTGACCGACTGGACATAGGAAGATCAGGAGCAAACGCGCAACGACGATCATGCCGAGCTGAGGAAATTGAGAGCAGAGGTAGAAATGCTAAGGGCGGAGCGAACGCGAAAAACTCGGGTGGAATCGCCGCCACGACAGGAGAGGGAAGAGGAGGAGGCGGAACGGCTGCGACACGGGGAAGAACATGCGCGGGTCAAAGAACAAGAGCAAGAGGCAGAGGAAAAAACGTTGAGGGCGGAGATCAACATCTTACGGGCCGAGAAGAAGAGAGCTGGAAGAAAGGCAGATCGCGGAATGGGAACGGATGAAGGAAGAGATTAAAAGGCTGAAGGAACTAGCCAACCCGCAGATGCCCCCCCGATTCTGCGAGGCTCCCCCTTCTCGGAGGAGGTCCTTCGTGCTCCCTTACCGAACAACTTCAGGTTCCCAGACATGAACCGTTATGACGGGTCGGGGCCTCCCGAGGATCACCTGGCTAGCTTTGACGGAAATGCCGCGCTATACCAATTAGGAGATGCAATCAAGTGCCGAGTGTTCGCCACCACCTTCGCGAAGAGGGCCCAACAATGGTTCACCATGCTACTCGCGGGAGAAATCCATAGCTTTGAGGACTTCACTCGGGCCTTTCTGAGACAATTTTCGAGCAACCGCAGAAGACCTTTCTCGGCTGTGAACTTGCTGAACATGAAACAAAGAAACCAGGAGAGTCTGCGAGACTACTTGAAGCGATTCAATCGGACTATGATGAAAGTCTCGACCGCCACTTCAGACTTGTTGATCGGGGCCTTCCACAACGGGTTAAAAGAAGGAGACCTCTACCGGTCACTGGTGAAAAAGTACACGACTACTGTGGAAGACCTGATAATCAGTGTAGAAAAGTATGTAAAGGTGGAAGAGGTGCACAATTTCAATAAAGGAGATAAGAAGAGGGCAATCGGGACAGTGGAGGTTGCGCGGGAGCCAGCTCGTCCCCTAGGACCAAAGGAGGAAAATCCCGGAGTAGAAATCCAAGGGAGATTCCGATCGAGCAATATTCAATGGAAGGTGAGCAAAGCTCGGGCATTGGAGATTTGCGAGGAGCGATACTTCATTAGGAGACCGGCCAAAAGTAAAGAACGACCCCGGAATCCTGTTTCGAAATTGTATTGTGAATTCCATCGGGAGTACGGCCACACGACTGGGGCCTGCTTTCACCTGAATGGCGAACTTGAGAGAATCGTGGCGGCCAACCCAGACGCTCGAGCCGAGTTAGTGGTTGGCGGAGAAGCGGGCACCCCACGAACGTATTTCAGGAGGGATTTCGAACAAGGGCCTAGGAGAGACTATCCATACGCTAACAACAGACCGCAGAACATGTTCAACCGATCTCCAGAGCAAAGACGGTGGGGTACAGAAGGGAAGATAAACCCAACCAAGAGCAATGAAACGATCAAAGAACACCAGAACGCAATCGGCCGCCCGTGGAAGCATACGTGCCCCCACGCAGGATCAATATGATATCTGGAGGACCCACCGTTGGAGATTCAAACAGAGCTAGAAAAGCAGAAGTAAGGAAACTCGGGAGTCTGGGAGTAACCTCAGTACAAAGGCGATCGGGGCCCACCTTTTCCTTTGGGCCCGAGGACTTCCATGGAGGGGGTGACGCACATGAGGACGCCCTAGTCATTCGGGCAGAGATAGCAAACCACGATGTAGGGAGAGTCTTCGTCGACAATGGGAGTTCCGTGACCATTATCTTCAAGGAGACCATGGATCGGATGGAGTTGGGAGAGTATCGGATGGATCCCGTGGAAACGGCATTGTTCGGGTTCACCGGGCACGCCATCGAGGCGGTGGGGCTGATTCAGCTACCCTTGACCTTGGGATCGGATGAATTGAAGAAAACCCGAATGGCCCCTTTCCTGGTTGTTGACATGTCCTCCTCTTACAATGTCATACTGGGACGACCAACGCTCAGCTCCTTCGCGCGGTCGCTGTCGCAACCCGACGTCCTAACTGCCTATTCTAGCGCATTCCTATGTGCCTAGCGAGTTGTGAGTAGTGAAGTGCACCCAAAACACGTATAAATTTTTTCTTTTTCCATTCATATAATGGAACGAAGTTCTGTACACGTCAAAAGAATACATGTCAGGTCTATAAGCTACATCCTAGACCTAACTACGCGGCTCTTCGTATGACGGCACAACAAAAGTCTCTTATGCACCCGGCCTCACAGGTCGTCATCCATACACACACGTCCACCCCAAAAGCAGCGCGAAGCTCCAAAAGATCGGCCTTGTCAACTAACGCGATCAGGTACCGTGCTCGCTGGCGCCTACAACACATAACATGAAGGAATGAGCCACCGAGGCTCAGTAAGCAGAAATCATGCATGTATGCACGTGTCCCTTTCCCCGCAAAGGCAAACCCTGCCGATGCATAAATTTCTAAGCAAGGGCAATCCGCGCTGATGCATATTACACTCGCAAGGGCATTCCACGCCGATGCACCTAGTACTCGTACTAGTAAAACTCAGGGCCCTCGGCTAATCTCACTATGCACCACAAGAACTCACGTCCCTCGGGGACAATACGACAGCGGTCCGCGCCGGATGGCCGAACCCTAGGATGCACATCGTTCCCCTAGGTTGCCATATGAACCCGGTCGTCCCCGACTGTCCGGCGGTCGCTCACGCTGGTAGCCCACGCTGAGGTTGCCTACACCAGGGTTCCACCCTGTGCCGCTTATACCCCCAGGTCGCTCCCTCCAGGTCGCACCTTACCGCCACGGGCCATGCCCAAATCCTATCCATAGGACATCAATATAAATCTACAATAATAGTACGACGACGCTAAACGCCGCCCTGGTAGCATAGTAGACAGCCCCTGATTCAACTATGAGTCGACACACTTGCCCATATCGGCAAGTCCTCGTCGCGTACAAGCGACATATCATTATGCACACTCAGTCCCACGACCCTTCCCCATGAGTTCGTGCGTGCACATGAATATGCATATGCGAATAAATGCAATTTATGCTAATCACATGAAGGCGATCCGATCAGTCCACGTACTCATGAAATCACGTAGGCACATAGTCACACAAAACATATAACACGCAAGTTATGTGTTGTAGTTGGATTTCTACTTACCTGTCGTCCGTCGACTAATGCTACTGATCCGATGAATTTCCTATGTCTCGACCTTAGGCATAAAACATTAATATCAGCATGCTAGTTAATTTATTTAAAATAGCTAAGTACTCGAAATTCCTAAGTATTGAATTATTTTACTTAGCACTATATTTCGAAAGAAATTAGTGGCTCGTGAAAGTTCAAAACACGTGGAGTATACTAAGTTTGGAATTCGTAAATTAGTCCCTTAGAATTCGCGAACTTATATAGCTCCTGAAATACATATGACTCGTGAACATATAGTTTACGAATTCCCTTAAGCCCTTATTGAATTTCATAGCCCTATGAGTTCGCGAAATAAAATTCCTATCCTAGTGATATGGAGCAAACCCAATCAAAGGCATTTTTATATGTGGGGGCTCTGAATACTTAGTTAGCGGTAGATCGGTTATTATGCTATTTATTAGGTATACGAGGGCTGTTGATGCTGGGACGTAAACAGAAAGAACACAGGGGTTTACGTGGTTCGAATCCTTTCGGATTCTACGTCCACGGGGCGCTGGGAACTGTCTTTCACTAAGTAGCAACGCATTACACACTCATATAATCCTTACCTTCACTCTTGAAATATGGAAAATACGTCTAAGATATCTAAAGAGAGGATGTTATGTAAGTGCTTATGTAGAGAGATGATTGTTATGGAAAATGTGCCAAGTCCTCCCTTTATAGCAGCTCCCCGCTGCCAGTTGGAGGCTATGTTCCAGCTTTTCCGGGGGACGTACGACCTAAGGACTGCAGGAGAAAATGACGGATTGCTTGATGGATTGACTTCTGCGGCGGCTACAGTAGGGCACCTAGTAGTATCTTCCTCTAGTAGGACGACACGTGTCCCTGTATTCCATTTCTCTTTTTCCTGCTGTACCTTCATCTGGGTATCTGAGGGTTCTTCTTCCTTTGTCCAGTCCATGCTAGTACCCGTCAGATCCTTGCAGCTCCTTCTTCCCAGATTTATATTTTACCATGGGCTCTTATTTTCGATGGGCTTTTTTGTGCCTTTCCTTGTTTTTTGTTTTTCTCGGCCCATCTTAGTTAAGACCATATCAACCACTCCCCTACTCTAATTTATTTTTGGGGACAAAAGTGAATTAGAGTAAACAAACTAGACCTTACCTCCCCTTGGGGCTCTCATGTCTTAATTTCTTGAAAGGACGTGTCCTTTACTGCTCCTTTTCAGTGCCTCGGGAACTGCTTCTTTTTTAAGGGTGGCTTCTGGAAGCTCCTTAGGTTATTTTTCTGAAGGGTTACTTCGATACGGCACAGGTGCGTTTCTCTCTCTTTCTCCATTTCTATTTCATCTTCATCTCTCGTGGTTATGGCTTCTTCAACCTCAGATTCGGAAAAAACTCGGTCTTCTCCTGCTCCATCCCACCAATCGATTTCTTCTGATTCGTCGCCTGCGTCTCCCTCTTCACAGCCCTCTTCCTAGCCAATCGCCTGCGCCGTTGCGCCGCGACCGGCAAATCGTCTGCGCACTCGCTCTACTACTGCTTCTTCGATGGCCTCTGCGTGTCGGCGAATTTGGACGGCCTGGTGGAGGGGGGTTTTGTTTTCGAGGGTTTCGCCGTGAAAATGGCGTCTCCTGATCAGAGGGCTGACCTCCCGCCTCCCTCGTGTTTGGCGTTTTGGGAGGCCCAGATTAGGGCTGGGCTGCGCTTCCCCATTCCCCTAAGGTTCCGTTAAACCAATTCCAGTCTTCGGCCATTCGTCTCCTTGTGGCCTTTTTCGTGGCGGTGCGAGCCGCCGGAGGCGTGCCGTCGCCCGACTTGGTGCTTTCCCAGTTTTCGCTCAAGCTTCATGGCGCCTTCTTCTACCTCTCCTCCATTTCTTCTCGCATGGGAGGTGAGACTCACTTCTTTGGCAAGAATCACAAGATGGACAAGGACTGGCAGGGCCCTTACTTCTTTGTGGAGTCCCCGAGCGGTTCGTGGGATTTTCCCTGTGGTAAGTGGGTAACTGGTGCACCTCCTCGCGACCAGGGCAAGTGCTCAAAAAGGAATTCGAAGGCTTTGGCCTTTCTAAACGCCCATGCTGAGGAGCATGGTCCTCTGAACCCTTTCTTTTTGGCCAAGTTTCCTGGTGTCCTGTATCACTTTGGGTTCTCACCCCTTCCTGCTAAATTTTCTCTCGAGGGTATTTTATAGTCTCTGTCGCACTCTTTATCATTCCTCCAGGGTTATTATTTTGTTGATTCTCTGTTTGTGGGCTTGGTGGTACAGGGATGACAGGTTCATGGCTCAATCTGCTAGCGAGCGTAGGGGAGAGGAACGTTCCACCTCCTCCTGGTGTCGAGGGTTCTGTCTCGGCTTCGGTTCCTCCCTTGCTCTTGGGTGCTCAGGATATTCGCGCGGAGGTTCAGCAGTTTTCCTCCAAGGTTGTGGGGACTTCCGAGCTGCCCCAGGCTGTTGATGCTCCTAAAACGAAGCGAAAGGCCGGCTCTTTGGCAAAACCAGCCAAGAAGTCCAGGAAAAAACAGGTTCTTTCAGAATCTGAGGGAGGTGAGGATCGGGCTGAGGCTCTTTCTGGGGACTCCGTGGCAAGAGTTGGGATGGCAGCGTTAAGCAACTTTGTCCCCGTAGAAGACAGGGAGGTGTTCGCCAATAGATCCCCCGCAGAGAATGAGGCAGAGCTTGCCTATCATCTTTCCAAGGTATGCCTTTGGTCGCTCTTAGTGGACACTTTTGTCTCGTTTTTAGAGTTTCTTCGAGTAGCCTATACCTTCTCTGTTTTTCTGGTCTTAGAATTTCTTTTTCGTGGTACCTAGGTGATAGGTCTGGTGTCTGTGAAGCCTTCTGAGAATCTGTTGGTGCCGGAGTTGGAGGGACGCATCAAGTCCCTCCAGGAGCAGCTAGAGCAAGTTAAGGCCAGTCTGGCCGCCCGTGAAAAAACAGTCGAAGAGATTCAGGCCAGTCTGGGCGCCCGTGAAAAAACAGTCGAAGAGATTCAGGCCAAGTTCCAAAATGAGAAGGAAGGACTAGAGGAGGAGAAGACAGCGCTGGCCAAGCGGTATGAGGGGCTGCTTAAGTCTTCAGAGAAGGAGAGAGAAGACCATGTGGTCCTTCTGAAGCTGCGTGAGGAGGAGCTCCAGAGCTCCTTTGCCAAGGAGAGAGCGAAGTGGGATGAAGATTTCGTCCGCATAACGGAGGTCCATGGGCCGGTCGAGCTGGATGCCATGAAGGCGGAGGGCGCTCAGATTTGTCAGCGCCACCTCTTATCGACCGCGGCCGGACAGAAGTTCCTAGAAGATCTGGCGGAAGATTGGCGCCTGGCCTATCTGAGTGATCCCGTTTCACTTAGGGATTTCGTCCCTTTCATGCAGCACTATTTCTTGGGTGGCCATCATGCAGGATCTGAAGGCGTTGAAGTGGTTACCGCCCTCAAGAGCCTTCCTCCCCCCATCCTTCAAAGGGGACCCAATGGCGGAGGAGAACCCCTTGTTCTGGCGCCCTTCTGCCGAGAAGCGCATGGCAGTTCTCGCCCAGGCCGATATCATACCGACCTCCCTGGCGTCGTTTTCTATCCTCCCGTGGATTCTTCTGTTTAGTATCCTTTTCTTTGTATCGTGTAACGAACCTTTCTCCTTTCATGCTTTTGTGGACAGTTCTAGGATGTTACTTTTCTGGTGGGGGAGCTCAACTCCCCTGCTTTCGTATGTTTTCGCTGAGGTCCCCTTTTTCTTTGTAATATAGGACCTCTTTTATTAAGTATCTTTCTCTCTTCGTGCTTTTCTCTGTTGAGTTTTGTCGTGCTTTGTCAGCACCTCGTCAAGTTTGTAAGTCAAGTGCGAATTATACACGCCTTTGGTTGTAAGGACCGTCATCATTATTCAAAGGTGTCAGATAGGCGCTAGGCTCTCTTTGTCCTTAGCGAATTCAGTAAAGTAAGCCCGAAGGTCTTAAAAAGTGGGGGACTATCCCACCGTTTTACCCTGGTTATAGCGCCAGCTACGCTAAGGTACCTATACACGTCGCAGGCCTTACTGGGGACCTTTGATGTCTGTACGCCACAGCTCGTCAGCGGTGGTATCTTGTACGCCCTCACGGGCATCTTTCACGTCGCAGACCTGTGGCCTTTGATGTCGGGTACGCCGCCGACCCGTCGGTTTTTGGCATCATCTCACGTCGCAGGCTATCGGCCTTTGATGTCTTGGTATCGTTTCATGTCGCGGGCTGTTAGCCCTTGATGTCGTTGTTCACCGCAGGTCCGTCGACCTTCGGTATCGTTTCACATCGCGGGCCGTTAGCCCTTGATGTCGTTGTACACCGTAGGTCCGTCGACCCTTGGGTTGTAAGTACACTTTGTTATGACAAAACGTTTATATTCCGCTGGGGAGGTACGCCTCGTTAAAACCCTACCTGGGCAAAATCTCTCTTTGAGGCAAAATCCCAGATGAAGGAAAAAGAGTACGTCCCCTTCCTTTCTTACATAGCAGTATTACACATAAAACTTTTTTAAGTTAGAGACGTTCCAAGGGCGGGGCAAGGACCTCCCCTTGGCATCTTCTAACTCATAGGCTCCACCTCCCAGTACCCTCGTCACGCGATAGGGCCCTTCCCAGGGGGCTTCCATCTTCTTCAGGGGTCGTAGGACATCGGCCCTCCTCAGTACTAGATCCCCCTGTTGAAATCCACTTGGTCGGACTCCTATGGTACATTGCCTTCACGCAACTCTTATATCCTTCGGTGTTTACGTGGGCTTCTTCTCGTATTCCTTCGACGAGGTCCAGGTCCCCCCTTCTTAATTGCGCGTTCTCCTCTTCGTCATATGTCATCAGGCGGTGTGACTCGATGCCAATTTCAGCAGTTATTACCGCGGCCGAGCCGTACACTAGCTCAAATGGCGTTTCTCCTGTTGCCTCGCGAGGGCTCGTTCGGTAAGCCCAAAGGACAACATCCAGCGCCTCTACCCATTTGTTCCCATCCTTCTCGAGTCGGGCCTTGATCCCCCTGAGGATGGTTCGATTGGAGACTTCGGCTTGCCCATTTGCTTGGGGATGTCCCACCGCCACAAACCTTTGAGTTACCTTCATGCCTTCACAGAATTGTCGTGTCTTAGCCCCGTGGGTTCCGTTATCTAAAATGAGGATCCTGGGAGCCCCATAGCGGCAGCAGATGTTCTTCCACAGGAACTCGATCACCCTTTCCTCGTCTATTCATGCTACTGCCTTGGCTTCGATCCATTTGCTGAAGTAGTCTACCGCCACAACAACGAACTTCTTTTGTGCTTTTCCTCGAGGGAATGGACCGACTATATCGATCCCCCATTTATCGAAAGGACATGGAGATTGCATCGTCCCCAAGGTTTCAGCGGGGACGTGGATTCTGGGACCATACATCTGGCAATTACTGCATCTTCTGTCCAGGTCCTTGGCATCTTTGACGATGTTGGGCCAGAAATATCAGGCCCTGACTACTCTCCTAGTGAGGGATTTATATCCTGCATGGTCCCCCGCACATCCTTCGTGTATTTCTTCGAGTATCTTCCTGCCCTCTTCTTGGGAGAGACACCGAGCGTATGCATGCACGAAAGATTTTTTGAAGAGACAGTCGCCTATCAGGCAGAACCTCTGTCGGTATCTCCTTATGTCCTTCTGGTTGGAGTTCCTTATGGTGGCTAAGATAGGGGCCCTCCAATCATCCCCTTCTTCTATGTCTGCCACGAACTTCCCTGCTTCTTCCTTGTCTACGTCAAGGTAGGTAACACCTTCTTCTTTGAGAGCCGGTCCGGAACTTGCTGCTTTTGCTAAATAATCGGCCTTGTGGTTTTCCTCCCTGGGGACCTGCACAATCTCATAGGAATCGAAAGCTTTCGTTAGCTCCTCGAACTTTTTACCATATTCGACCATTTTTTCATCTCTCGCTTCGTAGTTTCCCCTCACTTGCTATACCACAAACTGCGAGTCCGAGAACAGGGTAACGTCTCGTGCTCCCAGCTCCTTCGCAATTTGCAGACCATAGATGAGGGCTTCGTACTCTGACTCGTTGTTGGAGGCCTGAAAATGGAAAGTGATGGCAAAGTGGAGCTCCTTTCCTTCAGGGTCGATGATGAGAACTTCTGCTCCCGATCTTTGGGAAGTGGCGGACCCATCTACATACACTTTCCACCGACGTTTGGGAGGTCCCTTAGCGGTTTCGAGGACGAAGTCTGAGAGGGCCTGGGCCTTTATGGCGGTCCTTTGCTCGAACTCCACATCGTACTCCCCTAGCTCGATGGCCCATTTCACCATCCTTCCTGATAGGTCTGGCTTGTCTAATGTCTGCTTCAGAGGGAAGTTGGTCCGCACGCTCACCTTGTGTGATAGGAAATATGGCCGAAGTCGACGAGCAGATGTCATTACTGCTAGCGCAGCCTTCTCGACCTCGGAGTATCTAGTTTCTGCATCCAGCAGCACTTTGCTTACGAAATAGATGGGCCTCTGGGAGGTCCCTTCCTCTTTAACAGGACGGAGCTTAACGCGTGGTCCCCTATGGAGAAATATAGTACCAGCACGTCCCCCATCAAAGGCTTAGTCAGAAGCGGGGTGTCGTGAAGGTACTCCTTTAGTTCTTCAAATGCTTGCTGGCATTCCTTCGTCCACTCGAATTGCTTGTTCTTTCGCAGTACCTGGGGAGGTTGCATCTCCAAGATAGCTTTTACTTTCGCGGGGTTCACCTCAATACTTCGTTGGGTCACCATATAGCCTAGGAACTTTCCCAATCTTACTCCGAATGCACATTTTTCGGGGTTCAGCTTCATGCCGCTTCCTCTAATTGCTTCCAACGCCTCCTCCAGGTCCCTGGTATGATCAATGAGGTGTATGGACTTCACGAGCATGTCATCGACGTACACCTCCATGTTCCGGCCTAACTGCTGTTGAAGACCTTATCCACCATCCGTTGGTACGTGGCTCCCGCATTTTTAAGTCCGAAGGGCATTTGCACATATCCGTATGTTCCCCCTGGTGTCACAAAACAAACTTTATCAAAGTCATTTGAATCAAGACTTACCTGGTGATAGCCCTGGTAGGCGTCCATCATGCTGAGGACCTCACACCCGGAAGTGGAGTCCACAAGCTGGTCTATTCTGGGCAGCGAGTAGTGGTCCTTGGGACAAGCCTTGTTGAAATCCCTGAAATCGATACACATTCTCCACTGCCAGTTTCCTTTCTTTACTAAAACAACATTAGCCAACCAGGTGGGGAACTGGATCTCCTGGATGTGGCCTGCTTGAAGCAATTTGTCGACTTCTTCCTTCAAAGTCTCCGCCCTTTCAGCCCCGCACAATCGGAGTCTCTGCTTAATGGGTTTGGTGCCAGGTAGGACGTTGAGATGATGTTTGGATATATCAGGGCGGATGCCTGTCATATCCTTCGGGGAAAATGCGAATAAGTCCGCGTTCCTCTGCAGACATCCGACAAGCTCCTTCGTGGCTTGCTCCCCTAGATGTGTCCCTATTTTAGCAGTCCTCCCTGGTTGATCAGGGTACAGCTCTACGTCGACTAGCTCCTCATCTGGTTCGGGCTGCAAGCTCGTAGGTCCCCCTCCTTCGACCTTTATCCTTTTGTCTCGACCGCTTCCTTCTCTAACGTCCTCTTTTCCCTTGGTTACTGCCTTAACTTCATTGGCGTAGCATCGGCGGGAACTTTGCTGATCCCCCAATATCTCTCCGACATGCTCCCCTACGGGGAACTTAATTTTCAAGTGGTAGGTAGAGGGGATTGCTCTGAACTCATTGATGGCGGGTCGTCCCAGAATAACATTGTAAGAGGAGGAGATGTCAACCACAAGGAAGTTGATCGTTTTCACAACCCGAATGGGGTCTCTTCCCATCCCGACGGGTAATGTTATTTCTCCCATGGGCTGTATCCCTGGTCCCCCGAATTCGTACAAGGCCGTGGAAACGGGTCGTAGCTCCACTCCCAGGTCCATCTTTCTGAAACAGTCTAGGAATAGCATGTCAGCTGAGCTCCCCCGTCTATAAAGACTTGGGACACGTCGTATCCGGCGATATCGGTGGTGATGACCAAGGCATCGTATGTGGTCTCGTGATGTGTTCTTCATCCTTCGGCCCGAATTCTACGTTCGCGATGGCCTCCGTGTGCCCTACTAATCCCAAGGGCCGGAGTTCCCCAGGTGTCCTGGCATAAGACTTCCTGGCTCGATTGGAATCCCCACCACTGGGACCTCCAATAATAATCAGGATGGGGGTCCTGGGCTGTCCTGGAGGACATTTGTCTGCCGGAGGTGGCAGCGGTTTACCCTTATTTGGCGTAGGTCCTCCCTCTTCCTTTTCGTTCTTCAGGGGGAGGGGCTCAGGCCCTTGCTTAACAAACTCCTTCAGATGTCCCGCCTGTATAAGTCTCTCTATCTCGTCCTTCAAGTGATAGCAATTGTTAGTATGGTGTCCGTATTCATTGTGGTAACGACAATATAAGTTAGAGTAAGGTCTAGAGGGTCCTGAGGATCCAGCGAGGGGTTTCCTTAAGGCTGGGTGCCGTCCTGCTACAGCCAAGACCTCCTCAGGATTAGCACGCAATGGAGTGAACCTCCGTGGGGCCCTGGCCGGAGATCCCCAAGGCTCTTTGTGAGGCAGACGCAGAGGTGGCCTCGCATGTCCTTGGCTTCTCACGGCCCCTTCCTTCTTTGGCGTGGTTATCTGCTTTTCCTCCTGCGCCTTGGCCATCTTGCTCTCTTCCAAGTTAATATACTTGTCTGCCCTCAGCGGTGGTCTCTTGGAGAGGGAAGCGAAGAAGTCCCCATCCCGAAGTCCGTTTATTAGGGCACTAACCTTAACAGAATGTGTAGCCGTTGGTACCTCCAAAGCTGCAATGTTGAACCTGCTTATGTATGCCCGTAGGCTCTCATTTTCCCCCTGCCGTACTTGGAAGAGCGACATGTCGGACTTAGGCTGCTTTCGGGCGCTGGCGAATTGAGTGATGAATATCAGCTGAAATTCTTCAAAAGATTTGATAGATCCCGGTGCTAACTGGCTGAACCATTGTTGGGCTGCCCTTACTAAGGTGGTTAAGAACACTCTGCATTTGACCCCATCCGAGAAATCATGGAGCAGGATCGTGTTCTGAAAATGCAGGACGTGCTCCACAGGGTCCGTCGTCCCATCGTATTCGTACGGCAACTGTTTGAAGTTAGAGGAGACCTCCCCCACTAGTAGCTCCTTCACGAAAGGCGTCCCCGCCACTAACCCTTCTCCTATCCTTGGTGGCATGGTTCTGCTTCTGACACCGTCCACTACCTGCTTAAGGTCCGCCAGTTGGTCCCTCAGCTCTTTCTCTCTTTTGGTCCAAGTTTCCTCTTTTTCCTCGGGGCGTAGCGTGACCTTTTTCCTTCTTTTAGAGCTTTCAGCCCCCTTAGCGTGGTCCGGGGCCTTGCTGACGGACTCGACAGAGATCAGCGTGGGGGTTCCCACATCCTTTTCTGGCTGATCCGCCTTGTTTGGCTCCTCTTCCTTCCCCCGAACCTGTTCCGCAGCTCCCCCACGTCCCTCAGGCTGCTTGGGGAGTTCTTCTTCCTTCCTAGATTCATTCTCCGATCCGGACAATCGTTTGCTGTGTTCAGGGGGCGTCGCCTGAGGTTGCGGCTGCGTCTCGTTTTCCCCAGTTACTTCTGTGAACTTACCGTCAACTTGCTCAGTCTCGACACGCGGCTGGGCCCTTTTCCGTTGTCTCCTTTTCTTCCTTCTCTCAGCCAGGGTGCCATTAACAGTGTTGCGCACCAAGAGGTCTAACTGCGCGGCAGTCAAAGTGATTGGTGTTTCTGGCGATATTATAACGGGAGTAGGTGCCGGGGTGGCGTCCTGCCCTGCCGTATCGCCCCCTGCTACCTCCCTAAATCGCGGGTCCAAGTTTTTCGGTATGGAGGAGTCCCCCTCCATCAGCGTCCTCACGCTCCTTGTCCTATCCCTGTAACACAAAAATAAAAAACATACCAGAAATTTTTCAACACAACCTCGTACCTTGCTCGAGAAATTTCTCACGGTTTAACTCCGAATTTCCCACAGACGGTGCCATTTGATATGGGGCAAACCCAATCAAAGGTATTTTAATATGTGGGGGCTCTGAATACTTAGTTAGCGGTAGATCGGTTATTATGCTATTTATTAGGTATACGAGGGCTGTTGATGCTGGGACGTAAACAGAAAGAACACAGGGGTTTACGTGGTTCGAATCCTTTCGGATTCTACGTCCACGGGGCGCTGGGAACTGTCTTTCACTAAGTAGCAACGCATTACACACTCATATAATCCTTACCTTCACTCTTGAAATATGGAAAATACGTCTAAGATATCTAAAGTGAGGATGTTATGTAAGTGCTTCTGTAGAGAGATGATTGTTATGGAAAATGTGCCAAGTCCTCCCTTTGTAGCAGGTCCCCGCTGCCTGTGGAGGCTATGTTCCAGCTTTTCCGGGGGACGTACGACCTAAGGACTGCAGGAGAAAATGACGGATTGCTTGATGGATTGACTTCTGCGGCGGCTACAGTAGGGCACCCAGTAGTATCTTCCTCTAGTAGGACGACACGTGTCCCTGTATTCCTTTTCTCTTTTTCCTGCTGTACCTTCATCTGGGTATCCGAGGGTTCTTCTTCCTTTGTCCAGTCCATGCTAGTGCCCGTCAGATCCTTGCAGCTCCTTCTTCCCAGATTTATATTTTACCATGGGCTTTTATTTTCGATGGGCTTTTTTGGGCCTTTCCTTGTTTTTTGTTTTTCCCGGCCCATCTTAGTTAAGACCATATCACCTAGGGTTTGCGAACTCCCCTAACGTTATTTGAAATTCATGAAATGCGACACATACAATTCGCAAACTATATACTTAGCAAACTCTCTTTTATACTCACTTCGTGAACTCCCTTAATCCCTCACTTTGTGAAACCTAGTTCGCCAACTAGCTTAATTCGTGAAGTTATATTCTTGGAAATAATTCGTGAAATTCCTTTAAGGTCATTTCGCGAATCCATCTACCTTGTCCCTTCATTCGCCAACTTCACACCATTCTCGAAATGTTCAACGTATAGGATTCGCAAACTGAGTTCGCGAAATGGCTTGAGTTCGCCAAATTCTTCGGTTCGCGAAGTGTCGGGTTTGCCAAGCTTCGGTTTCGCGATCTATGATTCGCCAAATTCCATGTCTGAGTTCGCAAAGTGGATTCGCGAAACAATCAACTCGTGAAGTTGATTTCGTGGCTTGTCCTATTCGTCAATTCCAGTTCGCGAAGTCCGATGGGTTGAAGTGTAACGAGTTCGCCAACCACGCATGATTCGCGAACTGCTTGAGTTCGCAATACCGGATTCGCCAAACCTTGATGGGCTCACCACCCTTGGATTCGCAGATTGAAGGCCCACCAAATCATGTTTCGCGAAATGAGCAATGGCCGAGTTCGCCAACCTCGCGGATTCGCCAATTGCTTCGTCGGTTCGTGAATTGCATCTCCCTCTCCAAGTTAATGAATCCTTTCCATGGTTCGCGGGTTCGTGAAGCATGCTAGTTCGCAATCGGTTGGACCCGCAAAACTCTAGCTCGCGAATCCAGGAGCGACAATAAGTCGAGTTCGCGAACTTCGCGTTTGCCAAGGGTTCGCATTTTAGGGTTCGTGGAACTTAAATTTCGCGAAACCCGTCTCACCAGAAACAACTTCTAATTGGCAAAACTCAATGCTTAAAGATCTAAAAGCTATTTTCTCAAGAACACATTGAAGGTCGCTATGAATCCCTAAAACCCTAAAATCAGAGCTTAATAAATTGCATACTTAATCTTATTTTTTTTTCTTGCCTAAAATCCCTAACACATGTTATTATGGAATTAAAATCACTGAATCAAGGCGAGAGAAGTATGCTTCGAGGATTAAAACTGCCCAAACCGTAGTTAGTGAGTATTTTCGTGCCTATAGTCTTTAGAACACCTTAATATATAAGTGAGAATACAAGGTTCATGGAGGAGACTCATACCTAATCCAAGCTTCCGTGAAGTTACTTCATTTTCTTCTTCCCCTTTCACTCAAGCTTCGATGGTTTCTTTTCCCTCTTTTGGCTCAAGCTCACTTTCGGTTCTATGGGGTTTTTCGTGGACTTGAAATGGTATCTAGGTGGGGTTTAAGTGGTTAAGGCTTGAGTAACGAAAATATCTCCTTAAGTTGAGGAAATTTGTCCCTCAATCCATTTCAACTGTTTTGGGTCCAAATTTTATTCAAACCTAGCCCAATTCCATTCTTATTAGTATTTTTGTTCCCAATTTCCCTTGGTCTAATTCTTTCGAAAATCCCTACATAGATATTTGCAAAAAACAAGCAGATAATTAGATGTGCCTAGGTTAAGGTCACTTAAGCACATAATTTAACACACAAGCTTCGTATAAATCACATAAGCGCATAATTAATGCATGCAAAGCACATAATTGTGGCCAACCTTTTGTGCAAATTTATTGGCCTTACTATTTTCGAGGAGCCGGGTGCTACATTCGCCTCCGCCCTACACCAAAAAATTAAGTTCCAGTGGGGGACCGAGTAGGGGAGGTACTCGGGGATCGGAAGATAGCGCGTAAATGTTATGTGGAAGAAGTGTGGATTGAATTGAAGTCATTGAAGAGCCGGCGAGAGGGCCATCCTAGAAGCCGAGGAGCCTTCCATACCATACACGCCCTTCCGGAAGAAGGAACCGAGAGCAAAATAGAGGAAGTCGTGATCAGACCTCCATCGAGAACGGTCAAGATTGCTCGGGATTTACCCCCCGAGCTAAAGGTGGATCTTATCGAGCAGCTGAAAAAGAACGAAGATCTGTTTGCTTGGGCGGCAAATGAACTCACTGTGATACCGAGGGACATAATGGAGCATCGACTAAACATCTCCGCTACGGTCAGACCAGTCTTCCAGAAAAAGAGAGACCTCGGAGCGCAGAAGGACGCGATAGTTAAAGAACAAGTCGGGGAGCTATTGAAAGCATGATACATTCGAGAGATACAGTTTTCGACCTGGTTGTCCAACGTGGTGCTGGTCCCTAAATCGGCGGGAAAGTGGCGAATGTGCGTCGACTTTAGAGATCTGAACAAAGCATGTCCGAAGGATTGCTACCCGTTGTCGAGGATAGATCAGTTGGTGGACTCTACTGCCGGATATGAGCTGCTATGCTTCCTGGATGCCTTTCATGGCTATCATCAGATCGGGTTAGCTGAGGAGGATCAACCTAAGGTCAGTTTCGTCACTTCGAGGGAACCTACTGCTAATGCCGTTCGGGCTGAAGAACGCGGGAGCCACCTATCAGAGACTAATGGATCGGGTCTTTGAGGCCTAGATCGGAAGATATGTGGAAGTGTATGTGGACGACATCCTGATCAAGTCCAAGATAGAAAGCAGCTTCTCGGGAGACCTCCGCGAAACTTTCTCTACGGCCCGAAGGTATGGCTTGAAGTTGAACCCTGCTAAGTGCACGTTTGGGGTCCGTTCGGTAAAATTCTTAGGGTATATGGTCACCCGATCGGGCATTGAAGCCAATCCGGACAAGGTGAAGGCCATCTCCGACATGGCCTCCCCGAAGAACCTTAACGAAGTCCAGAGACTGTCAGGGTGGGTCACGGCACTGTCTAGGTTTATTTCCAGGTCTGCAGAAAGAAGCATGCCCTTCTTTAAAGTGTTGAGGAAGGTCAAGGATTTCGAGTGGACACCCGAATGCGAAAAGGCTTCCAGGAGTTGAAAGAGTATTTGAAGGAGCTACCAATACTGAACAAGCCAACGCCCGGGGAGGAGCTGGCCGTCTATCTCTCAGCCACTCCTCGAGCCGTTAGCTCCGTGATGGTCCGGGAAGAGGAAAAGGTGCAGAAGCCAGTCAATTTTGTCAGCCATCTCCTGAAGGGTGCGGAAGTTCGATACACTTCTCAGGAAAAATTGCTATTGGCCTTGGTGATCACGGCCAGGAGGTTGAGGCCTTACTTCCTGTCACACTCGATCGTAGTACTCACCAACAGTCCATTGGGAGTAATCGTGACTCGGCCAGATATCTCAGTAAGGTCGATCAAATGGGTAACCGAGTTAGGGGAGTACGACATCCAATTTCGGCACCGAGTCGCCATCATGTGGATGGTTCTTCTTCTCAATTCGGAAATGGCATCAGGCTAGTAATCATCTCGCCCTGGGGCGAAGAGACTAGTTTGGGCGTAAGGCTGGACTTCCGCGCTTCCAACAATGAAGTCGAATATGAAGCTCTGTTGCTCGGGATAAGGACAGTGATAAGGATGGGGCTGACCCGAGTAACTCTGTACTCTGATTCACAGCTAGTAGTTCAACAGACTGAAGGAAATTTTGCTATCGAGGAGGACATGCTGGCAGAATATGCGAAGTCTTTCAAAAAACTGAAGGAAAAGTTCGAAGAGGTCGGGTTGGTGCTCATTAATAGGAAGGAAAACGAAAAGGCGAATAGAATCGCCAAGTGGGCCAGTGTGTTGAGTGTGCCCGAAGGAGGATTAAAGTGGAAAGAGCACCCCAGATTCATCAAATTGAGGAAGCAAGGGAGCCGGATACGAAGATCGGCGGCACGACATTTATTGCTATCTCGAGAAGCAGATCCTGCCCGAGGATAAAATCCAAGCTCGAGTAACACATAAGAGGTCCAGCCGCTTCACGATCATTGATGGGATTCTCTTCAAAAGATCTTACTCGGGTCCCCTTCTGAGGTGCCTGTCGAGGGAGGAAGCGGAATAAGCCTTGGTCGATATACATGAGGGAAGCTGTGGAAGCCACATCGGGGGAAGAGCCCTGGCGCGGAAGGCAATGCTGGCAGGTTTCTTTTGGCCCACAATGAGGGTCGATCAGGGTGGCGCGAAGTTGCCTCCGGTGTCAGAAGCACGCGAACCTGCAAAGGGCACCCGCGGAGATGATGAAAGCGGTCGTATCAGCATGCCCATTCCACCAATGGGGGTTAGACATTGTCGGGCCCTTTGAAGGCAATGCCCAAAAGAGGTTTCTTCTGGTCGCGATCGACTATTTCTCCAAGTGGGTAGAGGCCGAAGCTCTGGCACGGATCACAGGAGCCGCGGTAATTACCTTCCTCTGGAAAAATATCTTGTGCAGATTTGGGATCCCGCAAAGACTGATAAGCGACAATGGGAGACAGTTCAGTCGGCACAAGCTGAAGGAATGGTGCGGGGGATATGGGATCAAACAAGTGTTCACCTCGGTAGCCCATCCGCAGAGCAACGGCCAAGTCGAGGTGACGAACCGAACGATTGTTCAAGCGCTGAAGGTCCGGCTGGACGGACTGAAGAGAGCTTGGTTCAACGAGTTGCCGAGTGTACTCTGGTCCTATAGGACCACGCCTCGAGCCGGACGAAGGAAATGTAGCACCCGGGTTCCCCGTAAGCCTTTAGGGCCAATAAATTACGCCTACGACCTAAGAAATTACGTGTTTAATTTCGTACCTGATATGTGTTTATGTGAACCTGATTTTGTGCTCGTGAATTGTATGTGAACCATATGCGAATACGTGCCATTAATTTCGGATCCGTATGAATTCATGCTGTGTGATTTTAATTTCTAAATGTGCCACGAATTAAGACTACGTATTATAAGGACTTAGGAAATTTTTATCACTATTACACGTGGCACGCACACGAGAAATCGCCGAGTCAAATTAGACAATTAGAATCGGGCGATTTCAATGCGTAAAGAATATGGGAAATCGCCGAGCAAGGGAGGCGCAAATCGGCCTATTCCCATATACTTAGAAACTAAAATCATTGGGTAAATCGGGTAGGAATCGGGCGATTTCGTCAAGCTTTACCAAGCTTCATTTCGGGCAAATAAGATAGAAATCACACATGGCACAAGTAGAAGAAATCGCCGAACTTGTGCTTAAGTGATTGGAATTCGGGCGATCATGGAATGAAATCGCCGAGAGTTGTGAAGAGCAGAATCGGGCGATTTAAGCATAGGACAAAGTATAATCGACCGAATTGAAAATAAAATAAAAACCTAGGTCCAACATCCGATAAGATTAGGACTATAATTTGAATAATAGGCTCAAGCCATAAGAAATTAACTTGGAAACATGTTCCCTTAAAACAAGGAACAACCACTCCGAAGCTACACCTTATTCACCTTATGTAAAGGAAAATATCCAACCTAAATCATTCTAACTCCATAACCCCACTTGAAATCAACGAACAAATCCAAGAAAAAGAAAAAAAAGAAGGGAAGGAGCCGAAAGGATTCAACCCAAAGGACCACTCCGACTAGTTGAGGATTTCGAGTAAGTAAATGAAATGTTCCATTAAACTGTTATAAATTTCCGCTAGTAAGATTATCCATTAAACCGTGTGGAGGATTAAGGGACTTGAGGAGTTCACGCCTACTTTAGACGTCAAAGACCCCAACCTAGAGTAATAAATTCATAGTTAAGGGTTTCCTTGGGGATAATCAAGTGTGGGATAGCCTAATGTGTTTTAGGGCTCGTAACCTTAGGATGAGACGCTCTTAAGCAAGCTTGAGGCGATTTGAGTTGAAGAAAACTTTGTCCGGGTAGACTGAACTAAGAATGAGATTTCGGGTAGATGAATGAAGGTTTAATCGAATCGGGGAAATTAGGTGACAAATCGAACGATTGTAGTGGTATGGGAAATCGTACGATTTGATATAAAGATCGAAATGAGTGCGAGATGTTTAATCGGGCGATTTAGGCTATAGAAGGACTCGCCGATTTGAAGTGCTTCAAAACCCTGAAATCGGGCGATTTCATGCAAGCCCGAAATCGATTGATTTCCATCTGCGAAGGACCTCAAATCGGCCGAAAACAATCCTTACTCCATGCATGGTTTCGGGCTAACGTCATGATGACGAAAAGACTCGGCGATTTCCAAATCGGCCGAAACCAAGTGCAACGAACATCAAACGGGCGATTTGCCACCTTGTGAAGAACACAGCGATTTCTAATATCGGGCGATTCCAAGCTTCACAAATCGAATGAATTGAACAATAATTAGACATTTCGCCGAATTCCTTAGATTAAGAATTTAATACTAACATAACTTAGAAATTGGTCGGGCAGGGACTTAGCCTCGAATTGAAACTAACGACTTACAGTCTAGCCTATTAAAAATAATCGAAATAATTTAATACTGACTTAGGTATCTTATAAAAGCGCAACACTGATACAACGATATTTATGTCTAAAGGTCGTAGGTTAGGAGCCAACGAGGAGAACACTAGTTACGATCGGACGACCGGTAAGTAGAAATCCAACTACGACACACAACTTGCTTGCGTATGCCTAAATTGCGTGACTACGTGCCTACGTGATTTTATGAATTCGTGAATTTCCTGCAATGTTTGCATATGGTAAGGTTAGTTTGCATTCCCTTGCAGACGCATACTCACGTGCACACACGAACTCGTGAGAGAGGGTCGGGGGACTGAGTGTGCGTACTATTACGTCGCTTGTAAGCGACGAGGACCCGCCGATATAGGCCGGTGCGTCGACTCGCAGTTGAGTCACGGGCGACTTCTATGGCACACTATACGGCGTACGATGCCGGTTATTATGATGAGGCAGGAGGAGCGACCCAGGAAGGAGCGACCTAGCTATTCTAGCGTAGGCTAACTGGCGTAGGCAACTGCCCTGTTTGCGGAAGGAGCGACCTGGAAGGAGCGACCTAGGGGGAATCCTAGCGTAGGCTACCAGCGTGGGCTACCGTATGACAGAGGGGACGACTTGGGAGGGTGCGACCTAGGGAAACCTAGCGTAGGCTACCGAGCGTGGGTTGCTGTCTTGATCCTATTAAGGATATTGAGCTCTTCATGGTGCATAGTAAGTGCGTCGAGGGCCCTGAGTGATACTAGTATGAGTACTAGGAGCATTGGTGCGGATCGCCTTTGCAGAGTGTTTTGTGCATCGGCGTGGATTGACTTTGCATAGCGATGTTATGCATCAGCGTGGATTGCCTTTGCGGGGAGTGACACATGCACACTTGCATGATTTCTGCTTATTGAGCCTCGGTGGCTCATTCCTTACGTTGTGTGTTATAGGCAGCGACGACCACGGTATGTGATCGTGTTGGAAGACAAGGTCGACCTTTTGAAGCTTCGCGCTGCTTTTGGGGTGAATGTGTGTGTGTGGATGACGACCTGTGAGGCCGGGGCGCATAGGAGCTTTTGCTGTGCCGACACACCTTCGCCTTTGTAGTCAGATCATGTCTGGTACATATGTCCGACATGCATTCTTTTGTCTTGTATAGAACGATGTTTCCGTTACGTAAATGGAAAATGAAAAAATTTGTACGCGTTTTTGGTGCACTTCACTACTCGCAACTCGATAGGCACATAGGAATACGCTAGGATAGGCGATTAGGAAGTTGGGGCCCGACAGGAAACCCTCGTTCAGTCTGGTATATGGAAGTGAGGCCGTCTTGCCTGTGGAGATAGGACAGGAAAGTGCTCGAGTCATAGGATATTCGGAGGAAAATGACCAGCTCCGAGCCGACGAACTGGATTTGATTGAGGAAGGAAGGCAGAAAGCTGCGCTCAGGATGGCGGCATATCAAAGGAAGATCACTCGAGCTTATAACCGGAGGGTGTGCTTGAAAAGGTTCGAAGAAGGAGAGCTGGTCATGAAGGAAATACAACACAAAGGGGAGCGAGGGAAGTTGGATCCCAAATATGAAGGACCGTATAAGGTGATCAAGAAGGCGGGAGAAGCTGCCAATTATCTAGAAGACTTGGACGGGAAGAAATTGGAAAGACCGCATAACGCTCGGCATTTGAAGAAGTATTACCCGTGAGACGTTCTCGGGACCGCACTTTACTTATCACATTTACGCTTTGTTTATTTTCTTAATTAGAGAAGTCTGTCTAACACAAGTTACTTGTCTTTATTTCCGAGCACTCGCTTTTTCTGAATGAAGTTAATTGTGTCCGAAAGAGCGTGGAGAACGAAAATGAAGAAAAGTCCTCGGATGAGGCACGATCACCCGAGAGGGTGAATAAAATCGCCGAACGAAGAAGAAAGAAAAGTCATCGGATGAGGCATGATCACCCGAAAGGGTGAAGAAAATCGCCAAACGAAAATGAAGAAAAGTCCTCGGATGAGGCACGATCACCCGAAAGGGTGAATAAAATCGTCGAACGAAAAAGAAAGAAAAGTCCTCGGATGAGGCATGATCACCCGAAAGGGTGAAGAAAATCGCCGAACGAAAATGAAGAAAAGTCCTCGGATGAGGTACGATCACCCGAGAGGGTGAATAAAATCGTCGAACGAAGAAGAAAGAAAAGTCCTCGGATGAGGCATGATCACCCGAAAGGGTGAAGAAAATCGCCGAACGAAAATGAATAAAAGTCCTCGGATGAGGCACGATCACCCGAGAGGGTGAATAACATCGCCGAACGAAAATGAAGAAAAGTCCTCGGATGAGGCACGATCACCCGAAATGGTGAAGAAAATCGCCAAACATAAGGAAAAGTCCTCGGATGAGGCACGGTCACCCGAAAGGGTGAAGAAAATCACCGAACGAAAATGAAGAAAAGTCCTCGAAGGAGGCACGATCACCGGAGAAGGTGAATAAATCTCCAAATGAAAAAGAAGGAAAAGCCCTCAGGGGAGACCCGATCATTTGTAAGGGCGAGGAAAATCATTGGGTAAAGCGCGGTTGTTGATAAGAATCAAAGCAGACCTCCAATGAGATTCAATAGTAAGAACAGAATACCATGGGTGAATTCCAAAAAAGGTAAAGGAGCAAAGTCTACGGAAAATTAAAAGCCCCGTGATTGGTAGGGCTGAGTAATAAAATGATAATGTCATGAGAAATAGCATATGGAAAATAGAATATCTATCGCCTCGTCTCCCGAGCATAGGGCGTTCCCTGATGACGGATCCCCGAGGAGGGGAAGGTCTCTTTATCTTGAGGAACCCTCCTACGTCTTAACGCTGAGATCCCGCCCGAATAAGGGGAGAGAGTACGCCGCACACGTCTAGGGGATCGAGCCCAGTTGTTTCTCCCTCTGGGCTTCAGGCGGATACCTTGGTCCCCAGCGTAAGAATCAACTAACAACTCCTTTAGCTCGGCGATTTGCCGATCCTTCTCGCCTAAGAAGGTGGTCAATCGAGCACAAGCATCCTCATCATATTGAAGCAGGGTGCGTTGATGAGTATAACGCCGAAGTCCCTCGCAAGAAAGTGAATAAGACTAAGGAAGAAAAATCAGGAAATAATAAAGAAAGTAGTGAGCTAATCGGCGAAGGTCAGCGGGACTGACACGACTCTCACTTAAAGACCACCAGTCCCAGAAACTTGAATCGGGGAATCTCACCAGACGCCGCTTCTCGTCGGGCTCCAAAAAACTCTCCAGGAATTGACGGGAGGAAGCACCATCGGCCTCCAAAAGAAAATGGGGAGTTGGGCGAAATCTCCCTAAGGGGGCTCCTCGAGAGAGGGGGGCCATGTCGACTTGGCCTTCCCTGTGCGGAAAATCCGCGTTCGCGTTTGAAGTAAAACCAGTTGCCTCCTCTCATAAATCCCAAAGAGGGCGTGAGGGGGGATCTGAGTGGAAGTTTCTCCTAAGTTGAGGGGGCGCCATTCTGGGATTCATCAATAAGCCGAGCAAAAATACACAAGACTCAGAAGATAAGGAAAAACAAGTGTGTCGTGAATTAAGAAGAAGAAAGGAAAGTGGAATCCGAAATTGGATAGATAAAATAACCTAAAGGAATTAAGCTCAGTGAAGTTTGAGGAGTGGAGTAAAGTGAATGGATTAAGTATCGATTTTATAAGAGGACAGGCCCGCAAAGGTCGGACTGTTACAAAGACCGGATCTTAGGGGAGAGTTCGAAATTTAAATGAGGGAATGTGAGGCCCAGGGATAAAAGGGGCTGTTGGGTAACGTTCGAAAAGATGCTCGATGAAATGAGGGAACACTCGAAGATTGTACTCGAGAGGCATAGTTCAGAGATCGGGGAAAAAATATAATAGTGTTGAGGGAGAAGAAGCTCTCGATCACAGTTGATTGCGTGAACATGAGAAAATGCAAAACGATGATAGCATAAACGAACGCAATACAAAGGGATTACAGTTAGACTAATATAATAGAGTCTGAAAAGAAAAGACGCAGACAGAAAGGAAAGGGCGTATTGTTCATAAAGAAAAGACATGAAAGGAAATGAGTTCATCCACACAAGCAGAAATTTTTTACGGCGGAGCGGCCGATCCGGCCTGATCCAACTCCACCCATGCCTTCTCTATCTCGACCACCACCGACTCGGCCCCAGTCACCACAACCTGGACTCGAGGTGCTAGCTCCTCCTCTCCTTGGACTCCAATTTCTGCGCTATCTTGCTCGGGCACCTCCTGCTCAACATCGGGCTCGGCCATCTCGACGAGCTTCTCGGGATTCTCGACAGGGGAGCGGACGGTCTCCTCGCCTCCTCACTCGAAGGAATGGCCACCACGTCCTCCTATACGTCATCTTCAGTACCTCCTCGAGCAATGCGGTCGTGGATATCCCCCTGGGGGCACTCGGTGAGAGCTCGATCGACGTCTAACCAGTCGAGCTTCCACTTCTGACCAATGCCAGCCACCCTGAGTTGGGGGACGCATCACCAAAAGCCGTGGTGGAAGTACTCAACGCTGCCTCCCGTACGCGGATCGGGGTAAGTAGTCCCGAGCCATGGTTTCCTCCAGCTCGCGGAAGTTGTTCTCTGCTTCCTCCCGAGCTTCTTTCTCCTTGCAAGTCCTTCCTGGTCTTCTCCAACCCCATCCGAGCATCCCTAGACACCTTCTGCAATTCCTCCTCTTTCCGCTTAAGCTCCTCCTCGAGTCGAGCTACCTCGTCCTTCAACTTCGCCACAGACTGGGTAAGCTCAATGCAGTCTTCATGCATGAAGAGCATCCTGTCCAGGGCCTCGACAGCGCAAGCAAAGCCCTAGCCGACAAGAAAAAAAAGGAATGAACGAAAAGAAAGAAAGGAACTTGGGACGATAGGGGAAGACCTAACGAGTAGACCTATAAGGAAAAAAGGGAATGTGTCATACCTGACCCATGTGCTGGGCAAAGAGAGGAAAGAACTCCCGAGGCTGTAACTCCGAGAGATGGGACCGATTGGCCTCAGACGGGAAGCCATGCATCTACTCCACGCAGTGAGCCCCGCGAGGACGATGGAAGTAATCGGGCTGATTAGGGGTATCGGTAGGAGCAGGAGAGCCCTCGACAGTGCCCGAGCCAGCCCGCCACTGGCCTTGACCTTCTTGCTCGAAGGATTACTGTAGGTGGCAGGCACTTTTCTCTTCGGAGCTGTCTTCGGGGAGCCCGAAGAACTAGAGGTAACTTTGGCCTTGCCCTTGTTGAGGGCCCAAGTGACTGAGGCCGGCGGAGGAGCCTGGGAAGAGCCACCTTCCTTCATCTCCACGGAGAACTTGAGTATGTCAGCGAGGTCCATGCACGAGTCTGGCGAGAAAGAACAGAAAGCTCGATCAGAGATAAAAGCGGAGAGAGAGATCGAGGAGGTATACCTAAGTCATCTACCACTAGACCCTTGGAGCAGTACCCAAAATGGCAAAGGAGATCATCCTTGACAGGCTCGGGGGCGCTGAAGCTTCGGTCCCCGAGGACCTCCATAAAGTCCTCCACTTCTGAGACGGGGGCAGCCGGAAGAGGGGTAGATACCGTTATGGTTTTAGGCCAAGTATCGACGGTGTCGTTCTCGGGGCTCCCCTCGGGAGATCGGACATAGAAGAATTTTCTCATCCATCCCTTGTGAGAGGAGGGGTTCCCGAGAAGGAATTCCCGAGAAGCGGTAGAGGAAAAGAAGAACTTGCCGGGTTCTTTTTGGTTTATTTTCAAAAAGGCCAAAAGAAGGGAAAGAGAAAAAGGGAGCTGGAAGTAATTTACGAGCATGGTTAGAGAAAGAAGTAAGCTATAAGAGTTTGGGGTAAGTTGGCTCGGAGAAATTTGGTAATAGTTACAGAGATCGACCAGGAATTGAGGGAGAGGGAGACGAAGTCCCATGTCAAGTTGATCGAGGAAGAAGGTGTGGAAACCCTCGGGAGGTCCGCTAATTACGTCCCGACGGCTAGGAATTCTCACTTCGTAAGCAGGAGATAGGCCTGCCCGATCGATAATCATGGGAATATGGGATTCCCGAAGGGACGACACATTCACTTCATGCCAGGGGAGCTTGACCTTCTCGCGGAAGTCTGCCATCTGGGATGTAATACCCGTAAAAAAATTAATACGGAATTTTGATCTAATTAGTTATGTAAATTTTGTGTATTAGGTAAATGGATACGAAAATTAGAAGCTCGGAGCAAAATATAAGCTATGGTAGTTTCGAAAAAAAATTTAATCAAAAAAAAAATTAATAATGATAAAACAAATGAGGTTGGGCCATACTTAAATAAATATTAAGGATAAAGCCCATAAAGCCCAACAATACAAGATAAGCATCACGTTGCTTAATCCTTGGGCAAAACTCGTCATTCACCTGGATGTTTAAACATTTCCCAAAGTTTAAAGTGCTCATGTACATCTGAAATGAACTAAAACCACCTCGAAAACTTGTTGAGTACGAGAGCTGAGAAAGAAGAAAAGAGGGAATTCGGCAAGCTTGGGACTTAACATCTCGAAAACTATATACTCGAGTAAGGTAATATTCTTAACTTTGGGATGGCTAATTATTTCCGATAATTTGGTACACTGATCTCGTAATAAGAAGTTTCGTTAGTTACCATGCTTAGGAAACATTAACAACATAAGGAATTTAACAACTTGGAACTCGTAATCTTGAAGCAAGGTATACTAGAGTTTTTGTGTTGATATGCTTCAGTCCATATAAGTAGTGATAAGAAGATGTCGAAATAACAGATAGAAGTCGAGACATATATGTAATAAGGAGACTTCGAGATATATTGTATAAGATATCGACATTTATATAATTCGACATTTTTAATATGTCTCGACATTTTGGCATCAAGGATATCGAGATGTATCTTGTGAGAAATTCGACATTTATAAACTCGATGTTCTTAGATAAGCTCGACATTTTCTCACAAAAGACCTCGATATAAGTAAAAAGCTTCGACATTATTTAGAGGGCTTCGATATTTTCCTTTAAGTACTCGACATTTATTAGATATTTATATATGATGGATCCCGAGATTTTTGTATAAATATATATGGAGGTTTCGACATCTATAGGATGTCGATATAGCTTGAAGAGCTCGACATTTATTAGATATAGATCTCGACATTTTTCAAGAGGTCCGACTTTTTCAAGAAATGATGGTCTCGACATTTTGAGGGATAAGATGTCGACATTGTGAGATTTCGACATTGTGTTTTAATTAATAAATTTTCGGTATTTTAGAATTTTGCTAATTTTAGGGTTTTACTATTTCTAGGGTTTTCAATATTTTAGGGTTTATTTATTTTAGGAATATCATTATTTTTAGGTTTTCGTTAATTTTAGGGTTTTCTATAATTAGGGTTTGGGAACTTAAAAACTTACACAGTTTAGCAAATATACTAATATGATAACATTTATTTATTCAGAGGATCGACTTATAGGGATTCCATCAGAGTTCTTATTTAGCGATATCAGGAGGACAGGTAGGTGGATTATCCATCTACAATACGTAAACACAATTATGTGTTTTCATGCGATTTATCTACGTGACTTATGTGATTTATATGTTTTACGTACGTTTTATGTAAATTATGTCTTATGATATTTTTAAGTGCATGGCACGTGCATATCACGTTAGGGCGAGAAATGGTTATACCATGATGTGACGATAGGACATGAGATATTGACGTACGGGGTAGAATGAGATGTTTGTGATTTGCGACTCTTAGAGGAGTCGAGGTTGGGCTCACTGGGCACCTGGCGGAGACAGACGTGATCGATCTGTCTACCCGGACGTGATCGATTCGGGGTGCATACCGCCGGATGGGATTTTCTTTGTGATTAGTGCGGGAGGTATACGACCTGGTAGGAGGACATTGACGTGATCGATCAGTGCACTACCGGCGTAGCTCGCCGCGAGACTTGGGGGTGGCCTCCCAGTAGTCTATTGCGCGCGGAGGTGTCGAGCCTAACCTAGGGCCCTGTGTTGTGTGAAATAGGAATGTGGGAAAAGAAGAGTGTGCATTACATTATATTGTGAGACATTGGGATTGGAGTTGAGTGCACACTTGCATACATGCATTTTATTCACCTACTGGGCAAATTGCTCAGTGTTTACATGTTGTAGGTACTGAGTCCGACGCTGATACGCGTCGTGACTGAGGCGGCTGGTGGCAATGCTCCACGGACTTTTGAGGGCGGTGCGGTACATGGATGAAGACCTGTGGAGCGTCTGTAGGACTTTTGTTCTTTCGATATTTTTGGGGCTTCGGCCCGTGTACAGAGATTACGATGTAGACGTATTTTTATATTAGTGTATATTATTTTAAGAAAAAGTTTTAATTAGACGGGCCTTCCGCGGCTTACGTTGCGGAAATCCGCCACTAATCCTAATTAGAAAAGTAGGGTCGCCACATGGGAAGACCACTTGGATAAAGCTTTGAGATATACTTTCCTGCTCGGGTGCCCCATAAGCTGGGGGGCGAAAAATATCCAAGTCAGGGAAGTCATGTACGGCCTCTAAGGCATCGAGAAATGATGTGAAGAACGAAGAAGAGGAAGAAGATGAAGAGCAAGATTTTGGGGAGTCTAAGGCTGAAAGAAGTTTCAATTGATTTGGGGAGGACGAGATCCCAGTGTCGTTCGTAGTAAATGACGGCATAACCCTAAGGGGATTAAGCAAAATGGACACAGGCAAGAAATGAAAATGGGAAACGAACGAAACACAGATGAAATCGGAGAACAGCGACCACGACGATGAACATCTAAAGTCAGATGCGCAAACGAACACCAAAATAGGTAGCCATAAACGAAAGAAAAAAGAGGATAAAGGGGAAGGAACTTACCAGGGATGATGACGCAGAAGAATCCTGGTAGGGGAACGACGATTTGAGGGAGAAATCACCGGGTGAAACGAGGTTTTGCGCAGGAACAGGGGTAGAGAGAGTTTTTGAGAGAGACGGAGAGAAAAAATTAATGAAAACCCTTATGGAAAAGGGGGAAAAGAGAAGAAAGGGAGACGGGACGTTTGGCCCTTGGATAAATGACACGTGGCGTGGCTAGCCTACACTTGATTATATGGGATGAAAATATTCCCGCCCAAAGGAGGGGGCGACGGGGCACAACTAAAGTGCATCCCAGTAAGTAACAAGAAGAAGAGTCTGAGGCTTGGGGATGAAGGGGTGGCCCGAGAACGTCCGTTGGGTTAGGCAGAACGATCTTACAGACCACTATGTTACCGATAGCTGACGTCCAAATACTCATTACATTCTTTTTGGACTATTTTAGGGGGGGACTATTGCTACCCTCGAGATTTATAGCTAACGGTAAAATAGTAAGGATATTTCCCGGATTCATAGCCAAGGGGGAAATAAAGGAAGCTGACAGTGAACCATGAACGAGGGGGCACGAAGGGATAAAGGTAAGAGCGCGAGAGGGGATACTCCCGGAAAGGGACAGAGTGCCCGAGCAGCTCCTGCTGAAGGAAAGGTGGAAGACAGGTTAGGCGACAAGCCGAGAAGGTAGGCTATTCGAGATGCCCGAACAGATGTGAGCCCAGTTATTCGGGAGTAAACAGCCCGAGGGAGGGAAGCCAGGGAAGGAGCCCGATCAGGAGTTTGATCAGGGTATATTAGGGCGAGCAAGGTAAACTCCATGTAAGCCCGAGCGGGGTCGCCTCACCTTAAGACTGAGTAGAAGTAGTCGGGTCCGAGCAGAAAGGAGGAATGGAAGAAACGAGGCCAGCTCGAGTCGGGACCCCGTGGATAGGTTAGGAGTTCGAATATAAGAGAAACGCTTAGAAGAGAAGGAGTCAGTAAGGAAAACTGAGGAGGTGAGAACGTGGGATGATGGAAAGACCACGTTCCTTTTGTGAAGGTCGCGAAAATTGCGGGCTAAGGTGGAAGACTAGGTCAGGGAAAGACAAGGTGAGGTTAGTATAAATAGGGATGGTTAATCCATTTCCCAGGTACGCTTACAAAACTACCCAAAAACTGATTTACGAGCCAAGGCACCTATCTTTCACCTTTTTTTCTCACTTAAGCATCGGAGGGGATACGCCGGCACCAACCCCGGCCCCCTTCTGACGTGTTTTCAAGTTTTTTTGGTGCTAGGCTCGACAGAGGCAGACGACGGGAAACAAGAAACTCGTGCCAAGGAGGTTACGAGGGAAAGACAACTGCTTTAGCTACCATTTCGAAAGTTCGTTTTACGCGGTCCGCATGTGACGCCCGGGGCCGATGAGGGCGGAGAGTGATCGCCGGTGCCAGAGAAGTGCACGAACAAGGAGCGGCTCCTGGCAGGCTTCTAGGCGAAGGAGTACATGAACGAACCGATCCGACAGCCGAATGAGAGGGGATCCTGAGACTGGCAATGTATGGGCGTGTCAGGGTAAGAATCGTATAAGAGAATTGATAGTACTACTCATATCACCAAGGTCGACCTACCTTTTCGGGAGTCCATCCGAAAGAACTTCGAAGTTAAGCGTGCTTGACTTGAAGCAATCTTAGGATGAGTGACCCCCTGGGAAGTTTGCCCAGGGTGCGTGTGAGCGAGGAGGAAGTACGCTGAAAGGTTAAATGGTGGTACAGTGGGGTCAGACTAACAGTTGGAGTGTGGTGGGCCCAACCCCGCAGGTCCCGGTAGGGACGGATGCTATAGTGACACCCGGTATGGGACGGGATGTTACAGGTAGTATCAGAGCACAACCTCTCGCAGTACGGTGCTGGTTCGGGGACGAACCAGGCGGAAGCTGGTGGGCATGTGACGCCCGGGGCCGATGAGGGCGGAGAGTGATCGCCGGTGCCAGAGAAGTGCACGGACAAAGAGCGGCTCCTGGCAGTCTTCTAGGCGAAGGGGTACATGAACGAACCGATCCGACACCCGAATGAGAGGGGATCCTGAGACTGGCAATGTATGGGCGTGTTAGGGTAAGAATCGTATAGGAGAATTGATAGTACTACTCATATCACCAAGGTAGACCTACCTTTTCGGGAGTCCATCCGAAAGAACTTCGAAGTTAAGCGTGCGTGACTTGAAGCAATCTTAGGATGGGTGACCCCCTAGGAAGTTTGGCCAGGGTGCGTGTGAGCGAGGACGAAGCACGCTGAAAGGTTAAATGGTGGTACAGTGGGGTCAGACTAACAGTCGGAGTGTGGTGCCCAACCCCACAGGTCCCGGTAGGGACAGATGCTATAGTGACACCCGGTATGGGACGGGATGTTACAGCACATCAGAAATCAACATGTCCTAAGATGGATAACTCACTGCATTTGACTCAAATCGAGTATCTTACTTCATTCCTAAAAAAATAAGTGATATTCTATGCTGAAGCAAAATGTATTCCATTCGTTTCTCGCTTTAGGTAAAAGATCAGAAAAAGGGATAATGTGGATACTTGGCTTATGAAAGGTGGTTCCATAAAGGCTAATATTATGGGATCCCTAATGTATTCCATGGTTTGTATACCTGGTTGGATCTCTAATATGCCAGGAGCATATTAAGCAGGTTTATGGCAGAACCCAATAGCAGTTAAGTGGATGACGAAGTATGTCAATGGAACATGAGACAAGGGACTCATTTACAAGAAACTGAGACGTTGCTTGTTTTGTCTATTCTGATTTTGTTGGTTGTTTTTATGCCATAATATCTCTAACCGACTATTTATTTACTTCATATGGAACAACCATCAGCTGGAAAAGCCTATCTTACGACGTGTAGTAGCCTTATCCTCGACTGAGGTTGAGTACATGCAGAAATGAAGCTATCAGGGAGGCAATAAAGTTCAAATGCATGATAAGTGGACATGCGCATCTCCACTTATTGCGACATTTATTACTCATCTCTTGGCTTAGATCTTTATTAAAAAACCAAATTTTTTTATTTCTATCTTAGTATGGAAACTACTCACACATCGGCCAGGTTATTGCTTTCTCAACGCAAATAAGTTATGGATATTCTTTAAAATATGAGGATTCTTCACTAGTACAGAACTAGGAATTGGCGTCGGTACTATGGGCGTCCGTTGTGACAAAACAAATGTATATTTGCCGCGAGATATTTTAATTTTTTTTTATTTTTTTGGTACTATCGGAGACTGTTCCGGGCCAACAGCAGCGTCTATAGTTTACGGGCACATTTGGCGTCAGTTGACTTGTAGTAAAATAGATGCCGAAAGTTTTTCGTTTTTATTTCTTTTTTTATTCTTTGGCAACTGTTACTCCACACAACAGTTACCGATGAGTTAACTTTTTTTATTATTAGTTTTTGCCTTTGGCGACTGTTACTCCGCACAACAGTCGTCGATAAGTTATCCGTTTTTATTTATTTTTATTATTTTTGACCGTGGGCGACTGTTGCTCCACACAGAACTGTCGCCGATGAGTTTTTTGTTTTTATCTATTTATATTATTTTTAACCTTTGGCGACTGTTGGCCATACAACAGTCGCCGATAAGTTATCCGTTTTTAAATTTTTTTTATTGTTTTTTACCTTTGGCTACTGTTACTCTACACAACAGTCGCCGATGAGTTTTCCGTTTTTATTTTTTTTTATTATTTTTGACCTTTGGCGACTCTATACAACAGTCGCCGATGAGTATTTTAAAAGTCGCTAGGTAATTTCGAATTTGGGTAATTTTTTTCAAAGTCGAATTTGGGTATTTTAATTATTGAATTTTCATTCCTTTTCGTTTTCATTCGAGGTTATGACAGATAAGGTGACCGTTGTGCTTGTAGAGAATAGCTCGGCCTAAGTTGGTGGCGAGGGCGAGTCGGACGGATTTCAAGGCATCGGGCGGTAAATCAGATTCGACAAAGTAGGACCGTAATTTTGCAAAGACATCTCTTGGAGTTTGTTTAATAAGAGGTTAGTGTTGGAGACGTTGAGCAACTTCTACTGCGCCCAAATAAAAGTTTGACGTTAGTCAATCTGGTAAAATTAGTAAAAGGCTGTAAATAGATACCAAATTAACCAAACTACGGCATAAATAGAAGGGCGAGATAATCCGCAATTTGAGGTTATGATTTTGTTTGGTGATTTTTCGTGAAAATTAGGTTTTTGGTCAATTTTTCACTATCGCTTTAGGATGTAAATTTATTTGTTATCTAACTTAGGTGGTTGTAATTATATACTTTTGAATTTCAGTGCAATGAAGGTCTCGACAATGTTTGGAGCGTCTCAAGTTAAGAGGAAGTCTTCCTCTACTACTTGAAAAGCATGCAGGGTTCGCATTTCTTTTGAGCGATTTCTATTGAAATTATAACGATAATAGGTAGTAAATATATAATATGATCTTTGTTTAAACTTAGCGCCCACGTCAACCGGGTGATAGTCAACTTTGTGGAAACTTCGTCATGCGCTACATGTACGACAAAGAGATGTCGGCTACCAACGGCAAAATCTGAAAAAGGTATGATAAATTTAAAGCATCGATCATCAAATATCTTCAGTTATAACTTTTACGAATAGTGTTAATATTTTAGGTATTGGAACTCGCCGTCTACGTCAAAGAAACACATGAAGAAAGTTCGAGAGGTGTGGGCAAAGCACTTCATTGAAGTATGTCTGCAAGAGAGCACATCGTTTTAGGTGAAGACTTCGCATATCGTTTTGTAATTCACTTGAGACTTTAGGTTGTTTTGTAATTACGCGATTGAGATGGTTATGGTTAATGGTTATATTGAGCTGAACTTTCTCATGTGTGTTGTGTATCAATGGAATGTTTGATTGTCTGACTGCTTATACAGGTTTTTGGTGTAAAAAATAAAAAAATATTAAAAAAATCCGGAATCGGCGACCGTTAAATCAAAACAGTCGCCCATATTTATTTTTATGGTTTTCACTTTCGACGACTGTTTTTAAGCTGAAACAGTCGGCAACACCCGGGCTATTGGCGACTGTTGTTATCCAACAACAGTCGCCCATGCTAATTTTTTTATTTTTATTTTACTTTCGGCGACTGTTATTAGCTAACAGTAGTCGTCGATACCTCGTCTATGTGCGTAATAACAACAAACGCGGATAGCCCGACCTATGTACGTCGGTGCTGTCGGCATCGGCGAGCAACGGTCATCCACTAGTTATAACAACAGTTTGCCTTGAGATACAGTTTTGTCGAAGTGAATTTCAGCTTGCGGATATTCCGACCGAGCCTTTGAAGATTGACGCTTTTGTGAAGCTAATGACGACGCTTGACTTGACTATTTTGCAGAAACATGATTAAAAGGGAGCGTTGGACATAGTCAAGTTCAAGAAATGCTTTAATGCATCAGTAGAGTAGATTCTTACATTATCTACGGCCCCCCGCCTGAGAAATTATTTATATACATTAATTTAGTATTAATCAATAAATATATCCTTATTTATCCCATAATTGATGAATCATTAATTAATTTCTCTAATGTTTACTATATAATATAAATAATATAAAATATATAATTATAATAGATAGGGGGCCTCCCGGCCCTCGGGCCACATGCCCAATTGACACATCTAATGAGGGGTGGTATAAATTGCCCCTTGGTTAGACCTGTCAAAACGGGCCGGCAGGGCGGGAAGGTCTGTAGTACGCTTTAATTAAAAAAAAAATATGAATAAAATTAAAAATAAAAAGAATTAATAAAAAAATATATTTAATCTAATTCAAAAATATTTAATTAATTTTAGTTTTAATTTTACTAATTACATATCCTACACCTCAAAGATATAACAAAATTATAATTTATATAATATATATTTCTTAGATAATATATATAATTTTCAAATATTGGCGGGCCATCCTGCGGGGGCAGGCCCGCCCCACCAAAGACCGTGGCCCACGAGAGGGCGGGCCTGAAAAATTGCAGCCCGCCCCGCGGGTCAATTTGATTGCTCTACACTTGGTCTGTCAATTTTACAAAAAATGGATAAGTAAAAATATTATCCACTATCTGTTAATTACCATTTTTAGTTAATCACTATTTTTAGCTAATTCATATACCTTTAACTCTATAATATATATATATATATACATAATTAAAATGAAATTATAATTTAAATTAACTATTTTAAATTAAAATAAATATATATTTATATATTATATCACACGCATTGAGTGTGCAAGAGTACTACCCAATTTGATCGGTCAATTTAATAATGATTATTTACAATTTTTATCCTTAATTGCTAAGAATTTTATCCTTGATATTTTCATTTATTACAAATTTATCCATATGTTAAAATTTTATTGTTTAAATTACTTTTTGCACGCACATTGGGTGTGCTAAACATACTAGTTCTTATTATTTGTATGTAGAGATGATGATGTGAACGAGATTCAGAGGTCGATTAGTAGAAATTTGCTTTTCTTCTTATCTTCTATATACACAGTCAATCTCTTGGACCCTTACGCCTCCTAGGCATGAAAGATGATAATAAGATCGAAGGCTTTTTAATTAAAATAGGGTTATTTTAACCCAAATTCGATAAAATAGGGCTAATTTGACAAAAATTAACAAAACCGAGCGAATCTTGTCTATTAGACGCGACGACGCGTCTATTAGACGCGACGTTCTTCGCGCAGGCCTGATCGGGCCAGATTTTTAAAAAAATTGTCTGGGCCGATCGAAGGCCCAGTAAACCTACCGTTGCTGCTAATAGCCACGACATCGCGCTTAATAGCAGCGACGACGTGAATAATAAAGCCGCGGCCTCTTCTTCTTCCCCATTTCTCCTCTTCTCCTCCCACCGATTCCGGCGATTTACAGCGGCGAATTACAGCGGCCAACACCACATGATAGATCCATTCTTCCTTGTCATCGTCGATTAAGCTTGGGTATGAAACTCCTAATTTGTTTAAATCTTGATTTTGATGTTTCGTTAAATTTCGTCGAATTCTTGCGTTTAAGTTTGTGTTTTTGGTATAATATGTGCTTTACATATTGTGGGTTGCTTAGTAGATTGATATAATACGTTAATTTTACATAATTCACTCGAATTAGGAATTTTCCCTAATTTTGAAACCTAACTTTGGAATTAGGTTTCTAGGTTATTTGATTCGTTTGTTAGTACATGATTCAATTTATGTGTTTGTTTATTGATATTTGTTGCGATATTGACTTTGAAACGCTAATTTAGGATGGATACGAATGAATATTACGGTCCGATCGACAGATCACTTCTGATATTCCAGGATAGTCATCGTTGTAACGATGTACTATCCAACGCTGATGGTGCCCTCGACACGCCTTTGACCTTTAGGGGTTTGGAGAGTGTCGTCTGGGGTAAGCTTTCACGACCGGTGCGGTTGCACGGTCGTATTCTGGAGAGGTTAGATACTATGTCCCTCTACAGCGTGTATAGTTGTGGATCTCAGAAGTTAGATCCACACTTGATAATGGCCCTCGTAGAGAGGTGGAGGAAGGAGACGCATACGTTCCACTTGCCTGTGGGTGAGGCCACCATCACTCTTGAGAACGTCGGTGTGCTGTGGGGACTCCCCGTTGATGGTCACTCGGTCAGCGTTGTTATCCAATACAGGACGCAGGATCAGTGGCTCGATTACTTGGAGGAGCTGACTGGTTACAGACCTGCTGTGGGGGCGTACACCAGGACGAAGGTGTCGCTGAGGAAATTTGCAGACTGGCTAGAAGCCAACGAGATCGATGATCACAACTCGGATTATGAGGTCGATCAGCGAGCACGTGCATATGCGCTATTGCTCATGGGATCGGTTGTTCCCCGACTCCAGCGGAAGCTTGACGTCCATGACTTTACTCCCGCTTCTCGAAGACATACACGCCGTGCACACTTACAGTTGGGGCAGTGTCGTGCTGGCTTTCTTGTACAGAGAGCTCTGTACTTCGTGCCAGCGTCAGAAGATGAACATCGGTGGAGCTTTGCGGTTGCTACACGTGCGTTCTTTTATGTAATTGAATTTTCATGAGGTGTATACATATTAATTTAAATTTTGTGTAGGAATGGGCATGGATTCGTATTTTACTTGTGCAGCCCGTTATTATCCGTCCTCGAGTGCGGATGATGCCCACCGAGGAAGATGGAATTCAGTTGCCCATGCCGCCACATGCTGCGAGGTAGTAAGACGATGTTTATTACACTAGTGCGTACTGCTAGAATATTTTTACTAAAATATTTTTAATATATTTAACATATTTTTCTTTTAAAATTTAATATATTTTACTGAATTTTCTTAAAATATTTAATATTTTTTCCTAAAATATTTAATATATTTTTTGTTAAAATATTTATTTTTATTTTAATATATTTTAATAAAATATTTCTATTTTTTTTCATTTCAGGTGGAATGCGTTTTCGATCACACCTAAGCCCACCATCGTAAGCAAATGTCCACTTTTCTCGATCAATCTCGCACAACCAATCGTAGGCTTCTTCTCGCAGACCCTTAAGATGCTCCATGATCCGTTCGAATTTTTGCACAGTATGCGCTATCCCTGCTCCGTGGCACAGTATGCGCTATCTTTGAACTCCTTGTTAAAATTTGATACGACGTCACGTAAACAGTAACGATGCACTCCGTTCGGAGACCTATAAGCGTCGAGCTGTTCTACTGCGGACAGTAAACCTGCATTACAGTTCATAGGTAACATAAAATAATTTTAGTAAAAAGAAGAAAATCAACAACTTGATTAATTTTTACCAACAAATACCTGGATGGCGATCTGAAATTAGGCATACCGCTTGTCCCTCCAATACATGAACATTAAGCAAGTTCAAGAACCATCTCTAAGAATGTAAGCTTTCGGTTGTAACGATGGCAAAAGCAAGTGAAAAAATTTTCTGATCTGCATCGAGTGCACATGCAATCAACATTTTATGCTTGTACTTCGAATACAAGTGCGTACCGTCGACACAGACCACTCTACGACAATGCTTGAAGCCGTCAATGCAAGGTTTGAATGCTCAAAATACATACCCGAATTTTTTCACTCCAGACATGTCTTGAAGATGCCACCACTTCACCACCGTTCCGGGGTTGTAACGTCGCAACGCTTTCATGAATATAGGAAGCTGTTGACGTTTTCCAAGTACCATAAACAGTCTCTTTTGCTCGCTTGAGTCCATGCCATGCTTGAATGTACGGAATATCGTACCCAAGAGTATCTTTTACGAGATGTTGCACGTTTTTAGGTAAATACTGAGGGTCGTTCTTTACCGTTTGGATTAATATTCTCGCGATTTCAGTACGCGAAACATTACGATGGGTGCTGGCCAACTCGTGCATGAAGCATGTGTGCGGTCCTCCGTATCTTGTCACCTTCCAAAAAAAACTTTTCGGTTTGAAGACTGCTCGCAGTGTCCAATTACAATTGTCGCTGTGATTGCTCTCACGCTCCATGCGGTTCTGTTACTTTCGGTCACGTGGTACTCACGTCTAACAACACTCAAATGGTAATCGTTAACAGCACATTTTAAATGTTATTTGCTATTAAACGTCATACCTACGTAAAATGCGGGATCGTCCGTGTCGTAAAAATCACCACCAGTTTCGTCAACTTCTGGGGGAGCCATTTGATAAGAGGTATTAAACGGCATCGACTGGTATAATGCTCTATTCTCTTCTGGCTCACTTGGAATTGGTTCATCGTCATTTTCATCATCGGCATTTGCGGGATCTGGCAAATCGTCTAGTGCCCCACTTTCGTCATCGGCTTCAGAGTCACTAACGTCACTATCTTGGACGGCGTCATGATCGATCTCAGGCTGCGCCACCATCGAACTAATAGGAGCGCAACGGCTGCTCGAAGGTATATCTTCGTGAGGGGCAAACGAAATATTCGTCAATCCTTCAGTAAGTGAAGTAATGTCAGGAATCGAATCCATCGGCGCGGGATTCGTGTACTCGTCGGGAGGATATACGTTACGATCGAACTGAACGATCTCGATTGCCTCGACAAAGACCTCAATGTAATCGAGCTCGTTGCCGGGATCCAAGAAGTATGCGAGGTCGGCATCACTAGACATTAGTAAGAGATTATGATACTGTTGTGAGTGTTGATAGTATTCGTTCTTCACACGAACGATTATAAAGGAAGCATTGCTGTCGACGGAAGTCATGTCGTACAGCATACTAAGAAACTGATTGAAATTGGTATCGCGACGAATTCGTCGATAGATGGGTTGAAGACTATACTTTATGGTGTTTGATCGTGTATGATTTCACCGCCATAATAAACAACTATTTGAATTGATAATCGAAAATCGTGCGGCTTAAATAGGGGAAAATACCTTTCTATTAAACGCGTCGTCGCAGGCAATGGACGCGACGACGCAGCCATTAAACGCGGCGGTAAACCATTATCTTAGTGGGCCGTCGTTAGTGGGTTTAGTGGTGGGTTTAGTGGCCGTTACTGCTGTCTAGCTCAAACGTCGCGTTTATTAAATGAGTCGTCGCGTCCAATACATGCGACACGGGCCACATGCGGGCCCTGCCGGGCCCACCTGTATTTTTGCGAGGGTTAACCGTGCCACGTCATTCGTCGCTTCTAATGGACGCGACATCGCGTCTAATGGATCGCTTGATTTTAATAATTTCCGTCACATTACTCCTATTTTAATGAATTTGGGTTAAAATAGCTCTATTTTAATTAAAAAGCCAAGATCGAATCCCATTAGTGAGGAAGATAAATCTCAATATCTCAATCATAACTAATAAATCTTTTAAGACGAGCATTATTTAATTACGAAGGTTGATTATTCTATCACTTCTCGTGATAAGTCTTCTGCAAAATTTGGATCATAATATCTAGTACCGCATCATCGAATATCTAACAAGAAAATTGATATGGGTGACCTTCGATCCAGTATTCCTCCTGGCATGACAACTCACAAATAACAGAGTAGGAGTTTAGGTCTGAAGGAGGCAAGGACTAGGTACGTGGTCCGACCAGAGCAATGTACGAAGGCGATGTTCAGAGGAGCTCGGGAGATATTCCAGAGAGCTACGAAACAATTCGGAAGGACCAAAGGAGGTGCTCGGGAGAGCTAAGGAAGCGTTCGGAAGACCTGACGAGGGAGAGCAATACATAACCCTAGTCACACCTACAGTATAAATACAGGCTCTTATCCATTCTACAACATCTTCCGCACGGCCCACACACACACCCAGAACACACACACATACTCTATCTTCCTCCCTTAGTCTTCTCTTTACCTTTTAGGGCTTGGAATCACTTGTAAACATGAGAGAAAGTGAGGTTGAGTGTGTCATCTTATTCCATTAATAGTGAATATTCTCCGGCGGCCCGTGGACGTAGGATTCACTCGAATCCGAACCACGTAAATCTCTGTCCCTTTTTTCTATTCTTTTTCGTATATTCCAACGATGATTTCATCCGTTTCGGCCCTCACTTTTATTCCCGGAACATTAATCTTGTTGATCGGGGTCGTAACTCGAATCAAATGGCGCCGTCTGTGGGAGACGAGGTTTGGAAATTGAGATATGGAGTCGTGGATTGGATTCAACGACTGCTTTTGGAGGTTTACTGGGCTGATGTTCTCGGGTTTTCTCCAATGGCATTTCATCGAACACTTACTGGGCGAGATTGATACACCTGCAAACCATAGCCATGGCAACCGGGCAGCCTGCACCCCGCTGCCGCCGGAGAACCAGGCATTGTAGGTGGCTACGACGGCTGAGCAGCCGCGGCCTCTGGCCTACCAAAACGCTGCCGGATTATGATTCTCTTCGGGCTGCAGAAACAAGCAGGGGAGAACGAAAAGCTCTCGTGTCCGACTTTTTGCAGAGGCATATCTCGACCTACCGACCACCATCGGCGAAGCCGAAGCCATCAATGGACCCGTCGAGAACCCTCTATCTACAGTGATGCCCCGTACGGCCCAAATACCTCTGTAGCAGGTGCAATCAACCTCAAAGTCGCGCCGGCGCTGAAAAATCCTAAGCGTGAACCCGCAAAGATAAAAAAAAAAAAAATCGGCAACGGTTTCTCGAAATTGAGGGTACCCATGGCATGAACCCTCCGTCTAAGTGCCTCGTCTATTAGGGGTGAGCGTGGTGCGGTTTGGGTGGGTTTTATGGAAATTTCAACCCGACCCAATGTATTGCGGTTTTTGAAAATTTATCCCAAACCCGATCATAAAAATCTTAACCCGATATGTTGCGGTTTGCTTGTGTTGGGTTGGGTTGGGACGGTTTTGTGGTTTTTCGATTTTTTTTATCATGACAAAAAACCACCATAATAAGTATAATGTAAAACTACATATCATAAAACTTGAATCAAAAAATATTATATAGTATAATGTCATCTTAACAAAAAACAATAGTAACAAGCAAGTCGGATAGCTCACATTCTTGTATTAAGAATAGAAAAAAATATTAGTACTTCAAATCAAAATTAGCCGATGGTAAGAAAAAGTTATTTTAATAAAAAAACTAAACAAGTAACATTTACCTTTTCAGGCTTCACATCAACCATCGTCCTTCAAATTTGAAGTAGAAGCTGAAACCTCTATACAAAAAAAATAAGGCAATGTAAAGAATGCATTATATTCAATATGAATAAAAGTTCAAAATGAAATATAAATTCCATACCATCATGAAGTCCTCAAGCTTCTGTGTTTCATCTAATTTCTCTCCAATATTTTGAGCGCAACCAACTTTGAGCACAAACAAGAGCTTGCACTGTTTTAGGGTCTAATGAACTCCGAAAGGATCAAGTATCCGACCACTGGTACTAAAAGCTTGTTATGAAGCAACGGTAGACACTCGAATAGACAAAACATCTCTTGCTATTCGAGAAAGAATTTACATTCCACCAATCCACACATTTTTAAAGACTTTGAACCTCGAAGGAGAAGACTATATCTAATTGCATTCCGAATTACGATGAAATTGCTCTGTTCGTTCAAACCAACTTTAACAATGAGATTTACGATATGAGCACAACACCTCACATGCATAAATTCATTCTCAAGTATAGACTCTTTCCACTTAGTAGTTCGTCTGTCATCCCCAATCTTAGCAGAATCAGCGGTGTCGCGGGAAAGAAGACGAGACGAATTCGAGGAGGCTAGGTCGCGATTTTCGGTTCTTGAAGCTGGACGGCCGTCACCTCCACAGTCTGCGCACCCGCCCGACGTCACCGCCGACCGCGCCATGCCGTCGCCGGTGACGCCACCGCCGGAAAGTGCATTCTAGGACCCGGTTGTAAGTTGGGGTGTTAAGTTGACTAATAGAAATGATGGGGCCAATCCTGTTATTTTTCTTGGGACCAAATGCTGTGAAATTTAAAATCTGGGGCGATTGTGGTAATATTTGGGGTGCCCTGCTGTTTTACTTAGCGTTTCTAATGGGATGAGGCCTTTAAATCTGTAGAAATTATATCTTGGCTATATCATTAATTTATTTGGTAGTTTAAATCAATTAAATGCTTGAGCTTTTAGGCTTGCTAGACTTTAAAATATTTTGGTTGCTAGTGTTATTTTATTGAGCTCCTGAATTATTTCTGTGGGGCCATGAATTAATTATTTTCATTATTGAAATTATTTTAATTAGTTTCCGAAAATAATTATTTTGGGGTTATGGAAATTTAATTATCATAACTGCTAAAATTAATTATTTTGGGTTATTAAAATAAGCTTCATGTGGGACTTTTAGAGTCATTGGACTTAATCGAATGGGGCTTGATTTATTAGGCTCTTAAAATTAATTATCTTGTACTAGAATAGTTAGGTTGCTAGTATTATTGTCATGGGGCCGCTGGCCCAGTAGGTCACCATCAGGACTGCCAAAAGGCACAGCCTAGGACAGACATTGGCAGACGTACTATTGTCAAACTGACATGCCCTCTGTCTGAGCATAATGTTCCCCAACAAACACCATATGTGTGTCCCCTGGTCGGCTATAAACAGTTCCGTCCTTTTTCAACACCCCGTGTCAGGATTAGCTGGGATTACGTACCTTCTCCATGCACTACCTTTGGTCTCCAGCTTTCCTACTTAGCTACTGACCTCCAGCTTTCCTACTTAGCTACCTCATATCTCGAAATCGGACCTTTCTAGATCATCGAATTACGAGGAATACTGGGCTATGTACTAGAATTTATTTGTATAGGCTTATTTCTGACCGCCATAACACTGTTTCCACTATATAGTTACTAAATGATATTTTATCATTATTTTTGTCTCACGACGCTCATTGTGTCTCATGCGTTGGAGTTGCCTGTGGTTGTGGCTTCGCAGATTTGGCAGGTATGCCGGTCCAGCTCTCAGCTGGCTACAGGAGACGATAAGCCTTGACCTAGCTCAAGCGGAAACCTTCCGGCGTAAGATCTACGGATCTGCCGTTGGTAATCCTCCAGACTATGAAAAAGAAGACCGTAAGCCCTGGCTTAGATCCAGGCTGGAAACAGAACACCGTAAGCCGTGGCTTAGATCCAGGCTAGTCACGAAGCCTGTAAGCTCCGACGTAGCTCCAGATGGGAGAGGAGGCCATAAGTCCTGGCTCCAATGCTAGGCGGAAAAAGAATCCTATAAGCCCTAGATTAAATCCAGGCTGGACACGAAATCCATAAGCCCTGGCTTAAAGCCAGGCTAGAAGTGAAACCCTGTAAGCCCTGTCTTAAATTTAGGCTGGGAGCGAAACCCCATAAGCCTGACTTAGATCCAGGCTGGACACGAAGCCTCTATGCTCCGATGTAGCTCGAGATGGGAAAGGAGGCCATAAGCCCTAGCTTCGGTCCTAGGCAGGAAAAGAAGCCTATAAGCCCTGGCTTATATCCAGGCTAGAAAATATGCCCAAGCCCCAGATTACTCCAGGTCGACACTTGAGTGCTGCGCAAAGCGCACCCCGCGCAGACAGCGCCCACACAGATGTGCCCAGGCTCCAGGTTACTCCTGGATTAATGCCTGATGAACCTAGAATGGGTTATATCCAGGAGGGCTGTGCAAATCACGCCCCGTGCAGATTGCACTTGCATCCCAGGCTCCAGGTTACCCTAGATCAATGTCTGATGAACCTAGATTGGGTTATATACAGAAGGGCTGCGCAAAGCACGCCCCGCACAGATTGCGATTGCATCCCAGGCTCGAGGCCACCCTGGATCAACGCCTGATGAACCTAGATTGGGTTATAACCAGGAGGGCTGCACAAAGTGCGCCCCTCGCAGATTGTGTTTGTATAAATGTGCCTAGGCCCCAGGTTCCCTGGATGAACGCCTGACGGACCCGAACGGGGATAAGCTCCAGCTCAGGACCATTCCAAATACGAGAGAGATCTCCTAAGCTCCAACTCAACTCTAAAACGAAAGACAGAACCAGTCAATGCTGGCCCTACACAGGGGGAAAGGTTCGTCGATATTACACAAGCCCGACGAAAAATTGAGAACAAGAGATGTCGGACTAGTATACCAAGGAGATCTCAGGTACACGTTTCCGTTCGCTAACAGCCTCTTAGAAAAATCTATAAATGCAGATTCGGTAAGATGTTGGAAAGAGAACGCGTAGGAGGCGAACGCCTCTCACGAGCCAACACTCGGGATATCACTGTTTGTAGGGCTTAACGCAGACCACCAAGGTTTAGCGATGTAAAAGGCGAGTTTGGTAAGTCAGGAGGAACGCTCCTCGTATACTTCGAATGTGCTAATAGACATTAGCACAATCCGAAGTAGGGGGACTGGAGAGAGGTAGTGGTACAGGTCCCTACATTGACAGAAAGGCGGACCAAAAATACTTAAGGGAAAAGCGTTCCTGGGATAAAGACAGGCTCCAGATGGAAAGCTTACCTGATAGCCTGTCGACTTGGTGATGACGAGCCCCCAATCTATAGAAATGAAAGCAAGGAGCGTTGGGTTCAGCCTAAAAAATATCTCCAAGGTACATGTTTAAATATGTCCTTAACCTTCCAGATGAAAGTGTTGGATGCAAATGTAGTAGGATGTTAGGAGGAAGGCGCAAGATGTAGAAATGTCGCCCATAAGTAAACATCCAGAGTATTGCAATCTGCCGAGACGGATCAGCGTGGGTACTCAAAGTGCAGCTTGCAAGGAAAGGATTGGGGTCGGCAGATAAGAAGACATACTCCTCATTTACTTCGAATGCGCTGACAAGCATCAGCACAGTTCGAAGTAGGGTGAGTGGAGAGTGCTAGTAGTACAGGTCCGAACATTAACAGTAAAGCTCGCCGAGAATACTTAAAAAGAAAAATTCCTCCGAAAGGAGATAAGGACATGAGCAAAATGCAAAGAAAACATGCCACGAAGCCTCCAAGCCTTGACTCAGCTCCCAGGCTGGAAACAAAGCCCGAAGGCCTTAGCCTATCTCCAAGTCTCCAGTCAATCTGAGAACCTTGTGATGACGGGCATCCAACCCACGAAAACAAAAGCGATGGCTGTCGAATCCGACTTAGGCGGATATCATTCAGGTACATGTTTAAATCCACCACAAACTCTTCAAATGTATGTTCGGATGTGAGTGCAGCAGGAGGTTAGGAGGAAAGTGTGTAGGAAGGGAATGTTGCCTGCAAGTAAGCATCTAGAACATGCCACGGAACCTTACGAATCAAGGAACAGGAATAGTCCAAAAAGGGAAGCGATACGAACACTCCAAAAAGAAAAGCAACACAAATGGTCCAAGAAGGAAAGCAGCATAAATGGTCCCAAAAGAAAAACAGTTAACAGTTCAAGGAGGTGGAACGGGTGGACCATCCACAGGAGTTGGAACCTCAGAAGCGGCAGACAGCTCTTGTTATTCTAACCCGGAAAGATGCTCTATGAGAATCTCTGGCGAGATCTCCAACAAAGTAGGAGAGGAGCAGAGCACTTCGGTGAGCCAAAAGCTGGGATTAGGAGCAACCTCAAGATCCACTTTAAGGGCCAGAGGAACACTCATAGCCGTGACAACCCCTTCCAGAGCAGAAGTGGGCTCCCTCCTGGCAGGGAAACCTCCCAGGGCACTTTGAGGTCGATGAGTTGCTGTTGCCCCTCTACGAGCCGATTCAAAGTAGCTGCGATGTCACTCACCGGGGCAGCAGGAACGGCTGCATTCTGCTCCTACAGCTGGTGCAACTTTTACGGGTTAGGTCCTCAAGATAGGTTGCCAGAAGGCAGCGCAGAACTCCCAGTTCCAGATGGAAAGCATAGTCAATAACTTACGGACCTGGTTCAAACGAGTCCCCAACTCGTGAAAACGAAAGCAATAAGCGCGAAGTCTAGTACCGACGGATATCTTCCAGGTACACATTTAAATATGCCAATGACCTTTCCGATGAATGTTTGGACGTGAGTGCATCACGATGTCGGAAGGAAAGTGCATGAGGAGGAGATGTCGCTCAGGCTGGAAACGAATATCATAAGCCCTGACCTAGCCCAGGAGAAAACGTTTCGGCGTTTACTATAGATCTTCGAATCTGCCGATAACAAGTCTCAAGACTATAAACGGAAGGCAGTAAGCCGTAGCCTGTTCAGGTAATGCTAACTTCCTGACATTGATGTTTCGGCTAGCTTTCTGGTACAGGATCAGCTTTCGGAATGGACCTTTAGACGTCTAATGACGAGTCCCTGAACTAGAAGCCGAAGAACAGTTTTTGGAGCAACAGATGAATCGGAGCTACAGTGGAAATGCGAAGTGTGGTGTCTGCAAGATGATATCTAAGTCCATCTCCGTGCTGGCACCATAAGACCCAACCTAACTGTTGGGGTACCTAAGTCCAGCTTCGCGCTGGCACAGGAAACCCAACCTAACTGTTGGGATATCTAAGTCGAGCTCTGCACTGGCACCGCCCAACTTACGTGTTTGGGATATATAAGTCTAGCTCCATGCTAGCTCTGAAACCCAACATATTTGGATTGGGACATGTAAGTCCAGCTCCGTGTTGGCACCAGAGTGCCCAACCTACGTTTTTGGAATATATAAGTCTAGCTCCGCACTAGCTCTGGAAGCCCAATCTATTTGGATTGGGACATCTAAGTCCAGCTCTGTGTTGGCACTGGAATACTTAACCTACGTGTTTGGGATATATAAGTTAGCTTCGCGCTAGCATAGGAAATCAAATCTATTTGGATTGGGACATCTAAGTCCAGCTCTGCGCTGGCACCGAAATGCCCAACCTACGTGTTTGGGATATATAAGTCTAGCTCCGGGCTAGCATAGGAAACCTAATCCATCAGGAGGGGGATATCAACGGCCAGCTCCGCGCTGGCACGAGAAGGCCCAAGCTATCTGTTTGGGTTATCTAAGTCCAACTCTGCGTTGGCACTCAAAGACCCAATCTACTGGATTGGGATATCTAAGTCCAGCTCCGTACTGGCACATAAATACCCAACCTATCTATTGGGATATCTATGTCCAGCTCCATGATGGCACTCGGAGACCCGGCCTACTTCATCGAGATAACTAAGTCCAGCTCCAACCTGGCAGACAACGCTCGACCCAGCGTTCTTGAAGCATCGGGATGACCCGCTTGCTGAAGTTTGGCCACAGGAAAGCTGGCTCAAGAAAGCTTCAAGGCTAGCCCTGACAGGAAGGGACCACATAGAGCTGGAGAGATGGAAGTGGAGACAGGATTCCCAGCAAATGAATGCAGATAGTTACGCCACATTGGCTTCATTCAGGATGAAATCCAGATCGAGCAGCGAAGTCTCCGTGCCTCCTCCCTGACTCATATTTCGAACGCTCCAGCCTGCTTTTTTGCTCATTCGCCAGCAGAGTTGTGGCCATGCACTCGATGAGCTGCTCCTGTTCTGCTGCAAGCTTGTAACTCATCCTTCAACCGCTTGATCGAGGCATCTCTATACTTCAGCAGCTCGGGTAGCTCTATGGGGACAAGCCACGACCAGGAGTTGGCCAGTAAAATGGACATCCAACTTATCAACGGGTAAGGTCCACAACATTTTAACTGAGCTCCCACCGCTAATATATGAAGACCTGGCTCCTGGAGCAGGAGTCCTACATCAGCTCTCTGTCGACAAAGAGACCTGATCTATGCAACCAGGAGTCCATCTTAGAGTTGTTGAATGGAGTTCTGATCCATCCTGTCAAGGTTCACATGCCAGCCCTTTGGTAGGAGGCCTGACCTATACAATCAGAGGTCCAGCTGCGAACTGATGAAGGAAGACCTGATCTACCTTCTCCGGATTTTCAGGACAGTCTTCGAATTCCCGCTCCAGGCTGGCGTGTAAAGAGGCCACTCATTTATTCGAGGTTCCTAGGTCCGGCTCCATGCTGGCAAGCAAAGATCCGACGCACCTCGTCCGAACATTTTAAGTCCAGATCTAACTGAGAGACGGAAACTTGCGTTATCTAGTCCGATGTTCGAAGTCAGCTCTCCGCCGACTCATAAGGACCTGATTTGTATGATCATGATTTTCAAGTGCGGCTTTCTGTTAGTAAAGAGGACCTTATCTACTAGGATTTCAAAGATCAGCTTTCCATCAACTTGTGAAGTCCTACGCTGTTCGGGACTTCTTGGGCAACGGAAGAAAATGGCGAAAGAAATTTAAGGACACAAGAGGAGGCATGCTTTCCTAAAAATACTCTGAGCTGCAATACTTAGCATATTGCAACTCAGATTAGGGGGACTGGATGATAGGGGTGACCTTCGATCCAGCATTCCTCCTGACCTAACAACTCACAAAGAACAGAGTAGGAGGCTAGGTCTGAAGGAGGCAAGGACTAGGTACGAGGTCCGACCAGAGCGATGTACGAAGGCGATGTTCAGTGGAGCTCGGGAGATATTCCGGAGAGTTACGGAACTATTCGGAAGGACCAAAGGAGGTGCCCGGGAGAGCTAAGGAAGCGTTCGGGAGACCTGATGAGGGAGAGCAGTACATAGCCCTAGGCACACCTACAATATAAATAGAGGCTCTTATCCATTCTACAACATCTACCACACGCCCCACACACACTAACACACCAAGAACACACACACATACTCTCTCTTCCTCCCTTAGTCTTCTCTTTACCTTTTAGAGCTTGGAATCACTTGTAAACATGAGAGAAAGTGAGCTTGAGTGTGTAATCTTATCCCATTAATAGTGAATATTCTTCGGCGCGTGGGCGTAGGATTCACTCGAATCCGAATCACGTAAATCTCTGTCCCTTTAATTTTCTATTCTTTTTTCGTATATTCCAACGACGATTTCATCCGTTTCGGCCCTCACGTTTATTCTCGGACCATAAATCTTGTTGATCGGGGTCGTAACCCGCATAAAAAAATAGTAATGATTCAAGTGGGATTCCCTTTTTATTTGAATAATGCCAATGGTAAAAGAAATATCTAGCCAAGTTAAATGCAATTTTCCGACACTGAAGATTGTTAAATTGATGCGGCTACGACCCCGATCAACAGTATTTTGTCCGGGAAAAGTGGCGATGGGTGAAACGGGCTAGGACTTGCGTGTTTAGTGTCTTTAAGATTTGTATTTAGGTGCTGAGAAAAGAAAAAGTGACAGAGACGCAGATGTACGTGGTTCGGACAGGTACGTCCACGGGCCGCCGGAAATAGTATCCACTAATCACGGTCGGAAATACACCCTCGAGCTCACCCCACTCATTACAGTGTGTTAATGGCGTTAGAAAGAAAGAAGAAGATGAATACAGTATTTTGCTAAGTGTTTTGTGTTGAATCCCCTATCTCTCTCTCTCTGATCCTTCCTTATTCACATACGTCCGTCTCTCTTTTTCGTCCCAGCTGGCAGTCCTGTGGGACCACGTGATGGTGACGTTTGGTACCTCATAGGAGACACGGCACCTGCAGGCGTACGGATGTCAGACTGGCGCGCCTCCTTCTTACTCACCCTGTCGACCATTCACGAAAGCCCATGTGTCCCCTGGTCGGCCAGATCCAATATTTCCCGCCTAAACTATTTCCCCGTCAGCACCCCTCTACCTTTTCCGTACATAGTCACAGATGCCCAGGGGTTCGCCTCACCTGTCGATATGTCTGCCAAATCACTATTTCCAGGTGGTACGGTTAGGAGGAATGCTGGGCTAAAGGTTACCCCTATCATCCAGTCCCCCTACTCTGAAGTGTAATATGCCAAGTATTACAGTTCGGAGTACACTTGACAGAGCATTCCTTCTTTTTAGTGACTCTGGACTCCTTGGCCGGCCTGCACTGCATTTATGCCGATTGGACAGGTCCTGTGCTATTTGCAGAAGAAGGCAGCGTCCACAGGGTGACACGCATCCCTGTCCGTCACTTCTGCTTTTTTTGAATTTTTCGAGGCGGTTTCCTTCACTTTTCCCCCCTTTTGAAACTGCTTCTCATACTTAGCCAAAAACAATGAAATTTTAATCGTCATTTTAGGGTTTCGCCATCGTCCTGCCCCAAATCGCACAGTGCCTCTAATCGCCGGAGTGTCGATTTCTTCTCCACGCGTGACCTTTCCAGGTATTATTTCGATCTCCTCTGCCCTTATTTACCGTATTCCCGACGATTCGTCCTTAGTTTTCCCCGTTTCCTCCTTTGCGCGTCGAAGACATGTCTGATAACGTCACCTCCGAAGATACTCGTTCGGCATCGCCGGGCGTCTTCGAGTCCTCCGCCGTACCGGGTGCTGCCGCCAGAAGGGGTTCAAAGCGAAAAGCCCCATCGTCAGACGCGGCAGCATCCGACTTTCCCCAACCTTCTTCCTCTCATACTCCCGCCGATACCTCCTCTGCCGCTCCGCCGCCAGCGCCACCAGCCCCTGACGCATCCACATCCCGCCGAACTCGTTCGCGAGGCGCTGTCGGAGATAGCGCTGGGGTGGACGACTGGAAGATGTTCGGCGCGTCCAAGTCGACCTATCGACGTTTAGAGAAGCTGGTACCAGAGGGCTTCCACAGCTCTGATTTCACCTATTCGTCCCCAATCCCAGTCAACGTGCCAACTTTCCACCTTCTTCGTCCCTCGCCTTCTGGGAGAGCCAAGTGAGGGCTGGTCTACGCTTCCCAGTTCACCCTTTCCTAGCGGCAGTATCGCAGGTTTATCGCGTGCCTTTGAATCAGTTCAGTCATTCTTCTATTCGTCAGTTGGTAGCTTTCTATGTCTTGGTCACCGCTGCTGGTGGGAGGCCTTCTGTGGAGCTTGTTCTTTCCCAGTTTCAACTCAAGTCTACCCCGCCCTTTTTCTCCCCTTCTATTTCATCGTAACCCCTACAAGGTGTGATTGGGACTTTCCCCATCGCCACTGGGTCCATCAGGTGCCCCAACGACTTCCTGGGGTCCAACCGGAATGCTCTGAAGAAAATGAAGCAGCTCTCCGTCTTTTGAATTTCCGGGATTCTGCAAAGAAGTTCGATATGGTTGAGTTGGTGACCTATCCCGGCCTGCTTCATCACTTCAGCCTCTCCTCGCGGCCTCTATCTTTCGAACATGAGGGTAAGCAGGTTTCCCCCTGCTTCTTGGCCTCTTTCTGCAGTCTGCCTCCTGACTTGGTATGTCTTTTGCAGGTATGTCATTTTCTTGGAGGGATGCGTTCCGAGCTCCACCTTTCAAGCAAGAGGACTCTGACGTTCCCATCGAACCTCCTCCCTCCTCAGGCCATGGTGAACCTGACCAGTCAGCTTCGGAGATGGGTGGGAAATCTCCCATCAGGTCCTCATCTCCTCGCACCACTCCTCCTAGAGCAAACACGCCAGATGCAGATGTGGTGATATCGGACTCTGAGGGTGACGTTGTCAGAAACGATGCCTCGCCTGCGCCTTCTCGGAAGAAGAAGAAGAAGAAGAAGACTGCTGTGGCCAAGGGGAAAAGGCCACGTGTGGAGACAGCCCCTCCTTCGCCCGACGTCTCAGAGTTCGCTCCTTTCGTCCATCGGAGCTCCGAATGGGGTATCCATCAGCAGGCTGATGGGATGGTGCTGGGCCTGCCGGACAGCTACGACTCTTTGAGTCCTGAGGATAAGGTGAAGTTCATCCAGGTCATTGTGCCACTCGAACAACAAAAGGCGCTCCGTCATCAGTCCGACGCCTCTGCTGTCGAGATTGGGCTAAGGTAATTTCCGCCCTTACCTTCTTTGTGCTGGTTTCCGTTGTTGACTCGTGGTTGGTATTGTCAGATGTCCTTTCTGTTGCCTACTCTCTTATCCGCGACTTCCCGTTTGGCGTCTGGTGATCCTGCCTCCCCTGAGAGCCACGCACTCGAAAAGATCAAGGAGCGGGGACCTAAAGGTCGCACAATTAGAGCAAGAGCTTGAGAAGGAGAAGAGCGAGCGCGAGGCTCGTGTGAGGGACTTAGCTTCGGAGAAGTCACGTCAACTAGAGGTGGAGACCGCAGCTGCACTTGCTGCTAAGGAGGCTGAGCTCACAACTCGCTTACACCGGCTCATAGATGATCAGCTAGCCCAAATTGAACTACGGGCTAAGGAACTGTTGGCCGAGAGGGAGAGGACCCTGAAGGTTGAGCTGGAACAAGCTTTTGCCGCTAAGGTCGAGGGTAGTCATTTCAAGGGGAAGCTGGAAGGTGTCCAGCTTTGTCAGAAGCATCTCATGGGCTCCCCTCTGGGTATGAAGTTCTTGGCCCAGTTGAGCCAGAGCTGGCACGAGGGCTATCTGCGCGACACCCTTTCTCTAGTAGACTTCGCGCCCTTTATGCAGCAATACTTCTTAGGAGGTTTCACTGCTGGACGTGAGCCCACCTCTACATTGGATGCAGCGATGGAAGCTATGAGCGCTCCTCCGACATTTAAGGGAGATCCAGAGGCAGCCCCAAATTTGGACTTCTGGTCTGTTAGGGTGCCTCACTGCTCTCCTGCTCTGTTGGAAGTCTCGCCTGAGGTCCTCCTGGTTCAACTCTCCGAGTTAGAGCAGCAGGAGTTATCGGCTACTTCAGAGGTCCCTAATTCTGCGGTCGGTTCCAGCGCTCCACCCTCTTAGCCTGCTAGTCCCTTCTCTGTTTCTGAACAATTAATGCTGTTTTTACTTTTGCGAACTCCTTTTATTATTTCCCTGTTTGGACATGTGTTGCTGTTTCTTTTTCCCGAGCCCTGCATGTTGTTTTTCTGGAGGGCTTTTATGATATCGTAGCATGTTTTCCCTTTCGATGTCTGCCTTCCAACTTAATCACGTACAAACTTTAAATGTTTTGGGTCCCTCTCGCTGTTGGCGGTTGGGCCTACACTACTACCACTCTCCACTCCCCCTACTTCGAATAGTGCTGAGGTTCGTCAGTATATTCGAAGTATACTAAGAACATTCCCTTTTGACCTCATCAGCGTCACTTTCTCCTCTCGTTGTGCCATCTGGCTGTGCTCGGATCGAAGTCTCTCTTCGAGAAATTATTTAACCGATAGAAAGACATACCTGGGAACCTCACCAATGCCTTGAGCCTGTTACTCGTTTTCATTTTTTCATCTGGTCTGTTGCGTATCGGCAGACCTTCTCCTTTTTGCGAGGTCATCGTTGGCTGTTCTGGGGACCAGTGAGGTTCCTCGGTAACGATCACGTCCGGGCCTGCCGAGCAATTGTCTAAGGTGTCCTGGAGGCGGAATACCTCCATACGAGAACTACCTGCATAGCCGCATCTGGGCTTATAAGTGCGCATCTGCGCGGTCACATCTAGGCTAGCCACATCTGGGCTACATACGTGCGCATCTGCGCGGCCACGTCTGGGCCAGCCACATCTGGGCTAAATACGTGCGCATCTGTGCGGCCACGTCTGGGCTAAATACGTGCGCATCTGTGCGGCCACGTCTGGGCTACATACGTGCGCATCTGCGCGGCCACGTCTGGGCCAGCCACATCTGGGCTAAATACGTGCGCATCTGCGCGGCCACGTCTGGGCTAAATACGTGCGCATCTGCGCGGCCACGTCTGGGCCAGCCATATCTGGGCTAAATACGTGCGCATCTGCACGGCCACGTCTGGGCCAGCCACATCTGGGCATCTGCGCGGCCACGTCTGGGCCAGCCACATCTGGGCTAAATACGTGCGCATCTGCGCGGCCACGTCTGGGCCAGCCACATCTGGGCTAAATACGTGCGCATCTGCGCGGCCACGTCTGGGCCAGCCACATCTGGGCTAAATACGTGCGCATCTGCGCGCCACGTCTGGGCCAGCCACATCTGGGCTAAATACGTGCGCATCTGCGCGGCCACGTCTGGGCCAGCCACATCTGGGCTAAATACGTGCGCACCTGCGCGGCCATGTCTGGGCCAGCCACATCTGGGCTAAATACATGCGCATCTGCGCGGCCACGTCTGGGCCAGCCACATCTGGGCTAAATACGTGCGCATCTGCGCGGCCACGTCTTGGCCATTTGGTGGGAAGGGTACCGTTGGAACACAGATTTCCGAAAAGTAGTTTCATTCAGAGGATGGTGCCTCGTTAAAACCTTGCCAAGTAAAACCCCCTTGGGATAAAACCTTGGCGAAGGAAAAAGAGTACACCTCCTTTTTTGATTTATGTACATCCTTTCAAACCTCACTAAGCATAATATTTCTTAAGCTTTGAAATATTCCAGGGTCGTGGCACTCCACGCCCATCTTCGTCCTCTAACTCATATGCCCCGCCTCCCAAAACGCGGGCTACCTTGTAGGGACCCTCCCACGTTGAGTCGATTTTCCTCAGTGGTTTGAGTACATCCTGCCTTCTCAAGACCAGATCCCCTACCTGAAACCGTCGGGGCCTCACCTTTCGATCATAAGCTGCTTTTACTCGACTTTTGTACCTTTCCATCCTTATCAAGGCCAGCTCTCTGATTTCCCCTATCGGATCCAGATCCTCTCTTCGGAGCCGAGCGTTCTGCTCTTCTTCATAGTGGATGACTCTGTGCGTCTCCATCCCTATCTCAACAGGTATCAGAGCGGCCGATCCATATACCAACTGGAAAGGCGTTTCCTCCGTGGCTTCTCGCGGAGTGACACGGTATGCCCATAGCACGGGGTCCAGGGACTCCAACCATCGGCCACCCTCTTGTTCCAGCCTGGCCTTTTTCCCACGAAGGATAGTACGGTTGGTGACCTCCACCTGCCCATTGGCTTGGGGGTGTCCCACGGAGACGAACCTCTGTTGTATCTTCATTCCTGTGCAGAACTCTCGGACTTTGGCACCGCAAAATTGCGTGCCATTGTCGGAAACGAGAATCCGGGGAGCTCCAAACCCGCAACAGATGTGATGCCACAAGAAGTCTATCACGTTAGTTTCGTCGATTTTTGATACTGCCTTAGCCTCAACCCATTTGCTGAAATAATCGACAGCTACTATAATGAACTTCTTCTGGGCTTTGGCGACGGGCATCGGTCCCACGATATCTATCCTCCACTTATCAAACGGGCATGGGGAATGCATCACTCACAGCTCCTCCGCGGGCACGTGGATTTTGGGACCGTGCTTTTGGCAGCTTTCGCATCGTCTGACCAGTTCCTTGGCGTCTCTCAACAAGGTGGGCCAATAATATCCTGCCCTGATCACTCTCCGAGCGACTGCTTTGTATCAGGGCGTGATCCCCGGCACATCCCTCGTGCACTTCCTCCAATACCAACTTTCCCTCTTTTTTGGATAAACATCGAGCATAGGGGTGAACGAAGGCACTCTTATATAACTCCCCTCCGATGAGGAGGAACCTTTGCCGGAACTTCCCAGCATCCCTATGTTCGGGGTTACACAAGGCCTCCCGGATAGGAGCTCTCCAGTATTCCTCTTCCCCTATACATCCCACCTGTACTGTGTGATCCTCCCTGCTAGCCGTCAGCATAGTGACTTTCCTAGTCCCCTCCGGGACTGCAGCGCTAGCCAGCTTTGCTAGAGAATCTGCTCTGTTATTCTCTTCTCGGGGAATCTGTCGTATTTCGAAACTATCAAAGGAGATCTTCAGCCTTTCCACTCGTTCGGCATACTTCACCATCTTCTCGTTCTTAGCTTCGTAGTTCCCCTGGACCTGTTGAGCCACTAGTTGGGAGTCCGAGTACATGATTACCCCCGTAGCTCCTAAATTACTAAGGATCTCCATTCCCTTCACCAGGGCCTCGTACTCAGCTTCATTGTTGGATGCCTGGAAGTCGAAGGTCACTGCGAACTGCAATTCATCTCCCTCCGGTGTGATGATTAAGATTCCTACTCCTACTCATGTCGATGTTGACGAACCATCGACGTAGGCCTTCCAGGTTGGTGATGCCTCTCCACGGACAGATTCTAGTAGAAAATCCGACAGGGCCTGTCCCTTAATGGCAGGTCGCCTTTCGAACTCAACGTCATATTCACCCAGTTCGACTGCCCATTTGACCATCCTTCCGGAAAGATCGGGCCTACTCAGAGTTTGTTTCAGAGGTAAATTGGTGCGTACCCGTACTTTGTGAGATAAGAAATAGGGGCGTAACCTCCGGACAGACACCATCACTGCCAAGGGTGCCTTCTCAATCTCGGAGTATCTGCTTTCGGCCCCGTTAATCGTCTTACTCACGAAGTACACCGGTCTCTGGGTATCGCCTTCCTCCTTCAGGAGAACCGAGCTCACGGCACGTTCCCCTGTGGAAAAATACAAGATTAGCTCATCTCCAGGCAATGGTTTAGTTAATAACGGCATGTTATGCAAGTAATCCCTTAGCCTTTCGAACGCCGACTGGCATTCCTCCGTCCATTCAAATCGACATCCTTTCCGGAGTATCTTGAAGAAGGCTAGGCTCCTATCTGCGGACTTGGCGATGAATCTGCTCAATGCTGCCAGCCTACCGGTTAAGCACTGAACCTCCTTGACGTTCCGGGGTGGCTGCATCTCCAGTATGGCTTTCACCTTGTTGGGATTGACTTCTATTCCCCTCTTTGTCACTATATACCCCAGGAACTTTCCCGACTGCACTCCGAAGGTGCACTTCTCAGGGTTCAGCTTCATGCCGCACGTCCGGATAGTCCGGAAAGCTTCGTCCAGGTCGGCGATGTGATCTTTGGTCCACGTGGACTTGACCAACATGCCATCCACGTACACCTCCATGTTGCGCCCTAGTTGGTTCTTGAACACGGTATCGACCATCCGTTGGTAGGTAGCTCCTGCGTTTTTAAGCCCAAAGGTCATCCTGATGTAACCGTATGTGCCCCCCGCTGTGACAAAGCAAACCTTGTCTATATCGTCCGGGTTGAGCTTTATCTGGTGGTACCCCTGATAAGCGTCCATCATGCTTAACATCTCGCATCCGGATATTGAGTCCACTAGCTGATATATCCTTGGTAGAGGGTAGTGATCTTTGGGGCAGGCTTTGTTAAGATCACGGAAATCTACACACATTCTCCAGGAGCCATTTCCTTTCTTGACCATGACCACATTAGCAAGCCAAGTGGGGAACTGTACCTCCCTGATGTGCCCCGCCTTGATCAGTTTCTCAACCTCGGCCTTGATGTCCTGATCTCTCTCGACTCCAAATCGTCGGAGTCTCTGCTTCACCGGGCGGCTTCCTGGCAATATGTTCAGGTGGTGCATAGCTATCGTAGGATCTACTCCGGTCATGTCCGCCGGTGAGAAGGCGAAGAGATCAGCGTTCCGTCTGAGGCATTCGACCAGCTGCGACGTTGTCTCCTCACCCATCTTCGTCCCTATCTGGGTAGCAAAACCCTCCTTTCCTGGGTAGAACTCTACTGACAGCAACTCCTCGTCGGGCTGGGGCTGTAGCTTCGTAGGTCCGCCGTCCTCTTCTCTCAGTTTCGTGCGTTTGGCTTGCCTGACTTCAACTCCGTCTTTTTCCTTTCCCCCGTCACGACCTTGACCTCATTAGCGTAACAACGGCGAGAGCTGATCTGATCTCCCGAGACCTCTCCCACCTGGTCGCCTACTGGGAATTTGATCTTCAGGTGATACGTCGAAGGCACGGCTCTGAATCCATTAATGGCTGGGCGCCCAAATATGATGTTGTATGAAGAAACCGCATCAACCACCAGGAAGTTAACCATTCGTACCACCCGCCTGGGGTCCTCGCCCAGTCCCACTGGGAGTGTGACTTGGCCTAAGGGCTGGATACCAGCTCCCCCGAATCCATACAGAGAAGTAGTCACCGGCTTCAGCTCCGTTGCTAACTTCATTTGCTTAAAGCAACCTAAGAACATCATTTACTTCACAGAGAAGTAGTCACCGGCTTCACCTCCATCTATGAACACCCGTGACACGTTGTATCCAGCTACGTCCGTGGTGATTACGAGAGCATCGTTGTGAGGCCGCACCACGTCGACCTCATCCTGTGCTCCAAATTGTATGTTCCCAGTGCTCTCCATTTGACCTACCAGGCTATCTCCCATCAAGACTTTTCCACTTTCTTTCATCCGGGCATATGACTTCCTTGCCCTGTGTGAGTCTCCACCGTCCGGGCCCCCAACTATGATTAGGATTTGAGCTCTTGGTTGACTGGGCCCGAGCCTATTAGGTTCCAACAAACGCTGCTTCCCCTTGTCCTGCCCCAGACCTTCCTTCTCCCTGGGTTGCAGTGGTGGAGCCGGTCCTCGATCTCGATATACGAACTCCTTCAGGTGCCCTGCCTTTATTAGCCTCTCTACTTCGTTCTTCAAGTGTGTGCAGTTGTTCATGTGGTGCCCATATTCGTTATGCTAACGACAGAAAGGCCCTGTTGTGGGTTTCGAATATCCTCGAGGGCTGGCTCGAGGGTATCTGATATCCGAATGTCTTGTTGCCACCGCCAGGACCTCCTCTAAGCTTGTTCGTAAGGGAGTGTACCTCTGATATCTGGGAAGAAATCTGGTCGCGCCACCTGGCATGGGCCTCCTGATAGCTGGGGGGTGAATGGTCCGGACATTTCCCTTGTTTCGATTATGACTGGGCATTTCCTTCTTAGGTACCGCCCTGGTCGTTACCTCTTGGATCTTTGCCAACCTGCTCTCCTCCAAATTTATATACTTATCTGCTCTGCTCAGCAGTTCCTCGAACGTCTCTGAGGGCTTTTTGGAGAGCGACGCAAAGAAATCGCCCACCTGCAAACCATGAACCAGAGCGTTAATCTTAACAGAAGTAGTCGCAGAGGGTACCTCTAAGGCCGCCACATTGAATCTCCTGACGTAGGACCGAAGGCTCTCGTCTGGTCGCTGCCTGACTTGAAACAAAGACATATCGGACTTGGGGGGCTTCCGAGCGCTAGCAAACTGGGTGATGAACATTTCTTGGAACTCCTCGAATGAATGGATAACCTCAGGTCCTAGTTGGCTGAACCACTGTTGGGCAGCGCTCACCAATGTTGTCAGGAAAACCCTACACTTCACTCCTTCCGAGAAGTTATGCAACAAGATGGTATTCTTGAATCGTAGCACATGCTCCTCAGGGTCAGTGGTACCATCGTGCTCATATGGCAGCTGTTTGAAGTTGAGCGCTACCTCCCCCTCCAACAGTCCTTTTGCGAAAGGCGTACCGGCTTGATGCAATCCTCGGAGATGTGGCCTGGTCGTCTTGTTCCGCATATCATCTACCACTTTCTTTAAGTCCAACATCTGCCTTCTGAGCTCCTGTCCCCCCGAACTGACAGCTCTCCCTTGTCCGCGCGTGTTACAGCTTCTCCCTTCCACTTCTTGCTTGTTGGTTCTCCTGTCTCCCTGTATCCTGCATCCACTGGCCAGGGTTGTCAAAGGTGCCACGTTCCCTTGGTTTACTGGCCCTTCCTGGACTCCTCGAATGGGCTCCTCACCTCGCCTGGGTGTTGGGTTCAGTGGTCCATCATCACCTCCTTCTTGGGCAACCTCTCTCCTAGGCGGGTTCCTTTCTGGTAATATGCGCAATGTCTCTCCTGCAGCCATCGCGTCTTCTCCTACCGTCTCTGCCCACTCTGAGACATGTCCATCCGAAGTCCTGCCTTGGGCGGAGAGGGGCTGTTTTCGTTTGCCCTTGCTCCTCGCTTTCTTGGCAGTTATAGTTGCATCCACCGCATTTTTTACCAATAGATCTAGCTGTTCCACCGTTATGGTTATGGGAGTCTGAGGCGAGAACCGCTCCAGACGGTCCTGCAAAGGTAGGTGTCGGTACCACCACCGGGGTCTCGATCGGCGAGGCCAACGTTGGGGCCGACGCGGGACCTTTCCCTGTTTCCCCGGCGACTTCCTCAAACCTTCCTTGCAGGTCTTGCGCCAACGATGGTTGTTCTTCCATCGTCTCTAACTTCTGTTCGTCCTTAAAGCTTGTTGTTCTTCTAACGACAGCAACTTCCTATGGTCTCTCTCACGTCTTGCCTTCAATCAGCCACGAGCTCAGCTTACCTGTCTTGCCTTATCTTCAAACAGGCCCAGAAATAGCATGCCTTCCTCGCTATCACTGCCCAGCGCTCTCACGTCTCAGACCATCCTTCCCACAGACGGCGCCACGACCCCTATCAACAGTATTTTGTCCGGGAAGAGTGGCGATGGGTGAAACGGGCTAGGACTTACGTGTTTAGTGTCTTTAAGATTTGTATTTAGGTGCTGAGAAAAGAAGAAGTGACAGAGACGCAGATGTACGTGGTTCGGACAGGTGTCCTACGTCCACGGGCCGCCGGAAATATTATCAACTAATCACAGTCGGAAATACACCCTCGAGCTCACCCCACTCATTACAGTGTGTTAATGGCGTTAGAAAGAATGAAGAAGATGAATACAGTATTTTGCTAAGTGTTTTGTGTTGAATCCCCTATCTCTCTCTCTCTCTGATCCTTCCTTATTCACATACGTCCGTCTCTCCTTTTCGTCCCAGCTGGCAGTCCTGCGGGACCACGTAATGGTGACGTTTGGTACCTCATAGGAGACCCGGCACCTGCAGGCGTACGGATGTCAGACTGGCGCGCCTCCTTCTTACTCACCCTCTCGACCATTCACGAAGGCCCACGTGTCCCCTGGTCGGCCAGATCCAATATTTCCCGCCTAAACTATTTCCCCGTCAGCACCCCTCTACCTTTTCCGTACATAGTCACAGATACCCAGGGGTTCGCCTCACCTGTCGATATGTCTGCCAAATCACTTTCTCCAGGTGGTACGGTTAGGAGGAATGCTGGGCTAAAGGTTACCCCTATCATAAATATAAAAGAAGCCACGTAATTAATGGTCCTTTCAACTTTTTCCAAGCGTCTGTCTTTTTGCATGAGATATTTGTAAACGTAAAATAAATGCCCATCAATCACTTTTGATTCACTCAATCCTCACTTCTCTCGATTCCTTCCCTTTATTAATTGGTTATAAATACGAACTTTGCACCAATATGCTCTCATTCAGCTTCGTTCCAACATAAATATCTTTGCCAGTCGAATCAGATAAGATTCATCAGTCGAAAGCTTCGCCAGTCCATCTGTGTGTTCCGTAAGGTTCTTCTTAGTTTTTTCTTTTTAGATCTCTTCCTTTTACCTTATTGACGTTGATTCGTCATGGGATATTACATTCCTTGGGTCGTTTCTTATATTGTCACAAAATCGGAGGTTTTATTCAGATCGCCGTTGTTGATTTGTTAAATTGGAAAAAATAAACAAAATTCCGTCATACTAGGCGATTAACGACGCTTATTTGATATCGAGAATGTAAAGCCTTGCGTTTTAATATGGGCCTCGCCTGATCCTATTACCCGGATCACTACTACCCAGTTTAGTCTTTCCTTGGCGTATAACAGTTGTTTTTGTATTGTTTCTTACAAATCCTAAATGTTTTGCTCTTTGATGTTTCTACTGCGTCCATTTGCCTTATTGCTTGTCAGTAATTTCAGATCTATACATATGTATATGCATGCGTTTCAGGAATGGCATCAGCACAGACGAGTTTAGCTTCAGCAGCAGTGTTAAACAACAAAAACCATAACTACCACAAAACCTCGTTCTTGCAAGCAGTTTCCGCAGGCGTGTATAAGAAAGTTGCTTTTTCCCATTATTCATCTCCTCATTCGAGCCCAAGAGCTGCGCTAACATTCGATCCTCCGACCGGCAAAGGAAGCTCAAATCAACGCAAGCAAACGGCCGACCCAAACGCCCCTAATTTCCTCCCATTGCCCTCTTTCGAAGAGTGCTTTCCCAATAGCACCAAAGAGTACATGTACGCCCTTGATTCTTCGGTTATCCTCGGCTTTTCATTGAAAAGTCGACGTATTGAGTACACTTTTCCTAATCTCATCATCGCAGGGAAGTCACCCACGAGCAATCGAGCCATCTGCTAAGGGTTCCCTTCCGTAGAATCCATCTCTCCGGCGACGAGCCTCACTTCGACACGTACGACACCAGCGGCCCGCAGAAGATCAGCCCAAGAATAGGTTATAAATTTGTTACACAATTTTCTCATTGCATGTCTTTTTTTTCAGCTGTTAACTGTTCTTCGATTGCGTTACAAATAGGCCTTCCAAAGATTCGTAGCAGTTGGATTGCCCGGAGGGAGAAAGAGGGAAGCCCGAGATTCACTCAGATGTACTACGCAAAGCAAGGAGTCGTAACCGAGGAGATGCTCTACTGCGCGACCCGCGAGGGCCTCGACCCGGAATTCGTGAGGTCGGAGGTGGCCCGCGGGCGGGCCATAATCCCGTCCAACAAGAACCACCCCGAGCTCGAGCCCACGATAGTGGGCCGCAACTTTTTGGTCAAGGTCAACGCAAACATTGGAAACTCGGCGATCGTGAGCTCGATAGAGGAGGAAGTGCACAAGCTACAATGGGCCACAATGTGGGGCGCGGATACGGTCATGGACCTATCCACGGGCCGACACATCCACGAGACTCGGGAATGGATCCTCCGCAACTCGTCCGTGCCCGTCGGGACCGTGCCCATATACCAGGCACTGGAGAAGGTCAATGGAGTCGCGGAGGATCTTAGTTGGGAGGTGTTTAGGGACACGCTGGTCGAGCAAGCCGAACAAGGGGTGGATTACTTCACTATACACGCGGGCGTTTTGCTCCGTTACGTGCCTTTGACGGCGAAGAGGATGACGGGGATCGTGTCCCGGGGCGGCTCGATACACGCAAAGTGGTGCTTGGCGTACCACAAGGAGAACTTTGCGTACGAGCACTGGGACGAGATTTTGGATATCTGCAACCAATATGATATCTCCTTGTCGATCGGAGATGGGCTGAGGCCCGGCTCGATATACGATGCCAACGATACGGCCCAGTTCGCCGAGCTGTTGACCCAGGGCGAGTTGACTCGTCGGGCTTGGGAGAAGGACGTACAGGTAAATGTTTCATTTCCGTTGAGATTATAAGGTTGGTGTTGTCACACGTTGGGAAAGTTGTTAGACTCAGTTAATATAACAAGATGCAATTCACCTATTACCTTGGTTTTAGGGTGGAGCCCTCGATTTCTTAAGATACGAATGCAATATGATAATAATTCAAATCCTGATAGGATGTACATGTAGATGTTCTTTTCACTTACGAAATTATTGAAGATTATGAAGTGACTTTTGTCCCACGTAGAAAAATAGAAGTTGTTAGGCTCAATAAGAAGACACAACTTACTTCGCGTATCAACAATTGGTAAAGTATTATAGTCGTTTTATAAATCTTTTTGATAGGTAATGAACGAAGGGCCGGGGCACATCCCCATACACAAGATCCCTGAAAACATGCAGAAGCAGCTCGAATGGTGCAATGAGGCCCCGTTCTACACCCTCGGGCCTCTGACCACCGACATAGCCCCGGGCTACGACCACATCACATCGGCCATCGGGGCGGCCAACATCGGCTCCCTCGGGACGGCCCTCCTCTGCTACGTGACCCCGAAAGAGCACCTCGGCCTTCCCAACCGAGACGACGTCAAGGCGGGAGTCATAGCCTACAAAATCGCGGCCCACGCGGCCGACCTAGCCAAGTCCCACCCCATGGCTCAGGCTCGGGACGATGCCCTAAGCAAGGCTAGGTTCGAGTTTAGGTGGATGGACCAATTTGCCCTCTCACTAGACCCAGTCACCGCTTTGGCATTCCATGACGAGACTCTTCCCTCGGATGGTGCGAAGGTGGCACACTTCTGCTCAATGTGTGGGCCCAAGTTTTGCTCGATGAAGATCACTGAGGATGTGAGGAGGTATGCCGAGGAACACGGCTACGGAAGCGCGGAGGATGCTGTGAGGAAGGGAATGGAGGAGATGAGTCGGGAGTTTTTGTCTGCGAAGAAGACGATCAGCGGTGAGCAGCACGGAGAGGTCGGGGGAGAGATTTATCTGCCCGAGGATTACGTCAAGTCGATCAACAATGTTTGAAAAAGGTGTGTAATCGAAATTGTTCATCATCTCATTGTCTCTAATTAGTTTGAGCTCGCTTTCTTTTTTACATGGTGGGACAGAGAGCTGCTGTATGTTGGTTGTTGAATAACAAGCTGAGGTCGTGAGAAAACATCTCTTTAAAGTAGATTTTGGGCTATGTTATAATAATCTTCATCATCATAATTTATCAAGTGTAGCAGGCTTTGATGAGAACGTACCGGATGCTTTTTTTGAACGTGATGTTCGTTCTCTCTCGTGTAATAAATAGCTCCGTCTTCCAGAGAAGTGATTCTCATATTCTGCACTATCGCTATACAGAGCTCAACAATAACTTTATCAAACGGGTGGGGGATCCTATTTGCCTCACACTACGAAAAGGATCCAAATTCGCGACGGAACGACCGACACAAATGAATCGTCAAAATTAGTGATTGATACTTGTGACGTAAAAAGTCATCGCTGAATATAGCGACTATCATATCGATCGCAGAAAGTCAAGACGCAAAATGAACATCAAATTTGACATTTGTCCGTCGCAAAGTAAAATTCGGTCACAATAAGCACCGTCGCAAAGTGCCGACGAAATCCGTTGCTAACTAAAGTAATATTTGAGCCAGGGATTCTCCTAACAAGCGGTGAATTTAACGACTGAAATACAGTTGCTAAGTCAAATCAAATGGATAGCCATTGAATTTCCTTCCCTAAATTGATTAGTAAAGCTGTCAAAACGGGTCGGCTGCGCGGGCAAGCCCGCCTACTAGTGGGCCTGGAAATGAAGACTCGTCCCGCCTATAGGCGGGTAGCGGGTCTGACGGGCTTCCCATCCGTTTTAATATATCTAATTATATTAATTTTTTAATATTAATTTATTTATGTTACTAAGTACCAATCGTAGCTCAAGAAATATAAAAATCAATATAATTTTACGAGTTTCAACACTTAAATACCTACATCAATAAAAATAAAACAGATCAGTCCCTTGTCAGACCTTTTTTTAACCTAGGTACCTACTTGAACTTTATTTTACATATAGATACCTAACTGACGGATTTACCCATACTAAAACTGCTTTATTACATCCTTACCTAGGGTTTCTTATTTCGCCTTAGGTTCGTTCATTTAAAAAAAATTCATACACATCCCAAACCATTGCGCGACCTTCTTCCCGAAATAGACCCGTGGTTGTTTGCTTCAGATTCAACGTCGTGGGTTCTCGCTTCCTCGTGGTATTCTTCTTCTGAAATCGACATTCTTTTCCAAAAGGTAAGTCCTTCGCATTCTGAAATTGTCGTGGTATTTCGTCTTGGTGTGTTCTCGCTTACTCTATGGAGAATCATTAGGCTTGTATCTAATTTGCTTTTGCCGTTATTCGTTGGGTTTAAACATTTTCGGTTAATGTTCGTAGCATTTTCTGCGTGTTTTTAGAATGAATCGATTTGTTGTTCGATTTGGGTTTTTTTTGGAGTGGTTCAATTTACTGTGGTAGATTTGTGCGTGTATTTTCGAATGGGTCGACTGACTATGGTCGATTTGGGTTTTTTTGAATGGGTCGATCTGGGTTTATCGAATGGGGTCAATTTGATTTGGTACTACATGATCACTGTATTTGGTACCATCTGTTTGGGCAAATTGGTACCCTGTGTGTGAATAAAATGCTACTGCTTCTTAACAGTTTTGCATTTTTGCAGAAATACCCCCGCAGAACAGATCTGAGCTCTCTTCCAGGTGCCACATGCGCTCTTTCGATCTAACGTAAGTATTATGCAGGGTATCATGACATCGAATAAAAAAGAAGCTATAAAAAGGTCCCCGTTTCATTTTAGGTATAATTTGCTTTGTTTCTAACTGTTGCATGAATTATGTGTGGTTAAGGTTGATGGAGGAGTTGGCGGATCTCATTTAGAGTGGAGTGCTCGTGTGGAGGGGTTGGAAGCCGAGATGAGATTGAAAAGGACGAGGTTATGAGAGGTCTAAGGTCAAATGTTCGGACGTCGATGGATGATGTCTCCAAGGAGGATGCGATGGAAGAAGAAGAGGCTGAGGCTAATGAAGTCAACATGGATGTGTATCGCGCTTCTATGACTGCTTGCATTTTACGTGACGAGCACAATTGTAAGCTAGATCTGTTTCGTTAAGTTATTTGACTTGGGGATGAGACTGTTTGGAGATTTTGTTGTTTATGTTCATTACGTTGTTATTTGACTTGGGGATGAGACTGTTTGGAGACGCAGTGATGTTGTTTGTTATCTAGTTCTATGAGATTGTACGTATTTTATGCAGTACCATATGTTTTTATATTAAAGTACCATATCTTTTACATATAGAGTACCATAATATGCAAGTTTACCGTACCATTATATAAATATATAGCATACCTTAACATAAGATATGAAGTACATTGTCTTTTACATTAGCGTACCTTATTGTTTACGTAAAGAGTACCATAATATGCAGGTTAACCGTACCATTATGTCTATATATAAGGTATCATTACCAGAATATATGAAGCACGTTATCTCTTACATTAACGTACCTTATCTTTTACATACAGAGTACCGTAATCTGGAAGATTTCCGTACCGTTATGTATAAGTATGGCGTACCGTAACCAGCATATATGAAGTATCTTTTACATGTATCTTGTATAGTAACGTACCTTATCTTTTACATATATAGTACCATGATTTGCAGGTTTACCGTATCATTATGTGTACATATACAGTACCTAATCTTCAAGTCGACCGTACCATTTGTTATACCATCGGAAATACCATCGAAAATAAATAGATTCCTAAGCAAATCGCATTGTTCTGCATAATTTTGATCAGACCTAACAATAATAAAATGACTAAAAAAGAAAAAAAATTTCGCACACTTAGGAGTCACCAGATTTTTCAAAATATGCCATAAGATGTTCTTGCTATCCTTTATTCTAATGAATCTTGGAGTTCGAAGGTTTAATTCATGCGTGTAAGGCCTAATGCGCCTAATTTGATATAAAAAGGTAATTACTACTCTATATTAGTGTTTTAGGCTGGTTCCAGATGAAAAACTAATTCGTACGACCTCGAAAAATACTAACCCTAGTATGACGTATCACATATTTAAGGGACACCGTACCTTTCTTAGCTTTGTAGGGGTATCCGCTTGTTTGTTTTAAGCGTATCGTCTCAGACATGATTGTAGTACCCAAAATTACATAGACATCAAACATTTTCTGAAAGGGAACGACATGTCTGAGGAGCCGACTTTTTTGATTTATTACCTCGTATGTCAGTAATATGTCCAGTCATGACAAAAAACGTCAAAATATGTCGAATCATGACAGAAAAATGTCCAGTCATGACAGAAAAAAGTCACAAATTGTCTCTTTCTTTTTGACATCAAACATCTTCTGAAAGGCTTCTTCTTTGACGAAATTTCCCGAAGTCATATATTCGAACTCTTACTTTTTAATTTATACGGTACCTATTTCTGAAACGATGCCGTATCCTCTATGGTATGTTTAGTGTACCGTATTTTTCAAATATTACGGTACTTTGTTGGCATATATTACAATACCTTGTTGGCTTATATTACAATACCTTGTTGACATATATTACACTACCTTGTTGGCATATATTACGATACATTGTTGGCATATATTACAGTGTCAAAATGGCATACACTACAGTACCTTGTTGTCGTATATTACGATACCTTGTTGTCATATATTACGGGACCTTATTGGCATATATTACAGTACCGAATTGGCATATATTACAGTACCTTGTTATATTACGGTACCTTGTTGTCATATTTTACAGTACCTTATTGGCATATATTATGGTACCTTATTGGCATTTATTACAGTACCTATATGTCATATATTACAGTACCTTGTTGGTATATATTATTTTACCTTATTGTCATATATCACAGTACCTTGTTGGCATAAATTACGGTACCTTGTTGGCATTTATCACAGTACCTTGTTATCATATACTGCATTACCAAATTGGCATATATTACAGTACATTGTTGGCATATATTATTGTACCTTGCTGTTATATAGTACAATACCTTGTTGGCATCATTTAGACAAAAAGAATGAGCTATATCGTATTGACACTGGACAATAGAGTAACCTACTGACATCATTTGGATAAAGAATGTGCCATTACCATTCAAAAGAGCAACAAAAAGGTTGTTTGGACAAAAACAGTAACAAAATACATGGCAAATACGGACCCTGTGTCACGACCCTCACTTTCTAACAAATATTTTGGCGGATTTTCGCAACGTAAGTCGCGGAAGACCCGTCTAATTAAAATTTATATTTGTTTTTTTTTTTTTCAAATTAAAATGTTAAACATTCGGAAGTCGATTCCAGAATCCGACACAACATAAATTTTGGTCTCTTATTATTAAACACACAATACTCAAATTTATTCAACACAAACCACAACACTCCACAGGTCTTCATCCATGTACCGCCCGCTCTCAAAAGTCCCTGGAGTCACCGCCACAGCCCGCCCCAGTCGCGACAATGTCGTCAGACTCAGCCGTACCTACAACACGTAAACCTGAGCGATTGCCCAGTAGATGAAAATATGCATGAATGCAACGTGCGGTCACTCCCAAACCCGAATACCTCACAATAAAATGCACACTCGACTTTTTTCACTCTTCTCAATCCTATCATAGTCCAACACAAACAGGGCCCTAGGCTAGACTAGGCACCTCGCGCAACCCATTTAAGGAAGGAGTCAAGAGAGCAGTTCTCGGGCAGCCCCCGGCTCTCTCCCGAAACGTCTACATGCCCCGGCGATGCCTACGCTGGTAGCATTCTCCCTGAGCTAACACTACCAGGTCGCCCCTTTCGCCAAACAGACCCTCTAAAGAGAAATCTCGACAGTACAACTGTCAGGTGCGCTAGACTATCCTCAAACTTACCAACGAGTCGACTGCCAATATCGGCACAACCTACCTTACACATCGACACTACCCACCCCACACATTGACACCTTAAGGTGTCAACATATTACATGATTACCCTCATCCCTCATGCTCATATGAAATGTATATGCCGTGTATATGAAATGCAACATCATACAACATCACGTTCCCATATTATTTTCTCCACTCGGAACTCTTACACATTTAAAAAAATAATAATTTACGAAAATATTCCTTAACTCAAAACTTCGTTATTCACTAAAAACTTTAATAATAATGAAAACTTTCCTATAACTTTCAAAAGCCGTAAACCTTAAATTTCGAAAATATTCACAACCCGAAAACCTCACGCAACCACAACGTCCTAGTACCGAAAACTAACTTCCACCATTCTAACACATGTTCAAAGTTTATAAAAATGCAATAGCATCTTGAAAATACATATAACCCACGTAATACCCACCATTCTAACACACGTTCAAATTTCATATTAATGCAAAGAGCATCTCAAACAAATATATATTCGCATACACATAAACAACATATGAAACATTCAAAACACTTGTTATACACAACAAACAAATTATTCACTCCAATTTCAAAGGCATGCAACAATATCCAACTCCAAGCACATAGTACATGTAAGATACAAATTATTTACTCAATTTCCAATGGCATGCAACAATATCTATCATTTTTCGAAAGCAAGCAAAGCATTTTCAACAATTTAACGTATTGAGGTGAATTTACTCACCTCCAATCCGAATTTCACATAAAGGTTTACGTATCGTAGGTGAAATTTCCACCTACCTATCCTCCAAGCTTCGATGTTTAGATAATCCCTAATTTGACCAAGCTTTCGTTTGATAAGTTCTTCTTCTTTCTTGTTCGAATGTTTCCTCTCCTCTCTTTGTGTCTTTTATTTAAATGGGATGTTAGGGTTATTCAATGGAATAGGGGTATATGCAACGTGGGTCTTGTCATAAAGAGTTGTAGATTGAATGTGAAAAGATTCCTTTTCTCTCCTTAATGATTTTGCTTAGTGGTTTTACACATATGATTCCAACGTGGTTTAGCTCTTATTTTGTTTCCTTCCTAATGATGATGTGTAGGTATAATTTTATATATTAAACTTTTGGTTGGGTGAGATTTAGATCAAAGCATGACAAGATTCCTTTATGTTTGTTTATTTTTCCTTTTTGCTTATTTAGTGGATGCTTTACGTGGTTAGTGGATTCATAGATCAAAGGCTTTTGTTGTTACTATATTTATACATAAGTGTTTTTGAAAGATTCCTTTTTTCCCTTGAGTTGAGTAGATAACGTGTTTATGGTTTGTAAAGTTTTATCATTATTAATGTTCTAGGTAATGGAAATACACATTATTTTCCCTCTTTGAATCTTGAGGTTTTTGGCATTTTATGGATAATAATTTGTTGATGACTAAGCTTTCCACATGATTGAGCTAAGTTTGTCTTGTCATGTTTAATGTTTTATGATTTCCATATGATAATTATGAGACAAGTGAACGAGATTTCCATATTGGATTAGGTAAGTCATTTTCTTATATTAGTTTATTTTGTTAATCATCTCAATAGTCATTAATAATAATATATATATATATATGTATAGAGAAAGACCTACTCATATATGTATACATATTTATTTATTATTTAATTTATTATTTCATTCTTTTTCCTTAAAATCATTTATTAATATTTATTAGGTCATAGTATTTATGCAAACCATCTTTTCGGCCTACTTAACTTTGGTTTTCAAATTAATTGATAATGGCCTTTTCAATCTTGAGTTGGGCCTTAGTCATAAGATTGAATCTATTAAATGTTTAATTGGACTCCCAATGTTATTCGGCTCTTACACGAAGTTCTTTATGACTTATTTATCTTTAATATTTTATCCACTAATTATCTAGTTTCTTTGTCGTAATCCCGCTTTAAAAGTTTCGGGTATTACATTCTTTCCCCCTTAAAAGAATTTCGTCCCCGAAATTCACCGACTGGTAAAACTCGGGGTAACAATTTCTCCTATTCCTCGATCTGTCTGTATCCTATTAAGGTAGAATTTATTCCTATCTCCACCACGCAATTTAGGCGACACATTTAAATGTGTAACTCATTCTCCTAAGAATAAAAATAAGAATGTGGGTACTTCGAAATTTACGTACCCGTATTCGTTGCAGGGTTTGCTTCCTCAGCAGCTAAGGTGAATACTCTCCCAGTAGCCGGTGGAAGTTGTGCTGACTGTTGGATTGGTGCAGGGTATGGATTCACCTGACAGTCTCGAGCAAAATGGCCCGGTTTGCCACATCGGAAGCATTGGATCACTGTCCTCGGTCCTGGACCATAACAAACGCCCGTGTGGTAGCGTCCACACTGTTGACACCGTGGCGCGGGGTTTTGAGATCGGACATGGTTATTGTTGAGTTCCTGTTTTGGCCTAGGTTGCCCTGGGCGTTTATTCAGATTATTGTTTGGACCTTTCTCAAAAACTTGACGCTTCCTATTAGTCTCTCCTTCCAGCTGGCTCTCCGCTTTTCTCTTTTCCTCGTGGGCCTTTGCGATCTGAACCTCTGCTTGCTCCGCGATAAGTGCTCGTTCTGCCACTTGAGCAAACGCCAATTCTCGTGTTCCCGCCATGCTTACATCTCGATAGATCTCAGGTTTGAGACCTACTTGGAATCGCTCTACCTTTAATGCATTCGTCGCCACCATGTGCGGCGCAAAGCGCGACAGCTCCTCAAACTTGCGAATATATTCAGCGATAGTTTGCTCGCCTTGCTTCAGATTTATGAACTCGTTCATTTTTCGAGTTCGGTCATGGCTGGTGAAATATTTCTCACGGAATAATTCTCGGAATCTTTCCCATGGCATAGTCATTGGGTCCTCTAAGACTCTGATGGTATCCCACCAAAACCTTGCGTTCCCCCGGAGCATAGAAACGGCACACAATACCCGTTCATTCTCAGGAACCCGACCATACAAGAACATATCCTCTATGGTACGCAACCAATCGTCGGCCAAGGTAGGATCGACGGCATCCTCAAAGGTCGGAGGGTTCAATTTACGGAACCGTTCCCCTATTATTTCTACCCGTTCGGGTGGTGTAGGATGTTGCTCAAATGAGTTACGGTGATTGATCAACTCGTTGATCTGATCCGACTGACGTCGAATCAGTTCAGTAAGGCGCAAGATCATGGAGTCTCGTTCAGTTGTGGGTGACTCAGATGCAACTCCACGACTTGCCTCTCCATTGTTTTCTCTACGTCCTCTCGTCATTTTAGTGTACTATCTACAACATTCACGCAAACAAGTATATTTATCTAATCAAGCAAAAACTTAAAAACTTACAGGCAAGGCTGATCCTCCAGGCTTTTGAGCGGCAGTACATGGACAGTCTACAGAACCTCTAACCTAAGCTCTGATACCACCTGTCACGACCCTCACTTTCTAACAAATATTTTGGCGGATTTTCGCAACGTAAGTCGCGGAAGACCCGTCTAATTAAAATTTATATTTGTTTTTTTTTTTCAAATTAAAATGTTAAACATTCGGAAGTCGATTCCAGAATCCGACACAACATAAATTTTGGTCTCTTATTATTAAACACACAATACTCAAATTTATTCAACACAAACCACAACACTCCACAGGTCTTCATCCATGTACCGCCCGCTCTCAAAAGTCCCTGGAGTCACCGCCACAGCCCGCCCCAGTCGCGACAATGTCGTCAGACTCAGCCGTACCTACAACACGTAAACCTGAGCGATTGCCCAGTAGATGAAAATATGCATGAATGCAACGTGCGGTCACTCCCAAACCCGAATACCTCACAATAAAATGCACACTCGACTTTTTTCACTCTTCTCAATCCTATCATAGTCCAACACAAACAGGGCCCTAGGCTAGACTAGGCACCTCGCGCAACCCATTTAAGGAAGGAGTCAAGAGAGCAGTTCTCGGGCAGCCCCCGGCTCTCTCCCGAAACGTCTACATGCCCCGGCGATGCCTACGCTGGTAGCATTCTCCCTGAGCTAACACTACCAGGTCGCCCCTTTCGCCAAACAGACCCTCTAAAGAGAAATCTCGACAGTACAACTGTCAGGTGCGCTAGACTATCCTCAAACTTACCAACGAGTCGACTGCCAATATCGGCACAACCTACCTTACACATCGACACTACCCACCCCACACATTGACACCTTAAGGTGTCAACATATTACATGATTACCCTCATCCCTCATGCTCATATGAAATGTATATGCCGTGTATATGAAATGCAACATCATACAACATCACGTTCCCATATTATTTTCTCCACTCGGAACTCTTACACATTTAAAAAAAATAATAATTTACGAAAATATTCCTTAACTCAAAACTTCGTTATTCACTAAAAACTTTAATAATAATGAAAACTTTCCTATAACTTTCAAAAGCCGTAAACCTTAAATTTCGAAAATATTCACAACCCGAAAACCTCACGCAACCACAACGTCCTAGTACCGAAAACTAACTTCCACCATTCTAACACATGTTCAAAGTTTATAAAAATGCAATAGCATCTTGAAAATACATCTAACCCACGTAATACCCACCATTCTAACACACGTTCAAATTTCATATTAATGCAAAGAGCATCTCAAACAAATATATATTCGCATACACATAAACAACATATGAAACATTCAAAACACTTGTTATACACAACAAACAAATTATTCACTCCAATTTCAAAGGCATGCAACAATATCCAACTCCAAGCACATAGTACATGTAAGATACAAATTATTTACTCAATTTCCAATGGCATGCAACAATATCTATCATTTTTCGAAAGCAAGCAAAGCATTTTCAACAATTTAACGTATTGAGGTGAATTTACTCACCTCCAATCCGAATTTCACATAAAGGTTTACGTATCGTAGGTGAAATTTCCACCTACCTATCCTCCAAGCTTCGATGTTTAGATAATCCCTAATTTGACCAAGCTTTCGTTTGATAAGTTCTTCTTCTTTCTTGTTCGAATGTTTCCTCTCCTCTCTTTGTGTCTTTTATTTAAATGGGATGTTAGGGTTATTCAATGGAATAGGGGTATATGCAACGTGGGTCTTGTCATAAAGAGTTGTAGATTGAATGTGAAAAGATTCCTTTTCTCTCCTTAATGATTTTGCTTAGTGGTTTTACACATATGATTCCAACGTGGTTTAGCTCTTATTTTGTTTCCTTCCTAATGATGATGTGTAGGTATAATTTTATATATTAAACTTTTGGTTGGGTGAGATTTAGATCAAAGCATGACAAGATTCCTTTATGTTTGTTTATTTTTCCTTTTTGCTTATTTAGTGGATGCTTTACGTGGTTAGTGGATTCATAGATCAAAGGCTTTTGTTGTTACTATATTTATACATAAGTGTTTTTGAAAGATTCCTTTTTTCCCTTGAGTTGAGTAGATAACGTGTTTATGGTTTGTAAAGTTTTATCATTATTAATGTTCTAGGTAATGGAAATACACATTATTTTCCCTCTTTGAATCTTGAGGTTTTTGGCATTTTATGGATAATAATTTGTTGATGACTAAGCTTTCCACATGATTGAGCTAAGTTTGTCTTGTCATGTTTAATGTTTTATGATTTCCATATGATAATTATGAGACAAGTGAACGAGATTTCCATATTGGATTAGGTAAGTCATTTTCTTATATTAGTTTATTTTGTTAATCATCTCAATAGTCATTAATAATAATATATATATATATATGTATAGAGAAAGACCTACTCATATATGTATACATATTTATTTATTATTTAATTTATTATTTCATTCTTTTTCCTTAAAATCATTTATTAATATTTATTAGGTCATAGTATTTATGCAAACCATCTTTTCGGCCTACTTAACTTTGGTTTTCAAATTAATTGATAATGGCCTTTTCAATCTTGAGTTGGGCCTTAGTCATAAGATTGAATCTATTAAATGTTTAATTGGACTCCCAATGTTATTCGGCTCTTACACGAAGTTCTTTATGACTTATTTATCTTTAATATTTTATCCACTAATTATCTAGTTTCTTTGTCGTAATCCCGCTTTAAAAGTTTCGGGTATTACACCCTGTGTCGATACGGCTTCTCTACAGGTATGACGATTATTCCTGTATTTTCCACAAATTTTGCACTTGTTGGATCTTCTATCTACCTGAGAAGGAATCCTACGCATCTTTCGGTGACCGGGAAGGAAACGAATGTCTGGGTCATGAATAAAATTCCCGTCATCGGTTTGAGCATTCTTCTCGTGCGTCGTCGCTTCATTGATCAATACTAAGAATGACTCCCTTTTACAATCACACAATGCAAATAACGTTCCGCCACTAACCGAACTTGTAGACGGCATATTTTCAGATGGCAACCTATATAAATGTTTCTTCTGTGTTATTTACAATGGTACTGCGTACGCGGACATCTTGGTACCGTATAAATCAAAGGGTACCTAGCTTAAAATGATTTTTGGCAAGGGAATGTTGTTTTTTAGTTTTCTATTAGGTATTATGTGTCGATACCCGATAATTTTATGTATAAATCTTATTATTTAATATATTTATGTACTCCATCTGTCCCATTTCTTTTTGGACATTTGCGGTATGACACGGTTTTTAAGAAACTGAATAATATAGTACAATTAAAGGGTAAAAAATATATATATTCTGACACGTCTTCTAAGACTATTTGATATTATTATATTGATTGTTTGTGGTAGTTTTTGCAAAAATTGGAAATGTACAAAAGACAGCGGGACGCTCGATATAGTAAAATGTACAAAAACTATTGGGACGGAGGGAGTAATATTTTATCTTTTGACGGGCCTGCCCGTGGCCCGCCCGGCCCGCCATGCCAAAGCCCGCAGCTGAGCAGCCAGCTCCCTCGCGGGCCTAAAAATTTACAGTCCGCGGGCCACGTGCCCGTTTGACCTTTTCCGTGGAGATTTTATAAATCTAATAGTAGGGACGGTGGGCGTATGACATGCGTATACTTCGACCGGCGCTTCGGAAGGCGGTTATCTGATAAAAGGAATAACATGCCTTTATCATTCGAAATGGCAAACAATCAAAATATAAAACATATTGTGAATATTCACGGCCAGTGTACTGCTCCTGAGCATAGACCAACTGATTCATAAGATCAGGCATAGTGTACTGTCAGTTGTCAAATTACAATTTACTACAATTTGACTGAACGACGACGGTAGCGAGTGCGACATGATGCACTTTGACCTCATGATGCATGTCAAACTTGAGAACAACCAATCTCTCGAAATATCCAATAAACTTGAGCATGAGGTCCAATGTCTTCTCCGTCTGGGAGAGCTTCGTTTGAAAGAGCTTCTTCGCAATGGCCAATCGAGCTGTCCTAGACTGCTCTCCATAAACTTATCAAATGAATCTGGAATTTGCCAATCGTCATGTTGATACAGACTTACACAAATGAATCGCCAAATTAGTGATTGATACTTGTGACGTAAAAAGTCATCGCTGAATAGAGCGACGCATATCCATCACTGGAAGTCAAGACGCAAAATGACATCAAATGTGATATTCGTCCGTTGCGAAATAAAATCCGGTCACAATAAGTACAGTCGCTGGTCGCAAAGTGCTCACAAATTCCATCGCTAACTAAATTAATATCTGAGTCAGGGATTCTCCTAACATGCGGTGAATTTAGCGACCGAAATACCGTCGCTAAAGTCAAGTGGAAAGCCATTGTATTTCCGTCCCTGAAGTGATACACCGTTATTTGCAGACTGTGATCAAATGGAAAGCCATTGTCTCTATTTTTATTTGATTTTTTATTACTTATAATTAATTTTTTATTCTCTCTTCATTTTTTATTAATTTAAGTATTCTCATTGTTTTTAGAATTTTATTTCCTATTTTAATGTTTTCTTATCATTTTAGATTTCGTATAACACACATCAAGCGAGCCCTTTTAATCTGCTTAGTAACATCGTTATCAATAATTATCTAAGAAAGGTTGATGATATATATTGAAGAAAAGGCCGGTAAAAGCACGCAGCGATAATTTAATCGATCGAAAATTTTCTCGATGGTTGACTTAGTCTCTCGTTGAAAAATTTTCTCGATTGTAAACTTTCGCAGCGAAAAACCTTTTTAAAATCGAAATCTTTCTCGCTCGTTAATTTTCATAGCGACAACTTTTATTCACGCGCGAAAAATCTTTCGATCGTAAATTTACTTGGAAATCTAATTTCCCGATCGTAAATTTATACGGAAATTTTTCTCGATCGTAAAATTTCTCGGCTACAGTACCACAACTTAAGTTCAAACACTTAGAAATTTTCTAAGTCCTTTTTAACTGTAGCTATCTTTAGCGAATAAAATTTTCGATCGCAAATATTCAATTCAAAATCACATTTAGGTAATTCAATTGGAATTTCAGATTCTCGCGCGATAAAAAACGCGGAGTGAATGATGTTTTTAACACTTAGTAAAATTTCGATCAAATTTTCTTTGAACTAACATACATGTCGAAATAAAATTACAATTTCAAAAAAATCACTCTATAAGACCTATATGTGCATTCATTTTTCCACTACAATATTATCAAACATGTTATTTACTAGCTTCATCATTATGGTTTGATGAATACTAATTTCGACTAAATTTTAATCTAGCTAATGATTTAAATATGTATTTCAGATGGATAACTACCCTCCCTACAACCACATTTACGGACGACCATGTACATTAACGTCCACGACACGAACTTCCAACTGGATCTGACCACCTTCCGGTGTCCAGACGACATCATCATGTCTATACTGCAAGGCCATCCACTGTGGCATGCTCTTACCGTGACGGCCTCAGTACCGATGGTCTATCTCTAGCAGTTTTGGGGAATGATCAAGAGCCTCATCATGAACGGGGCGTACCACTTCACAATAGTTGTAGGGACGAGGCACATCTGTATGAGCAAGAATGAACTCAGACTTCTGCTCGACCTCCCTCACAACCAAAATTACGACCCCCTCCCATCAGATGAAGAATGATGCATGATTTCCTCCAGATGGGGTACCGACCGCCGCTCACCAAGCTAGCTCAGATGCAGAGCAACGGGATTCCCCATCAGTGGAAGACACTTTTTGGCATAATCAATAAATGTCTGTCCCCGAAGCACGCAGGCTTCGTCAAAGGCAATGGCCACATCCTCCGGATATTTCACGGAGTAGTGTTCTCGCAGAATTACGATTTCGCTCAACTGATCTGGAACGACCTCGCAGAACAGATCAGGCAAAAAGAGAACAAACGAACCAAAAACTTGCCGTATGCGAGATGGTTCTCCGTCATCATCCGATAACAAATGGAGATGCACGAGCAGAACATTCCTCGCCTGCCTCCGGGAGGAAACTATCAGCCACTAGGCTCAAGTTCTTCCACAACCCCAGGCTCACGGACCTAACTCAGCATCTATGGACATTCCGCTGGAGTTGCTACGTCTCGCCGACCCCGCGGGAGATGAATATCAGAGATACTGTCGGGAACATCACATTAATGAGCAAATGATTCGAGGGCCCCCGACAGATTTCCAAGTGAGCACTCCACAACAACAACACTCAAGCCCTGACACCATGATGATTGATACAGTGGTCCAGGAGCTAGAGCAGGAGCTTCCAACTCAGGACGAACAAATTCCTGATATAGATGCCACGTTGATCGAGGCTGTGGCGGCAGAGTTGGAACAAGAAGCTCTAGAAGAAATATTGCAAGTGGAAGTGCCCGTCCATGTTGGTGTGCTCGAGGAAACCATTGAGGAGGTTCTTCAACAAGTAGCACAGCCGGGCAGATATGGGGCACAGCTCAACTCCACTGGTGACGGATCAGGCTCTTGAGGAGGTTGAACGTGATCCTACTCCTCACACAGCCACCTCATCCGACACGAAGTCCGATGAGGAGATCAGCTTGGTAAGACGGACTCCCAGACGACTTAGCATACAAATTGAGTCCCTCTTCACCGCCGTCACCACTGCACCAGATACCGCGCCAATCATCTCTTCAAGTGCTCCGGCCACTACTTCGCTCAATCTTGAGCCGCAACACAATCTACCGGTGTCTGGTTCACAGGTTCAATCAGAACCTATCACAACACCCATGAAGAGAATCTTTAAGATTCGACTCAAGGATTGGGTGGAAGTCTCCAACAGTCACAACCTCATGTGACTGCGAGCCAACTTGAGGAGCTGGTGTTAGCTCACGGGTTGATAACAGGCGACATCAGTCGTCCTGGAACATCTACAATGGAGGCATCCGCTCTCGCCAACGCGCTAAAGGATTTTGAAGACAAGATTATGGAGAGCGTGCGCAATGCAATCGTGGGAAAGCACCCGTCTCGGAGCCGTCTTCATCACAATCCATCCTCACACCCACTCAACCCATACTATCCACACAAGTCCCAACACCCATCCTCATCCGCAACCTAATAAATCCCGCCACCGTACCCATCAACGAACTCCATATTGGTCGCCAGGCTATTAGAACTGACCACACGAACGCCGGAAGAAGAAGATCTCTTCCGTCGTCTCGTCGATCGTCCTGACCCATCCCAAACGTGTCACCGCCAAGACTCTCACTCCAAATGCCGACATGATGGCCCACATGATCAGGGTTGTCCTGAGGGGGAGAAGAGGCTAAGGATTATCACAAGGGTCAGATCAGAACCCTGGCGCGACTCAGACAAGTATAGGAGCCGTTGGAACCTCACAACCCACTACCCAAACAACCACCACCACGCGCCGCACCACTCAAACCAAACCCAAACCCAAACCCACATCGACCCACCAACTTTTCAACTAAGGACGCCTCCGCCCATGCCACCGACCTTCACAAGCCCCTTGCTTCCGGAAGAAGAAGCAAGTGCTGCCATGCTCGTCGCCCTAGCGCAGACTCAAGCGACTCCCTCAACTGCTCCAGACCAATCGGGACCATCAGGACAGGGCGTCAACCCACACGAGGTCCTAGACAAATATATATTCGAAGGATAATGGATGACCCATTCCATGCCCGATGAGCATCAACGACAACGGCTTCAGGATGTTCGACACTTCCTACAACAAGCCTCGGTAGACCTCGTGCTCATAGAAGATGAAGAACTTCAGGAAGGTGGAGACTACCAGCAAGATATCCCAAGGCTACCAGAGTTGATCGCACAACGAGCGCTTCCCCCACAAAACAAATGCCAGGGACCATTCGGATCGACACGCCGTGGGAGAATATTCGGATTGAAATCCCCTTCCTTGAAGAAATCCGTGAACACATCTGGAGGTCACCGGACAGGGTCAAGAAGCCGAACGAGTTCGAGCTAAGAGGGATCTCTCATTGGGATCAGCAGAAGAGGATGACCTACATCTGGATGCCGACTCAACTTGGACTTGATGTAAGGATGGAGATGACAAAAGCGCAAGCAGGGAATCATTATCAGAGTCTATCTTCTATTTGCCAGCTTCTCAGCGTCTACTGTGGCAAAGGAGGTCTTCCAACCCCAACCTACATTATCGAGCGAGTGGACAGAATCCGAGAGGAATTAAGCGAGAGTGACCTACTGTACCTCCCCGCCGACGAGGTATACAACCTCTATCAACTGTACGTGGAAAAGCACAAAGGGGGAGATTGTAGAATACACTTTGTAATTGTGCTTTGATTTATTAACTGTCTTCGTAGATTGTGGCGTTATTTGTAATAGTCCATAGATTAGGACTAGTTTGATATTTATATCAAGTTTGTTTGGTATAAATACATGTAGAAACATTGAGATTAATATAGAAAATTAGAGAATTGATCCAAAAGGCTGCCAAATCCAATTCTACAGAGAGAAACTCATAAATCTGTCTCTCACTACCCGAATTCTCTCTCTTGTTCTTCATCGAAGGTTTTCGATCGAAATTCTATACTTTCCATTCTAATCGAATTCCTTAGGATTTGAGTCTAGGATCATAGGAGTTGATAATGGAGGACCTAACACTAATGACCTCTCCAAATCAAAGTTTGCGTGTCACATACGTGTTCGCGAGACTTATTTCCGAGAGCTTTCGTCAATGGGTCAGCTACCATAGCACTGGTACTGTTGTGCTCAATGGATATTAATTCATGTTGGATCCTTTCTTTCACAACAAAACACTTAATATCAATGTGCTTTGAAACACTACTTGACTTGTTGTTTTTAGAAAACAATACTGCAGCCTGATTATCACAGTAAATTTTGAGTGGTTTTGATATTGAGTTCACAACTTGAAGCCAAGCGATGAAGTTCTTGATCCAAATTGCATGACATGCTGCTTCATAACATGCAACGAACTCTGCTTCCATGGTAGAAGAAGCTTTAATCGTTTGCTTTGTGCTTTTCCATGAAGTGGGTGCACCAGATAACATAAATACGTATCCAAACGTTGATTTTCTGGTGTCAAGGCACCCCGCATAATCGGAATCAGCATACCCAATAGCCTCGAGAGTATCTGATTTCCTATAAATGAGCATATAATCTTCGGTACCCTGTAAGTGTTGAATACACTTTGTAATTGTGCTTTGATTTCATTAGCTGTCTGCGTAGAATGAGGCTATTATTGTATTTGTCCTTAGTTTAGGACTTAGCTTGTTATTTATACCAAGTATGATTGGTATAAATACTTGTTGAAACATTTAGCTTAATAGAGAATTTGATCCGAAAGGCTTCCAAATCAAATTCTAGAGAGAGAAATCATAATTCATTCTCTCACTACACGAAATCTCTCTCGAAGCTCAACGAAAGGTTTTCGATCGAAATCTAATTCTTCATAATTCTAATCGATTGCCTTAGATTTCAAGTCTAGGATCTAGGAGTTGATTAATTTGGACCTAACAATTGGTATCAAAGCAGATTCATTCTGTTTTGTATCGAAAATAGTTAGAATTGGATCGAAATTCATTTCTGTTACTGTTCCATCGAAGAACAGTTTGGTGCAAAATTCAATTTCGATCTAATAGCTTAAATTCTTTGCTTGTCTGAGTGGAATTTGATGTTTTTGTGCTCGCATAAGTAGCTTAAATCAATCAGGAATAGATCGGTAGCAATCACAATATGTTTTAGGCTAAATTTTTTATTCTGTGATTTTACTATTTGTGCGATGAACAGTGTGAACGTGTTCTGATTTTTGCAAAATTGAATATTATTTGCCTTGAACATGTTTAATCTTCTGCTTGTGAGTAATCAGTAGCTGATTTAGAGCATATACCTGCAATTTCATCGATTAATTTTTAGTATCCGCTTGAATTCAGTGTTAAATCGTATTATGTAACTGTTTGATTAATTTGAATTTTTCTCGCTAAGTTCCTCGATCAGGATTAATTCTCGATCGAAAAACTGCGTGCGAAAATTTTTTCAATTAGGAATACAGATTTGTTGACCTTTTTGGTCCATGAGTGGTAGAGAGTTTTGATGAATAATGTAATTGTAATGACGTTAGGTCTATAAATTAAGCAATTCGATTTCCATTATAATGTCTAAGTATATGAAAATATTCACACATGCATTGATTATGAGCTATACACTGATTAAAGTGTTGAATATTTGATTCGCATATGATTTGGTGATTAGTTGATGAGACTAAGTGATCGCATGTTATAGACAACCCATGTGATAGGATATATCATTCTGGGCTACATATGGAAATAACGCGTGAGATATCCTATTGGGTTATAAAAGGAAAATATGCTGTTTATATATGGAAAGTGATATATCCGTTGATACTAGGTCATTCCTGGACGAAAGTTACATGATTCTTGCATGCTTTCTGCTGAATTTAATGCGTAATATTGAATTTGATATCTTTCCATATGATGATTGGAATATTATAGTTAGGAAAGAATTAATTTGATTGACTTTGTAGATAAGATGCTATTATATGGTATATGCTAATCACAGATGTGATCTCTACATTATGGAAAGTTGTGGCATGACAAGTAAATTCGTGACATCCGTGATATGATAGGATATTATGTGCTAAACATGGTAAATATGATTGATCTGTGATAAATATGGAATTAATATGCTGCTATCGCGTGTGCTATATTTGGAAAGTAAATATGGATTGACTTGTTCTAGAAACTTATAGCAGGGAATCACTTATGGAAAATTCTGTAATGATAAATATAATTCTAAATAAGTGAATATGACTTGAGAACGAATTTGAGTTTTTATGGAATATAATCATGCTTTAATGTGCTATATGACCGTTGTGATGTGTTAGGTCCTGATTTATCAACTCAATGATCCTAGACTTGAATCCTAAGGAAATCGATTAGAATTATACGATTTGAAGATCGATCGAAAACCTTTTCTATTGAGAGCTCGAGAGAGAAACTTGGTAGTGAGAGAATGATTTCTGATTTTCTCTCTCTAGGATTGGATTTGCAAGCATTTCGGATCAATTTTCTAAAATTCTCTATTAATCACAATGTTTGTACATCTATTTATACCAAACATACTTGGTATAAATAACAAACTAAGTCCTAAACTAAGGACTATTACAATAAAAGCCCCAATCTACGAGGACAGCTAATTAAATCAACGCACAATTAAACTGATATCCTACATTCTCCGCCTTTGTGCTTGATTCCTCTTCCGTGCTGTCTGTTCTCGTCGGGCATAGTACGATCTGCACAAGCCCAGCGCACGCTCGAAATTCCGAAGCGTGCTCCTCAGCTCCAGTCGCCCCTCGATATCATCAAGTAGTTCATTAGGAGCGGCTGTTCCTCACGTACCTATGGATCCTCAGCATTGTCTCTCTGTCGATTTCTTCGAACCGTTTCTCTATATTTTGCCTGATGACCATGAGCATCCCATCACAAAACTTTTGTACTTCAGTCTTGTATAAGCCTTGTCTTCTTGGCAATTGGATTGTGGTAGGCGATGCGTAGGATTGAGTTGATATGACGTGATTGTTGGGAAGCGCTTCGATCTCAAGTCCCTTATTGAGCGGCGCGGTCATGTTGACCTTCTTCATGTTGCTCTCCAGAGCCATCTGAAGGTCGTGCGCTGCGAAGTACTTGACTTGGCGCATCATGTACCGGCAGAGTCCCGCAAGTCCTTCTTTCTTGATGAAGCCTTACCCTTGTATTTCTTCACATATAGCTGGTAGAGGTTGTACACCTGCTCTGTAGGGAGATACAGTAGGTCACTCTCGCTCAATACCTCTCGTGTCCTGTTAACCCGCTCAATGGCATAGTACGGTGTTGGAAGTCCTCCTTTGGCACAGAAGACGCTGAGGAGCTGACAGATGGGAGATAGACTATGATAATGACTCTTGGCTTGTGCTTTAGTCATCCCTAGTCTCATGTCAGGTCCAAGGTGGGTCGGCATCCAGAGATATGGTCATTCACTTCTGCTGATCCCAGTGGGAGATCCCTCTTAGCTCGAACTCATTCGGCTTCTTGACCTTGTCCGGTGACCTCCAAATGTGCTCTCTAATTTCTTCAAGGAAAGGGATTTCTATTCTGGTGTTCTCCCATGGCGTGTTGATCCGGACGGTTCCTGGCATCTGTCTTGTAGGGGAAACCGCCCGTTGTTAATTAGCTCTGGAAGCCTTGGGAGCTCTTGGTCTTGATCTTCACCTTCCTGAAGCTCTTCGTCTTCTATCAGCACCAGGTCCACCGAAGCTTATTGTAAGAATTGACGAACGTCCTTAAGCCGTTGTCTTTCATGCTCATCAGGCAGGGAATGGGTCATCCACTGTCCTTCGAATATGTACTTGTCGAGGAATTCCTGTGGGTTGACGCCATGTCCTGATGGTCCTGATTGATCTTGAACAGCTGAAGAAGTAGCTTGAGTTTGAGCAAGGGCCACGAGCATGGCGGCACTTGCTTCTTCTTCCGGAAGCAAGGGGCTTGTGAGATTCATTGGTGTAGGCGGAGGCATCCTGAGGGTGAAGGATGGTAGGTCCATTTGGGTTGTGTGGATTTTATGAGTGGTGCGGTGCGTGGTGGTGGTTGTTTGGGTAATGGGTTGCGAGGTTTCAGCGGCTCCAGCGCTTGTTTGTGCGGCACTCGAGCCTTGTCTCTGACCTCTAGTCATGATCCTACGCCTTTTCTTTCCCTCGGGACAACCTTGATCATCTGGGTCATCATGTTGACGTTTGGAGCGGGAGTCTTATCCTCGACACGATTCGGTAGGATCAGGACGGTCCACGAGACGGCGGAAGAGGTCCTCTTCTTCTGGTGTTCGTGTAGTCAACTAGAGTAGGTGGGCGACTAATATGTAGTGGAGGTCGTTGATGGGTATGGTGGATGGATTTATGAGGTTGTGTAAGAGGATGGGTGTCGCGACTGGGAAGGGTTGTGTAGGTTGAGTGGGTGTGAGGATTGGTTGTGAAGAAGACGGCTCGGAGACGGGTGCTTTCCCACGATCTTGGCGGGACGTCTCAATGGCAATCTGCATGCTCTCCATTATTTTGTCTTCAAAAGAACGTAGTGCTGCGGAGAGAGCAGCCAGAAGACGGTCTTCGGTTATATATGGGACGGACACCTCCATCGATGAAGGACCAGGTCGACTGATGTCAACCCTTGAGCAGACACGGACTCCTCAGGTTGGCTCGTAGTCACTTGAGGTTGTGACTGTTCGAGACTTCAACCTAATCCTTGAGTTGAATCCTGGAGATTCTCCTTTATGGGTGTTGTGGCAGGTTCAGAGTGAACCTGCGTATCAGACACCGTTGTGGCTGGGCCGGTGGTGATTTGCAGCTGGAGTTCGGCCTCAGCGCTTGGAATGATGATCGGTACTATGTCTGACGTGGTGGTGACGGTGGTGAAGAGGGCTCGAGTTGTATACTTAAACGCCTTGGAGTCCTTCTCATGAGTTGAATCTCCTCATCGGACTCGGTGTCTGATGAGGTAGCCGGGTGAGGGGAGGGTTCTTGTCGGTTGAAGGCTCAAAGGGTTTTCAAATAAAGAAAAGGAATTTGGAGAAGGCTCAAAAATGGATGACTAAAGGCTATGTTTAAGGATTGAAAATTATATTTGACCGAGTGAGGAATTTCCTAAGCAATGACTGTGTGACTCACTCAAGAATAGGTCCGTTGAAAGAAATAAAGAAGGCTAGAAATCTCACTCATATAAAGTGGTTTTGTGTCGCGTGGAGTCTACGAAAGAACTTTTGGACACTAGAATGCGACTTAAGATTGACAAAAATTAAGCAAATAATCAGTCGCATGTCAGGGAAATTCATACGTGACTTAGATCGAGCATCCTAAAGATATCGTCAATCCCGTAATATTATACTTATATGTATAATATTTTTGGATTTTTATTAGATTATTTTTAGAAGTATTTCACGCAAGATGTAGCATTAAAGTATAGGAAACACATAGCATAGAACATGTGTAAGCACATAGGGGCACGTAAAGCACAAATTACGGAAGATTCAGCATGCCTAATTTTCTGACAAGGAATTGGAACCGTTTTTCATCTAAGGCCTTGGTGAAAATGTCAGCTAGTTGATATTCCGTTTTCACGAAGTACATGTCAATTGTGTTTTCTATGTGACCTTTTATAAAATGATATCTAGTATCTATGTGTTTTGTGTGTGAGAGGTGAACGGGATTGCACGTAATCGCAAGGCACTTTTCCTATCGTTATAAATGGGTATATTATTTAAATTGTACCCATAGTCGCGAAGTTGAGTCCGCATCCATAGCATTTGCGAGCAACAGCTGGCAGCCGCGACATATTCAGCCTCGACCGTTGATGTTGAGACGCAGTTCTGTTTCTTGGATAACCAGCAGACCAACTTTTCGCCTAGAAATTGAGCGCCATCGGAGGTGCTTTTCCTGTCCATTCGGCAACCTGCATAATCAGCGTCAGTACAGCCAATTAATTCGGCAACTTGCTTTCTTCCGAATCACTTCCCCATCTTCATTCTTTTTATTCATAAATACCCATTTCATTTCGAAGATGGTTTTCCCATGCGGACGGGGTACTAGGGTCCATACTTGAAGACGCTCGAATTGGTTGATCTCATCTTGCATAGCTATCACCCAATCCGGGTCTTTAAGCGCATCTGCTACATGGGGTGCTGAAGAGACTGTGCTGATGTCTTGTCCTTACTCCGCTCGAAAGATCACCAATAATCTGATCAACCGGATGTGCACGAGTCAACTTTCTCTCATGTGCCAGAGCTGAAGTAGATGCATGTAGCGACCCTAGCCATCGCTACCATTTCTAGTCTTGTCTTACGTGCCTAACTACGTATTTAGTTAGAAGAAATACAAAAATGCGGAATAAATTTTTCTTTTTTCATAAACGAACTCGTTTCATTACATGTCAAAAGAATGCTTCCAAACTTTCTAATTACATTCGAGTCTATCTACATGTGTCGTGTATATTTGTGCATCAAAAGATCCTATGCGCCCGGCCTCACAGGTCATCATCCACGTACACACCACCCCCAAAAGTCGCTCGGAAGCTTTCAAAAGAGTGCCTTGCTAGCTAGGCGGTCACGTGCTGTGATCCGACGAACCTACAACACATAAAACGTGGGATGAGTTTATATAGCCCAGTAAGTAGGAATTATGCATGTTGTGCCCGTGTCCTGACTTGCTAAGGCATATACGCCAATGCTCACTCAACCTCACAAAATCATGCCATGTCTTGTCTTGTGTTGTCTTGCAGGGTCCCTAGTACACGTCTTGTCTTGCACGTGTCTTGTCTTGTAGGGCCCTCGGTTATCCCCACTACGAGGGCGTTTTGCCCGATTTACATGTCTTGTCTTGCACATGTCTTGTCTTGACATCGGTGATGTATGAAGTCACCTCATAGCATTTGGGGAGCCGTAAAACACGTCTTGTCTTGCACGTGTCTTGTATGGAAATGATGACATGTTAATAGTATCGACTACGTATCGCACCCCGGCGATCATGCATAACTCATGTCGTGTCCTAAAAAAACTCTCGTGAGACTCATGTATGCTCGTGGAATGCATGTATGAGATGCCATATGACTTGTCGTGCCATGTTATGTAAGGGATCATTCATGCCATGTCATGTAATGGATAATTCATGTCACATAATAAATCAAATAGCACGTAGGAGCACATAATCAAGTAAATATTGGGCACATAATTTTATGAGTTGTAGTTGAAATAAGGTTCCCACTTACCTGGTGTCCGTCGATTGTTAGCTAGCGGTTCTGTGAAATTATTCGTCCCTATTCCCGGGCATAAACGGTATCGTTAGTATACTATCCAAATCCTTGAATTTCCTAAATATTAAAATACTTAGCTATAAAATAAGTAGGTATTGAAATTTGTTAAGTCGAGTCAACTCGGGAAAGTTCTTAGTTCGTCAAATTATTAGCTCGTGAGATTTCATGGTATGACGGCATAATTCGTGACTTGCTCCATTCATAAGACAACGCATGCACCTCAATGATGATTCGTGAAATAGAATTGGAAATAAAGTTCGTGATACGTAACTTCTAATTTATAGTTCGCCCATATATATATATATATATATATATATACATATACATATATATTTTCACGAAGTGGTACCCCACTTAGGGTTCACAAAATGATCTACACTCACATTTCGCGAACTTCATGTAGTTCGCGGCTCGCGTGGATAACTTAGTTCGTCAAATGAATTCCTCTAGTTTCGCAAACTCTTACTTAATTGACCCAATTTATACTAATTCGCCAAACACTCATGATTCGCAAATCCCTTATTTTCTTCTTTTTAATTCGTGAAACATTACACGGCTTTTAATTCGCGAAGTCGTTGTCTCGACCTGATTCGCGAAGTTGGATTCGCGATATCACATTTCGCGAACTCATGTGCGAATCACTTTAGGGTTTCACGAATTTATTTCCACAAATTATCATTTCACTAATCGAGTTCGCGAACCTCTATGGTTTGTGAAACTTCTCTTCGCGAATTGGTTCAATTTACGTGTTGGAAAGACCCCCTTTCAATCCGCGACCCGTGGCATGACCCAATTTGCAAACCTTGGGGTGCGACAAACTAGGTCGATCCGCAAAACCCCACCACTCGGTTCGCGAACTCCCTCTAGACTTCGTGAAAGTGGCTTCTGCGGTTGGTTCACAATTTGTCCAATTCGCTAATGATGGTTCGCCAATCCTGATGGTTCCGCAACTTTGAATTCAAAACTTTGCATGGAGTTCGCCAATTTCGCTGGTTCATGAAGTGGTCCACCGAGTTCTTGATTCACCAAACGCTCGCCCCGTGAAATTTCAAGCTCGCGAATTCTTCCCCTCAATTCGCAAAACACCTAACCCATTTCTTGTCGAGTTCGTGAACCTCACTGATTCGCTAAACTCTTGATTCGCGATCCGTGGCTTGGAGTTCGCCAAATTTTTATTACTCATCGATTAGCGAATTTTAACGATTCGCGACAAACAATTTTAACACCTAAAGTCTTAGACAATTTCGATCCAAAAGTTTATAAAAGAGCAACATCGAAATAACCAGTGTCCTCACCTTCTTCCTTTGGCTTCTTCGAATTGTTTGAGGACTCTTGGCTAAACCACTTCCCTACTTGGCTTTCGTTCAATTACTTCTCCTTCTTTCACTTCAACCTCGATGGCTTTCACTAAATGGCTTTTGGGAGGGTAAAGGGTTTTGGTTAGGATATGTTTAACAAAGGCATGGTGATGTGACCTTAGTTAACGTGACTTTTCCTCAATTTAAGGGTCTTGTATCTAAAGCTTATCTTTAATGATTTGGGCTAAGAAATCAACTTACATGGGCCTTGTTATTAGTTATCAATTCCTCATAGATTTTGGGCCCAAATGTTTAATTATAGCTCCTTAGTAATTCTAGCGCAACTAATAATCTATAGTCCAATTCCATTCTCACTAATATCTTGTTCCCAATTTTCCCTTAGCCTATTTTCGAAAACCCCCAAATAATTTAGAAATCACATATCATAAATTAAATACACCGAGTTCATGGTATCACTTAGGCACGAAATTCACCAATTCACGTAGGCACATATTTTAGCACAAAACTTCACACAATTCACATAAGTATGTGCATGGACTGCACATAATTGCATTCCGACATACATGCAAATCTATTGGCTGGTTACGTCCTCGGGGCTCGGGTGCTACATCCTCCCCCTTAAAAGAATTTCGCCCCCGAGATTTCCGTCAGCGGAAATAGTTCAGGGTAGCGACGTGTAGCGAGTTGAATTAGCTTGATTAGGTGAGTTAACCACCTAATTGCCCGTAATAGAATTCCTACTTCTCGAATACATACTGCTGAAGATCTAATTCTAAGCTGTTCTAAAACGAGCATCGGATGGCGACTACGGAGGGTCATTCACATTAGGCTGATCATAACATAAGTTATTCAGCGAACCGGTATTTCTATTCTGACCTATTCTAGTCGATTACGTCCAGGCGATGATTGGGGAACATGAGTATCCATCACTCTTTTGCTGCGTTATTCCGATACTGTGTGTATGCAATTCTTAGAGTGGATGGAACGATTTGGGGTAAAGGGTCATAGTCTAATATCGTTTGGTGTAGACTTGTCATGCTGAAAGGGATAGAACATGGCTTCATCCTCATATGCCAGAAAGAAAGATCATTTGATAAAGAGCGGATATGGTTCTGACCAGTTCGGATCGAAACTTCATGGGAATGGATCACGTTATATTCACGCTTGGGTTAGCTTGGGGAAATCCCGAATCTCGCCATGAAATTGGTGGTGCAAAAAGGGTGTATGGTTTCATGTATCTATTGGAATATGGATCGGGTCTGATGAATATAAGTATACCTACCGCAAAGGACGAGTTGTCTTTGGCCTCCCCTGTAGTGAGGGTGTACACTCGGGCGGTTGCCGTCGGTGGTCTGGCCTGATTCACCGTCTGGCTTCCGGATGGGTTCTCTGGACATGCCCTAGAAAAGTGGCCGATCTTTCCGCACTTGTAGCAGGTTGCGTTCTGGGAATAGCATATGCCCGAATGTCGCCTCCCACATCTCGGGCATGTTGGTATGGTGGGTTGGGAAGTTTGAGGTCTTCCCTGACTTGGATTTGGTTGTTGGGGTGGTTCGGCCCTATTCTGAAATTGAGGCTTTGGGTTCTTGGCAACAAACTGCTTCTTTGGTTGCTTCCGTCTCCTTTGAGTTCTTGCACGAACTTTTTTTGCCTCTTGGGCTCGCACGATGCGCATCTCGGCTTGTTCGGCTACCATCGTGCGTTCCGCGACTTGGGCATAAGTAGTCCCTTGAAGTCCAGCCATGCTAACGTCACGGTACAGTTCTGGTTTCAGGCCTTCTAAGAAGCGTTCGATCTTCAATGAGTCCGTGCTCACCATATGGGCCGCAAATCGGGACAGTTGTTCGAACTTCCTGATGTACTCCGCCACCATCATCGTTCCTTGACGGAGATTGATGAACTCGTTCATCCTTTGGGCACGAACTGGAGATGCCCTCCAGAGTTGAAGTGGGGTCAATCGCATCCTCGAAGGTCGGGGGGTTGAGTTTACGAAATCTTTCTCCAACCATCTCGATTCTTTCATCTTGAGGGGGTCCAGCACCGGGATGCCCTCCAGAGTTATGTTGTTGTATGAGCTGCTGGATTTGGGCCGACTGCTGACGGACCAAATCCATGAGTTGAAGTATAGTTGCATCCCGACTATCAGTAGGGGCTGCAGTTTCTCTATCCTGATCATCATCTCTACTACCTTCACCTCTAATTCTAACCATCGGTCTTTCGTTCTACCCTGTCCCTAAGGCCAATAAATTATACAATACAAGAAATGCACAAAACTTAATACTTACGAACAAGGCTGCTTCCGCGCTTCTGGGTGTGTGTACAAGGACAGTCTACAGAACCTGTGACCGAAGCTCTGATACCAACTGTAGCGACCCTAGCCATCGCTACCATTTCTAGCCTTGTCTTACGTGCCTAACTACGTATTTAGTTAGAAGAAATACGAATATGCGGGATAAAATTTTCCCTTTTCATAAAGGAACGTCATTTCGTTACATGTCAAAAGAATGCTTCCAAACTTTCTAATTACATTCGAGTTCTATCTACATGTGTCGTGTATATTTGTGCATCAAAAGATCCAATGCGCCCGGCCTCACAGGTCATCATCCACGTACACACCACCCCCAAAAGTCGCTCGGAAGCTTTCAAAAGAGTGCCTTGCTAACTAGGCGGTCACGTGACATGATTCGACAAACCTACAACACATAATGTTGGGTAACCCTGAGTGACTCGAGGCCTCGCCCCGAACGCAGCGGAATTTAAAAAATTTCCCGGGTTCCCCTTACGGTTTCCCTAGGATACTTGGTTACAAAAGAAAACGCATGTATGACACAGATAAAGGAATAGAGATCTTACCATCGTTGCGAAGATCCTTAGCTCCCGTAGCTATCGAAATGTGCCGAAGAGAGTCACGCCGATCCCGTGACGTACCACAAACTTCACCTCCCCAAGGATGGCTAGAGGAAGTAAATAATATTTTATAAAGATGTGTTTTAGTGTGTTTGATTTACTAGAAACTCAAACACACTTAGGGTTTTCTCTAAGACAACCTTAGGAGCTCTCACCCCTCTCTAAACTCAAGTTTTTAGTGTGAGAATGTATGGAATTATCATATGGACGAAATTAGCTCAAAGCCTAATCATAAAATTCCATTTTCAACCTTGAAAATGATTTTAACCTTAATTAAATGAGATCATGTCCTACATGACTCATTTCTTGTTTGACTCCTTTGATTTATGTCATCTAATGACTAGACATTGTCCCACAAGTCTAACAAAAGAACAAGGACCAAAATTGGATTTGATTTGGCTCAAATTTAACCAAAAAACTGTCGGTCACGGCCTGGGTCAAGTCTGTCACGGCCGTGACACTGTCTGGGCAGAAAACGAGCTCACTGCCATGTGTCACGGCCACATGCAAACGTTGTCACGGCCGTGACTGCCCTGCAGCTTTGCAGTAGTTTTGTATTTCGATCCGATTGAGGGGTAAACGATGTCCGATTGACCTGAATTTCTTAACTATAGTTAAAAGACTCACCAATCTTGATTCTGACCAAAGGAATTCTCAATCCGAGGTCTAGATGGTGAGATATGAATTTTTTAAGCTACTGCAACTTTACAGACAGGCTTCACGACTGTGACGAGCCTCGCTCATCGTTGTGAACCCTATTTACGCCTCATTCTTCATCACTTTATTCCGTGAATTTACGTCCATACAAATACAATTTCTAAAGCTTGTATTCAACATTTTTATTAACATCTCTAAGACTGTTAAATCTATTTACATCTCATAATAATTAGGCACTATCACAGTGATCATTTTTAAGCCCGACTCTATTGGTTCGTCCCGGCAAGGGAGGAATCCAAGAATTTGGTAGCGCCTAGCCAATCCCGCAGTACCGAATAGATCCCGTGTTGAGCACGATCTTCGATCTACGAACTGACTATAGATTTATCGTCGCACGTATAGACCCTTCACAAATGTCCCGTTCGAGTGAGAGTCATGGTTACGTCAAACTCACTAGACTCGACTCTATGACTAACTCGTGACTGAAGAAATTACTAAACTGCTCCCACGTCCCACGTGAGTCAGTTTATAGCTTCGGCCGAAGACTTTGTGATTTCCCGTCCCCGAATATACATAGGACATATATCTCGGTTACTAACGAGACAATGAATCCCGCACGATAGTCTAAGCACGGCAGTTACCCTTTGTTGTCAAGACCGCATGTCGCTGCCGACCCATGTTCGTCCCCAAACAAGATGGGCCTAGCATACTAATGACAAATCAAGACCCCAAAGTCAACTCCATCAAAGACCTTTCGGTCTAAGGTCCATGCATACTACTATAGTCAATCGATCGATCATTGACACTACCCAGAGTAACGAAAAGGTCCATGTGATCGTCGACTGCGAGTCGTGTCCAAGTACAAGTCAATCCCCTGATTCAACTTATACCAATGTTACGACCTCCCGCTTCCCAAGCAATGACTGGCACAACCATATAAGAGTCGTGAACAAATAAGTCGTAATTGACGCTCAGTCACACCACTAAGGTCTAAGACTTATGGACTAATTTAATATCGGAGAATAATAGCTCACCGGTGCCCCTCTCTCATCCCATGAGAATCAGTGACTAAACTCACGATATATGAGATTTATTTATTTACCGTCTCACCGGATGCCTAGTAAAACTTAATAGGTAAATAAATAATATGCCTTTTATGGAGGTGTCGATCAAGCACTGCCTGTGAGAGAGGCTTAGTGAACGGGTCCGCCACGTTATCCGCGGTGGCTATTTTCTGCACAGCTATGTAGCCATTCTTAACGAACCCACGCGGTACGTGGTATTTTCTTTCTATGTGTTTGGACTTTGAGTGAGACCTATATACCTTGGCTTGTGCTACTGCCCCACTATTGTCCCACCATAATGGTAGCGGGCGGTCCACTATGCCTGGAACAATCTTCTAAGAACTTTCTCATCTAAACACCTTCCTTTGCTGCCTCAGAGGCCGCAATATACTCCGCTTCAGTGGTGGAATCGGCAGTAGTGCTTTGCTTAGAACTTTTCCAAGACACTGCTCCACCCTTGAGCGTATTGACGAAACCAGAAGTGGATTTTCGGTCATCCACGTCCGACTGGAAATCCGAATCGGTATAACCGTCCACCTCTAATTCTCCATTTCCATAAATCAATATCATATCTTTAGTCCATCTAAGGTACTTGAAGATATTCTTTACTGCATTCCAATGTACTTTACCAGGATTAGACTGGTACCGACTGACTATGCTCAAAGCATATGCAATGTCAGGCCGCGTACATAGCATCGCATACATTAGGCTACCTATTGCTGATGCATAAGGAATTTCAGTCATTTCCTTTCTTGCTTCCTCACTTTGAGGACACATGGATTTTGAGACCGTTTCAGGATCTTTTCTAAATAAAGGGCCTGAGATAAACCTATCATTCGATTCGCTCGATCTCTAAAAAGGCGAATTCCAAGAATATAGGTTGCTTCTCCCATGTCTTTCATGGAGAACTCGGTCAAAAGCCAAGTTTTCACCTCCGAGAGCATTCCGATGTCGTTTCCCATCAAAAGGATGTCATCCACGTACAATACGAGGTACGATATCTTACTCCCACTGACCTTCTTGTAAACGCAAGGCTCATCCTCATTCTTTAAGAATCCGTAGTTCCTAACTACTTCATCAAATCGAAGATTCCAGCTTCTCGAAGCTTGCTTAAGTCCATAAATGGACCTATTAAGCTTGCACACTTTGTGAGCATCTGCTTGCAATGTAAAACCCTTGGGCTGCTCCATATAGATTTCCTCCTGGAGGAATCCATTTAGGAAAACGGTTTTCACATCCATCTGCCAGATCTCGTAATCATAGTATGCTGCTATTACAAGCCGAATACGGATAGACTTAATCATTGCAACAGGTAAAAAAGTTTCCTCATAATCAATGCCCTCTTTTTGATTATACCCTTTCGCTACTAGCCTAGCTTTGTAGGTTTCAACCTGTCCGTCAGATCCAATCTTTCTCTTGTAGATCCATTTACACCCTATAGGTCTAAAACCTTCGGGTAGGTCTACTAGAGTCCAGACTTGGTTGATGTGCATCGAGTCCATCTCTGCTTTCATAGCTTCGACCCATTTCTGAGAGTCGACATCCATCATTGCCTGGTCAAAGGTAGCAGGGTCATCACCAACGATCCCCTCAGTCGCAGCACCCCCGTGCTCGACGTGTACCATACCATATCTCTCAGGCATGCGAGATATTCTACGCGACCTCCGCAACTCTGGGCGCATCTTGGACTGCTCATCTGTGCCCTCAGGCACTGATGTCTCTGGAGGCATTTCATCTAACTCTCCAAGAGTCACTTCTCTGCCAGCTCCACCTTCTCGAATGAACTGTTCCTCGAGAAAGTGAGCATGAATAGCTACGACAATCCTTTGATCATCATGGAGGTAAAAATAATATCCCATGCTATCATCGGGATACCCGACGAAACGTCCTTTCATGGACCTAGATTTGAGTTTGTCTGTTACTAGCTTTTTCACATAGACAGGGCATCCCCAAACCCTTAAGTGATTCAAGTTGGGCTTCTTACCATTCCAAATTTCGTAGGGTACCCTATCTACAGACTTCGAAGGGGTTCTGTTCAAAACATAAACAGCAGTTTGCAAAGCATATCCCCATAACGATATGGGAAGATCTGTATAGCTTAGCATAGATCGAACTTTATCTAATAATGTACAATTTCTGCGTTCGGCAACACCATTCAGTTGTGGTGTCCCAGGCGGTGTAAACTGCGAAATAATTCCATTTTCTTTCAAGAAATCATCTAACTCGAGACTCATATACTCGCCGCCTCGATCTGATTGTACGACTTTAATTTGTCTCCCAGTTTGATTTTCCACTAAAGTCTTGAATTCCTTGAACTTTTCAAGCGTTTCATACTTGTGCTTCAACAGATACACCAAGCCGTAGCGAGAGTGATCATCTGTGAAAGTCACGAAATAATGGAAATTACCTCGGGCCGCTACACTAAACGGTCCACAAACGTCTGTATGGATCAAATCCAAAAGCTTAGTGTCTCTTTGAAAAGTCCCTGTAAAAGGAGACTTAGTCATTTTGTCGAGGATACAAGACTCGCACGTTGGATAGGAATCTGATTCCGTAGCTTTAATAATGCGATGTTTCTCCCACTCTTGAATCTTTCGAACTCCGCCATGACCAAGTCTAAGATGCCACAAATACTTTTTATTTAACTCTAAGTTACGTTTGTCGGTAGTACATTCGCATGTTCCTGGACATTAACGTAATATTAACCATTTATTAACGTTGCATTTCCGACGTTATTTCCGAAATAAATATCACAAATATTATTATTGAACCAAAATTCATAACCATTCTTACTCAAAACCGGAATAGAAATAATATTTTTCAGCCCCTTGGGCAATACAAGTACATCGGATAAATATAATACATGTCCAGAACTTAATACAAGAGTCTTCGATCCAACATGACTAGCAGGTACACTATGTCCGCTACCAACGTTGATCAAGACTTCTCGTTCCGCCAGCTTCCTACTTCGTTCCAGACCCTGGTTCAAAACACAAATGTGAGCATTAGCTCCTGAGTCAAGAATCCACGAAGTGGAAAATACAGTAAATGAACAATAAGTTTCTAAAACTTTACCTGATGCCCCAGAAGCTCGAAGCTTGGGGCAGTCCCTTTTCCAACGGCCCAGCTCTTGGCAGTGAAGGCACCTATCAGTCGCCTTCGGAACTTTAGGCACGTTCGTTTTTACCTTGCCCTTTTTCTTAATCCCTCCTTTTTGGCTTATTGGGCTTGGGCTTGGGCTTGTTCGACTTAGATGTTTTGGACCTTATAGTCGCAACAAGCGCAACCTCTTTTTCATTTCCTTTCTTTAGCACACGCTGAGTCTGAACCAACGTGTTCATGAGTTCAGGAAGCGAAAATCGCCTATCGCTCAGATTATAGTTTATAATAAACTGAGCAAATGAAGCTGGGAGTGACTGAAGGATCAGGTCAATCTGAAGCTCGTTGTGAATGGGACAACCGAGAGAGCTTAGTTCCTCGATGTACCCAATGAGCTTATGCACATGTGCTGCGACATCTGCGCCCTCAGTCATCTTTTTATGAAAGAGATTGTCGGCAGCACGATATCGAGACGATCTCGACTGCTCGCCGTACAACTCTTTCAGATGGATCAATATCTCGCGCATTTGCATACCCTCATGTTGGCGCTGCAGATTATTATTCATCCCAGCCAACATATAAGCCTTGACATGGACACTATCAGCCATCCATTTGGCATAATATTCCCTGTCAGCTTCACTCGCACCCTCTTGGGGTTCAAGTGGTATGGGTCCCTCAAGGACATACTCTAGGCGTTCCAGAGTGAGGACTATCCTCAAGTTACGGAGCCAGTCCGCAAGGTTTGGACCCTCCAAACGATTTTGCGTGATCAGTAAGTTGAATGGTGACGTCATTTTGTATACAAACAAGAAAGAAAACAATCTGCAGAAAAATAAAGCATTGAAGGGGTCAACGTATTATTCTACAAGCACAAGCTTGGCTCCCACAATTTTTCTCAAAATCCCATTCTCCCGATAGAGATTTCGGAAACCTCGTTGATAGTTTCATAGTGGAGTTGATTTCCTCGCTCCGCAGAAATGAGCCTCAACCTGACAGTTTGTTGGCCCATAACTCGGACGGCGCCGTGTCCCACACGAACCCATAGATGAACCCATGTCTTACACGAGTCCATTTCATGAGTGTTTCAACAACTTTGTCTCCGGTCAGGAACCCTCACCCTAACAGGAATAATTGGGAAATAACCGTCTAAGTGTGACCTATCAACGTCTGGCTCAATCCTAACATTTAGAAATTCCCGCCCGTAGGATAACTCTTTATAAGGCGTGAATATGTTTCGGAGAGCCGCGTTTAGACAGTCCCAAAATATCCACGCCGAGAGTGAAATGTTTGGTGCCGATAAATCGGTTAAACCGCACATATACCCAAGTTGTTTCAATAATGAGCTTGACTTTATTGTCTTAACGCACCCGGACCAACTACTACAAGATTGAGATGATTGGCGCCGATAACTCGGAACAAACCGCACACGACACTCAAGCCGCAATGGTTTCGAGCTTCATAGAAGACAGGAACTCCGTCCCTTTACCCACTTAATATTTAGTCAAACCGGGAGAATATGTCTCACACACATAAGCACTTAAACACGCACGTAACGTCAAACAAACATGCAAGTATTCGCGGTAAACCTAGTTTGCCTATAAGACCGTCTGTGTGGACTATTTCTACTACTACATTTATTTTTATAAAATTACATCTCTTCTCTTCAGCTTTGCACTATGTTCTCGAACGACCTCCAAGTCTTCGAACGGCCTTCTCGTGGACCCGTGTGGTACTCGTACGTCCATCGTACAAAATTAGTTTTTCTAAATATTAACTAAAGTACAAAACAGGGGGATCAGTTCTCCCGGACAACCCGTATATCAACGAATAAATTACAAACTGGGGGTGGGAACCTTGTCACCCTTAACATATCACCCGGAAATAAAGCCTAAGTCCACGCCGACGTCTTAATACGTGTCACACATACATGCATACAATATAAACACGTTCACGACAACAAAACGCTCAAAGAAACCGAAACAAAATTTTGGCTAGTCCTAGACTTGCGAGCCCAGTATCAAGTTACGAACCGTGAGGAGACTCCACTAGGGTTTTCTCTCCACGTTGCTACGCTACGTCGGACCTCGCAAGTAGGCGAACTCCGACCAAGCGAGCACTCGGTTTACAAACTCGAACTAAGTACAACTCATGCTATGACGCTCGAGCGACTTAGTGACTTGCACAACCGAGTTCGTTTCGGACTCGTTTATGTCGTTTCTTAGAACCGAGCCTATGGCTCTGATGCCACTGTTGGGTAACCCCGGGTGACCCGAGGCCTCGCCCCGGACGCAGCAGAATTTAAAAAATTTCCCGGGTTCCCCTTACGGTTTCCCTAGGATCGGTTAAATAAAGAAAATGCATGTATGACACAGGTAAATGAATAGAGATCTTACCCTCGCTGCGAAGATCCTTAGCTCCCGTAGCTCACGAACTGTGCCGAAGAGAGTCACGCCGATCCCGTGACGTACCACAAACTTCACCTCCCCAAGGATGGCTAGAGGAAGTAAAGAATGTTTTATAAAGATGTGTTTGATTTACTAGAAACTCAAACACACTTAGGGTTTTCTCTAAGACAATCTAAGGAGCTATCACCACTCTCTAAACTCAAGTTTTTAGTGTGAGAATGTATGAAATTATCATATGGACGAAATTAGCTCAAAGCCTAATCATAAAATTCCATTTTCAACCTTGAAAATGATTTTAACCTTAAATAAATGAGATCATGTACTACATGACTCATTTCTTGTTTGATTGCTTTGATTTATGTCATCTAATGACTAGACATTGTTCCACAAGTCTAACAAAAGAACAAGGACTAAAATTGGATTTGATTTGGCTCAAATTTCACCAAAACGCTGTCGGTCACGGCCTGGGTCAAGTCTGTCACGGGCGTGACACCGTCTGGGCAGAAAACGAGCTCACTGCCATGTGTCACGTCCACATGCAAAGGTTGTCACGGCCGTGACTGCCCTGACGTATTTCGATCCGATCGAGGGGTAAACGATGTCCGATTGCCCTGAAATTGTAACCATAGTTAAAACACTCACCAGTCTTGATTCTTACCGAAGGAATTCTCAATCTGAGGTCTAGATTGTGAGATATGGATTTCTGCAAGTTTGCAGACAGGCTTCACGACTGTGACGAGCCTCGCTCATCGTTGTGAACCCTATTTACGCCTCATTCTTCATCACTTTGTTCCATGAACTTACATCCATATAGATACAATTTCTAAAACTTGTATTCAACATTTTTATTAACATCTCTAAGACTGTTAAATCTATTTATATCTCATAATAGTTAGGCACTATCACAGTGATCATTTTTAAGCCCGACTCTCTTGGTTCGTCTCAACCCGGCAAGGGAGGAATCCAAGAATTTGGTAAGCGCCTAGCCAATCCCGCGGTACCGAATAGATCCCGTGAGCACGATCTTCGATCTACGAACCGACTATAGATTTATCGTCGTACGTATAGACCCTTCACAAATGTCCCGTTCGAGTGAGAGTCATGGTTACGTCAAACTCACTAGACTCGACTCTATGACTAACTCGTGACTGACGAAATTACTAAACTGCTCCCACGTCCCTCGTGAGTCAGTTTATAGCTTCGGCCGAAGACGTAATTTCCCGTCCCCGAATATATATAGGACATATATCTCGGTTACTAACGAGACAATGAATCCCTCACAATAGTCTAAGCACGGCAGTTACCCTTTGTTGTCAAGACTGCATGTCGCTGCCGACCCATGTTCGTCCCCAAACAAGATGGGCCTAGCATACTAGTGACAAATCAAGACCCCAAAGTCAACTCCATCAAAGATCCTTCAGTCTAAGGTCCACGCACACTACTATAGTCAATCGATCGGTCATTGATGCTACCCAGATTAACGATAAGGTCCATGTGATCGTCGACTGCGAGTCGTGTCCAAGTACAAGTCAATCCCCTGATTCAACTTATACCAATGTTACGACCTCCCGCTTCCCAAGCGAATGATTGGCACAACAATATAAGAGTCATCAACAAATAAGTCGTAATTGACGCTCAGTCACCCTACTAAGGTCTAAGACTTATGGACTAATTTAATATCGGAGACTAATAGCTCACTGGTGCCCCTCTCTCATCCCATGAGAATCAGTGACTAAACTCACGATATATGAGATTTATTTATTTACCGTCTCACCGGATGCCTAGTAAGACTTAATACGTAAATAAATAATATGCTTTCAAAGAATAAATAATAAATATAAATTCCATTCATAGTATAAGAATACATTATTTAAATACATAGCGAATAATACATCGCTTATTAAATACATGCCCTATTCATTACATCCTCGAATGGCATTCCGAGGGCACATCCCTAACACATAAAACGTGGGATGAGCTTATATAGCCCAGTAAGTAGGAATTATGCATGCTGTACCCGTGTCCTGACTTGCTAAGGCATATACACCGATGCTCACTCAACCTCACAAAATCATGTCATGTCTTGTCTCGTCTTGTCTTGTCTTGCAGGGTCCCTAGTACACGTCTTGTCTTGCACGTGTCTTGTCTTGTAGGGCCCTCGGCTTATCCCCACTACGGGGCGTTTTGCCCGATTTACATGTCTTGTCTTGCACATGTCTTGTCTTGACATCGGTGATGTATAAAGTCACCTCATAGCATTTGGAGTGCCGTAAAACAAGTCTTGACTTGCACGTGTCTTGTATGGAAATGATGACATGTTAATAGTATCGACTACTTACCGCACCCCGGCGATCATGCATAACTAATGTCGTGTCCTAAGAAAAACTCTCGTGAGACTCGTGTATGCTCGTGGAATGCATGTATGAGATGCCATATGACTTGTCGTGCCTTGTTACGTAAGGGATCATTCATGCCATGTCATGTAATGGATAATTCATGTCACGTAATAAATCAAATAGTCACGTAGGAGCACATAATCAAGTGAATATTGCGCACAAAATTTTATGGGTTGTAGTTGAAATGAGGTTCCCACTTCTAGTGTCCGTCGATGTTAGCTAGCGGTTCTGTGAAGTTATTCGTCCCTATCCCGGGCATAAACCGTATCGTTAGTATACTATCCAAATCCTTGAATTTCCTAAATATTAAAATACTTAGCTACAAAATAAGTAGGTATTGAAATTTGTTAAGTCGAGTCAACTCGAGAAAGTTCTTAGTTCGTGAAATTTTTAGCTCGTGAGATTTCATGGCATGACGGCATAATTCGTGACTTGCTCCATTCATAAGACAACGCATGCACCTCAATGATGATTTGTGAAATAGAATTGGAAATAAATTCGTGATATGTAACTTCTAATTTATAGTTCGCCCAATCGCCAATCCTGATGGTTTCACAACTTTGAATTCGAAACTTTGCATGGAGTTCGCCAATTTCGCTGGTTCACGGAGTGGTCCGCCAAGTTCTTGATTCGCCAAACACTAGCCCCGTGAAATTTCAAGCTCGCGAATTCTTACCCTCAATTCGCAAAACACCTAACCCGTTTCTTGTCGAGTTCGCGAACCTCACTGATTCGCTAAACTCCCGATTCGCGATCCGTGGCTTGGCGTTCGCCAAATTTTTATTACTCATCGATTCGCGAATTTTAACGATTCGCGAATCTCACCCTTCGCGACTCTCAAACAATTTTAGCACCTAATGTCCTAGACAATTTCGATCAAAAAGTATTTCTTTCGAGAACTGTATGAATGTCTTACGAACTTTAAACATTTCCTTAACTCTCGGCACTTTGAATAAAAATTCCCTAATGATGTTCTCAAACAGCTTCTAAAATATCATGTTCGAAAATGCCCCAGGGATTAAACTCGCACTCAGCCCTTAATCCTAATTTATTCCTTACAAGGGTTTTCTTAGCCGTAAGCTTGTAGGGTTAAATTCCTAAAATACGAGTACAAGGAAGTTTATAAAAGAGCAACATCGAAATAACCAGTGTCCTCACCTTCTTCCTTTGGCTTCTTCGAATTGTTTGAGGACTCTTGGCTAAATCACTTCCCTACTTGGCTTTCGTTCAATTACATCTCCTTCTTTCACTTCAACCTCGATGGCTTTCACTAAATGGCTTTTGGGAGGTAAAGGGTTTTGGTTAGGATATTTTTAACAAAGGCATGGTGATGTGACCTTAGTTAACGTGACATTTCCTCAATTTAAGGGTCTTGTATCTAAAGCTTATCTTTAATGATTTGGGCTAAGAAATAAACTTACATGGGCCTTGTTATTAGTTATCAATTCCTCATAGATTTTGGGCCCAAATGTTTAATTATAGCTCCTTAGTAATTCTAGCCCAACTAATAATCTATAGTCCAATTCCATTCTCACTAGTATCTTGTTCCCAATTTTCCCTTAGCCTATTTTCGAAAACCCGCAAATAATTAAGAAATCACATATCATAAATTAAATACACCGAGTTCATGGTATCACTTAGGCACGAAATTTACCAATTCACGTAGGCACATATTTTAGCACAAAACTTCACTCAATTCACATAAGTATGTGCATGGACTGCACATAATTGCGTTCCGTCATACATGCAAATCTATTGGCTGGTTACGTCCTCGGGGCTCGGGTGCTACAATGCATCAGCCATTTGTGGGCCGAGATTTCAAAAATTTCAGGCTGTTCATTAGGTTGAGGTAAGTCTGTTTCTTCATTAAAATGGGCGATTCTGACGAGACTTCCTCATTAACTATGATGGGTTCTTCAGTGATCTGTGGTAATTCGAGTCGGGTGAAGTGGGGACATTTGAAGAGCTTGGGACATCGGCCTCGTCGAGTGGTTGTTCCACTAAAGGTGTATCATTAATAGTCTCTGGCCGATATACGGGATCAAAAAGAGAGTCAAGTCCTCCAACGCAAGTCTTAAAGCTTCTTCTGACATTGAATCCTTAGTTGTTGCCACTCTTGTGGTTTTGTACCAACACACCAGTGTATACGGGTTCTGAACTATTGTATTCAGAAGCCATCTGGTTAGGTGCGGATCCTGAACTGAGGTGTGCAGGAGCCATTTCTGCCACTTCGTGGAAAGTGATATTATAGCTTTCTTTGATTGAACGATTGGACTTGATGTATACTCGGTACGCCTTTGAAGTTGATGAATACCCAACAAATGTCACTTCAAATGCTTTAGGGTCGAACTTAGCACGTTGCTCTCTGTCGTTCGCCACAAAGCACTTGCACCCGAAGACTTTGAAGAAGGAAATATTGGGTACTCTCTTGTTGATTATTTTTTGTACGGAGTCTTATCGAAGCACTTGTGAACCACCGTCCTTCTGAATGAAGCAGGCGGCATTTACCGCTTCAGCCTAAAGGAAGTGTGGGAGGCCAGAATGAATCAGCATCGTACGTGCGGCTCCCACTAGCATCCTATTCCTCCTTTCAACGACACCATTCTGTTGAGGCGTCTTTGCGGCTGAGAATTGCTGACTAATCCCATGTTTCTGATAGAAATCACTGAGGTACTTGTTTTTGAACTCAGTGCCATTGTCTGTTCTGATGACTTGAATGGTTTGTTGCAGCAAATTCTGAGTAGCGTTCACAAAATTGATTATCACGTCCCCTGTCTCATCCTTAGTTTGGAGGAACTTCGTCCACGTGTAGCGAGAGTAGTCATCAATGATAACTAGCACGTACTTGCGCCTACTAATACTATGTGTCTGCATGGGTCCACAGAGGTCCATATGTAATAATTCCAAGGGACGAGAAGTAGAGGCAACTAGTTTGACGTGATGAGAAACTCGCTTCATTTTTCCTAGTTGACACACCGAACATTGATGCTCTTTTTGTAGAATAACGGTTGGTAGACCGTGAACCAAATTTTGCGTTGATAGTCGTTGAAGAGCTTTGATGTTTAGATGAGACACACGTTGATGCCATAAGCTGTTCCTCTGAATTGTAGTCTGGGAAATGAGGCAAACAACAGTCGTAGTCGGCACGGACGTCAGATTGATCGTGTAAAGATTAGATTTCAGAAGTCCTTGGAGGAGTTCTGTGTTCTGACTGTCCAATATTCTGCACCGGTCAGCATGAAAGACCACCTGGAATCCTTTGTCACAGAATTGGCCTATGCTGAACAAGTTATGGCAGAGACCTTCGACGTAAGAGACATCCTTGATTGTCAGATTTTCTAGAATGATGTCCCCAAGTCCTAGAATGGGGGCTGAGTCGTTGTTCCCGAATCTGACTTTTCTATTCGGTCGGTCTTTGTAGTTGCTCAACAGCTCTTGTGTTCCCGTCATGTGTGTGGAGCAACCAGAGTCAAGGTACCACACGTGATGGATCTCCTTAGAAGGTCCGGATGCTTGATCTTCATTCGTCTATTCTGCGGTTTCGGCATCTGAATGCTCGTCCAGGCGTGCCATTAGGGCTAAATTCTCCTCTTCTGAGCTAGACATGTCCTCGAGTCAGTGGTCTTGTTCTGCCATTAGAGCTACTCCTGCTTCCTTTTGTTTCGTGAGTTGAAGCTTCTTGGGTAGTAGTTAGCATCTCTCTTCTTTGCAAGAGTGCATTCTCTGGCAAAATGACCAGGTTTCCTGCAGTTAAAGCACTTGGTCGGTTCTTTAGAGAGTTTGACTTTGGAGGTCTCAGTTGTATGTTCTTTGTTCCTTCATCTTAAGGTCCGAAGTCGATTGGGTGATGATGAGTACTTCTTTTTGAAGTATCGTTTGCTCATCATCTTTCCAATTAACGCCAACTGCTTTCCCAGCGCTTTCATGTTAGGCTCCATGTCTGAATCTATTTCATCTTCGGACTCTGAGGGGGTAGGAGGCTTGATGATGTTTTACTTTAGGGTTTTTGAGCTTCTCTTCTCTAAGACTAGGGCAACTGAGTTGTCAATTAGTTTGCCCTTCTGCACCTTCTGAATCTCGCTAACATCTTCCTCGTGCTGTGCGTGATTGGCATACAATGCATGGATATCCAGCTCCTCAAGATCGTTATTTTGTCGGATCTGAGCGGATATCTTCTTCCATTCGGAGGGAAGAGAGGAAAGAAATCGGATGTTTGTTTCCATGTTCGTCTTCGTGATTTCAGTCTTCTCATCTCATTTAGGAGAGTGAGATATCTTTGGTAAAGATCGTGTAAGCTTTCCTCGGATTTAGCTCGGAAGGAATCATAAGCTGTTAGAATGTTTGCCTTTTTGGCCTTGATGTCGACTTCTGTTCGTATCTCCCATTTCCGAGTGAAACGGTGATAGCATACATGGTTCCCCGTGATTTATGAAACACCTATCTTTTAAGAGATAGACGAGTGGGTAAGGCTCGGTTGTGCATGCGCCGTTGGACCTAATGCGACGACTTCTACCCGAGAGCTAATTAAAATTAACACCTGTACCTATGGGGGTTGGTCCGAAAATTATGTGAGGTAAGGGAGTGATGTATCTTCAAAGACTTCCTAGGCATCATCGAAATAATCTTGCTTGGTCTCAAATGCTCCAACGCGTTCCGGGGTTAGGATCAAGTCGAATTAGACTGAACCATAGGAACATGAAATCCATGCTTCCGGGGTACGTGAGAAGTGTTGCTCTAGTTGAATTAGCAAGCCGGAGCCGGTCGATGAAAATACGGAGCATTTGATCTTCACTTAGATCGTCACCGTCGTCATTGGAAAATTTTGTCCGTTTGAAAGCTCGAGATTCTTCGTGGTACGTCCATCTTTGGATGTGGGAGAATAAATCCGAGAAGCATATCGAAAAATAGAAAGGAGAGGGTTTTTTTTATAATTTTTTCCTTTTTTTTCTCCTTTTTTTTTATATCCCTATTTTTTTCTCTTTTTTTTTCCTTTTTTTTATACCGTTTTTTTATAGATATATATATATATATGTATGTATACTATTCATATAGTAGTATTATAATTATATATCCGAGAAAGTGCGACGAAAAAAAACTTGTCAAGAAACTTTATGGTGAAAATTTTCTCGAGAAAGTAAAGAAAAAATCGGCAAACTTTTTCGGAAGGTTTTATTTCTAATTTAAGTATAAAAGATAAAGAAAATCAAAGTGTTTATTTATGCTTTCCATCTCCAAAAGAAATGCTTCGAAAATAAATTTCTCCCCCTAGAAATATGCGTAATTAGCTTGACGAATATTACGAATCTCATTCCCTTAAATCGCTTGTGTAAGTTTTTCTCCCCCTCAAATAAAGCTCATTTAAAAGGTATTAATCGAAAAATGGTATTTACGTGTCCGTTCGTAATATGCATTTGAAACTTTTAAAGCTCGTTTAAAGCGCTGAAATGCATATCGAAAATGTACCATTTGAAAAGTTTTGAAAGAAAATAGGTATACATTTTTTTTCGACGAAACTCACATGCATATGTAAGTTTGAAATATACCTCGTTGAAACTAAGTTGTAGTAGCTCACGCCTCATCCCTTTATCATGTACGTGGAGCCACTACGTCGAATTCCATACATGAGGGAAATCTGCAAAAATATCGGGACTTTGGTACCCATTGTCGTATGGGTCCTCCCTTATTAGCAGAAACCGAGTTAGTCATAAATCGTGTAAAATTAAATTGTGAGCCTAAGTTGGTCGAAGATGTAGTCTTAGGAGTCCATATTTGACTAGGACTTTGTGACTTGATATCCGACTTAGGAATCCATTTTGCTTGATTTTACACGGATAAGTAATTCTAGCATGTGAATATCTGCTCCTAAAATATGTACTTTTAAAGTCTTCTCGGTACCTAGTCGTAGTAAATGCTTTTCGGAGGAATATTGAGTGGATACTTCATGTAAGAATACGAGCAAATAGAGTGATAAGCATGTAAAGTAGAAGTGTCGTAATACCTACGTGGAGAAAGCACATTTTTCACATGAGAATAAGAATTTCGAAAATTACTTTCAAATCTAGGCTTTTTAAGTGAAAAGTTAGTGGAATCATTTGAAGCACACGATGAAGTTTGTGCACTAGAACTTGAATTATTTCGTGAAAAATTTTATTGGTAGAGGAAGAGCCACTTTCAAAGTTTGTACTTCTAAAATTGATAGAATTGATAGGCTTTAACGAACATGTAGAAGTAACGGCTTTAGAAATTGGAGTATTTGATCTATTGGCGCTTAAAACCCCTTTCTCTTTCTTAACCTGCTTAAAGATTAACGTTTCTTATGAGGAAGCTTTGAGATAGATATTTTCAATAAAAGCGCATTCTTTTCCGCTTCGAATTTCTTTCTTTCCGTTTCTAATGTAGAATTTAAATCCTCTATTTTCTTAGAATAGGAGGTATATCGACAGAAGAAGAATTTTCAGAATGATGAGATTGGGCTTCCTTGGTCTTAGAAATCGCAAGAAGATTTTCTAATTGTTAATATTAGAGTAGAGCTTCCCACGTTCTTCTCTTAAGAAAGCATAGTTATTTTGAGCAGTGCTCTTCTCGACTTGACAGACGTCTCGACTCTTTCTCAATTCACTAATCTTAGAATTAGATTTATCTATTTCGGCTTCTAGACTAGTGACCTTTTTGCTCTCAACGTCTAGTCTACACTTAAGGAGACTTTTCTCGTCTAAATTCCTAAGTAGACACTTATGGTTGTTGTCTACCTGTCCTCAAGTTCCTTCACTATCGAACTATGTTTCTCTAGGTGAATATGCTTAGTCTCACTAACATTCGAGCTCTTAGTTAGTTCATCTACTCTCGCACTAAAGCTCCTAAGCTTAGATTCGAGACTAGCTATTTCCTCCTTAGACTTGGTTAATTCGTCCTCTAACTCTCTTGTACATTTCCGCTCATTTTTCATGTTAGCATACCTAGTTTGTAAGGATTCTAACATGTTAAACAATGTAGAGTTAGGAATCACTGCCCCCAGAGAGGATGTGTTAGTTCCAACTAGCTTCGCAATAATTTTTCTAAAGAGATAACCCTAGTGTACCATATATTGCGATATATTAGGATAATCTCATATTGTTCAGTGACTTCATTCCACTGAGTTGATTTGAGTTCGAGACGATTTAGCTCAGTTACTTTGTCTTGTAATGTTTTTACTTCGTCTTGTAACTTCTTTATAGTTGGATTCTAATGTTTTTATTGTAGTTTAATTTTGGGTTGGATATTTTGATCGTTGACGTGTTTTATGGATTTGAATATCTTAGTGATTAAAATATTTGACTTTTAAAATTTCAGTTTCGAAAAGTTTTTGGTTTAATAAGGTTTGATTAAAAATTCTTAGAGTAATACCAAAAGCTTTTTCTATAATGTGCCAATTGAATATCGGATTATTTATTTACTTATTTATTATTATTATTATTATTATTATTATTATTATTATTATTATTTTAACGAAAAATATTCTCAATTAGAATATTTTTCGAGCAAAAGGCACTGTGTTTTTTTTTATCGTTATGTTTTTTTTAACAGTTACTGTTTTCGATTGTTAAGTTTCTCGCTCACGAATTTTTCTCAATCATGTGCAGCTTTTAGTTATAGATTTTAAGTACTAAAAATATGTCGTTCTGGAATAGCTTTACGAGAAAGTGCAAATTTTCGATTGCTAAAAGAGAAAGTTTTTCGATGATTAATAAAATTCGGATGGTTTATGAGAGAGAAAAAGTTTTTCGATGACTTACAAAATCAATTTTGCTAAACAAAATCCTATCGCTGAGAGTGTTCTATCGTACCAACGATGTGACAAGATGAATATATGACGTGCAATGTAGTAATGATGACTAAATGATTACAGTGTTTATGTAATTATGACTACTTGCAGTAATACTATGTTCAATCATGTCAGCTAGAGCTAGTAGGGTATATTATTATTATTATTATTATTATTATTATTATTATTATTATTATTATTATTATTATTTTCAATATTTCGATCAATGCCTATTGATTAGCTGTCTTTATCGATTGTCTAAATAGTACTTCTCTCGATGACTCAAATTTGACCTTTTCAGTTTTCTATTGGTTTTGCGATCGTTAAAAGTTTTCGATCACGTGAATATGAATAGTAACCTATCGAGAAACTTAATGTCGAGAAACTTGCACAGCTATTGAAAACAGTGAATATTTTTCATCAAAATACTTTTACGATGGCACTGAACGAAAACCAGAAACACAAGTTTAGCTCAAGATCACTCAAAATCATTGATTAATCATGGGTAATCACACTGAAATGATCGAAATTTGTTTCTAACACATGATTAAACCAGGAAACAGCAAAATATCGGATGAATTTCACGAAGAACATGAATTACACAATTTATCATAAATTCGAACGAATACAGCAAATCGGTCTACCATAGTCCGGGTAATCGATCGAAATTATGAAATTGACAAGAAGAAACACTCAATTCAGCATAATCAAAGCAAAATCAGTCCAATTTTTGAAAAATCAGAATGAACTCGTGAAGAACAATTTCGATCCAATCTTCAAAATCCGAAAAAATTTGTGGTTCGATCGAACGAAAACATGCTCAGATCAATTAGAAACATATAATCGAACCTTAGTAACAGCAAAACAAGCCGAATTATGGAAGAACAGATCGAATTTCAGCTATGAACAGTTCCGCGTGAATAGTGACTCACGATGAACAGTAACCGCGATTAACAGTAACTCGCAAAAAAAATTCCAGAAATTTCAGATTCGAAATTCAGCAAAATTAATTCAAATCCTAACACGCTCGGCTCTGATACCAATTGTTAGGTCCTACGATTAACAACTCTATGATCCTAGGCAAGAATTCTAAGTAATTCGATGAAAATGATTGACATTTAGAATCGATTGAAAAACCTCAAATGAAGATTGAGAGAGAATTCGTGTAGAGTGAGAAAGTTACTATTGTTTCTCTCTCTAGAAATTGAATTGCAAGCCTTTCGGATCAATTTCCAAAACTTTCTCTATTCAGCACAATTTTTTACATGTATTTATACCAAACAAACTTAGTATAAATATCAAACTAGTCCTTATCTAAGGACTACTATACAAAACGCCCCTAATTACAAGGACAACTAATAAAATCAAGCACAATTAAAATATATTCTCTACAATAGAGATAAGAGAGGAAAATTTGACTCTAAGGTAAATGAAGGGATATTCCTTAGTTACAGTCTTCACTCTAAGGCAGATGCTACTGATGAGGAAGGTACAGATTTGCCTTGTGCAGAATTACAGGATACTAAAGAAAGTGAGGAATATAGTCCAAAAGACGAAAATGTGAGACACTGGAACCATAAGCTAATGAACAGCAATGGAGAAAATGGAAACATGCTTCTAGTCATCCAACAGATCAAGTGATAACGAACATCACATCTGGAATCAAAACTCGAGCTACTGCACAAAATCAGGATACGGAGGAATCCCATGATGTACCGCACTCAATGATGCAACCAAAGACAGTCCATGAAGCTTTAGATGATATATCTTGGGTCTCTGCCATGGAGGATGAGTTATCACAGTTCGAAAAGAGCCGAGTGCGGACACTTGTAGAGAGACCAGACGAAAAGTCTATCATAGGAACCAAATGGGTCTTCCGCAACAAACTCGACGGACACGGTAATGTCACTAGAAACAAAGCGAAGTTAGTTGCAAAAGGTTATTCCCAGGAGGAAGGTATTGATTTCGATGGAACTTTTGCTCCGATTGCTAGAATAGAGTCTATAGGTGTCTTACTTGCATATGCATGCTTTAAACGCATTAAACTTTTTCAAATGGCGTAAAAAGTGCATTTTTAAATTGGCTTTATAAATGAGGAAGTCTATGTAGAACAACCACCGGGTTTGGCTAGGGAAGATTTTCCAAAACATGTGTTTAAATTGAATAAGCATTATATGGTTTAAAACAGGCTCATATGATATGGTAGTTAAGCAAGTTTTTGATTGACATAGGATTTTCAACTGGAACTATTGATAATACACTGTTTATTAAGTATGAAGGTGATCACATGATATTGGTCCAAATCTACGTTGATGATATCATTTTTGGAAGTACTAATATTCTTCTTTGTGACGAATTCTCTAAGTCTATGCAGAAGGAATTTGAGATGAGCTTGATGGGTGAGCTGAACTACTTTCTTGGGTTGCAAATAAAGCAACTGGACAATGGAACCTTTGTATCCCAGACAAAGTACAGCAAGGAATTACTGACAAAATTCGGGATGAGGGATTCCAAAGCAATTTCCACCCCTATGCATCAGACCACCAAAATATATTGTGACGAATCATGTACACTAGTTGATCAAACAGAATATCGAGGTATGATTGGAAGCTTTACTTAACTGCTAGTCGCCCTGATATTATGTTTGCTGTTGGTATGTGTTCGAGATATCAGTCTGACCCTAGGGAATCTCACTTGATAGCAGTCAAGCGTATACTTAGATATTTCAAGGGTACTGTGAATTTTTATCTGTGGTATTCATATACGGATGATCCCATTAATGGGATATTCCGATGCCGCATGCCGGCAGGGAAGATAGGAAAAGTATTAGTGGAACTTGTCAATTCTTGAAAATTCCCTAGTAACTTGGTCTAGTAGAAAGCGAAAAGTTGTCGCCCTCTCCACAACCGAAGTTGAATATATGGCCTTAGGAAATTGTTGTCAACAAGTTCTTTGGATGAAACAAACCCTTAGTGATTTTGGATTAGGTTATGACAAAATTCCATTTTGTGTGATAGCACTAGTGCCATTAGTATTACTAAGAATCCTGTGCATCACTCTCGTACTAAGCATATAGAGGTTAAACATAATTTTATACGAGATCATGTTCAGAAGGGAAATATCAGTGTGGAATTCGTAGGAACAAATGATCAGCTTGCTGATATCTTCACAAAGCCCCTAATTGGGGCAAGAGTTTGCGACATCCGTGATCGATTGGGAATCATCGAGCTAAATAAGGTTAGTAATCTGCCTAATTCTGCCATTTACTCTAGGATATGCTATCTTGGGTAGAAATTAGTAGTTATCTTAATCTAAGGTATTCATTCAGCCCTTAGAATAAATTCCTCGGATCTTATATATCTTTTCCTAAAGTATAATTTTAGTATTTTTAGGAAGAAATTCATAGTTATCACATTCCAAGACATTTCTTCAGCTATCTAGATTATTTAAGGAATTCCCATCTTCTAGATCTATTACTCGAATGTGATTAAGTTATTCTAGGAAGAAATTCGTAGATATCATTCCAGCCTGCTCAGTTATTTAAGGAAACTCGGATATTTTAAAAATCCTTCTATTCAACCAATTCGAATCCTTTCCTTAATTATGAGATCCCGTCAAATCAGTCCGATATTTCTGACAATCTGTCTGACATTTCCCTCATTCCTTTTGAAATTTCAAATTTTGAATTTTGAAATCCATCATTATTTCTTTCTAAAATAAACCGACCCTTCTTCTTTAAAAGATCTAGAACCACTTCAAACCTCATACTTATCCTCAAATCATCTTCTTCGAAACACCCCTCAATCCTCAAACCTTCAAACATGGTGAAAACCGCCTGAATCAAAACCGCCGCCGCGGAATCTTCCAGCCAAGCGCAAAGAACCCATGTCTGACGAAGACTTGTCCAATTCTTCCTCAAATTCACCCAAACCACGGCCTCATCACCCTGTGTCCAAAGCACAGTCCTCTGAGAAAATTTCCTCTCCAGCCAAGATTGCCAAGAAGAAGAAGAAGAAAAGAAAGATGGCCAGCCTCACTCCGACTAAAACCACTATTCCATCACCTGATCCCACAAACTCTACTTCAGACCAAGAAATCCATGAAGATCTTCCTGAGGAAATCCAGAAACCGCCTTATCGAACCCCAACTCCTGAGAAACCTCCTTCACCTCTTGAAGAACTCAGCCATCTCCACAGCCGACCCCAAAACCTTCTGACATCCCACCACTTGATCTGTCAAAACCAAATGATATCCTTGTTGAAGCCCTTTTTCTGGAAGAAAGTAACCGCACCACCTACAAGAGTTTCAGCAACAGAGATATCGCCCGAGGTCGCGGCATCGCTTTCGACAAGTTGCCTGCTGGAACAGTTATCACGTGGCTTAAGGATTTTGGTTGGGAGGAATTCCTTAGTATCAACAAGCCATATTACCCAGAGGCCGTTAAGTTGTTCTATGCCAACTTCGACTATGTGGAGCACGAAGAGCACATCTGGATCACCTCTTATGTACTTGGAGGCAGAATCAACTGGACCACTAAGAAGATAAACACAATGCTGGTCCCGATAAACCTTTTTGCCACTACGATATGAATGACTGGTGCCACGCTGATGCATTTGACACCGGTGATGTCTTTAAGACCCTCTGGAATACCCATAGTAGCCTCACTTTTCCGACAGTGAAGCCCTAAACAAGTTACCTATCGACTTCTTCTTCCTGCACAAACTGCTCAACATGACCCTGTGGAGTGGAAAAATCGGCAGTGGAGCCCATTCAACGACCATGAACTTCATGAGCACGTTCGTTGTCTATACGATATCTCAGTTCGCAAGTTCAACCTTGGGTATGTCATCATGAAATACATGATCCAGGCCTTCGAAAGCAGAGACAAGGCACTTCCCTAGGGGATGTTACTCACTCACTTCCTTGAGACTGAAAGTATACTTATGCCGCCTGCTTGGGAAGACAGAACCTGTTAGGTCCTCATTTGTCAACTCAATCAATCATAGGCATGAATTCGAAGGAAATCGAATAGAATTATTGAACTTTGAATTTTAATCGAAAACCTTCACTTGAAGAATACGAGAGAGAAATCCTTTAGTGTGAGAAGCTTTTGTTGTTTCTCTCGTTAGAATTGAATTCGGCAGCCTTTCGGATTGATTCTCTAAATTTCTGTATTAAGCTCAATGTTTGTACAACTATTTATAGCAAACAGACTTGGTATAAATATCAAACTAGTCCTAATCTAAGGACTACTATAGATAAAGCCCCTAATCACAAGGACAATTGATGAAATCAAGCACAAATAAATTGATACTCTACATTCTCCCCCTTTGTGCTTGATTGCCCTTTCGCTCCATTTGTCCTCGTCGGGCATAGTACCACCTGCGCAAGCCCAGCGCATGCTCATAGTTCCTGAGCGTTTCCCTCAGCTTCAGGCGCTCCTCGATGTCATCTAGCAATTCCATCAGGAGAGGCTGTTCTCTCACGAACCGATGATTTTTCAGCATCGTCCCTCTTAGCTCGAACTCGTTCGGCTTCTTGACCCTGTCCAGTGACCTCCAGAGGTGTTCACGAACTTCTTCGAGGAAGGGGATTTGGATTCTGATGTTCTCCCATGGCGTGTCGATCTGAACGGTCCCTGGCATTTGTCTTGTGGGGGAACCGCTCGTTGCGTGATCAACTCTGGTAGCCTTGGAATATCTTGCTGGTAGTCTTCACCTTTCTGAAGTTCTTCATCTGCTATGAGTACGAGGTCTACCGAGGCTTGTTGTAGGAACTATCAAATGTCCTGAAGCCGTTGTCTTTGATGCTCATCGGGCATGGAATGGGTCATCCACTGTCCTTTGAATATGTATTTGTCTAGGACCTCGTGTGGGTTGCACAATGTCCTGATGGTCCCGGTCGGTCTGGAGCAGTTGAGGGAGTCGCCTGAATCTACGCTATGGCGACGAGCATGGCAGCACTTGCTTCTTCTTCCGGAAGCAAGGGGCTTGAGAAGGTCGGTCGTGTGGGCGGAGGCGTCCTTATTTGAAACGTTGGTGGGTTGATGTGGGTTTGGGTTTGAGTGGTGCGGCGCGTGGTAGTGGTTGTTGGGTAGTGGATTGTGAGGTTCCAACGACTCCATTACTTGTCGAGTCATGCCAGGGTTCTGTCTCTGACCCCTTGTGATTATCCTTGGCATCTTCTCCCCCTCTAGACGTCCTTGATCGTTTGGGTCGTCATGTCGGTGTTTGGAGTGGGAGCCTTGGCCGCGGCACGTTCCGGATGGGTCAGGATGATCAACGAGACGGCGGAAGAGATCTTCTTCTTTCGGCATTCATGTGGTCAATTCCAACAGCCTGGCGACCAGAATTGAGTGGAGTCGCTGATGGGTACTGTGGCAGGATTCATTAGGTTGTGGGTGAGGATGGGTGTTGGGGTTTGCGAGGATAATATGGGTTGAGTGGTGTGAGGATGGGTTGTGAGGTTTGTCCTGACGGTTGGCCCTCAAAGATTGGTGTTTTCTCGGTATCACGTCGGGATATCTCTAAGGCTGAGTGAACTCTCTCCATAAGTCGGTCCTCGAACTGAGATAGGGCACGAGAGAGAGCTGTATGTAGTCGATCTTCCGTTACGGACATATTAGGACCCTCCGTTGATGGACCAGGTCGACTGATGTCGCATGTTGTCAACCCTTGGGTGATACCCGTCTCCGTGGGTTGGCTCGTCATCACTTGAGGTTGTGACATGTCGAGACTTCCACCCAATCCTCGACTTGAATCTAAAAGATTCGCATCTAAGGGTGTTGTGACAGGTTCAGTGGGAACCTATGTATCAGACACCGGAGCTTTCGGTCCCGTCGTGACGTGCTGCGGCTCAAGATTGAGCGAAGGGGGGTCCGCAACACTTGGTGTGATGGTCGGTGCTATGTCTGATGGTGCGGTGACGGTTTCGAAAAGGGACTCGAATGATATGCTCAATCATCTCGGAGTCCTTCTAATCAACTGAATCTATCATCTGACTCCGAGCCTGATGGGGTAGCCGTGTGAGGTGAGAGACCTCGTGCTACATCCTCACTGGCTGGTTCCGTCACCGGAGGCTCGATAGGTTGTATTGTTGAAATTAGAGCCTCTGTTTCTGGTGTATTAGCCAGCGGTGGTGAGATGTGCCCCATTTTTGCCTCGGGCTGTGCTGCTAGAAGACCTTCCTCAATAGGTTCTTCGAGCACGCTGACAATGATGGGCACTTCAGCACCAAGTGATGCTTGTGGAGCGTCGAGTTCCAACTCTTGAGCCAGGCATCTATCAGCGTGGACTCAACATCTGGCATTGTTTCCTCATGAGTTGGGGGCTCCATCTCTATTTCCTGAGCCACTTCATCAATCATTGTGTCTTCAGGACTATGCTGTTGTTGGGAGGGATCACTTGGAACTCTGTCGGGGGCCCTTGAATCATCTGCTCAGTCAAATGATGCTCCCGACAGTATCTCTGATATTCATCTCTCGTGGGGTCGGCGAGACGTAGTAGCTCGAGCGAAATGGCCATCGAAGGCTGAGCTAGGTCCGCGAGCTTGGGGTTGTGGAAGAACTTGAGCCTAGGCTGATAGTTTCCTCCCGGAGGCAGGCGAGGAATATTCTGCTCGTGCATCTCCATATGCCGTGGGATGATGACGGAGAACCATCTCGCATAGGACACATTTTGGACCGTTTGTTCTCTTTCTATCTGATCTGTTCTGCGAGGTCGTTCTAGATCAGTTGAGCAAAATCGTAATTTCGCGAGAACACTACTCCGTGAAATATCAGGAGGATGTGGCCGTTGCCTTTGTCGAAGCCTGTGTGCTTCGGGGACAAACACTTATTGAAAAAGTGTCTTCCACGGATGGGGAATCCCGTTGCTTTGCATCTGAGCGAGCTTGGTGAGCGGCAAACGGTACCCCATCTGGAGGAAACATGCACCATTTTTGCATCTGATGGGATGGGGTCGTAATTTTGGCTGTGAGGGAGGTCGAGCAGAAGTCTTGAGATCGTTCTTGCTCATACAGACGTGCCCCGTCCCTATAACAGTGGTAAAGTGACGCCCCGTTCAAGATGAGGCTCTTGATCATACACCAAAACAGCTGGAGGTAGACCATCGTACTAAGGCCGTCACCGTAAGAGCATGCCAAAATGGATGGCCTTGCAGTATGGACACGATGATGTCGTCTGGACACCGGAAGGTGGTCAGATCTAGTTGGAAGTTCGTGTCGTGTACATTAAAGTACAGAGCCTTCTCGTAGATGTGGTTGTAGGTAGGGTAATGATCCATCTGAAATACTTATTCAAGTCATTAGCTAGATTAAAATTTAGTCGAAATTCGAATTTATCAAACCATAATGATGTAGCTATTTTTAACATGTTTGATAAAATTGTAGTGGAAATATAACTGCACATATAGTTCATATAGAGTGAATCTTTGAAGAAATAATTTTATTTCGACATATACATGTTCAAAAACAATTTTGGTCGAAAATTTTACTAAGTGTTAAAGTACTATTCACTCCGTGCTTTTTATCGCGCGAGAATCGAAATTCTCAATTCAATTGCCTAAATGTGATTTTGAACTGAATATTTGCGATCGAAAATTTTATTCGCTAATGATAGCTACAGTTAAAAAAAGGACTTATAAAATTTCTAAGTGTTTGAACTTAAAATGTGGTACTGTAGCCGAGAAATTTTACGATCGAGAAAAATTTCCGTGTAAATTCACGATCGAGAATTCCAAGTAAACTTACGATCGAAAAAATTTTCGCGCGTGAATAAAATTTTTCGCTATGAAAGTTATTGAGCGAGAAAGATTTTCGATTTTAAAAAAGGTTTTTCGCTGCGATACGATCGAGAAAAATTGTCAACGAGAGACTAAGTCAACCATCGAGAAAATTTTCGATCGATCAAATTATTGCTGCGTGCTTTACGATCGAGAAATTTTATCGTCGAAAATTAATTTTTCGACCGAGAACAAAATTGAAATCGAAATTTTCGACTAAATTTTGCGCTCGAAAATTTAAAATGGGATTGCATATATTTTATCTATTCAATTCGGTAATCTTTTCGCTCGCATAAAATCCAAAATCAATTTCTCGATTGTAATTTTTTTTTCGATCAGCGTTATTATGTTAACGACCAAAAAGAAATTTAGCGATCGAAAATTTTTTATGATGCAGACAATAAATCAATCAAATTGAAATTCAATTGACATTGTTTACGATCGAGAAAGTTCTTCGACGCCTTTAAACACTTGAAAAAACCAGTTTAGTCGAACGCTAAATCAACCTTTAAGAACGCAAAGAATCGAAACGATATGTTCCCAGAATGCTTAAAACTATCTTAAATGCAGATTTAGCCAAGATTATACACCTAGAATGCTCGTTACTGCAAAATATCAATCGAGTTTTCACATTCTGAACAATCGAGATTTTAACACGGAATCATGCGAAAGATCACATAATACAGATGCAATCTAGTTTAAATTCACGATAACCCCTAAAGGAAGTCAAATCTACCTTGAAAAGACGAAAATTAGATGATAAATCGAAAGATTTTGAAGATTTTGACGTTCGTCTTTTGATAGAGAAAGTTTTGCGCGAGAGAATAGACTGTTGAAATTTTTCGATTGAGGGTTTTGCGTTTGAGAATTTTTGACTGCAAGAAATAAATTCGTTAAATGGGCTGATTAGACGTTTATTCGACACTTGAAATTCGAGGCCCATTATTGTTTGCGATCGAAAAATTTGCGATCGAGAAATTTCGTACCTATTTTGATTTTCGCTCGAGAAATTGAAGCGAAAATTGCCATTTGGTCCCAAGTTAATTTTTATCGATAATTCGTGATCGGAAACTAAGTGCAATTAACTCCCTGAAATTTCGAATGATGACATCTAGCTCCAAAATCAGATTTCGCGAATCCGCAAAACTTTAGAGCAAAATGTACGAGAATGATTTTAGTTAATTATGGAGGCAATACTTGTTTTAATGAGGCCCCCCCTTAATAAGAAAAAAATGGTTAAATTCAAAACCATAGAAAGACGTTAGCGATAAAAAAATTTTTAACAAACCAACAAGTTTTATGCCGAATACTCAAAGTCTTGGAGAATTCTAGACCTCCGCATTGTTTCTGCAACACATAGAGGAAGATTATTAAAAATATCTGGAGCTTTTAAGGCATAAGTTTGTAAATGCGCCCCCTCAAATAATGCACCAAAATTTGAGATACGCGAATTCAACACATTTAGCCTAGATACATGTTCCCCTATACATGTAATTGTTATTTTCGCGCGAGGTATGAGCAAAAACAGATAGTCGCATTTAAGAAGTCAATGCATATGAAATATAAAATTTCATTTCAAAATATGCGTGTTTTTTTTTTGTTTTTGTTTTTTGTTTTTTTTTAGTGAGGTAAATTTTTAGAAAAATATTATCATGTATCTAATTTTCATATGCATATTAATATTATTAATAGCATGGGGTCAGGTTGTTTTGCTACGATCATTGTAACGCCTAAAATTTCACAAGTTGAAAAGATCACAAACCCTCAAGTCATGTCGTCAAACTAAAGAGTCCTAAGTTCACAGAATGATCCATTTCGACACCTCTCACTAGGTTCACTCTAGCACTCGATTATTTTTACCTTGGGATGATTATATCTTCTAGTCAACATAAGCAATCTTAAGTCAATTTACATGTGATCGAGGAATTTTTAATCATTTCACCTATGCAAAAGATCGTTGATGTGGAATCATAGAGACTGTGAAAGGTTTCAATTTGGCTCTGACTAAGAAGGGAAGGATAGTTTTGGAATTGTGGACTAAGGATCTTCTTCCTTTTCTTTGTCGTTCTCCTCCCTTTTGCCATGTTTCTCTTATTGTTTATCTTTCTCATCCTTTAACGGTTTCTCTTTGACTCAGTCTGCACTTGCTCAAGCTGAAGCTCCGCTTCTCTACGAGGCTGAGAGATTATCTAAGGCGAAGATCTTCTTGTTCGTTCTCGGGCCGATACCGCACTCCTTTTCTCTTAATCCCTAGTGAGGTTTCAGAGATTATCGATTTGAAGAAGTTCGCAGTTATGGAAGTCGAACCCAACGCTGCGCTCCTCTTCTCGTTGTCTCGATATAAGACCGGATTATCGTTGGAGAAGTTCACTTCGTGGTGCTCCTCTTTCCAGCCATTCTGACGAGTGTACGAGATTATCGATGGAGAAGTTCACAGCAAGATCCGTGCCCCCTTCTAATGATATGAAATTGTGATAGTCTAGGGGCAGGTTCTTTTGGACTGCTTTTTGTGCGTTGAGCATTCCTCGTGTGCGTTTTCCACCTTCTTTTGTCATCTTTTTCTTTGTTGTCTCGTTTTTCCCCCTCCTTTTCTCGATTGAATATCCCATCGAACTTAGTTGTTCGGTTAAAGGCTCAAAGGATTTTCGAGTGAAGAAAAGGATATCGGAGAAGGCTCAAGATGGATGACTAAAGGCTGTATTAAAGGATTGAAATTTTATGTATGTAAGGCCAAGTAAAGAATTTCCTAAGTGCTCTAATCATTTTTCTAAGGATCTAACGAAAGGTGAGTATGAAGCCAAGAATCACTAGTTAAGACAAGCAATTGATGTGTGACTCACTCAAGAATAAATCAATAGAAAGGAAAAATAACAGGCCATAATTCTTACTTATGTAAAGTGGCTTTGTGTCTAGTAGAGCAAACTAAATGAGCTTTAGACACAAGAATGCGACTTCGACTGACAAAATTAAGCAAGTATCAGTCGCATGCCAGGGAAATCTAGTTGTGACGTAGATCGAGCATCCTAAAGATTTCTTCATTCCCTTATATTATAGGTATATGTATATTTTAATAATGTTATTTAAATTTTTTTATTTAGTTTAGTAATTTTATTATCACGCAAAGACAAATGAGCATGGAAAACACATAGAATAGAGCATGTGATAGCACATAAAATCATGTAATGCACATATTACAGAAGATTCAACATGCCTAATTTTCCGACAAGGAAATGAAATCGGTTTTCGTCCAATGCCAGTCCGAGGGCATAGAGAATAGAAATCTGATATTTGTTTCCATGTTCGTTTTCGAGATTTCTATCTTCCTCATCTCGTTGAGAAGAATGAGGCTCTCCTCCGGCTTTGCTTTGAAGGAGTCATAAGCAGTGAGAATATTCGCCTTTTTGTCCTTGATACCTACTTCCGTCCTCTGCATCATCCTATGCAACTCATCCCACATTCCCTTAGCCGTTGGGGGGCTGTCTATCTGTCTATAGATCATTGGGGATGCCTTGCATGAGTGTGTTCATAGCTATCAGATCGGCCTTCGCGCGGGCCTTTTCCTCGATAGAGTATTTCCTAGGCTCCTAAAGCTGCCTAGTAGCGGGAATTTGAGGAGTAGCCGTGTCATCACCGGCTATGGTGACCCAAAACTGTGCAGCTCCCTCTTCGAGTGACTGCAATAAATTTTCGGCTTGATCTTTCAGAGCTATGAAGTTTACGAAGCGGCTTCTCCAGACTGTATATTCACCGCGTTGCAAGATCGGCGGCCGATTGTCGTTCCCTAGCGAGTATGCATCCATCTCTTCTTTGCCCCTTTCTTTTTTTTTATTTTTCTTTACGAAGGATCTTTGTTGTTTTGATGGATTTGAGTGATGTTATGTGCTTCACAAGTAGCAAATTAGTTAGTAGCGTTTGATATTAAAGCAATCGGGAATTATTTCCGATTCTATCTTTAGATTTTCCGAAAAGAAAGCATCATTAAAAATGTATGTTACTGTTCTCGTGCGAGAAAGTGCGTAAGCGAGAAAATTTTCGAGCGAGAAAAATTTGTTCAAAAACTTTCGATCGAGAAAAATCTTTTAATCGTCAATTTATTTCGATCTCAAGAAACAGTACTTAAGGTAGGTTTCTTACTTAGTCAGAATTGATCCGTTGACTGGAAAAGTTTTTCGATCGCAAGTAATTTTCGCTTGGTCAAACTGTATTAGTTTTGACCGAAGAAAATTTCGACGGTAAGTTTTGCGAGCGCAAAGGTCAAAATAGGTCTTCGTCAAAAACGTTTTTTGCTAAGTAACGCTCGGAAAATTCTTCTACTAATATCGTTCTTAGTAAAGATGATTTTAGCGCTGACTTAGTGTTCTGATCGATAAAAATTCTCGCGCGGAGTTTTGCGATCGAGAAATTTCTGCGATCGAAAACTTTAGCGAGAAAAATTGAAGTCCCATGAATAAGATCAGAACCCTAATTAACCCTGATTCAACCAATAACGATGAATTAGACGATGAAATCGCAGGTTTCTGCTCGTAATCAGAAGTTTGATTCGCACGAACAGAAATTAAACACATTATGAAGCAAAAGATGTCAATTTTAATCAAAATCAGACTGTGTTCAAGTTTGTTCTTTGCGGGAACAGTAACGATTCAAATCTGATCTATTCTGCTGAATTGATATTCAAACTGCTACGAATCTATCGCCATCGATTTCTATTGCTAGACCAAACACAGAAAAATCAAAATCAAATCAGATACGCACAGAATTAGGCAGTTCAGATCGAAAAACTATTTCGTGCCAAAACTGTTCTTCGCGTGCACAGTTCCAGAATATAAAATTCGATCCGAATTCTAACAATTTCGATTCAAAATAGAACGAATCTGCTCTGATATTGTTAGGTCCTCGTTTGTTAACTCAATCAATCCTAGGCATGAATTCTAAGGAAATCGAATAGAATTATTGAACTTTGAATTTCAATCGAAAACCTTCACTTGAAGAACACGAGAGAGAAATCTTTAGTGTGAGAAGCTTTTGATGTTTCTCTCTCTAGAATTGAATTCGGCATCCTTTCGGATTGATTCTCTAAATTTCTGTATTAAGCTCAATGTTTGTACAACTATTTATACCAAACAGACTTGGTATAAATATCAAACTAGTCCTAATCTAAGGACTACTATACATAAAGCCCCTAATTACAAGGACAATTGATGAAATCAAGCACAATTAAATTGATACTCTACAGAACCATTCACGTCGTGGACCTAGTGACTCTGAAGTGCATGGGGATTCACTACTCGAAAAAAGTCAAGGTTAGTTCAAGGCCAAGGAGAATAGGTCAGTCGATAGTGCCCAGAAACGGTCCGCCGCAAAGGGAAAGGTGAAGGTTAAGAGCGACAACGAGGGCAACTATAAAGATGAGCTCAGCATCGGGAAGGAAGGAATCTCAGCAATACGCTGCGATATCTCCGATATCAAGGCTGATAATCAGAAGCGCTTCCGCAAGCTCAAAGAACAGTACACTGAGTTGTCGCTGAAGCTGTCCAAGCTCTCCAAGATGATCAATAAGTCCCTTTCTAAATCCGCCGATTCCAAAACCTCTTCAAGCCAGTAGGCTGCCCCTCTGTTCCGTTCATGATCCTAGTTGCTCTTAGGATATTCCTCTCAGTTCCGCTTTTGCAAGTTCGTTTGTGTCCCTCCCGCCTTTTTTATAAAGAACGGGGAGTAAGGTAAGTTTTTAGGCGTTGAGCGTGTAAGTGTTTTGGTGTTTGGAAGGTAGGTCATATATAGGGAAATTCATGGAACCCCAATATATAACATTTGCTCTTATGATATATCTCTGATGCCTCTATGCTGTGCTTAACATTCTGTCTAGATATATCTGTTAGGAATATGCCCTCGAATGCTATAGGAGGATTACATTGTATAGGGCATTAGATTATTTATCATTCGACCTTTTATGTAATAAGATATTTTCGTGTGTTTAATGAAAGGCATTGTTCGTTTATTGGATATATGAGTTCTTTACTTAGCATCCGGTAAAACAATAAATGAACAAATCCAAATGTGTTGAGTTGAGTCACTGTTCTTGATGGGTACGAGAGAGGAAAGGCACCAGTGGACTGTTAACCTCGAACATTAAAAGTCCGTAAGCCTGAGGTTCCAGTTGGGTGCTGGATAACCGATCACGGCTTATTGGTCGATGACCTATCGTGTGCCGATATCTCACTTGGAAGTGGAGGTCATGACTTGTGATACGAATCGAATCAAGGGATTGACTCGTTTCATGGACACTGAGTCACGGGTCGTACGGTTGAACATGGCTTTTTACTCAAGTAGTGTCAATGACCGACGACAATAATATAATAGTCAACGTGAACCTTAGACCGAAAGAGGCTTTGACGGAGTTGACTTTGAAGTCTCGACTGCCACCGGTTCCCCTCGACCTGATTTGCTGTTGCATGGGTCAGCGGGCCAGATGTGGTCTTGATGACGATTTGTGATTGTCGGGCTTAGACCGCTGAGTACGGATTCACAGTCTCGCAAGTAATCGAGATAAGTATCCCATGAGGACGGCGACGGGAAATTACGAAATCCTGGACCAAGGTATTGAAATAACTCATATGAGACATGGAGGGTAGTTTGGTAATTTGCCTCGTCTCCGTTTTATCATGTGAGATGGAAATATTTGGTATATTTCCATTCTATTTTATTAATGCACAGCACCACTTAAAACTGTCACTTTTTTAGGGTTTTTTTGTCTCTCTCTTACGCCATCGAAGAAGAGGAAAACGACCAAACAGACGGCTGCGCCGACCGTGGAGATGACGCGGTCCCGTACCACTGGAGCTGATCGTGATGAAGACGTTGTGCTAACCAAAGGCGAACTGAAATCAGGATCGATTTCTGTGAATACGCTGAAAAGTACTGTTCCATTGGTCGCAGACTGAGAAGCAATCTCCTGGCTCTCTTGGGGACAATGTTTATTTGGCGAAGGATTGGCCGACGCTGGAGGAGTCAATTGGCCGATCAACTCCCCCAATCAAGTCTCCCAAACAACCTAACCAATTGATGAATTTTAGTGCGGAAATACTGAGGAATCAGGACACATGCCTTTAGTACATTGAACCTACTGCCACCGAAGGTGTTGAAATTGTTACGGTGGATGTGGATGAGATCAAGGATGAAGTGGAACACTGGTATTCTGTTGTACTGTGCTACTTGCTTGGATCTAATCCCCCCTATAGTGTTATGGCTGAATTCCTGAAACGCAAATGAGACAAATTAGGTCTGAGGAATGTTTGGCAGGTGAGCAGGGGCTTTTCCTGGCCAGATTCGACAGTGTTGCGGCTAGGGATCATATTCTACAATCACAGATCCTACATTTTGATAGGAAACCTGTGGTGCTAACTCCATGGACTGAAAATACTCAACTCAATAAGGTCGGAGTAGAGAGTGTACCTATCTGGATCCAATTGCCTCATCTAGAGTTGAAGTATTGGGGTTCCAAGACATTAAGCAGATTGTCGAGCTTACTAGGCAAACCTATTATGACCGATAATTGCACTAGAAGGAAGGAAGGGATCCATTATGCTAGAGTCCTTGTGGAGATCAATCTCAGCAACCCTCTTAAGGATAGTATACAGTTTGTGAATGAAAAAGGTCAACTCATGGAGCAGAAAGTCGCTTACGAATGGAAGCCGAAGTTATGTTCTAAATGTGAGAAGTATGGGCACGAGGAGCCAGTTTGTAGGAAGGGGATCAAACAACACCATGTGCAACAGCCTGCTCCGAGTGTAGTTACCTTAGCACCATCTGTTCAAATGCCCTTATGGCCATCACTACTCCCCTGCCACCTACTGAGGAGGGACTTCCAGCGGAATCACAGAGTCACACTCCCCCTATTCAGACTAGGGATAGGGAAGTGGCTGGTAATACAGTCAAGACTCAGTCTAAACCTCCTCCTGCCCAGAGTGGGAAGAGGGGGATAACTGGTAATGCTTGGGCAGATATAGTTCAACTAGAGAAGCATGGGAATGAGCCTGGTCCATGGGGTACCCCTTCCAAGCAGAGGGTCCATGGCCAAGGTCATGGGTAAATCAGCTATATGGAATGTCAGGGGCCTCATGGCCCTGTGAAGCATAGAGTAGATTACTCTTTTCTGCATGAAATATAGTATCAATCTAATCTGCCTTCTGGAAACTAAACTCAATGAAGGTCACATGGAGGGGGTGCTAATTAAGAATTTTTGTGGTTGGGAGTACTACCATAATTTGAGCTCTCATCCCAATGGTAGGGCTGTGCTTCTGCGGAAAGGAGGAATGGAAGTGGAATTGGTATCAAAATCTGAGCAACACATGCATGTCAGACTGGTGCAGAATAATGTGCTGGTCTCTTTCCTTACATGTGTTTATGGGCACAATGACCCTTCTGGAAGAGAGGGACTCTGGGAGAGTATAATGCAGATTGGTATGACTCTTAAGGACCCTTGGCTGGTGTGGGGAGATTTCAACAACATTAGTTGCTTGAGGATAAACTGGGGGGTGCATCTATCCATACCAGTGAGTTTGCTGCTTTTAATCACTGCCTTTATACCTGTTGCTTGGAGGAAGTACGAAGAAATGGGTGCCATTTCACATGGTCAAACAAACAAGCCCAAGACAAGAGGATCTGGAGCATAATAGATGGGGCTCTAGCTAACATGGCCTGGATTTCCCAATTCAATGACTATGTGGCCACTTACCTTCAAGAAGGTGTGTCTGACCACTCACCTATTCTGTTGAGGGATATCAGGACCAAAGCTGCTCCGAGCAAGCCTTTCAAGTTCTTTAACATGTGGTGTACAACTCCTGAATTTCAGCACACTGTGAAGCAGCACTGGTCTAATCAGAGTGGGTCAAATATGAAGAATCTGTATTGTAATTTGCTTGGTTTAAGAAGTCCTCTCAAAACCTTAAACAAAGCCACTTTTGCCAACATAGTTGTGAGTACAGAAACTGTTAAAAGCCAACTAGAGGATTGCCAAATAGCCCATCAATCTGATCCTATGAATGCTAACCTGTTGGAAAATGAGGCAAGGATCAAGTTGGAGTACAAATTCCTGAGTGAAGCTAATGTCAAGTTCCTTAAACAGAAAGCTAAAACTAGATGGTTGGAGGGAGGAGATCAGAATTCGGCATACTTTCATGCTGTGCTCAAGATGAGATCCTACAGGAACAGAATCATTTCTATATCAGACTTATGGGTTTCCTATTGTGGAACAGGAGGAGGTTCAGAAGCACTTTGTGGAATACTATAAAGACATGCTGGGAAGGAAAAGAACTGGTCTATTGGACAGTGATCAGGCTGCTGTTAATGAAGGGTATACCCTGAGTCTTGAGGACCAACTGTCACTTACTCAACCTTTTGACAGAAAATCCATCCATGCAGTAATGAAGTCCATCCATGAGGATATTGCTCCAGGGCCTGATGGGTATAACAGTGGTTTCTTTAACCATGCATGGCGTATAGTTGGAGAGCAAGTCACAGAAGCCATATTGGAATTCCTCAATACAGGAAAGTTATACCCAAAACTGAATCAAACAGTACTATGTCTTATTCCTAAGACTGCTAGTCCAAATTTAGCACAGGATTACAGACCGATTGCCTGTTGTAACACAGTATATAAGTATATTTCGAAGCTGTTATGTGCTAGAATCAAACCTCTGCTGCCCAAACTTATTCATGGAAACCAAAATGCCTTTGTGGATGGGAGATCCATAGTTCACAATATACTGTTGTGCCAAGATCTTCTCCGGTTATACAATAGAAAGAATGCTTCGACGAGAGTGTAGTAGACATCAAAAAGGCTTATGACACGTTAGACTGGGGATTTCTTAGGTGGTGGCTGGACCAGTTGAAGTTCCCAAGTAAGTTCATCTCTTGGATCATGGAATGTGTTCAATCAGTCTCATATTGCACTGGAAAAACTGGATCTCAGACTGACTATTTTAAAGCTCCTAAGGGCCTAAGGGAAGGGGATCCCATCTCCCCTCTTCTATTTGTAATCTCGATGGAATTTTTTACAGGAAATTTCAGCTGGCTTCAAAAGACCCCCAGTTTAGGTTCCACCCCCTGTGCAAACGAATCAAGTTGGTAAATTTGTGCTTTGCTGATGATTTAATGATTTTTTGCAAAGGTAAAATTGAGCAGTCAGTGTCATTAAAGAGCAGTTGGAGCAGTTTCGACTTGCTTCTGGACTTGAGGCCAACAACCAGAAATCTAGTGTGTTTCTTGCTGGTATTTCCCCTGTCCTCAGAGATCAAGTCTTGAAGCTCACTGGTTTCCTAGCTGGAAGCTATCCGATGAGGTACCTTGAAGTGCCAATATCTCCCACCAAATGGAGCAGGAGCGAGTCCTTGCCAAGCTCTAGTAGAGAAAATTACTGCTAGAATTCGATGTTGGTCTTCAAGAAATTTATCTTATGCAGGGAAAGTCTACTTGATCAATTTTGTTTTCCTGGCCACCCATGGGTTTTGGTGCTCGATATTCCTATTGCCCAAAGATGTGTCCAAAAAGATCGACAGAGTGTGCAAGGAATATTTGTGGGGACAAAAAAGCAATGGCCATTGCACTCCACTTGTCAGCTGGGATCATGTCTGTCGACCAAAGAGTAAAGGTGGATTAAATATTAGAGATTGTGTAACTTGGAACCTTGCTATGGCAGGGTAACAAATATGGGATATCACCTTGGACACTGATTCTTTGTGGATCAAATGGATTAATGCTATATATTTTAAAGGTTCAAGTTTTTGGGACTTCATTCCAGCGACAGACTCAAACTGGCATTGGAAGTGGTTGCATAAGAGCAAGGAGAGATTCCGAGAGGGCTATGCGGGGAGAATTTGGGTACCAGCTACGGATGGTAAGTACTCGGTCAGTTCTGGGTATAAATGGCTCAAGGGAGAACTGCCAACATTTCAGCTAAGCAAAGCTGTCTGGAATAGATTTAATATTCCTAAGCATCCTTTTATGTTGTGGCTTTTGCTACAAAAAAGGCTGCTTACGCTTGACAGACTTGCTAATTGGGGATTGGAAACTGCTAACAAAAATTGTCGGCTGTGTGGAGAAACTGATGAAACCATTGAACACCTCTTCTTGGCTTGTCAGTTTAGTCAGCAGATGGTCTTGAGAATAGCTGATTGGCTCCAATTGAATGTCACATTCCTAACATTTGATGATCTAACTAATTGGTTCTCGCAGGTGGGGGGAGAAAGTAGCTTCAACACTGCATCAGAATACTTGTTATGAGTCGCTGATGTATCATATATGGAAGGAGAGAAACAGAAGAATTCATGATTTGGGATCTCGTTTGGTCACACAACTTGCCCAGGAAATAAAGCAAGAAATGAGGAGCAGAATCAGGGTTGTTTGTACAGTTCAAAAAGCGCGGGGGTCGGACCTATTTGAGCATGTGTGTTTTCAGTCATTTACATTACATGATTCTGTGTAGTCTGGGTACATTGTAACATCTTACACTGTTGTTTGTGGTAAATGAATCTAAGCATTCTACCAAAAAAATTCGAATTCCCTACCATATTTAAATATACTTAGTTTGACTTGGTATTTAAGTTATTTTTCTAATAATTGCAAGTTTCCTTAAGTTTGGATTTGGAATTCAATAGAGAGTAAGACTTGGCAAAAATTTCTCACACTTTAAGGACTAAGTTATTGAAATTCAAGCCTTTAAATAGGCTAAGAATTTCGTGCTCCAAAGGTAGAAAAAAGAGGTGATTTTCGAAATCAACCAAAGGCACAAAAAACACACCGAACGCACACACGTTTCTCCTACGCGATGGCTCAGTTCTCTCCAGCCATCTTTAGAGTACTGATTTCGTGGTACACTGCGAGGTCGGCGTGATGATCTAGTGTCATCCACCACCATCGACGAAGTCTTGAAGAAAAGGACGAGGAGCTGCCACTCGCGTCAACTGGTAATTCTCTACGGGTTTGACCCGCCCTATTGCATGTCTATGTGTTACTATTCTGATCCGAGCTACGAGGGCAATGGAGGAACTCGGAAAATTTTTGTTCCGCGCCATTCCCGGAGACGTGGCATCACCGGGAAACACCGGGTAACCCAACAATATCTATGTTGTGATGCGTGATCTCATGATCTGATACAGTGATACTCTGATACTTATCTACGCTAATTAACGTGTGTGAGATTTGTTGATAAGTCCTAAGTGCCTGCTGCGATGATCATCTGATTGCTTGAATCATTGTTAGGTCATCGATTATCAACCCAAACAATCATAGACATGAATTCTAAGGTAATCGACTATAATGATAGAAATTGAATCTCGATCGAAAACCTTTCTTTGAAGAACACGAGAGAGAAACTGTTAGTGTGAGAAAGTTTTTGTTGTTTCTCTCTCTAGAATTTAATTCAAGAGCCTTTCGGATTGATTTTCTAAATTTCTGTATTCAGCTCAATTGTTTGTACAAGTATTTATACCACATAAGCTGGTATAAATAACAAACTAGTCCTAATCTATGGACTAATACAAATAAAGCCCCTAATTACAAGGACAACTAATGAAATCAAGCACAATAAAATATAGTCTCTACAATCTCCCCCTTTGTGCTTGATTGCTCTTCAGTTCCATTTGTCCTGGTCGGGCAAAATACGATCTTCTCAAGCCCAGCGCATGCTCAAAGTTCCTTAGACTGTTTTGCATCTCCAGGCGCTCCTCGATGTCATCAAGGAGTTCCAGCATCATAGGTTGTTCTCTTACGAACCGATGGATCCTCAGCTCGTGTCTCTATTGATTTCTTCTAGCCCCTGCCTATATTCCTCCTGGTGACCTTGAGCGTCCCATCACAGAATTTGTGGATGTCAGTCTTCAGCATCATCCTATTCTTCTTCGCGATTGCATTGTGGTAGGTGATGCCTAGGACTGAGCTGATGTGCTCGTGATTGTTTGGAAACATTTCGATCTCAGGTCCTTTGTTGAGCGGAGCGGTCATATTGACCTTCTCCATGTTGCTCTCCAGAGCCATCTGAAGGTAGTGCGCGGCGAAGTGCTTGACTTGGTGCATCATGAACCGGTAGAGTCCCTTGAGTCCTTCTTTCTTGATGAAGCCTTGAGGACCCTTGCACTTCTCTACGTAGAGCTGGTAGAGACGGTACACCTCTTCGTAAGGAAGGTAGGGTAGGTCGCTCTCGCTGAGTTCTTCTCGACTTCTGTCTACTCGCTCAATTACATAGAATGGTGTTGGAAGTCCTCCTTTGGCGCAGTAGACACTTAGCAGCTGGCAGATAGAAGATAGACTCTTACAATGATTCCTTGCTTGCGCTTTAGTCATCTTCATCCTCACATCTGGTCCGAGATGGGTCAGCATCCAAAGATATGTCATTCTCTTTTGCTGATCCAGTGAGAAATCCCTCTGAGCTCGAATTCGTTCAACTTCTTTACTTTATTTGGTAACCTCCATATGTTTTTCCCAACTTGTTCAAGAAAGGGAATTTCTATTCTGATGTTCTCCCATGGCGTATCTATCCCAACGGTTCCCGGCATCATTCTTGGAGGGGATCCGCTCTTTGAGCAATCAGCTCGGGTAGCCTTGGGAGATCTGCTTCATGATCTTCACCTTCCCGATGTTTTGGGTATTCTATGAGCACAAGGTCTACCGAAGCTTGCTGCAGGAACTGTATGGTACTGATAGAGTCGGTCTGGTTCATAATCCCTATCGCTGCTGCTATGCAGGGAAATAGTTTCGAGAGTTTCTTCAAAGTTGTCGCAAGGGTTTTGTCTTTCGGAACCTTTTCCGACTTCGAAAGTTCTCGGTCTAATGGGTGGGTAATTTTTCTCTTAGGCTTTTTTTGCAATGGAGTCTGTGTAGGCTGTTTGGGAATGTTGGAACACTTTCTTTTTCTCGAAGGCGTCATTTCATTAGTTGAATGAATGGTTGTTTCGTTTTCTGTCGACTATTTCCCATCTAGTGTTGGGCTGATTTTTCCTGCCAAAACAGTTGCATGTCGATTTATATGTAATAATGGTTATATATGACTGGTTGGAAAATATTGTTGACGTACCAAGCGTCTGCTGTATATGTGATAGCCTCTGTTGCATTTTGGAGTAATTCTTGATCTTCGTTGCCAATTCATTTAGGACAGTACTCTGTCGATTGTGCCTTGTATGCAGATCATTGAACCTTTGAGCTACAAATTCCACATAGGTATCTATCTTAAGTTCTATCTTGTCAGCAAATTGGCTGGCCGCTCGACGAAGATCCGCAACAATGTTGTCAAAATAATTTCTTAATTCATTCGTCATTTTTTCTGAAATTGCTGTGCAATTAATTGTGTATGAAATCGAGATTTGAAGGCCTTATATAATGTAAAATCATGTGTAGAAAACCGTAAAGGCACAACTCATCGCAAAGGAACGTTTCTCTAAAATGAATGTGTTCGCTTGGCTTGCATAAGGTGCATCGTTACATGTATTTAATTCATGTTTGGGGCGAGTGCAATGGTTACAATTATTATGGAGCAATTACCAAGTGAATGAATTTTTAATAAGTATTTGAGTAGTGGAAAGGTTTTCTTAACAACGGTTGGTGTTTTGTGTGAATAGTATTGGGGCGATACAAACAGTCGTAATTATCCATTACGGTATATTTATTTTTCATTGATACCTATTTGTTGGTTTGCCACCTGTAATTGCATTAACATGCGGTGTTAATGCAACAATTTGTTCTATAAATCAATATATAATGGAATTGTATTTATGTTTGCCAATAGATTTTTGTGTAACTTGCGTGTGGAGCAAATATTTGATGTTTAGGAAGTAATAAAATTACTATTATATAAAAAGAATAACAAAAATAGTAAGTTTGTAGTAAAGGGGTCGATGCCCTATACTTTCTTTTATAGCTGTAATTCCTTGTAATTCAGCAGTTGTTTAATTAGTTTGTGTTATAGGATTATTTATGTTGTGTATAATTTCCTTATCACCATACAGTCACATGATTTGTTGCCAATCAGTTTTGTCGTTCTTAGTCCAGCCGTATCGCATGGCTATTATATCGCTCTAGGCTAACTGTATATGTATCTGAAAATGTCAGGAAATTAAAATGCATGACTGTAAAAATATCATGCAAGTGAACACTATCACATTAACTTATTGAATAGTATGATTGTAACAATTACCGTTTCTTTACGTGTCGGCTTGTTTAAATGGCAGAATGTCAACGGCTGGGGCAATAATATTTTGAGCCTGAATAACATTGTAACAACATACTATAACGTTTATTTATTGTTACAAAAATAAAATTGTTTAGCATTCAGACGTTTATTGTAACTTTGTTTGTGTTATACGCTTATTTATGTTGGTAATAATTCCTTATTATACTCCAGTCACGTGGTCTGTTTGCCACTCAGTTTTGTTGTTATTAGTTCAGTTATATGGTGTGGCCAGTAGATCATCATTGTGTTATTGACTTACACAATTGCATGACTGTTGTAGTTAATGCTTGTTAAGCTGTATGTCTGTTGTATTGGCAGAATGTGAGCGGCTATGGCAACAATACTGTAAGGTTGAATAATTTTGTAACAACGTACGCTAAACACTACTGTCATACAACAATTCCATGCGTTTAAATGTTGTTGAAAACTTCATGGAAAACCATGTTTACGGCCTCATTGTCCTCCACGTTGTCTTCTTTCATGCTCAATATTCTGATTCCCACGGGTGATGTCACTCTAGATAGTGCCACGTAAAGTTGCCCATGTGTGAAAACTGGACTGGGAAGATACACACCGACCCTTTTTAGGCTCTGGCCTTTACTATTATTTATTGTCATTGCGTAGCAGACTTTAAGTGGGAATTGTCTACGGCGCAGTTTGAAGGGCCACGCTGTGTCAGAAGGAGACATAATTATCCTCGGTATTAGAACCTTATTGCCAACATGCCTTCCAATTAAGATTACTGCTTCGACAACGTTTGTTCCAAGATGCGATACAATGAGTCTTGTTCCATTGCATAGCCCGTCTCTCAGATTTAAATTACGTAATAACATTACAAGAATTCCATGCTTAAGGATGAGTTTGTGGTTTGGAACACCTGAAATCTCAAGCATGTTTTAAAACTCAACCGGATACATCGTGCATGCGCTGATTTCCAGGTCAGTTCCAGTTCCATGCTGTCTGAACTTAAGTATTCTGTCTCATGGCCTGGTACTATGGATAGCATAAAGTCATTCACTTTGTCAACTGTTTTGTTCCGGGGTGTCAGGACAGCTCTTTCTTTAATATAATGTTGATTAGCCATGTTGTCTTCAAAATCAACATATATGTAGTTGCATATGCTACGAATCGTATCGTCGTGACAATCAATAGACATGTTTTCGGGTACCTTAATCGTCTCCACGTCTGTATCTACAGTGACCTTTGCATTTCCATTGCCAACTTGCAAAATTCAATCTGCAAATTCTATTTCCGAATGATGTAATCTCATGTTCTGGGTGAGTGTATGTACACGACAATGTTGCCATAAATACGACCTATTTATGGTTGATTCCACCGTATCTTGCCTGCTACCATTTCATATAACTGGAAGTAACTGTCTGATAATCACCTCCCAACAGCACCGTCTTTCCACCGAAGGGCTTGACCTCACAGTTTCAATCGTGTTGGACATCAGGTCCCTCATAGTTCTATCCAATGCCTCAAACGCATACTTATTTGTCATCGGCGCTTCGTCCCAGTTGATTAATTTTGTTTGTATTAAAAGTTCCGCTAACATCATCCCTGCTTTATGTCGCTCATGGAGTTCTCTTGTAGTATAATATGGATCTTGAACCTTGAATGCGCAGTTCTTCCACCTGGAAGCAGCAAAACTTCAATACTCGATGATGCAACTGGTATTAGAATTTGATTTTTTGACCTTAATTTTGTAATGTGTTTTGTAAACATGGGTCTTCCCTGTCCCTCCAGGACCATACAGAAAGAACAGGTGTCCGATGTTGTTTGCAACTGAGCTGATTGACTTCGTTGAATATGTTGTGTTGCTCTTCATTCAAGGTTGCAACTAGGCGTTGATGCTCAACACCGTTCTCCTCACCATTGTAATAACTTTCTTCCATTAATAATCTGTTGCTCAGATCTTTTAGTATGTTCTTCAATGGCAGTGGCATTGGGGGAAGTCAGAGAGTGTCTTTGAGTTCTGTATCGTTAGTTTTCGATCTCAGCCAGCGCATAGTTTTTGACCTGGTCGTCTGTAACATGCATTTCTGTGAGCCAAAATAATCATCTTTGACGCATTGGCATGTCTTCTGATAGGGTTTTCCAGAAGCTATTCCACAATTGAGGGGGTTGGTTACTTCGCAGAAAATCAGCAATGTGACAAAGAGCTGGCGAAGCTGAATCGGAGTCGCCCATTGCGCAGCTTCATCCATTGCATGATGCCACTCTGAGTCTCCATCTAATAATCCCCTTCTATAACATGCTTCTTTGAAAGTTGGGAGAACTTCACCATTGACTGTACGTATGTCTTCATATGACGTGGGCCACCTAACGATTGTCAATAACATCTTCATGTAATATATCTCACCTGCTGTTGGATGAATGTTAACCACCCTACCAATGACAAATTCTTTCTTCCGTGGTGTCCAACTCTTCTTTGAGGCGTTCCATACAAATCTTGATGGGAACTGAATATAAGTAAGGTTTTTTGCCTCTTGACTTTGTTTGTTTGTTTCCATTCAGTCCGTCATTATAGTCTTGTGTATGCATCCCTATTCAACATATTGCTGAGGTCAACAGACTCATCGTATACTAAACTTTGTTCTCCCTCCAAATAAAGTGGCAACCTCTGTACTGCCGGCGTTCTGTAGTGCACGTCAAATGCAAATATTCTCCACATAGCTTCACAGCCCGACATATATCTACAATCAAGATATCTTGCGATTTCGTCACATTCTAGGCAGCTGGTTCAGCAGAAGACTGAGTTTGATTTGCCATATTTTCAATTATCATTGTGGCCTTGTCTACCCCTTTTGTTATGTACTTGAACAGATATTTAATAGCCCTAATCGTGTTGCACCATTCTACATTAATGTGCACCTTGTATTTCTTCAGCACATGTATGTTATGAGGGACTACGTATCTGTTGTCCATGACAATATTCTTTTTACTTACACTCATGTTTTCATTCCTCCTTCGCTTTTACCAGATGTGTCCAGCATCATCAATTGTCGTACGGTTGCTATATTGTTTTGGGAAGTGTTTTTTGCATTTTTTATTTTCCATGCAAGGTGAGTTCACCCCTTCAAAACCACACGGTCCATGCATCATAAATTGTTCAACTAAAGCATATCCTTCTTCGTCAATTTGGCGGTCATGAATTTCAGCTGAAATTATTTCATCGACCTCTGGTGGAGTTGGTTCTGTTCCAGTTCGATGCAGCCAAACCATTATATGTGCACAGGGCAATCCACGTTTCTAGAATTCAATTGTATATAAAACTGCATTGTTTTGGAAAAAAACAGCGAAAAATTCGTCAACTAAATAAGTAAAGAAACAATTAAGGAAAACCGACAATAAAAATGCATGAATGTAAGCTGCCATGTAACCGAACAGCACAGCTAAAACTGCATGACTGGGAAAATATATGGCAGTGCTTATTCGATAATATATAATGGCTTTACAGACTGCAAGACTGTGTGACTGCATGCACAGTCATGAGGCTGCAGTCAGCAATGAGACCGCACTATTCAACATTGCAAGACTGTAAGACTGCACTAGTACTGTTTAAAAATCGTAAGATTGTACGTAAGTTATCAACGGGACGGGTCTTAAAAATAACATACCTGCTTTGCAACTTTTGCAGAAACGTCCTCGTCTAATAACCGACCTGTCATTTGAAATGTCGTTTCCATACTTCTGTAGAAGCTGACCAATTTCATCCCACTTTGGTTGGCAGTAATGGTTATGAAAAGATGAGGATTGCCATACCATCTGCATAAAGCAAGTGCGTCATGATAATTTTCTACCATATACCTCGGAGATCCTGTAAAAGACGATGGCAGGATAATTTTCATCCCAACAGGTTTTGCATTCGTTTCTCCTCTCGAAACTGCGCCCCATAAATTGTTGTGAATGTCTGTCCTCAATATTTGTTGGTTATTTCTTACCCAACGCAACCGTTCTTGTTCGACAACCGTGTATACATCAACAACGTATTGATGAAATAACCAACCATCTTGAATTATTCCTCTCCCTTCAATCAACCTAGTTTCTATCTGGTATGCGTAAAACTCACGCATTGTTAAGAACTTCCGTTTTAATGACAAATGAACTCTTTCACTGTATAGAATCTGGTTGTGGAATCCAATCTCGCCAAATGGGAATAACAGTGGGTATTGCATTACCATGAACGACGGATGTAACTCGCTTATTCTCTGAAGTTGGCATGTCCTCACTTGAAAAATTACATCGCGTTGCCCATTTGTCATAGGTAACTCTCCAACTATAAGTCCAGCAATTACTTCAGAAGTTGGAAGATCGTACTGCCTGTCTTGGCGTGCACGACCAACCAGCCTTATTGAAAATTCTGTTGCTCCTCCTGCTCCGTTTCTGTCTCTTGCCATCCTAAACACTTTCGCAAGCTCGTTATTTTCATCCATAATCTTGATTAGCTGCGCAACAACGCCTACGTCTAAATTCTAAGAACTTCCGCGTGTCAGTGTATTCATGCGGTTATAAACTTCATTTGCATTGTCGTAAATGTATAAGTGAGCGAATCTCGGTCTGTCGCCCTCAACCGGTAGCAAGGAACCTATGTTATGATAGTTTTGCCCGTGAATTCGATAAACATATGCGCCTGGCTTCTGTTTAACTGATGAGTCGACTTTTGCTCCCATAGACGTGAATGCCAGAATTTAATTATAGACCCTGATATATTGTCGGAAATTATGTTCTGAGAACTCGTTGAATAGGTATTGAGGCTCCTGACGTAGTGGAGGTAATGACACCCGACCCTATACACAGCAATAGAAAATTGGCAACTATTAAGTTGTCATGTCCCCTTTGTTGACTCAGCTTTCCAAACCAATGCGTTACAAAAATGGCAATGCATGAGTTCTTCTTTTTTGTAATGTGTCTTCCTATGGTCTGCAAAATATTCATTTGAAAGTCAGGACACCTTAAACAATTTTGGAATACTTATTTGGTCAATAATTATTTTATAAACATGCAAACCTTCATCTGGAGCAGTTTCTGGTCTTTGACGGTTGACTCGTCTTGTCAATAAGTTTACTGAAGGCATGTCAATGTCCCTGTATCATGAATATTTTTGGTTACAGAATGAAATTCCTATTTAATGAATTCAATGGGACATACTTTACGCACAAATATGTTGCCCAACCTTGCCCCATAGTTGCATGTGCATGGCGTTTGTTGTTTGAACGGCGCTTTCTCTCTAAAATTTGATGCGGATGTGCCTTGCGTGTTTAGCTTGATCATATACCAATTTACCTAGAAAACTGCTCTGAATGAGTAATTGTCCTCTTCTTATGAATACTGCAAAATAATGAAAAATGTAAAGCGAAGAACGTTGAGGTTGAAGTAAAATACCCATATTTGACTTGTTTGATGGACAACGTGGTGTGCCTTCCTTATCCACCCTATTCTGAAATTGATTATGCTCACTATATTTGTCGTTGCGGAAAACTTCTGAGGTTGTATGCGTCTGCAAATCAACGTATGTGGTTTTGTACTGGTTATTCACAATGCTTCCTGAAAATAAACAGTACAAAATGGCAATATAATATCCCTGTTCTGGCGTGTGGGTGAGCAGGCCCATAAAATAATTTCATAGTAGTTACATTACCAACTGTTGTACTTATTCTGTGATGTCTTGTGCGCACATCATCGCAGTCAAAACCCGGCACAGTTTTTTGAAGGTGATATGTAAGACTCTCACAATTGTACTGTGATGTTCTGCACTCCTGCTCTTTATAGCTTGCGCAATAATTTATCTTATGATCAATCCTTTTTGTCAGCTTGGCAATTGTCCTACAAAGATTGTCGGAAAGTTTTTTTAAAAAATAGTCAGCTTTGCGTCCATAACAACTAATTTTTATTTGGTGCCAAGGTTGAGATGTTGGGAGAGTTAAATTATCTCTGGCATTCTGAAAACGTTCGTGCAAACACCTTGCAAAGAAAAGTGAGTCCACATATTAGCTGGTTAATATATATTGCCTCAAAAACGAAGGAACACTTGAAGAGGCGCTCCTAAATTCAATGCACGTGTGTGTATTTTTTCCCTAGTCCTGCATTCAATTGTATTGAATGGAAATTCATTGCCACTATAATAGTAATGTGACGTACGGCATGTGATGGCATAAGAACTTCATATATATAGTTCTCTATATTATAGTCATAGACGATACTTCAAAATACTGTATATTATATTAATTATATTATATTATATTATAAAATATTATATTATGTTATATTATATTATATTATGTTATACTATACTATATTACATTATATTATATTATCTTATATTATATTATTTTTTATGAAATGATCTTATATGATTTGATACTACATTAGACTCAATAAATTATATTGTATGACGTGATATTATATTATGTTATATTATATTATATTATATTATATTATATTATATTATATTATATTATATTATATTATATTATATTATATTATATTATATTATATTATATTATTATACTATATTATATTATATTATATTATGTTATGTTATATCCTATCATTTGATATGCCCGTTTATTATATTATATTATACTTTATGAGAATATACTACATTTTATAATGTTATATTCGACTATAATAAATTATATTTTATCATACTATATCATCCAACACGATAGTATATTAGCTTAGGCTACAATACATTATATTATCTTATATAAAATTGTATTACACATTGTATGATATTATATGTATATTATATTACATTATAACGTATTATCTTACACTGTATGTTTTATTTTATATTATAATATTTGATTGTGTATGTTTTATTTTATATTATAATATTTGATTGTCCGAAGTTGTATCCTTGACAGTAAATCAATAGTCATGCAAAGTTGGCAATAAGAATGAAATTGTTTGCTGCAACAGTCTGCCGAGTAACGTTATGAAATATTGTTATAGAGTCAGTCATACAATAAACACACTAATTATTTGTACTAAATGCAATTTGCTAATGTGAGCAGTTTTCTTACAGCCTTTCGGAGAGGACTGACTAACATCATAGCTAGGATTGTCGAGTAAGGTAATATTGTTAGCGACCAAAATGATAAAATAACAACAATATCATATCAGCACTTTCATACATCGGTCACAAATATCCATCAAAAAAGTAGTACGCAGATGACATCAATGGTCTTCAACATGTCTATTCACTATATGGAGGGCAACGCCAAAAACCAAAGTAGATAGACGCCGTCAAATATTTTCTGAATTTTTCTATCTGGCATGGTTTTATGCCATATAAATTGTCTCCTGGAAACGTAATGCCAAATGCATTCCGCAACATGTGCACGCCACGTTCTACGCTGCATCGAAAACCAATCCATATGATTAGGTAAATAAATAGGACCATAAAGTTTGTGAATCGATTAATTTGTATAATGTCACCTGTAACCTTGCTGCGAGATTCGCCCGTCACGCCTAAAGTCAAACTCAAAATTAGAGCGTTCGATGGCTAGTTCTCGTAGCAGCATCTTGATGTTAATGATTGTGTTGCCCAGCTCAGCACGTGTCTGTGTAAAGTGTTTATCGGGTGATTTTTTGGAATCCATCAGCAAAAATACTCGCTGCCTAAGAAAGATAACGGCCAACACCCTATGATTGTTGTTCACGTTCACAGGCAGCACAATTCCTGACGTATCTTTCCAACTACACAATCGCCAATTGGTAGCCTTTCCAAGACCATAGGGCATCAATTCCGTCAGGTCAGTCGTTTTACCCACAACCGGAAGCGACTTGATGAACTGGCTGAAAACTGTGTTCATGAATGCAACTGTCTTCAGAGGAGTGGCACACCTTAGCTACATTTCGATGAATCCGCGGATACATTCACCGACATGCTACGCTACCAATTTCAGAAAAAACATGGTTATTCGTAAATGCCTGCCGGACATGAATTCAGTGGGAAATATCTCATAACTTAATACTTGAACGTAAACCTACAACATCTCGTGGGCAAATGCCGAGTCTTTAGTTCATTTAAGAAATTTTGCTTCAGCTCTGCCCCACAAAGCCCTACTACGCAGTGACTCGCGGCCATGCGTTCTATGGACTCGGCTGATTTTGGCCACATTTTTATTTTGTACAGAACCTGCTCATCAATATTTGCCTTTCCGTATGGAATTCTGGCTGCGACAGGAGATGGGTGAACACTTTTTTTCAAATGTTTTTTGCCTTTTTGTTGGTGGAAGCTGAGTCCCTTCATCTATTGTCTTGGCGCCAGCTGACTCTGTATGAGAAATATGATGGCAGACATTTAGAATATTGAGAATGCAAATTTTAGCTGCAGAAAAAGCTATTTTTACCGGGCTCCGTGGATTGTATCTTCCCTACCTTTCTGTCAGCTGATGTAGCTGGTCACCAAAGGATCTGAAAACATCTTCCGGTGGTTTATCATGCTCAATATCAGTCCGCCACACGTTCAATCCAAGAAAGCCTTCTTTTATTTGACTGGTCATATGGAAGACCTGGTCAGTGTGGTATTCGACTACCATACTGAGCTTTTCCAGTTGTTGCAAGACCTTCTCGGTTCCTACCGACCTAACTTGCAACGCCTCAAAATTAACCTGGCTCATTCCTCGTTGCGTTTCCAACCCATGTACAACAGACGGCTCCTGGACATGAGAAGACCTAGCCACCTCATTTTCCACAATGTTGAAGAACTCATGATGCGCATCCATACCGTCATTTCCAGCATCACCGGGTGCATTCGCATTGTTGTCAAGATTGGTGGTCTGATGGTGGCACTCGTAAAGCACTGGCCATGAATCGTTCATATTGGGCACAACATCTACGTGTGGATGAGGAGGTGAAAGGATCTGTTCTACGGCATTTGATTCGATGTTGGCATTACCATCAATGGCAACATTTGGCTTTCATGCAGGGCCTTGCGCCTGGACAGGAGTTCGTTCACAAATCTTGTAATGTTGGGGAAGGTAAAGCTCCCTCATTGCTATTTCCGCCCAGATTTTTGCCATCTTCATAGTCCAACACGGGTGTCTGTGGTGAATCACTTTCAGTGATGTTTCTCAATGATGGTGAGGTGGCTTGTTGAAGACCGTCGTTGGCGGGAATGGCATCCAAGTTATATTGGCAAAATAGTCTGCAACTGCCTCTTGTGCTGTAGCAATAAAGAGATTAGTGACAACCTCTGACTTCCTAACAGCGTCATCAACGTCTTGTAATCGTGGTGCTCACTTTGTTGGCCAAAGAGTTGTCTTCCATCGGCACATACGGGCAATGTTGTAAAATTCGCTAGGCGCTAGTCGCGCGCCGGAAGGGGGCCTAGTGCCTAGACCGCCTAGGCGGGGCCTAGGCGGTTTCTAGGCGGAACTTATACGGGATATACATTTTTTATTATTTTTCTCTATACATCAAATATGCAAACATAGTATCAAATTAAATATACATCAAATTTATCTATACATTTAATAAATATTCACACAATGCAACAAAATAATTTTAGTACAAAAATAATGTTTTAAAATTGATGTGGGGCTAAGTTATCCTAATCTTTTTAGTTTAAATAAATTTTATTAAATATTTTAGCCATACATATAGTAACCTCTCTTAGTTAAATAAAAACGATTTATATGCTTTAAATTTTAATAGATATAGTTTTCGTTGTTAACTATTTAATAATTGTTTAAATTTTAATAGATATAGCATTCGTGGTTAACTATTTAGCGACTGTTCAATAATCATATATCTATCTATTATTCTTTTTTCAATTCAAGAGGAGCTATCGATCAGATGTTTTAATATTGATATGATGCTGCTTACTTGCTGTCCACACCGGTTAGCTAACATAAAGGAAGCTGAATTCATTCCTATAAATACGTGCATACATTAACGTAAGATTCAATAGCCTCGCCCCTTAGTGGGCTCGTATGGGCTCTATAGTGGAAACTTTTTAGGGCTTATCTTGAGCTTTCTAAAATAACAGGCCGACTAATTGCCCGATTAGTCCGGTTAATTGGCCGATTAGGCCAACTCGTCGTGCAATTAGTCGTTATCCGATTATTTGGCCGATTAGGCTGTTTTCGCCACGGTAGGGTCCCGACTAGCGTTTAGCCGGCGCCTAGACCGATTTTTACAACATTGCATACGGGGCAGCGTGTCGACAGTATCGTCGAAGCGTGTTGCATATTTCCGTGCAACGCCTGGCAAGCATTCTTAAGCAAGGATCTATTTTCAAAATAAAAGTGCATAATCTGACATTACAGTGTGAATATGCAAGGGTACGGATCATGCGTGTAGAGGTGGGTAAGATTACATGAATTGCGTGGACGAAGCCACCCAAGCATAAGGTATTGTACTTTCTTGACCTTCCTGTTCCTAGAATATTTTTAAACGAAGACAGGTCTATTTCCAGTGAGTTCAGAACAGTGTTGAAAGCATACTTTTCCAAGGGATAGGTGTTGAAGCTGTCGAAATCCTCCACTAAGTGAAGTATCATTGGATTTATCTTCACACTCGTTCTGCAGCCACACTGATCAAGTACTCCCAGACAAACACCACACTGGCCATTTTTAATCGTTCAACATCGACACCAGCCGACGAGTTAGATCCCATCTCGCTTAATTTATCAATAGCATCGCGCCTGGAAAGTGCCTCTGAGCAAAAGCATGATTCCTGGCGACCTCTGGCTCGACAGAGAATCGCAGACCAGTAATCAAATAGAATTATGTAGGCGAAAAGTGTATAGGCTTGGAATTGATAACCATCCACAGTTCGTCCCTACGAAGTAGTGGAGTCTGCGCTTGCATCATGTACCAAATTAGCTAGCTCGTTAGATAGAACCTATCTGCACAGGCTATGAGATGTCCAAATGGAGATCGTGCCACCATTTCTGCCGCGTTTAGCACGTCCCGTATAAGTTTGTTAACTCCCTTATAGTCAACACATAAGGTTAATTTGCAGGGCAGAATATTGTCTTGTGGAAGCTGAGTGTCTAATAATGTCTGAAAATTTAATAACCATAGTGTTAGAGAAAATATATAGCAGTATGCAAGAGCAGTTTGCAGAAAATTTGAACACCATTCATTGTTTCCTACATAATAAATATACGCAGGAATATATTACGAATATACACATAAATATGGAACAGCATGCAACAACATCTTAAGACCATTTATCTCTAACAGACTGCATAATATTTCTACAGAACATCTGTAGGCCACTTATTAAAGGGGGAATCGATCGCCAGTCGATATTTTACTATCTTAATGGAGAAGACAGAATAGAATTTTGACAGAATAACTCGACATATGCAGGCTAAATGAAGCACACTCAGTAAGCATTCTTGAAACTGTTAAAACACACATAATGCCTCTTAATCAGTTGCCGCCATTGCAGTTTGTCTGACCGTTGGATGTTCATTGTAAAATACCGCACAGACAAATTTTTCAGACTTCAAACGATCAACCTTCAACAACTTCTAAATAGTATTAGATGAAATACCGCGCACTTGTGGATTGTATGACCAAGGAATAAATAGGGTGCGATACTGGGAATTTTGAAATCAGGTTAAGCGAAAGGAGGATGAAATTTCTAATCTTTTACTTCCTTGATAAGCACTGTAAATTTTTCATCGGATGGGTTGGGCCGTCAATTGCATGATAGATATAATTATATAGGGCACACTGCGCCAAATGAATCAATTGAAATTTGGAAATGGGCTGGGCCAGCAATAAAAATATTCACATAATTAGTGAGGGCCTACTTGAAGGAATTTTTTTTCCCAAGTCACAAGAAAATTAATATACGAATGGATTATTTTCTTGTAAAAATCCGGACGATATAAAATATATAACAATTTATGTTGCATAAGCAATAATAAAAATAAGTCGAAAATATAACATACCATGATACTATGATATTGTTACGTTATGTTGTATTATCTAACAATATATTATTGACTATTACAATAAAATATCATATATCATTCTATGTCATAATGCAAATATTAAACATAGTACCTCTTATATATAATATATTATATTGCATTGAATAGTTTATAACATGATGATACTATCTTATCTCAGATTATATGAATTTGTTGTATTAAGTTATATTATATGGCACTACAATATTTAGGTATATGTAATAGTATGGTGTGCCAGACACGTTAGTCTTTTTACTTTGTAATATAAAATTAATGCGTGATTATCCTTAGCTTTTATAAAAACAAAAATTACAAAACATATTCTACATTATTACTATTATACATGCTCCAGTTTACATTGTTTAACGGAGGAAGATCGTATTTAAACACTGCAGGCGCCAGGCCACCAACAAATAAGCCTGTTCAACAGTTATACATTGAACATAATTATCTCGCTAGGCTGTCTACACAAATTGGCATAATTATCTATTACGACATATCTATTATGACACAAATACGTCTATTGATTGGTTTTCCACTTGTAATTGCATTAACATGTGGAATCAATGTTGGACACAATCAATTTCACTCTATTACCTAAGTGTTCCATTGTACTGTTTAGCTATTTAAATAAAGTTGCATATAACACAATCTGAAGCAGGTAGGTAAAATTCTCTAAAAATTTTGTCCTATAAATGAGGCGATAATGTGATTGCATTTATGTCCGTGAAAAGTTTTCGACAATGATATTTCCAATAGTGTTATGCAATCAGTATGTCATGACATTAAGTTTGGAGTTACACCCGTCTTGTTAATTTAATTTTATTAAGTTAGTCTGTATTCTAAAGTTATTTATGTTTATAATATGTCTTGATACGTCGTGGTCCCCTTAACGATTGTCAATTACATCTTTATGTAATATTTCTCATCGGACGTTGATGATGTTGGTGACAATTGTTGTGCAAACCGTGGTGGTTTGAGGTTTTTCTTGAACGGTTATTTATCTTATATAAAATTGTATTATATATTGTATGACGTTATATTATATTACATTATAATGTTTTATTTTATAATGTATGTTTTATTTGATTATCTGAATTCGTATCCTTCACAATAAATCAACAACCATGCATGTTGATAGTAAGAATGGACATGTGTGATGCCCCAGTCGCCCAAGTAATGGTGTGAAATATTGGTTATAGGGGCAATCATACAGTAAGCAGCTTGTAATTTATTATACTAAATGTTATCTGATAATGTGGAAAGTTTCTTACAAGCTTTCATAGAATAACAGCTACCATCATGGCTAGGATTGTTGAGTAATCTAATATTGTCAAGGACAAAAACGATAAAATAACCACAATAGCATGTCCAAAGGCACTGGCATCAGTCTGCAAGACCCATCGCAAATTGTACGCACATAAGTTCAATGTTCTTCAACATGTCTATTCATTATATGGAGGCCAATGCCAATAATTAAGATAAACAGATGCCACCAAATATTTTCTGAATTCTTCTATTTGGCACAGTTTTATGCGAGTTAGATTGTCGCCTGGGAACATCATGCCGAATGCATTCCGCAACATGTGGACGCCACATTCTCCGCTGCAGCGAACACCAGGTCATATGGTTAACTAAATAAAGAAGGCCATAATGTATGTGAATCAATTAATTTGTATAATGTTACCTGTAACATGCTGCGCGATCCGCCCGTCACGCCTAAAGTCGAACTGAAAATTAGAACGTTTGATGCCTAGGTCTCGTAGCAACATTTTGGTGATAAGGATTGTGTTGCCCATCGTCGCACGTGTCGCTGTGAAGTTTGTATCGGCTGATATTTCTGAATCCAGAATCACTAATGATCGTTTCCTAGGACTGATAGTGACCAACACCCAATGATTGTTGTTGACGTTCACAGGTAGCACAATTATCGACGCATTTTTCCATCTACACGATGGCCATCGGGCAGACTTTCCAAGAAAAGCGGCATCACTTCCGTCAGATCAGCCTTTCCACTAACAACTGGGAGCGATTTCACGAATTGGCTGAAAATTGTGTTCATGAATGCGACTGTCTTCAAAGGACTGACACAGCTCAGCTGCATTTCAATGAATCCGCACATACATTAATCGACATGCTGCGTAGCCAAATTCAGTGAAAACAATGGATATTCATAAATGTCTTCCACACACAAATTCAGTGGGAAATATCTCATGATTTAATGCTCAACACGTAAACTTACAACATCTCGTAGGCAAGTGTCGTGGGTCTTTAGTTCAACGAAGAATTCTTGCTTAAGCTCTATCCCTTAAAGACCTGCTACGTAATGATTTGTGGCAATGCGTTCTATGGACTCAGCTGCTTTTGGCCACATCTTCAGCTTGTACAGAACGTGCTCATCAATATTCGCCTTTCCGTATGGAATTCTGCTAGGGCTAGAAGGGGGCTGGACACTTTTCCCCAATGCTTTTTGCCTTTTCGCTGGTGGAAGTTCATTTTCTTCTTCTGTTGCGTTGCCCCCAATTAACTCTATAAGAGAAATGTGATGTGAGATAATCACAGAAAGAGATTGCAAATTTTAGCTGCAAGAAAAGCTATTTTCCAGCCTCCATGGCTTGTATATTCTCTATCCTTTCTGTCAGCTGCTGTAATTGGTCACCAACGGTTCTCAAAACATTTTCCAGTGGTTTAGCACGTTCAATATCAGTCAGTCTTACGTTCAAGCCAGCAAAGCCTTCTTTTACTTGGCTGGTCATATGGAGGACCTGCTGAGTGTGGCGTTCGACTACAGTACTGAGCTTTCCAAGTTGTTGCAACACCATAGGTCCTCTCGACCTACCATGCGACGACTCAGAATTAACCTTGCTTGCCTCTCGCTCCCTTTCCAACTTATCTTCAACACAGCTCCTGAACATGAGATCCACCCGCCTCATTTTCCACGACGTTGACAAACTCATCATGGGTATCCATACAATCATTTCCAGCAGCACACCACAGTTGCATTGTTGTCCAAATCGGTTGTCTGCTGCGGCCTTTCGTCAATTACTGGCGATACATCGTTCATATTAGGCACAACATCTACGTGTGACTGAGGAGGTGATTGTATACGTTCTTCGGGATTTGATTCGATGTTGGCATTATCCTTGATGACAACATTTGAGCTCTGATGCATATCATTGCGGCTGGCCCGGAGATTGTCCACCAAATTTTGTAATGTTGGAGAAGGTAAAACTCTCTCATTGTTATTCCGCCCAAAATTTGGGTGTCTTCATCGTCCAATACGGGGGAATTCGGCGAACCACTCCCAGTGGTGCTTCTCAATGGTGGTGACCTGTCATCCTAAAGGCCTTCGCTGCGGGAACGTGCATCGAAGTTTCTATTGGCAAAATAGTCCGCAACAACATCTTGACCTGTAGGAAAAAAATATTATTGTCAACTGCTGACTTCCTAACAGCATCGTCAACGTCCTGCAATCTAGGAGCTCATTTTGTCGGCCATGCATTTGACTCGACTATATCGTCCAAGTACGTTGCATATTTACTTGCAACGCCTGGCAAGCATTCATAAGCAAGGATCTGTTTTGAAAACAATAGTGGGTTACACGACATTATATTGTAAATATGCAAGGATACGGATCGTGCGTGTAGAGTCGTGTAAGATTACCTGAATTGGGTGCACGAAGCCACCCAAGCACAACGTCTGCTACCTTCTTGAACTGCTTGTTCCCTGAACGTTTTTAAAAGAAGAGAGATCCCTTTTCAATGACGTCAGAATGGTGTTGTAGGCATACTTTCCAAAAGGATAGTTGTTGAACCCGTCGAAAGTCTCCACTAAGTGAATCATTGGGTTTATCACATTCGTTCGGCATCCATGCTGATCAAGAACTCCAGCGATAAATACCACACTGCCATTTTTAATCTTTCAACGTCAACAGCAGACGATGAGTTACATCCCATTTCCGTAAACCTATCAATTGTGTCCTGCAGCGTAACCTTCTGCACGTCTGGAAAGTGCCTTCTAGCAAACGGATTATCTTCATCGACCTCTGGCTCAGCAGAAAATCTCATACCAGTAATCAAACAGAATTCTCGAAGCAAAACCGTATAGCCCACTTGTAAAAGAGAAAAAAATGGCCGTTCGACAACTGACTATCTTAATGGAAAAGACCCAGTTCGTTCAGCCAGGAAAGCTCGAATATGCAGACTAAATGATTCATACTCAGTAATCACCGTACAAACTGTTAAAACACAGACAATACCTCTGAGCCAGTTTCTGCCATTGCAGTTTCTTTGATCACTGGAGACTGGTTGGAAAATACCACATAGACAAATTTGGCAGGCTTCAGATAGTCGGCCTTCAACAACTTCAAATTAGTAAACGATGGAATAGTGGTCACCTCTGGACTGTATGACCACGGAATAAATAGGGTGCAATTTTGGGAAATTTGAAATCAGGTTAAATGAAGGAGAACGAATTTTCTAAGTTTTTACTTCGTTGATGAACACTGTGCTTTTCCAATGGGTTGGCTGGGCCGTCAATTGCATAAGTCATAATTATTTAGGGTACAATGCCACAAAGGCAAACAATTGAAATTTTGAAATGGGCTGCCCAACAATTAAAAAATGCACATAATTAGTAAGGTCCAATGTGAGGAAACAATACATGAATATGAACTTATTTTCTTATAAACATGAGTACGATAGAAAATGCATAACAACTTATGTTGCATAAGCAAAAAATTAAAAAATGTAAAAATAACATACGATGTGGCAAAAAACAGATATAAAAAATTTAGCATTGAAAAATGTAAAAATAACATACGAGATGTTACATAAATATGGAATTATACTATATTATAAATATTATGATATTATATTACGTTATGTTGTATTATATAACATTATATTATCCAGTCTTAAGATGTTCTTTAGGCACTAAATTCTTCACGCCTCCACAAAACCAGTATTACACGTAGTCATGTTCAAATAAAGAATGTACGAATGTGGTCTTCAGCGGCTTAATTATTCAGGAATCCACAAAAATAGTATTGCACCTAGATATTCGGACAGTCATACAATTTCCACATTCACTATTGGGAAACTGCACTCTTACAGTAAGGAGTTCCGTTTATGGTATGACAATGGTAAAACTATGCACGGCTTCGTAGCATCCCAAAACTTTGGAGAATGTAAGAACTAAATCTAATGCAATATTCCATGGACTTAGATGACAGATTCAAACCTATTATATAAAGAGACACAATAACAGAAAAGACCATAAACGGCGAATTGCATAGTATAAAGAAACTCAATAAAGATTAGATGAACTACATCTAATTTTTTGCATATTTATTAGGCATGCAAGCCAAGACACATGCTATATAAGCAGTTCCATACAAACGGTTTAGTTAAGACTCATCTTCCGTTTCTTGTATGTAACAGGCTCGCTACCACCACCCTTTTGCCCGCCGACGTTCAGGATACAATTGTCCTCTGCTTGCTCAGGAACAACCGAAAATGAATTTTCAGCCGAACACTTCTCTCCATCGTCAGCAACGACACCCTTTTCAACAATTGTGGCTGCACAATCTTCACCAAACACGCTAGACCCCTGCAGCTCCGTGTATCCATGGTCATTACCATTAACACTACCCAATGCATCGATCCCGGCTCTCACAATTGCCACATTACCATTGCCAGCGTTGCCCTAAAAATCCCCACACAAATAAAATAGGTTATCACACAATACACAGGCTTAGTGTAAAAATTAACTACCTTTGACCCATCCACGAAGACATCGCCGGACTTCTGACCAGTTTGCTCCAGCATACGAGACACAGCAAAACTTCGAAACATGCTGCGAAAATCAAAAGGCTTAACCTTTACCAAGCTTGATATGCAATCAGGTATTTCAACATCCCCCCCCCCTCCCCCCCGCCCAACATCAGAGTCAACACGCGCCTGAAAATTCATTTCCATTGTAAGAATGGGGTCTCAACATAATTAATATACACATACCATACCAGGCCACGGCGAATCTCCTCAGCTGTAGAGTTTGTACACTTTCTTGCAGGCCCATCAAATATAACGAACGTGCAGTATCAGCGTCATCAGCGACCATACACTCACTTCGAAATCTGGGATGAAACATATAAAACAACTTTCAATCAATGTACTCAATGGAAAATATATAAAGGGCCATGCACCACGTGTACGATACCGTAGAATGCCAATAGCTTTCGGATCCGAGCACCTATTACATATCAAAGACGAATCCGTTTTCTCCACCTTACTGGAACACTTTGAACATGAGATATAATGCCAACCATTCCTCATCAGGATCTCAGTTATTTTAGCCACACAAATAAAATCCTTGACCTGCATATCAACCATCACCAATCAGTTATCAATTACCTTTTATACGCAAAGGAAAACATATGAGTCCATACATGTTCATCTTCCTTATGCAAGAATGCATAGATATAAGCAATACGACACAATTGCATATCAGGGATCTTTCTGCCAAGGGACGGTGCGACTGGCCTTTCGAATACACTCATGCTGCAATTGGCAAATAACGACACAGGAAATTATATTAACTACAAAGGAAAATAAGGTCAACAACAGTGAAATCATCTCTTGTGGAATTGCCAAACTTCATCAACCTCAAGGTCAACATACAGTTTCGATGCGGATGTGGTATTCAAGTAAAGGGTTTCTGCAAGAACATTTTACATAAAGATTGAAAATAGAACACCTGGGGAAAAATAAATAGAATCACTTACGGCCAAAAAATCTAGGGTTAACACTTGTCACAATAACAACTACTTGTTTCCCAATTCTGGACCGAACAGCGTCACAAAACTCCTCAGCCCTCTCGGCCCACACAGTAAGTTCAGATAACTGCAATATCGTGAATGATCAATACTAATGGATATCTTGAAAGGCCAAAATTATGGAACTGAGACAACTTAATATGAAACAGACGGAGAGCAAATACCCCTTAAAGAAAATCACCAACTCAGCATGCTTTGCACCACCACTGTCACAAACATCCGGCTCAACTACGTGAGATAATAACCCAACAATATCTACTTGTGAAAGCAAACAAAAATGTAAGGAACACGGAAGTAATGTTGCATCGATGTCATGTTATTGAACAGTATCACCAGCAAATGCATGCTCCCAAAACCACACCGGAAGAAAATTGCAAGGCTGTAGGCTAACTATATATGTATCTGAAAATGTATGGAAATTAAACTATATGATTGTAAAAAAATGGCATGCCAGTCAAGAATAACGTTGGCTAAACTGTATATGTATCTGAAAATGTATGGAAATTCAATTGTATGACTGTAAAAAAAATGGCATGACAGAGAACACTAACGTAGGCGAACTATATATGTATCTAAAAATGTCAGGAAATTAAAATGCATGACTGTAAAAATATCATGCTAATGAACACTATCGCTGTAAACACGTCTAGAAGTAGATCTATACAGCAACAAAAAAATGGAAGACTGTACCACAGAGACAATAAATTAAAATATAATAGTCCATCTTGTATGACTGTAAAAAAATGTCATGACAGTGAACACTAACGTAGGCTAACTGTATATGTATCTGAAAATATCAGGAAATTAAAATGCATGACTGTAAAAATATCATGCTAGTGAACACTATCGTTGTAAACACGTCTGGAAGTAGATCTATACAGCAAGAAAAAAAAAATGGAAGACTGTAGCACAAAGACAATAAATTAAAATATAATAGTCCATCTTGTATGACTGTAAAAAAATGTCATGACAATTAACACTAACGTTGGCTAACTGTATATGTATCTGAAAATATCAGGAAATTAAAATGCATGACTGTAGAAATATCATGCTAGTGAACACTATCATTGTAAACACGTCTGGAAGTAGATCTATAAACATAAGAATGTACCACGGAGGCAACAAATTAAAATATAATAGTTATCTACGCAACACGAGAGAATACCCGAAAATTCCTTATTGCGGTTGGCCAACTGCATCAAAACCTCATAAGCCATGAATCTAAATTTGTCGAGACCTATTGAGCACGACTGGTCGTCGACCTCATCCACGATAGTACGATCAGTGAATCTCACCATACAATCAACATCAGTCATACGATAGCTTCTAGGAGAATCAACAACCTCAAAGGCAGATATTGAATAAACATGGTCAACATTAAGCTTAGCTGCAAATCGATCAGCCCTTTGGACATCAATAGACGCCTGCATCACAGTAATGTTCCAACCCCAAAAAATGAATTAAATGATAATAAACTACACATAAACATACAACAAATACAAACAACATAGCAAACACATTGAACAATCACCCTCTCATCCAACAACAGCATATCTAGGCTCATGGGCTCTCCATTCTTCTTAATCTTTCTTGCCATCCATGAACGAAGAAGACGCACAACAATAGTTTCATATTTGGTTCTAGCCTTTAATTCATCTTGAGCAGAATATTTCGTTACATCACCCATTTTACAGAAATCACAGTTCGTTAAAGTCAACATGACAAACAAACCATTATATAGCCTAGCTCAAAGCCTGTTCAACTACTACAACAATAGAAACCGATTATGAAATGAAATAATAAATGATCCATAAAGCATCACATACGATTCATCAGTCATCAATATTGAAAGACTGTTAAAATTCACGGCCGGTAAGAATGGAAATAAGAAATATTGATGGAGACATTAATAGGAAGACCACATACAACGCATCTATCATCCTATGTCCGTACACCTGTCAGACCATTAAAAGAATGAATGTATAAATGTAAGACTCTAACAGTCACACATACGACCCATTAATGAACCACGATTACTGGCAAATTAATGTACTATCATTAATATATGTCCGGCAAGAGAACATCGTATTTTATAGTGCAATCGCCCCAAATAAAAATAGAATCATTCCCACAATGCCATGCCAGCACTTTCATACAAGTTAAACTCGGAATCTACCAATATAAAATGAGTAATCAGAATTTCATCCGCGCGCTTTGATTGGATGGGGGGACTCCATTGCACACGTGTCAGATCAGAAGAGAGATCATCCAACTTTATATATATATATATATATATATATATATATATTATGTTTTGTATTACTACTCTCTCTCTCTCTCTCTCTCTCTCTCTCTCTCTACAGTAGAAACTGTGTAAATTAATGCTCGATAATTGTAGGCGTTTTTCTCCCCTTTGTGGGGGCCTTCTCCTCCCCTCATTGGAGCGTATTCTCTCCCCTAGTGGGACTTTTCCTTCGGGGCTTTCCTTCCGCTTTCTGGGGTTTGAGACGGACATCTGTGCTATCACTTGTCTTCTACGCAATAGAAACAATCGAACATGTTGTAATATGTTGATTGTTGCTCTATTGTACTTTTTGTCCATTTGGGTTTATGAAATGAAATCCTCTTTAAAAAAAAGAGATAATTTAGTAAACTCTTTAATATAATATTTTCGATCGGTCCCGACTTGGGATAACGTACTAAATTAATAACTCTAAAATTATAAGATAATAGGTTTTAATAATTTCTATACGTCCCGTGTAAGTTATAAATTAATAATTTCATATGTAAAAACATTCTCATATTACATGAATGAAGATCACTTGAAAAATGACTCAATTGTCATTTGTTTTTTGTTGAAATCAATTTTCCCTTGCATATTGTCTATAATTGTCCTTATCGTTGTAAGAACTACTGGCGTTGTTTTCTCAGAGGTCAACAAGATTTCCCTTGCATTTGAGGTTTGGAAAGTTTGAAAGGTAATATACACTATAAATTAATAAAATATTAATTTATCAATAAATTAATAATTATTAATTTGCCGATTGATTAATAATTCTTTTAATTAATAAATTTTGTCAGTCTTTGTATATATATAACTACACTTTTATTTGACTGCCATACAACTTTACCTCACGTACCATAGTTTCACGTCATTTGGAGAGTTGCTGTTCGACCATTTTGACCTCGATTTTCTCTCTATTTTATTTCCTATTGTGAGATGATACTTCAGAGGGTTTGATGGTAACTCGAATTGGACAAATATTGCTGTTATAAATGAAGCATGCAGACGAAAAATCTACCGCATGTCTACACTTTGGTGATTAAGTTGGGAGACAAACGAAAGAAAAGATGAAAATTCTCCTTCCCACATTATTACTCTCCAAAAACATAATTAATTTACATCAATATTTCACATTTCACAATGAAACATTTGAGGACTAATTTTCATCCACGATATTTTCGTTTGATAAGCTTGTTTATATATTTATTTCTCCCTCTGTTATTCTCTATATTAAAGAAAGGGTGATAAATTAAACTGTTTATTAGTAAATGACGCAACAAATTCCTTCACTACATAGCAATATGTGGCATGATTAAAGGAAGCGTTAGGTTCGCGTAGTTATTTTATCTTAATTGGGTCATTTCAACCTTCCCTGGGTTAATGTCGTCATCGACAATTTCAAAGCAACTCCCATGATCTCAATCGTTCTACTTCACAGTCACAGTATTTCCCCATTTCTCATGGGTTGTAGATGTAAATCGTAAGCTCTATTTTCGTATCACCACCGGGAAAACAAGGGGAAGAAATGAACTTTGTCAATAGCATTTTCATATCATCATCGACGGTCTTGAATGTTTCGATCGTGGCTGTTATGCTGTTGCTTGTGTTGATTATCATCCTAATTGCGTACAAATTCAAACCATGGCGCCGATTAATGCCGCAGCGAGCTCGCAGCCGTCCTTTGGGATCGATAAAGGTTTTATTTTCGTTGCGTTTGATTTTGATTTCGAATTTTCTTTTCTAATGTTGGCCGGATTATGTGTTAATATCATGATCGGGCATTGCTTAGTGTTAGCAACATTTGTGTTATAAGAGTTGCGTTTGATTGTGTGTTATCTTGGCTGCTGATGCCCATTTTCCCAACATTTTGTCTGTTTGGTAATTTGGCTAATGATTCAGTTGCTGCCCTTTATTCGATTTACGTTACTATTATGATTTCATTCAAATCCATGGTTTGGCGAAACTGTTTCTTTCGCCGGGACTGTTCTAGTTCCATTGCATTGTTGCGAAGCGGTCACAATTATGCTATTTTCCTGTTAGAATATCCAGAAAGCTGAATTAGTATTTTGAGTCATTATTACCAGAATTATTTCCTTAATTCTTAACACTGATTATTCTATTCGATTACATCATGTGTTGACTTAAAGACTACATTTTTAAAAAGCCTAGCTTTATTTTTATCTCAATTTTTCCCCGTATGAATTCGTCACTCAAGGGGATGATACCCAACCCAGTAAGAGATAGATGAAAAGTAGCCCCGAACAGGTATAGCCCATCATAAAGAAAGCCCAAGATATCTTTTTCCTCCTTATATCATCGGTCATGACTGTAACTGCAAGCAGATCATGATGTGTCGTTCTCAGCCGTGATTACCCCTTCAAGCCTATTTTTCTGATTAAATAGGCGTATAACTCGGCCGTTCCGGCAACGTTATCGCCTCAACAATAAAAAAACGCATCGAATGCATGGAGGCTGTCGTTCCAGCTGAAAATCGCCGTAACTGCGAACCATGGTCTGATCTGGAAATTTATTAGGAATGTGGATATAAATGATCGTAGTTGTTAAATGATTTATTTATCTTTTTAATAATATCAAATGCATGTGCTATGTTCGTAACCTGAAACGATTTTCTGGTAGGTGAATATGGCATAGGCCATGGATTTCAGAGCTGGGTCTACATTACATGATTGCGATTTCATTGTCTGTGGAGTTTTTGGATTGAAGATGGGTTGTGACTCATAAAAAGCATTTGAAATGACTTAAACAGAACTTATCTGTGCACGTTGTTAGTTAAAAAAGCATGTTATAGAACCTGTTTATATGTGTAATGCTTTGCCATTGTAGTTATGACCTTCGCTTTCATGTGGAGGGAAACTGTGTACATCTTGCTTTTGCCTGTGTTACTCGTGAACCGTGATCCTATATTTTTCATCTTTTTTTCATTCTAAAATATTTTGCACCATAGGTTGATGATGTTGAAAGGCCTCTTGTCTCTGGAGAAGTGAATAATGATGAGATCTTGGGCACTGATTCTTCATTAACTTCCATTGACCGTGCTGCTCATCAAACTTGTGGGGGTTTTGGTTCAAATCATTTGGGGTCAATAGTACCTACACAGAAGCCTGCTCCTCAGTTGGCTCACAGTAATAATTATCTGCTATTTGTGTTCTCTGATCAAGTCTTGTTTCAGATGAAGAAAATATAAAAATGGATTAGAAATTTAATTATTTCTCATACCAGGTGACAGTTTCATTCTTGACATTCCAAATGAATCAGAAGATTCTTTCTTTGGCCAGACACTTAAGCGTCCACTTGTAGCCAATCAGTTCTCTGGAGGGCGGAACTATCAGATTGGAGAAGATATTCATATTCTCCCAAAACATTCTTCAGGTAAAAAACCTCAAAACAACATTTTCCATTTATAACATTATTGGAGGATTTTTTTTGTTTTTTTTTTCTAGCTTCATTAATCAGCTGCATTAGGAAACGCAGGTAGCACACTAATGCTTGAGGTGATTTCTGGACCTTCTCGTGGGCTACAATATCCTTTGCAGTCGACTAATGTGTCCAAACTTACGGCGACAATTGGAAGAGTTTCACCTGGTGACATAATACTTAAGGACTCGGAAGTATCTGGGAAGCATGCAATGATTAATTGGAATGCGAATGTAAGATAGAGCCCAGTTATTTATCAAATAAGCTGCTCACTGATTCTTTTTTTGAATACTCAAGTCAATAAATACTGTTACAGAAATTAAAATGGGAATTGATTGACATGGGTAGTTTAAATGGAACAATGTTGAACTCCCATGCTGTCAACACTCATCAATCTGGAAGCAGACACTGGAGTAGTCCAGTTGAACTTTCAAGTGGGGACATTATAACTCTGGGAACCAGTTCAAAGATTTCAGTATGTTAAGGAGTTTCTTGTCCATCATTATCTCTCTTAAATCAATTTGCAACCTTTGGTGAACTTTTATTTGTCTTTTTTTCTCATCCGTACCTTTTAGGTCCATATTTCAGCTGAAACAGAGTTACAGATACCTTTCGGAGTTGGCGTAGCTTCAGATCCGATGTCTTTGCGTCGAGGGGCGAAAAATTTGCCTATGGAAGATGTCTGTTATTACAAGTGGCCTCTTCATGGAACCCATCAGGTCTTAAAGCTTAAAATCATCTTTGTGATCCTACTGTGCAATTAAGATTAGGGACCTGAAAACAATATTTTGCAGTTTGGACTATTTGGCATATGTGATGGTCACGGAGGTGCTGATGCAGCTACATCTGTTAGCAAGTGAGATTTTTTTTTTCTTTGTGATCTTATATTTGGTTAAACATCCACTTAATGCACATCTCTGTTTCTACTTCATTTAATTTCTAGAAGTTGATGGGTATCATTTTCTTTGTGACCCAGAATAATGCCTGAAGTTGTTGCGAGCATCTTTTCTGATCCTTCGAGGAGAGAGAAGGTTTTATCACAGTGTGATGCTTCAGATGTACTTCAGGAAGCATTTTATCAAACTGAAAGGCACATTAATCACTACTATGAGGTTTCTCTTCAGCATCTCCTTATATATTATTTACGTAACTTTTTATGGCATATAAGCCAGTGTTGTAATATTAAACACGTCCAGGGATGTACTGCAACAGTCCTTTTGGTTTGGACCGATGGACATGGAAACTACTTTGTGCAATGTGCAAATGTCGGAGATTCAGCTTGTGTTGTAAAGTAAGTTGCACCTATGTTTTATGCTGGCTTCTGTACACTTTCTGATATTTTCGGTAGCTTCAAGAATTATTTAGTTCCGGATCATATTTGAAAATTATATAATATTGCAGTATTGAAGGCGAGCAAATTAAAATGTCAGAAGACCACAGGATATCCAGTCATTCTGAAAGGCTCCGTATGCAGTCAATCGGAGTACCTCTTAGAGATGGCGAAACTCGAATATGCGGTGCAAAACACTGAAATTCATCCAATTGAAAAATTGCATCGAAACATCATTTTTTATACGCTAATTCTTGAAGTATTTTTTTTTTTTTTTTTTTGTATTTTATTCATAATTTGTTCTTTTAGGGATAAATCTTGCTAGGATGCTTGGTGATAAGTTTCTAAAGGAGCAAGATGCTCGCTTCAGTGCTGAACCTTATATAAGCAAAGCCGTTTGTATCGACCAAGGAAGCAAGTGTTTTGTGGTCATGGCAAGGTTGATTTCCGCCCTTTCTCTTATTTAAAGAATTTGGGACCTAAATGAACCGTATATTTTTTAGTCCTTAGCCTTACTCGTCATGAGATGATCTCTTTGTCGAAGTAATATGACAAGTAATCTCGTGGGTGAAAGGGTCATGTTTCTTTAATCAGCGCGGGTCTGCATCTCCACCAATTTTTTGCATGGTTAAATATGTTAAGGGACTACTTCACCTAAAAGTTTAGATTCATAGGGAATGTATCATGTGTTAATTATGTATTTTATTCTAGCATGCCCTCTCACCATCTGACTCCTTTTGATGCACTTTTTCTTTTATGGGTGATCGTAAGGTTTGTACCCAAAATCTCTGCATGGGTTCTCATACAATGTGAAGTGACAACTGACAAGTGGTCATTTAACAAACTAACATCCTTCTAAATCTTGGTTTCCTTGTTCGTTCTTTTGCAGTGATGGATTTTGGGATGTAATTACTACGAAGAAAGCCGTTCAACTTGTTCAACAGGTACACAAGTCTCTTGTCATATTTTCGAGTAGCTGATTCTCATTTGCTCGTACATTATTATGTTCTGTGCTAGGGTATGGAGAGAAATGTGTCTGAGAAAGACAACTTTGCTGAGAAGATAGCCAATTTATTGTTAAGCGAGGCCAGGACACAGAGGACTAAAGATAACACCTCCATCATTTTCCTGGATTTTACCACCCAAAATATTCCTTCTCGTAAACTTATTGAGCCGTAGGACAGGGTTTTCCATTTGCCTTTTTCTTTTCCATTTTATTTTCTGAAAAAAAAAGTGACTTTTTTATATTACATATTGTGAATTTACCCCAATTTTTTTCTGTCTTCTATATCGTATTTGCTGGTAGATTTGATGGATTTAGGAATTAGTTAATAGTTTTCATAAATACCTTACGGATATCTCTAAGTAATAGTTTTAGTTGACCAACAATGTTAGTGGCCGACGAACCCGTGGCTCCGCAGATGATGGATTGCGCGCTTAGGCAGTTGAGGCAGGCGCTTGCTTGATTGGGCACATAGGCAACTCGGGCGGCACATTGCGTGCGAGAGGATGGGTGCCGACTTGGTGGAGCACAATTCTGGGAAGCGTTGGCCGAAGGTAATAGGAATGATGTTACATGGCTTTGATGCAGTTTACCCCCCGCGATCCGCACTATTAATACGTTACGAAATCCACTCAAATGGCTTCAGCTGTTGAGATATGAGTAGCCTAAAAATAGATTTTCCTGCCTTTATACTTTATTTGACGATATAGTGGTTGGAAAATCCCTTGTGATCCGATGTGGCCCAGTCCACGTGCGGAAGATTCAAGGGGCTCCCAATAGTAGGTAAGATCGTCTCGAGCAAGACATTAAACGAAAAATAGCCTCGTACGCACAATACGGGAGGAGCACGCTGCATGCCACCTCGTAAAAGAGACCTAACCTCTTTATCTACACTGTCTGTGGATTGCCATTTACTTCAATTTTGTGTTACTTTCTGTTAAAATATGAGGGATCTGATTAAATGATGGAATGGAGTTGCTGCGACGGATCGAATGTTTAGGGCTTAGCTTTTCTCTTTTGATAATGAAAATTTCGATGAAGTGAATGTTTAGTGCTTAGCTTTTCTCTCTTGATAATGATTATGACTATAAGCAATCATGATATTAGTTAGTTATTACAATATAAGATACGATTTGGTTATTACTAATTAATATGAGACTTCGGCATTTGTTTTTTTTAGTTAGTTGAATTACGAACCGATAACCAAAACATTTCGGTTATAAATTTTGAAAACGGAATACCGAACCAAACTTTCGTTTCGGTTCTATTTGGTCGGTTACGTCCCTAGCAAATATCTTTATTGTTCATATATAACTCTAATATTTTTTTTTTGTAATGTTCAAGTAAACTCAAAATCATTTTGCAACATATTGAGGATATATTCATAATAGATAACATATTCTTGCCCATATCACGAATTGATTAACTATATTAATGATATTATCTATTATCACGAACAATTAATACTAACAAATGTAGTCCAAATGTCAAGTTTATTCGTATATCCAAGTACACTACACTGCACTCATCGGAATTGTTTGTGTTATTTTATTGCCAAAGCACATGTTTCTAGCTAGCTATTTTCTTCATTTTGTGATATTTTTGTTAAAACATGAGTCCACTTCCGTATCTTTATCTCGTCTGAAAATCGAGAGAATATTTTATGACATGTATCCCATTAACAACTTCTCGTGTTATTTTTATTATGAACAATAAATATTGAAACAGGTAGGGGAATAAGAGTAATTTGTTGTAGCTTGCTATCGTGATTTTGCATTATTTTCTGTTGAACATGAGTTCATTTTCGTAGCTTTATCATCTTATCCGAATAGACATTGAGAACTTCTTTGATATTTTTATTTTTATAAAGTTTATTCTTAAGATACGGCAATTAGATTAGACGATAAAACAATTACAACCTTGCTTGCGACACCAAAATAACTAGCTTTCTCATTTATGGGGATGTTGTCGTCGGACCTATTGGTACAGCATGCAGTTGTGATGCAATGGACGATGTTTAATTACAGTTCAATTCATTTTCCCGAGCATTGGCCGTGCCACAATCCACTTTTTTGATTAAAATATGAAGATATTTCATATATATAATCGGCTCATCTCCACACGTAGGAAGGCAGTAAGATGATATCTTGAGCAGTTACATATATAGAACCCCTAACACAAATTGCATCGGCATAAAATATGAAAAGCTATCTCCACGCTTAATCAATGGCTGGAGTTTACGTTCTCATTTCTTTGGTAAAATCAAGTCCACCACGAAGATATATGGAAGCTTGGACATACTTTGAAGAAGTGGAAGGTAAACACGTAGACGTAACACTGATAAAATCGTTGTTTTGTGTACGATGACTTCTCGCTCTTGAATAGGAGGATGTTCACGGTTTGGACATTTTAAGGGGATTTCTTTCCATTTTGCTCGGCAAATAGGCCATCCATCCTTCGTGTTGGAAGTAATGCAATTGAAATGGAAGGTATGCGGACACTTCACTGTGAATATAGCTTGACACCTTGTGTTTTCACTTATGACAAACGTATTGAGTCTCTGCATGAAAATGTTTAAACATATTTCAATCTGCAATGTAATAATGTCTTCACTCTAAGTTAACAACAAATTAGTTATGTCTGAAAGCAGATATCTATATTCATCATGTATAACTCTATTTATTGACTATCTATTCAAAATGAACTACATATTGAAAATTTACTAATATTGGTTTTTTAGCCCATGAAGGATATTGAAGTTGTTATGAACATTATTAGGAACAATGAATAGAGAAGCATGCAATGAAAGTGTCAACATTGTCGTCTATCCACGTACACTACACTGCACTCGCCAAGATGTTTGTTATTTATTGTCAAAGCATGCGACTCCTTTTCTGAAGCATTCTATCTTCTTTATTTTATGCTATTTTAGGTTAAAACATGAGTCCACTTCCGTATGTTTATCATCTTGCCTGGAAAACAAGGAGAAGAACATTTTGTGACATGTACCCAATTAACATCAATTGTGTTATTTTTGTTAATATGAACAACGAATATTGAAGAGGTGATATGAAGCTGGATCACCAAGGAATGTTAGAGAAATGAAAAGTCAACATATTATAGTTTACGTGCGGCGCGAAAGAGGGGGATGAAGACTTAGTATTACGAAAGATATTCTATAATTAGATATTATATGATATTTAAACTAGTTAGTGCTTATAAAAGAGGAGACATACCCCTGTATTCATTATGAGCCTTCATCAATAAAAGTTTGTTAGTTAAGAAAGTCTGATCCCGACAAGGAACCAGCCTTGCCGAGACCTTCGATAAGGAACCAGCCTTGTCGAGGTCTTTTTTTTTCTTTTACCCGATTTACCTTCTACCAATTTGGTCCGATCTGCCGGATCGACATCCCACCACATAAGCCACATCTACAACCTCTACAGTCTCATCTCATCTTTAGTTCAGGAATTTTTTTAAGTTCAGCCAAATAACAGGAGAGTTTTTCGAAGATTGTGCAAGCACAATTTCCTTAAAACAGATTCGCTCCCTCTCGATCGTGCTTGAGGTTTTATGAGCGTCTATTTCCCAGGATAAGAAAACAACTCCAACGGCGAACTGGAAAAGGTTAAGATGAAATAGGACTTGTGAATTTTCTCGTATTTTTCTCCTCTGAGAATGATCCTATATTTATAGGATTATAATCGTTGGCTAGCTTAAAGGTCCCATTACGGCTGAGTAACTAGCGCTTTAATGAGCCATTTTAATGACTTTAAAATGTCTCTTTAATGGTACAGTCATGGCCTCTCAAGAGGACTGTCCCTTGGACTTCAGGTATACCAACAGTCGCCGGTCAGTCTAGCTAACCGGTCTCGCATTGTGACCAGTCCAGTCTGGCTGCTCATGTGAGCAGTTCGGTCTGCGGTATACCTGTCCGGTCTCAGCCCTCCAGTACTGGTCTCTCAGTGCACCCGGTCCGGTACCGATCTCAATACCGGTCCGATATTAACTGGAGAACAGTCCAGTCCGATCTCAGTACAAACTGGTCCGGTTTTGGCAAGCCATTTTAAATACCGAGAAAAACCGGAGTAACACGGGTTTATCAGGCCCACTGTTTTCGGTCCGGCATTCGTGTGCGCGGGTCGCGAGTATTTTAAATTTATAAAATCCACATCTACATATAAGCTGGCATAATATTAGCTATTTATTTTAAACTAATAAAATTCACATCTATATATAAGGTGAGTGAAACCATATTGTTTTTCCAATGTGGGCAATAACTCTTCGCTTTAAATTCCCTCCAATTAATTCACATTCACAAGCCCAAAAATAAAGCCCATTGGTTTAATTACCCAAGAATCCCCCACATGAATGGGAATTGGTTGGATTCATGTTCATCTTTCTGATCTCTGCACAGAGAATAGTATGGTTTGCCATTTGAACTTCCTTCTTGTAAAGTACGCTTGATTTACTAGCAGTCCAGTAGACACGATGTCTTTGAACTGTCCCGCTTTCTTGTGTAAATGAACCCACATACAATACACAAAGATCATTAACTTTGTTCCGTTCTCATAGTTTTTGTTCGCTTTTGCCATGAACAAGTCCTGATTCTGCGAGGGTTTCTAAAGAACTAAGTCTTTCAGTTCTCCTTTGAAGCGGCACCACTTCTCCCTAACATAGGTGACTTCTCACGTCGCGAGTATTTTTTATCAATACTCTATGATAGTCATTAAAGCATCATAATGCTAGCCTTTTCCGTCATCACTGTTTCTTGACAGGAATGGGCGGGGTTATTCCCCACAGTGAAACGAAGTCCTAAAGTAGGTTGTCCATTTGAACCTAGATCTTGGGATCTCCAGTCACATAGGTAGGGTTTTTCTTCTTAGCACTTTTGTACTTTAAGGCTTTAAGCCCATTCCTTTTGTCAGTCTTTCAATCGCATCTCTGTTTAACCTTTTGGTTAGCGGATCTGCAATGTTATCCGTCGATTTCACGTAATCAATCGAGATAACCCCAGTTGAGAGCAGTTGTCTAACGGTATTATGTCGACGATGTATGTGTCTCGACTTACCATTATACATAGTACTCTGTGCTCGTCCAATCGCAGGTTGGCTATCGCAATGTATGCATATAGGCGGCACAGGTCTTTTCCACTTAGGAATATCCTCCAACAAATGGCGCAGCCATTCAGCTTCTTCTCCACATTTATCCAAGGCAATGAACTCGAATTCCATAGTGTATCTCGCTATAACAGTTTCTTTCGAGGATTTCCATGACACAGCAGCCACAGCTAGTGTAAACACGTAGCCGCTGGTGCTTTTAGAGTCCTTCCTGTCAAATATCCAGTTTGCATCTGTGTAGCCTTCTACCACAACTGGATATCTACCATAGTGCAATCCGTAATCTCGAGTATACCGTATGTATCTCAGCACTCTTACGATAGCAGTCCAGTGTTCCGCACTAGGATTGCTCGTATTATGAACTCAACTTGCTTCTAGCATATGCAAGATCCGGCCTAGTACAACTCATTAGATACATTAGGCTTTCAATAATCCGTGAGTATTCTACTTGAGAAAATCTTCACCACGATTTTTCGATAAGTGAACACTCCGCTCTAATGGCGTTCTAGCAGCAACAAGATCATCCTTGCTGAACTTTTCCAATATTTTGTCTACGTAATGAGTTTGACTCAGAACAAGACCCACACTCGTTCGTATGATTTTAACTCCTAAAATCACATCAGCAAGTCACATGTTTTTCATGTCAAATTTTGAATTTAACATATTCTTGGTAGATTTGACTATTTTGTCACTACTACCGAGAATAAGTATGTCGTCAACATACAGACATAAAATGACATAATCATCGTCAGCTTCTCTCGAGTAGACACATTTGTCGCACTCATTGATTTTGAAACCACTCGTTATCATTGCATGGTCAAATTTCTCGTTCCACTTCTTTGGGGCTTGTTTCAATCCATACAATGACTTAATCAATTTGCAAACTTTCTTTCCGGTCCCATGAGCCCGAAAAACCCCCAGGTTGCTCCATATATATTTCTTCATCAAGATTACCGTTTAAGAAAGCTGTTTTGACATCCATCTGATGTACTTCAAGTTTCTTAAGGACGCAATCGCAAGTATCATCCTTATAGAGTTTATTCTCGTCACAGGAGAATAAGTGTCAAAAGTAATCTAAGCCTTCACGTTGCTTGCAACCTTTTATTACAAGTCTGGCTTTGTACTTGTTAATCGACCCATTCGATTTCATTTTCCTTTTAAAGATCCATTTGGATTCTAAAGGTTTACACCCATGTGGGAGATCAACTAGTTCTCAAGTGTGATTCTGTAGAATAGAATCAATTTCACTTTTAATGGCCTCTTTCCACAAAGGTCCCTCTGTGGAGCTCACTGCTTCATCATATGTCAGTGGTTCCTTCTCGAGCAAATAACGAAATAATCACCAAACGATTTCTCTATTCTAGCTCGTTTGCTTCACGTCGGTTCTAAGTCAAGAATCGGATTGGGGTATTCGGTTTCCTCATTAATTCATTTATACGAACTCGATCAATCATTGGACTTATAAGGAAATACACTTTCAAAGAAAGATGCATTCCTAGATTCCATTATAGAATTCTTGTGTATATCCGATATTTTCGAATCATATACAAGAAATCGGTATGCCGCACTATTATGCGCATATCCTATAAAAATGCAGTCCACCGTTTTAGGACCGATTTTTACCACTTTAGGTGTTGGTACGACTACCTTGGCCAAACACCCCCACAATCTCAAATGTTGGTATGATGGCGTCTTTCCTTTCCATAATTCATATGGAGTCTTATTTTCTTTCTTTCGAGGAACCCTATTTAAAAAAGTAATTACTCGATAATATTGTTTCGCCCCACATATTAGGCGGTAAGCCTGAACTTAACAACATCGCATTAATCATTTCTTTCAATGTGCGATTTTACGTTCCGCAACCCCATTTGATTGAGGTGAATACGGTGTGGTCACCTCATGAATAATACCATGCTCCGCACAGAAGTTACCGATCGGTGCTTCGTATTCGCCACCCCGATCACTTCTAAATCGTTTTATTTTCTTACCGAGTTGGTTTTCAACTTCGGTTTTATATTGAATAAAATTTTTCAATGCTTCATCTTTGCTTTTAAGCAAATATACATAGCAATATTTCGTGCTATCATCAATAAATATTATGAAATATTTATTTTCACCTCGTGACTGAACATTTTACAAGTCACATACACCGCTATGAATTAGTTCAAGCGGTTCGGTACTTCGTGTTACCGTAGGAAATGACGATCTCGTCAATTTTGCTTCGACGCAAATTTCGCATTTATGCGTCGCACCGGTTTCAAATGTAGGAATATGGTTCAAGTTAATGAATCGACGTATCGAATTAAAATTAAGTGACCTAATCTGCCATGCCATAGGTTGGAAGATTCAAGCAAGTAAAACAAAGAATTATTTTTATTCTCATTGACAACAGGCATTACATTAAGCTTGAACAACCCATCGGTTGCATACCCTTTCCCTACAAACATACCGGACTTAGATAAATCACTTTGTCCGACTCAAACACAATACGAAAGTCGTGCTTGTTTAACAAGGACCCCGTCACTAGGTTCTTGCGAATTTCCGGTACATATAACACATCTTTCAGTGTTAGTATTTTCCCGAACGTCATCTTGAGCTGCACGTTCCCTTTTTCCTCGACAGTTGCCGCCGCCGAGTTACCCATGTATATCTTTTCTTCTTCAACCGGTTCAAAGGTTGAGAAGTGTCGATCCACCACTCCTTTGGATTCGACCCAACCATGTTCACCTCCGAGACCACTGCAACAAGGCTCATCTCTTCAACATCCTTTGTGATGTCTTTCACCATGTTCGCCTCGTAGTTCCTTTTAGGAAACCGGCAGTCCGATGACTTATGGCCCAGTTTCCCGCAGTTGAAGCATTTTCCCTTGAACTTATAGCCGGGCTTAGCGACTCCTCCGGTTGCCCCAAGTTTCGCCTTGGGCTTAACCGCACCTTTGCCCTTTTTAGAGCCATGCTCCACCACGTTTACCTTTGGTTCGGATGAGCTCGACATTATCTTCAATCCGGTTTGAGCTGTGGTTGTCCGACATAGTTACGAGTCTGTTTTAAGATTGTTAGAATCGTGTATGGGATAGACTGGTCGGACAAATAACAGGAGAGTGTTTCGAAGATTGTGCAAGCACAATTTCCTTAAAACAGATTCGCTCCCTCTCGATCGTGCTTGAGGTTTTATGAGCGTCTATTTCCAAGGATACTTCGAAATTACTTGGTGTTTGTTTAGCACGAAACAACTGCAATGGCAAACTAGGTTAAGATGAAATATGACTTGTGAATTTTCTCGTATTTTTCTCTTCTGAGAATGATCCTATATTTATAAGACTATAATCATTGGCTAGCTTAAAGACTGAGTAACTATCGCTTTAAAGAGTCATTTTAATGACTTTAAAATGTCTCTTTAATGGTACAGTCATGGCCTCTCAAGAGGACTATCCGTTGGACTACAGGTATTCCAACAGTCGCCGGTCAGTCTAGCTAACCGGTCTCGCATTGTGACCAGTTCAGTCCGGCACTGCTCATGTGAGCAGTCCGGTCTGCGGTATACCTGTCCGGTCTCAGCCCTCCAGTACCGGTCTCTCAGTGCACCCAGTCCAGTACCGTTCTCAATACCAGTCCAGTATTAACTGGAGAACAGTCCAGTCCGGTCTAATTACAACTGGTCCTGTTTTCGCAAGCCATTTTAATACCGAGAATAAAAATTAAAACCGGAGCAAAACACGGGTTATCAGGCCCACTGTTTTTGGTCCGGCATTCTTGTGCGAGGGTCGCGCGCTTGCACATGAGTTGGCCCGATTTGCAGCCCGCTGCGCGGGCACGCGAGCGACTTACATGTGGCATAATATTAGCTATTTATTTTAAACTAATAAAATCCACATCTATATATAAGGTGGGTGAAACCATGTTGTTTTTCCAATGTGGGACAACAACTCTTTATTTTAAATTCCCTTCAATTAATTCACATTCACAAGCCCAAAAATAAAGCCCGTTGCTTTATTTACCCAACAGAAAGTCCGTACGAGTGCCTAGCGGCAATTAAACACACGGGCTCCATCGTCAACCATATGGATCTCTCTATTCAAGTATCCAATCAAGTGCCGATGTTAGCGAAGACAAGAACGAGCTGAAGGAAATGTCCATTGCGACCTTCGATTCGATGAAAGATGTGAAAGAAGTCCATACGAGTACTTGGCAGCCATTAAGCAGACAGGTTCCATCGTCAACCATATGGATCTCTCTATTCAAGTATTCAATCAAGTGCTCGATGTTAGCGAAGACAAGAACAAGCTGAAGGAAGATGCCCGTTGCGACCTTCGAATCCTGAATCCTGAAAACTTGGAGGCGGCAACACACATGGCCCAAAATATCGAAAGAAAGTATCAACAGGAGTGAGGAGTAACACGGGAAAATCGAACAAATTTTCCCGACAACCGTGGCTCATCATCTGCTTTCCGCACATCGACGGTGGTTCGTCCGCCACCAGCCCAAAATCTGACCCACTCCCAAGGGCGCGTAGTCTTTACCCACTTCCTCAGCCTGGATTCCAAAGCTGATGTACAAATTTCATGATACACCAACTGGGGGTCATGCAAGGGTATTTCGCTCTTATTGGCGAATCACTTCATGCGTTTATCGGCGAGGGAGGTATTATTTTCTCAAGGAAGACGTGAATGAAGGATGCTTAGTTGGTCAGAAATCAAAGTATGAAGCACAACATCTAGCCGGGTCGATCGCTACCGATTCCAGTAATGGTCTGGGAGGACATCTTGCTAGACTTCATTACGGATTTGCCAAAATCCCAAGGCTACACTACTATTTGGGTTGTCATAGATGGGTTATGAAAGTATGGGCCGTTTGCAATGTTGAGTACGCAAGTTACAACAAGGAATTTAACTCAGAAGTTCAAGAAAAAAGTGAGACTAGACAATCTTTCGAGAACGATAGTTAGCGATCGAGACTCAATATTCGTGAGTGCTTTTTGGCGGAAATTATTTAAACAACGTGGAACCTGGCTGAAATTTAGTCCTGCATGTCACCTCCTATCGGATGGCCACACCAAGGTCCTTAATGGAACCCTCGAGACTTATTTACGGTGTTTTTTGTCAGAGCAGACACGGAAGTGGGCAGGGTGGAGGCAACCACCAACTCTACGACGATTCATTCCAGGCGAGTGCATAAATGATGCCGTGGCAGAAGTTTTAGAGAGTCGAGATAAGATAATCCAGCAACTGCTGGCGAAATTAGAAAAGGCTCAAAATCGTATGACTCACTACGCAAATAAACATAGGCGTGGACTGGAATTTGAGGTAGGCGATAAAGTATTCTTCAAGGTACGACCATACCGACAACTTCAATGGCTCGCAATTCTTTCAACAAAATTGCAGCCAAATATTATGGCCCTTTCGAGATACGCCAACGGATTGGAGCAGCGGCTTATGAATTGCATCTTCCTCCATCAACCCGTATACATCCTGTGTTTCAAGTATCACAATTGAAGAAGGTAGTAGGAAATCATCCAGTAGAGACAGATCTTTCGAAAAGCCTAGAAGTCACCAAGCGTAATGTCTTTGAGCCAGAGGAAATATTACAATCACGTACTCGAGAAGTAGGCTCAGAGGAAGTCCCGGAGGTCTTGGTAGTCTGGAGAGGGAAGCCAATGGATGAAGCGACTTGGGTGGAAGTTGCGGAACCAGTTCAACAGTTCTCACATTTCAGCCTTGAGGACAAGGCTGGTCTTAAGGGTCAACGAGTTGATATGAGCGGGATGACCAGGGAGAGATGTTAGATAGAGGAAAGAGTCAACATATAGAGTTTACGTGCGGCGCGAAAAAAAAGGGGAATGGGGACTTAGTATTAGGAAAGATATTCTATAATTAGATATTATATGATATTTAAACTAGTTAGTTAGGATATGAGAGATATTTTAGCTAGGGGTAGTGTTTATAAAAGGGGAGACCTACCCCTGTATTCATGAGGAGCTTTCATCAATAAAAGTTTATTAGTTAAGAAAGTCTGATCCCGACAAAGAACCGGCCTTGCCGAGACCTATAAGGAACCAACCTTGTCGAGGTCTTTTTTTTTCTTTTACCCGATTTACTTTATACCAAGAGGGGAAAATGAGTCATTACCTGTAGTTTGCTAATTACGTTCTGTTAAAACATGAGTACATTTCCGTTGCTCTAAACATAGAGGAGAGCATTTGTGTCATGCTTCTTTTATAAAACAAGTTATTTCAATATTTGGAACGGGAGCAGACTTTCAGACGTGAGTTATTACAACTTGATTTGTCAATACCAAGCCAATATGGCTTTACTATTTATTTCGATAATACTTATGTCCGCACTTGTAGTACAACACAGTGACGATGCATCAGGCAATGTTCAAATTTCAATTTCCTTTAGAGATTCTAAACATGTCAGTGCAATAAGTAGTGGCGATGTATCGGACAAGCGTTTAAACATAATACAATTTACATTATACTAGTGTCTTCACAAGATAAGGACAGACGCACTGGGAGCAACTGTGGATCTATAGGCATCCGTGTCGGTTTGATCGGTTAACCACTCCGGCGATTTCATCCGTATCGGTCTCAAAATAGCAAAGAGCTATTCCTATTCATCGATTCGTCTCAATACCCTTCGGAAAATATAAACAACCCCCTAAATTTAATGGAATTCATTCAAAGAAGCCATTGCATTCATAACATTCATCATTTCAACTTCCCAGTCCAAATGCAAGAAAGTTACGAAATTTGACTAGTCTGCCGGATAATTTCGAGTGTAGTACTGCGATTAGGAAGTTCAGAAATTGTTGTATCTTGGGTACGTACGTCAATGTTACGTAAGAAAAAATGAGGAATAGATAAAACACCATTTGTCAGAAAACCTGTAATGAGTTACAACTAAAACAACCCAATTCTTAGAACCTACACTACCAACCTTCGAACCTTAATATAGCTTCAAGTACAATTTTGGCTATTTCTCCCACTACTAAACGAACCTTAATTTCCTTGATTGTTCCTTAAGCCCCGCCAAGATTCAGAAAAGGATCTTTCCACTACTCCATCCGCTCTACCGTACTTATCCTCGCCATTCTTACGATCGTTTAGTTGGTGCGTGAAGCCCCACACCTTCCACATCCATTTTTTCAAATTTTTCATTTCTTTTCTGTCGATAGTTCCTATCCTCGAGCTGCTGGTAAATCTATCCCTCAATGAATCGAGGTGAGCGTAAGAATTAGCTATCGTAGAAGCTTTTGCTGGTTTAGAAGAAGCCATCTTCAGCTGGTCGATCTCAGCTCCGTTGGTTCTCTATTCGAACTTGACCTTTGAAACTTATTCTCCTTCTCCTCGAAGAACAACCGGCGAGTACTCTTTCGTCTGAATAAGTCCTCCAGGTATGTCTATGGCTTTGGCTTCTCTATTCATGAAACCCTCGGAGAACTACGTCACATGGATGAAAGAAAAATACGAGAATATTTATTACATCGTCGAAAAACCGAATCCAAGGGTGTGGTCCGAGAAGGAAAACTAGTGGTAGACTATATGTGTTGCTTGGTGACAATCGAGTACGACGAGATGGCAAACATGGCGAGGATCACGAAGGCAATTATTGACAGCAAGTGGCGACATATGACAGACGAAAGAGAGTTAAGTTCAAGGAATGACCAAAGATCCGAGGCATTGAGATTAAGGGGGGATTTTGTTGACTAATCTCAATGCTTACAAGTGATATTGACTACAAACATATTAAGACAATACAAATATACAAGAAGATCACGCGTTTTATAAAAGGAAGAAAAATCAAGATAAGCTACCAATATGTAAAAGGAACCCAAGCGTGATAATATGGCAGCCAAGATCCAAGAAGTCACCAGTAGCCGAAAGAAAAGATATCATACAAGATATGCTAAGATTTGTGCATTTAATTCTTAAGCTATCGTTGTCATCAATTATGTACTATATATATGCATGATATGAGAATTAGAAGTAGTGTGTGAGTGAGCCAAATATTGTAAGTGTCAGTACGTTAAGAAAAGGAAAGAGAGAACAAGAAAATTCATTGTCCTCATACCTTAGTTCACACGTCAGTCCAAGAACTCTCATACACAAATGTTCAATTCACCCCCTCGTTCGATCTTATATTTAATAAAATAACATTTCTTTCCAGGGTTTTTGCCATTTTCGTCCATATAATTAGAGCAGTCAATTTGGCCCGTGGCCCGCGGGCCGGCCCGTCCCGCCCCCCAAAATGGGCGGGCTGGGCCGCATTATTTAAGGCCCGCCAAGGGGCGGGCCTGAACGGGCCAGCCCGCGCGGGCCGTGGGCCTGGCGGGGCGGGGCGGGCTAGCCCGCGGGCTGGCCCACCATAATTCTACTAATATACAATATATATTATATATAAAATAAATATTAATATAGAAAATAATATAAAATTAGTTAGAAAATTTAATTAATGATTCATTAATTATGTCTAATTAATATCACATTTATTATCAAATACATAATTAATAACATATTTATCCATAATTGTTTAATAAACCATAATTAATTAAAATTATTAGTAAATTTAAATTTTAAATTAAAATAAAAATTAAAAATATACATATACTTGGCGGGTGGGCCGGTCCCCCATTTTTTAGCCCGCCCCGCCCCGCCAGGTGGCGGGCTTTGGCGGGGGGCGGGCCAACCCGGCCCGGCCCGCCATATTGACAGCTCTACATATAATAATGGAAACGAGGAGGAAAATAATGACAATGGAAACGAGGGGGAAAACTGAAGAAGTCGTTCATTTGTTTTTTTTGTTCGTGATTTATATGTACGGGGAGATGATTATGTGGAGTAAGATTTTGTTTAGGATTGCATAAAGGAAAATAAGTTACTGAGTATGAGTACAGATATTATTTGATAGAACCATGAATTACTATTTTGACAATTTAAGTTTGCTTTTCTTGGTAAAAATATTATTTTGGTTTTGACTTAAAGATTATTTCCTAACTATCTAATACTCCCTCTGATTTTTAGTTATTTAAAAAATAAAGTACTATTGATATAAAATAATAACAAACAATGTTAAAAAATAAAACTTTGATATTGAAATAGTAATATTATCAGGTAGAATATCATACTAAGAAGATTATTTAATCATTTAATAGCATGTCTAACGTTAAATATGATAGTTACATAACTCACCCTACATATCACAACAAACAGAATACTTCAGCATCACATTAATATGGAAATATCACCAGAAAAGAAATACGCGATGACATGTCACCAACACTACGGTGATACTCACGTCATGGTAATATGAGTATAACTGTAATGTTGGATACCTCAAACAAGCACCCGTAAACATCAATTTTTAAAATTTATCTTAGCTGAAAAAAAATAAATGTAAAGAAACTCGAAAGAGATAGATGGAGAAAACTCAAAATGGTCTCCAATGTTTAACACACATACAAACTTAGTCCTCCATTTAGCATGGACCAATTTAGTCTCTGATGTTGATTTTGAACCAAATTACCTTCGGTTAGATGGCCGACAGTTGGATAGAAAATTGAAACGTGTCGACACGCGATTGATCGAAGTTAAAAAATAATATATTAACAGCAAAAAGGGAAAAACAATATTAAATAATCAAAAATAAAAAGAAATAGAAAATAAAGTGAGAAGAGAATAAATATATAAAAAAGAAAAATACTTATTAAAAATAATAAATTTAAAAAATAAAATTATAAATTCATAAAAATAAAAAAAGCTAGCTACATTAAAATAAAAGAAAAGTAAAAAATGCTATTGAAACTTTATGAGGACTTGCCGTCCCCACAAGTGAACAGGGACGACCCGATTCCCTATCCCAATTATATAAAAAATAACTTCTTATATTGTGATATTTGGATGAAAAACAATACCCACAAGTCCGAGACGGGTTGATTTCGTCTCCATTGACTTGGGTGGGATGGAGACGAAGACCGGGATTTCCCGTAAACTTCTAGTTGCATTTTCACTTTGTTCTATTTTTAATAAATAAGTAAAACAAAAATAACTATAAAATTTTCAGACATCTACACATAAATACCTAATTGAATAATTTTTTTATACATAGGTACCCATGTCAGAAAATTTTACAGATAGGTACCCGATTTAAGTTTTACCAGTTTCTTCAATCATGTCGTACCTTCCTGTATGTGTATGGCATACCATAACATGTTGATATAGGGTACCTAAATGTGTTCGTACGGCGTACCTATGTTTTAAATAGGGCGTACCTAAATGTGCTAATACGGCAAACCATTTTCTATTATATAGGGTACCCAAATTTGTTGATATAGGGTACCCGAATGTGTGTATGCGTACCTGCAGTGGGTCGGGTACCTATCTGCAAAAAATTTATTCTGTTAGGTACCTACATATAAAAAAATCCTGACAGGGTACTAAATTACAAGTTTTTTTGGGTATTTATGTGTAAAGACCCCTAAAATTTTTCATTTTTATTAAAATTATCTCTTGGATATATTTTTTTAATTTTATCTTTTTTTTAATTCTATTTTCTATTTTATTTAATATATTTTTAATTTCAGTTATTATTTTTCCCTTTTTTATGATTATTTATTATTTTTAAGTTCAATCAATCACGTGTTGACACGTGCCAATTTTTTATCCAATTGTTGACCATCTAACGGATGGTCGATTTGTTCAAAATCCGCAACATCAGGGATTCAATTTGTTCAAGAAAATATCGCGGACTAAATTAGTTTACATGGTAAACACTGATATCATTTTTATTCTTTCCTGATGTAGAACAATAAAGCAGGAATTCTTGTGAAGTGTGTCCGTGTAGCAAAACAAGTGTCAGGACCCGACCTTGTTGGGCTTAGTCTATGTAGTTACCAATTTCTGTATCTTTAGTTTAATTAATGGTTGTGGCCCATTATTTGCATTTAAATACTCTAAGTTGATGTATCGATGAACTAAGCAAATGAATACAATTTCTTTATCTAATCTCTACTTCTCTCGCTCTCAGTCTGTATCTCTCCCCTCAATCACTGAAGAATTCCAGAATCGATCGCTCAACAGATCGAATTCAAAACCAGTGAAAAGCGAGGGAGAAATTGTAAATCGGTTTTTCACTGTTAAACCAGAGAATACAAAATGCGCGCACTATACCATTCTATTCTAGCGCTTCTTATATCGTTTCCTATTTACGAATAATTACAAAATTACCCTTGCTAACTAATTAATAACTGAAAGCATTTTAATGAACTGAGAACGGCTCTTGCGACGTCTTCTGCAAATCCTTCTTCAATTTAGCTTGGTAATTATTCAGCCCCCCCCCCCCCCCTCTCATGATGAGCATGGGGTAACCACAGGCTCATCGTGGACAGAAGAGAATGAAAAGCATGCGGATGAAGTGACTTAGTAAACAAATCTGCAAGGTTCAACGAAGAGGACACATGAATGGGCAAAATGAAACCTGCTTTGTATTGATCCCAGACCACATGGCAATCAATCTCGATGTGTTTGTATGTTCGTGAAAGACTGGGTTGGATGCAATGTGCATGGCCGCCTTGTTGTCGCAATGTAAGAGAATGGGTAGAGGTGGTGGCAGCTGCAAATCTGAGAGGAGGTAAGAAAGCCACTGAAGTTCTCAAACCGTAGAAGCCATTGCCCTGTATTCGATTCAGCTGTGGAACAAGAGATGGTCGATTGTTTCTTGGCCTTCCAAGAGATCAAACTGGTGCCAAGCATGATACAATAACCTGTCAAGGAATGTCTTGTGGTTCGGCAAGATCCCCAATCCGCATCACTGAAAGCTTGCAGCTCCAAAGCAGGTTCCTGGAATAGAACAATCCTATAGAGTGTGTGTTTCAAGTATCTAAGCATATGTTGGACAGCCTGCCAATGGAATGCCCGCGTAGCATGAACAAATTGACTCATTTGCTGTACTGCAAAAGTAAGATCAGGCCATGTGCAGTTCAATTAAAGCTGTCTGCCTACAAGGCGCCTATACTGCATTGGATTTTCCAGCAAAGCACTGGAATCCTGATCTGTCAGGAACCGAAACCTCATATTATAACTTCATGCATTTACATAAATTCATGCATTCATATAAGTTATTTAACACAAAGGTATAGATAGAATAAGGTATTTAAAGTATTATAGTTCTAGGTTCTCAAAGAAATAAGTAGTGAAGAAGTGAATGTTAGGGAATTAGAATAATTCTAAGTATGAATTTTTAGGGTTTCTCAGGTTCTGAGAAACTTTATATGTGTACTAATTAAAGCAATTAAATAAATTAGGAAGTTTAATGATATTCTTGAGATTCTTTAAAGTGGAGGAAATATTTAAATAAATTCTCAAGCTAGATAATGAAAGCTTAGTCATGAAGAGACAACTTCAGTAATAAGATAACACATAACAATATTAGGTGAAGTTATGATAAGTGTTGGTAAGATGTCGATGTCATTAGGTTAGTACACGTTAACTTAGGATAAGAACCAAAAAGGTCCTTAGTTGACTTCCAGACTTATTCAATAAAGATTTCGAAATGTTTCCTCAAAGATGTCGAGATGTAGTTATTAAAGACTTCGAAATTCTTTAATCAAAGTACTCGAGATTTCTTGATATAAGGATTTCGAGAACTGAAATTCTCGATATAAAACTGTGACAATATAAACAATTCAAGATTTATACATATATACCGATATATATATATATATATATATATATATAGATTGAAAACTTAGATGTAAGAGAAGCATTCCTAATAATAATAATAATATAATGTGTATAAAAGAGACTTATGATAAGTATCAACTAAAGTGTTGATGTCATTTAATTACAAAAACACGCAAGAATAGGATAAGAAGAAAAGAGATTAGAATTCATATTGTTCTTGATAACTCGTGAAGGAAAAGAACAGTGAAGAAACAAGCTTGAATGTTTAAATGTCGAAAACAGAACTTTAAAGGAGGTATGGAAATTTTATATATAGAGTTGTTTTGTTTATATAATTTGAAACTTGTATGTATATATATTAGGGTTTTCTAGAATTCTGAAAAGAATTCGTTCATACTGGTATTTCGATGTTAGAACATATGTTAGAAACAATAACCAGGAAAAAGTATGAAGTTTTCGATATATATGAAGGTAGTAGAATTCTGATCAAATTCATCATGTTCTTAAGAAATTGAAGAAAAGTTCGATATGAGGTGTCGGGTTACAACTTCGAGTTATGATGTCGAATAGAATGTCGAGATTTTGAAATCTAATTAGATAGAATGTCGAGTGTGTTGTCGAGATTGGTTAATTAAAGATCTCGACATTTCCTTAACTAAAGATCTCGAGATTGCTAAATTAATGACTTCGACATTTCTCAATTAAAGATCTCGAGATACATAGATTTCGACATGAGACCTCTTATTAAAGTGATAATTCGAAGCATCACATTCTTGTAGTTCTAATGGTTGTCGCAATCCAAGTGAATACACATGTGGTGTAATCATTGTTAATAATGATTAACACACGCAATTCCTTAGCCTCAAAGTAATCGATATCATCATTAATAAAATACTTATATATATATATATGTGTGTGTGTGTGTAGGAGTTAGGGTTTTCAACATAATACGAATTAGGGTTTTTAATAATATTTTTGGTACATTATAGTTATTACTTTTAAATGCAGGTTTCGATATTGATTAAAAATATAATTTCTAAGCCAAGAGTTTAATATATATAGTATAAGTAACGAACAGAAAGGTAAAGGCTACGGATAGGAACGATCAGGCATAATAAAGCATGCATATCACGCACGCATATCATTATAGGATTTTATATTTACGGATAAAATAATTATATAGGTCAGGAGTCCGATAAAGGCAAGGACAAGGTCGATTAAGCAAACGGAGAAAATAGGCGAAACTTATGAGTATGATTTGCAACATGTACCTTATGTGCCTTATGTGTTTACATGCCTTATATGGATTAATTGACTCATATGTGCTTTATATGCTATTCATGGATCGATATTAATGATGTGACTGTAAAGTGCTTTTATATGATTTACGTGTCATATAAGGTATTTGTATAGCATTGCATACACTTAAAATAAGGGAGAAACCGTTATGACTGCTACGACTACAGATGGTGTGATACGGATGCTACGGAATATATCCCTACAAATCGGGGGATCTTATAGCGTCCTGTACAGGCAACACGTATCCCTACAAATAGGGGGATTACGACATGGTTACAGAGTCCCATGCATGGGCGCCGACTGGGCGTACAGTACAGTCTAGCTAGTCTATAACGGGAGTATCAAAATAAATGGACATATAGAATGGTATGTGATCTACGGATCTTATGAATGACGAGTATGTGAACGATGATTTCGTGATTGGAAATGACTATGGCATTTACGAAAATGGATGGGCTACTATTTACTTTATTACTTGCACGTTATTAGTTAACATGTTGCGATCATACTCCGAATCGGTGTCTTCATAGTTGTTGTAGATAATTAGCAGGCTGCGTAGAAAGCATCATCATAAAGCATGGATTCGAGGTTGGCCAACTACGCTCTCCTCCTGCTCCACTCTAGTTCATCGTTAGCATATAGATTAGAAACCGCTATAGACTGTGGCATTTTGTAACTCGTATGATAGGTACATATATGTACATTATTGGGAAAGGAACTAGACCGGATGTACGCACCCGTTTTTGTTAGGAAATGTACATGTAGTGGTATCAGAGCCTAGGTTTTAGGTTCTGTAGACATTTGCATAGTGTGTGTATGTTATGGATTGCCCTTAAACCTTTCTTGCATAATAGGCAAAGGGCAATAGGTGATCCGATACCTATAGAACGTGATGAACCAACTATAGAGGGAGGAGGAAGAACGGCCGTACCTGAATCCCATTCATCACATACACTTAGACATTATGAATCTGAACACCCCCTGACAACTTCCCGAGAACGACGGTATGATAAACTAAGGAAAATGGGTGCTGTGGATTTTACGGGCACGACCGATCCTGCAGAAGCAGAGACATGGTTGAAAAGAACGGAAAGGGTATTTAATATGATGCAATGCACCCTAGAAGAGAGATTCGACTATGCTGTCTCACTCTTACAGGGACATGCATATGAATGGTGGGAAACTGTCCCAGATAGTATGACCCAACCTCCAGTGCTGACCTGGGAAGATTTTCTGAAAGAATTTAACGATACCTATATGCCCGAGGTCTACAGAGATCAGAAAGAGAAGGAATTTTTAGAACTTAAACAGGGAAACAAGTCCGTGGGCGAATATGAAGTGATGTTTAATCAATTATCTCGATACGCTCCACACATGGTTGTGATTGAAAGGAATAAGTGCCGAAGGTTTGAAGCTGGACTTCGTTACACGATTAGAAATCGTATCACACCATCAGATATGGAGTCCTATGGAAAATTGAGGGCGGCGGCTACCGAAAGATTAGAGACCGAATCCAGAAATTTTTCAGAGTAATAAAAGAAGCTCAGGGGAAGAATCGTCGAGTGGAAAGACCAAAAAGACGTATAGTACACCTAGACCAATGAGTACGCAAAGTAGTTCTGCAAGGGGCAGATGGAATGAGACCGGTCGGACGAGGAATTTCACAGACTATACCAGCATGTGAATATTGTGGGAAGAACCATCTGGGCGTCTGTAGATGGCTCAGAGGCGAATGTTTTCAATGTGGGCAACGTGGACACTTAGCAAGGAATTGCCCAACATTAAATTGAACCCACAGTAGATCAATCAAGAATCAGCGGAACTTATGCAAATCGTGGAAGAGGAAGGGGTCAAGGGTCGTTTAGCACAAGTTCAGGAAGAGGAGTCTCGGGAGGCCAAGCCCATAGGTCGCCAGCACAAGCCAGGATTTTCACCATGACTCGTGAGGAGGCCAAAGAGGGATCACACGTGATTACGGGTAAATTATCTATATGTGATACTGATGCATATGTTTTATTCGATCCAGGTGCCACTCATTCATTCATTTCACGAACATTTGCATCATTATTACCTGATAAACCCGAACCCCTAGAAGAGAAATTGTATGTTCGACTTCCAAGAGGCGAAATAGTTACAGTGAATACAGTATACTTAGAATGCGAAATGGTCAGTAAAGGGATAGAGATGCGAGCAACCTTGTTCCTTATTCCTTTAATGGATTTTGACATAATATTAGGCATGGACTGGTTGTCAAGATATAGGGCGAAGCTTGATTGTTTCAAAAAGGAAATTGAATTGACCGCTGTAGATCAAACCCATATGATACTTAAGGGAGAAAAGAGCGTACGGACGGCACATCGGATATCAAGCTTAGAAGCTTCCAAGGGTCCGTTTACTTAACCTGATAAGATAAAAGCAACTCAAGTTAAAAATCTAGATAATAGCAACTACAGAACATAATCTAGCGTGGCCTCTATCAAATATTCATGTTCAGTTGCTATTAAAATAAATTATAATGACAGCTACTAACCATGTAAAATGACCTTGTTACCCCTGCTTCTGGAAATAACTTTTTCATCGTCTTCTTCAACATTTCAAAACACACGATGCTCTGCTACTGCTATCGCCCAACGTTTTGCGCATCCGGCTGCATCTTGAAAAGGCCGCTGTACCAAGAGGTAATTTCGAGTGTGTATTATTTCCTTATCTTTACAACCTAGGGCTCAGAGATTAATAATATACTTGTTCGATTAACAAAACCTCCTTCAAGATATCGTCGGGAATTGGAGTTGCTACGGAAAACCCAAGATGTTGATAGCATTTATCCATACATGGTAGAGTTCAGCTTCGAGAATTGTCTGCTCCTTGTAGAAATCGCGCCTCAGCTTCAATCGTCTGAGTGGTAGGGCTAAATTATAATGGAGGGGGTATTTTTGTCTTTCCATTTTTAATCTTGGATCGCGAACGTTATCTGACCTGATCTGCTTGGTTAAATTGTCTTGGATTTGGATGTTTATTGTAACGGGCTTGTAAAATATAGCGGGCTTATAATATTAACTTATAGTCCAACTAAACAAGCTTCCTTAAGATAAAAAAAGCCCTTATCCAACGTTATCCAAGGTACTAAACGGACCCTAAGATGATTAGCAAAGGATGCGAAAGGTATATAGCCTATGTTATAGATGCACAGTTAAGTGGATTATAAATAGAAGATATTCCGGTAGTCAGCGAATACCTGATGTCTTTCCCGAAGAGTTACCAGGATTACCTCCCGATCGAGATACAGAGTTCCTATTGAACTTCAACCCGGCACAACACCAATTTCCATTCCACCATATCGGATGGCTCCTATAGAATTGAATGAATTAAAGGTACAGTTGAAGGAGTTACTAGATAAAGGCTATATACGGCCAAGTGTATCGCCATGGGGAGCACCCGTTATTTTTGTCAAAGAGAAAGATGGGACACTCGTGCATCGACTATCGGCAGTTGAATAAGGTAACGATGAAAAATAAATATCCATTGCCTCGAATTGATGATCTATTTGATCAATTGCAAGGTTCAAGGGTCTTTTCAAAAATTGATCTGAGATCAGGATATCACCAATTGAAGATTGCGGATGGTGATATTCCAAAGACGGCCTTTAGAACAAGATATGGGCATGATGAATTTCTGGTTATGCCCTTTGGATTGACGAATGCTCGTGCCGTCTTTATGGCATTAATGAATGATGTTTTCCGACCCTATTTAGATCAGTTCGTGATCGTCTTTATTGATGATATTCTAGTATATTCTAAGTCCAAAGAAGAGCATGAACAACATTTAAGGATTGTACTTCAGACTTTACGGGAAAGGAAGTTATATGCGAAGCTCTTGGAGTGTGAATTTTGGTTAAATCAAGTAGTTTTTCTGGGGCACGTAGTTTCAGGCAAAGGTATCCAAGTTGATCCCAGCAAAATCGAAGCAGTAATTAAGTGGGAAAGTCCTAAAAATGTGGCAGAAGTTTGTAGTTTTCTGGGATTGGCCGGATATTACTGACGGTTCGTCGAAAATTTCTCACTGATAGCAGCCCCAATGACGAAGTTGTTACGTAAAGGAGTTGTATTTAAGTGGACTGACGAATGCCAAAGGAGTTTTGAAGAATTAAAGGATCGACTAACAACAGCTCATGTACTAATTATTCCATCAGGAACAAAAGGTTTTGTGATCTATAGTGATGCGTCCTACCAAGGACTAGAATGCGTACTAATGCAACACGGAAAAGTAGTGGCGTATGCATCTCGACAACTGAAGCCATACGAAACATCCTACCCAACTCACGACTTAGAGCTAGCGGGCGTGGTGTTCGCACTAAAGATATGGCGACACTACTTATACGGTACACATATCAGATATTTACTGATCATAAGAGTCTTAAATATTTATTAAGCCAAAAAGAATTGAATATGAGACAGAGGCGATGGATCGAGCTACTAAAGGATTATGACTGTATAGAGTATCATCCCAGAAAGGCTAACGTCGTTGCTGACGCCTTAAGTCGGAAATCGTACGGTTGCGTCTCTTATTTATCAACTTGCTCTTTCTCAAGTTTGATTGATCTCAGGAAAATGAATACGAAGATGGAAGTAGACGATACTGGTGCTATCTGCGCCTCGATTGTAGTTCGACCTATTATGATAAATTGGATTAGACAAGTGTAGTTTAAAGACGAAAAGCTAGCTAAGATTGCTGATAAAGTGAAACAAGGGTTAGGGAAGTCTTTTATGATAGCGAGAATGGAACTTTGACGATAAATGGCCGCATATGGGTTCCTGATATTGATAATCTTCGACAAGAAATACTGGAAGAGGCACAACTGCTCCTTATGCTATGCATCCAGTCAGTACAAAAATGTATCGGACCCTTAAATCTCACTATTGGTGGCCAAGGATGAAGAATGATGTGGCCGAGTATGTCCTGAAATGCTTAACGTGTCAGCAAATCAAAGCTGAACACCAAGCACCAGTGGGTAAATTACATCCTTTACCCATACCTGTTTGGAAATGGGAGCGAATAACGATGGATTTTCTTTATGGGCTTCCTCCAACGGCTAAGAAAAATGATGCCGTGTGGGTAATTGTCGACAGGCTCACGAAATTAGCCCATTTTCTACCATTTAGATGGGGTTCTACGTTAGAATACTTAGCAAAAAGATACGTCAACGAAATAGTTCGGTTACACGGGGCACCTATCTCTATCGTATCTGATCATGATCCCCAATTTACTTCCAGATTTTGGGGAAGTTTACAGGAAGCACTCGGAACTAAATTACATTTTAGTACGGCTTTTCATCCACAAACCGGCGGTCAATCAGAAAGGACAATACTGACCCTAGAAGACATGCTTCGAGCGTGCGTAATTGAATTCAAAGGATCATGGGATGATTATATAGCGCTAATGGAATTTTCTTATAATAATCAGTATCATTCGAGTATCGAAATGGCACAATACGAAGCTCTGTATGGCCGGAAATGTCGAAACCCAATTTGTTGGGATATGGAAGGAGAACAAGTATTGGAAAGACCAGACTTAATTCAGGATACGACGGAAAAGATTAAGGTAGTCAAAAGTCGACTTAAAGTGGCCCAAGATAGACAAAAGAGTTACATAGATCAACATCGACGAGAAATGGTATATGAAGTTGGGGAGAAATTATTTTGCCGAGTATCTCCTTGGAAAGGTGTATTGCGATTTGGAAAGAAAGGAAAGTTGATCCCACGTTAAATTGGGCCATATGAGGTACTTGAAAGAATCAGACCGTTAGCATATCGATTAGCACTGCCACCTGAACTTTCACAGATACACAACGTGTTTCACATTAGTATGTTACGACGATATAGATCAAATCCTACTCATGTTCTGCGTGACGAACCGATAAATATTTCTGAGGATCTTAATTATGTAGAAGAACCGGCAGAAGTCCTGGAATATGCTAACAAGCAGTTACGAAACAAAACGATTCCAATGGTAAAAGTACGGTGGAAAAATCATTCAGCTAGTGAAGCTACATGGGAAACGGTAGAGAGTATGGAAACACAGTACCCATGGTTGTTCACTGACGCATGTACGAAATTTCGATGTCGAAATTTTTAGGGGGGGGGGGGGGGAATTGTCAGGAACTGAAACCTCATATTATAACTTCATGCATTTACATCATGCATTCATATAGTTATTTAACACAAAGGTACAGATAGAATAAGGTATTTAAAGTATTATAGTCCTAGGTTCTCAAAGAAATAAGTAGTGAAGAAGTGAATGTTAGGGAATTAGAATAATTCTAAGTATGAATTTTTAGGGTTTCTCAGGTTCTGAGAAACTTTATATGTGTACTAATTAAAGCAATTAAATAAATTAGGAAGTTTAATGATATTCTTGAGATTCTTTAAAGTGGAGGAAATATTTAAATAAATTCTCACGCTAGATAATGAAAGCTTAGTCATGAAGAGACAACTTCAGTAATAAGATAACACATAACAATATTAGGTGAAGTTATGATAAGTGTTGGTAAGATGTCGATGTCATTAGGTTAGTATTACACGTTAACTTAGAATAAGAACCAAAAAGGATATCCTTCGTTGACTTCCAGACTTATTCAATAAAGATTTCGAAATGTTTCCTCAAAGATGTCGAGATGTAGTTATTAAAGACTTTGAAATTCTTTAATCAAGGAACTCGAGATTTCTTGATATAAGGATTTCGAGAGCTGAAATTCTCGATATAAAACTACTGTGACAATATAAACAATTCGAGATTTATACATATATACCGATATATATATATATATATATATATAGATTGAAAACTTAGATGTAAGAGAAGCATTCCTAATAATAATAATAATAATATAATGTGTATAAAAGAGACTTATGATAAGTAACAACAAAAGTGTTGGATGTCATTTAATTACAAAAACACACAAGAATAGGATAAGAAGAAAAGAGATTAGAATTCATATTGTTCTGGATAACTCGTGAAGGAAAAGAACAGTGAAGAAACAAGCTTGAATGCTTAAATGTCGAAAACAGAACTTTAAAGGAGGTATGGAAATTTTATATATAGAGTTGTTTTGTTTATATAATTTGAAACTTGTATGTATATATATATTAGGGTTTCCTAGAATTCTGAAAAGAATTCGTTCATACTGGTATTTCGATGTTAGAACATATGTTAGAATCAATAACCAGGAAAAAGTATGAAGGTTTTCGATATATATGAAGGTAGTATGAATTCTGATCAAATTCATCATGTTCTTAAGAATTTGAAGAAAAGTTCGATATGAGGTGTCGAGTTATAATTTCGAGTTATGATGTCGAATAGAATGTCGAGATTTTGAAATCTAATTAGATAGAATGTCGAGTGTGTTGTCGAGATTGGTTAATTAAAGATCTCGACATTTCCTTAACTAAAGATCTCGAGATTGCTAAATTAATGACTTCGACATTTTCTCAATTAAAGATCTCGAGATACATAGATTTTGACATGAGACCTCTTATTAAAGTGATAATTCGAAGCATCACATTCTTGTATTTCTAATGGTTGTCGCAATCCAAGTGAATACACTTGTGGTCTAATCATTGTTAATAATGATCAACACACAAAATTCCTTAGCCTCAAAGTAATCGATATCATCATTAATAAAATACTTATATATATATATGTAGGAATTAGGGTTTTCAACATAATAAGAATTAAGGTTTTTAATAATATTTTTGGTACAATATAGTTATTACTTTTAAATGCAGGTTTCGATATTGATTAAAAATATAATTTCTAAGCCAAGAGTTTAATATATATATTATAAGTAACGAACAGAAAGGTAAAGGCTACGGATAGGAACGATCAGGCATAATAAAGCATGCATATCACGCACGCATATCATTATAGGATTTTATATTTATGGATAAAATAATTATATATGTCAGGAGTCCGATAAAGGCAAGGACAAGGTGATTAAGCAAACGGAGAAAATAGACGAAACTTGTGAGTATGATTTGCAACATGTACCTTATGTGCCTTATGTGTTTACATGCCTTATACGAATTAATTGACTAATATTTGCTTTATATCCTATTCATGGATCGATATGAATTATGTGACTGTAAAGTGCTTTTATATGATTTACGTGTCATATAAGGTATTTGTATAGCATTGCATACACTTAAAATAAGGGAGAAACCGTTATGACTGCTACGACTACAGATGGTATGATACGGATGCTACGGCATATTTCCCTACAAATCGGGGGATCTTATACAGTCCTGTACAGGCAACACGTATCCCTACAAATAGCGGGATTACGACATGGTCACAGAGTCCCATGCATGGGCGCCGACTGGGTGTACAGTACAATGTAGCTAGTCTATAATGGGAGTATCAAAATAAATGGACATATAGAATGGTATGTGATCTACGGATCTTATGAATGATGAGTATGTCAACGATGATTTCGTGATTGGAAATGACTATGGCATTTACGAAAATGGATGGACTACTGTTTACTTTATTACTTGCACGTTAGTTAACATGTTGCGATCATACTCTGAATCGGTGTCTTCACAGTTGTTGTGGATAATTAGCAGGCTGCGTAGAAAGCATCATCATAAAGCATGGATTCGAGGTTGGCCAACTACGCTCTCCTCCTGCTCCCCTCTGGTTCATCGTTAGCATATAGATTCGAAACCCCTATAGACTGTGGCATTTTGTAACTCGTATGATAGGTACTGATCGCTTGCGTGTATGTTTAAATAAAAGATCGTGCGAGTACGTCAAGTAATAATTAAAACGAATATATTATAACTAGAATCACGCGCGATAGGCAGTGTACCTGTCGTTTGTAATATAGCTATAGTGAATATCCGAGTATCGAACACGAGGAATAAATTGAGTACTAGTATTAACCTATCGAATCGATATTTACCCTAAATAAAAGAGTAGGATTTGTTTATACTACGAACTAACTTAACAGAGCAACTTAAAGGATCGGAAGACTAAGGAACACAACTAGAAGTAATAAGAGTGACTTAAGATGATAAATATGTGTTCGGGATTCGAATCCCGCTAGGTGCTGTCAGCTAAAGCTACGGAATATCGTTCCTACGTGAAAATCGACTAAATCGCAGTAATTTCCTACCCACTCGCGGATTTGCTGTCGCCCTAAACGTTCGTGGGAATCTAAGTTTAGCGATTACTAGATGGCGAGGATCGAGTATTTGCTGTCGCCCTATACTCGAATCCTAACGTTTACGAACGGCCTGATCGTTATTTAGCTGTCGCTCTAAACGATATACCACACATTCATATCAACACATAGACATATTGATACGAAGAAACAATATCATAGAACGATAAATAGTCGAATACACGTGTTCACGATTATCCTACGCCTTAACTACGACATAACCCAACGTTCATCTATTCCCGAACACACAAGAGGATTAGCTACTCATATTGAACGTCACAACAACGAGATTTAAGGGAAACGAGGATAGAGAACTCATAAAAACTTCCCTAAGAAGTGAATATGGCGTTTCTGAGGTGGAGCTCTCGTTCCTCGATCGTATGAGCGTAGCTTCGTTGTTGAATCATCCCTTGAGCTTCTCCGAATCACGGGACTGCTTCTAGTGTTCTTCCTTCTCTTCTTTGCTCTAAGTTTTCGTCCCTCTCAAGTTCTTTTTCAGTTCTAAGGAGCATCCCCTTTTTATACTTCGAAAATGGGCTAAAACCCTGAATTTTAGCACGTTCACGGCCTCTTAATGGGCCTTCACGGCCGTGACGACGGCTCAAAACCCTATTTCTTGACTTTCTGGCATGAGTCACGGCCTCGTGCAACATGATTCACGGCCGTGAAGGCGGCTTAAATCCTAAAACTTGACTTTCTGGCATGAGTCACGGCTTGTTGCATCTGAAGTCACGGCCGTGACTTAAAGGACTTTTTCTTCATCAAACTCTCTGCCGGAGTTCACGGGCTCTTGCTTGAGGAGTCACGGCCGTGACAAGGGACAGAGTCTCTACCGAGATTCACGGCTTCGTACAATGGGGCTCACGGCCGTGACAAGGGACAGTGAAGTCTCTGCCGTCATTCACGGCTTCGTACAATGGAGCTCACGGCCGTGACACTTATTATTCGACCCACTGCTCTCTGTCACGGCCTCGTGCTATATGATTCACGGCCGTGACTATGGACTTTTGGACTACAGCCCATGTTCACGGCTTCTTGCATCAGGGTTCACGGCCGTGACACTGAAGGCTTATGTCTCTTAAACTCACTGCCCATGTTCACGGCCTCCTGCGAGGTGATTCACGGCCGTGAACGGTGACTGATAGCTTCATACTTGGTCCTTTTCGCGTTGTTTTCGCCTTGTTTTCGTTCCTTTTCGCTCGATAATCATTCAAAGGTCCTACAATATTTAAATGGGTGTAAATAAAGCCAATAAATGCATGAAATGACCAATAATTTCTTATTATAACCCAAATAAACATAACAATAAACGTATTAAAGATACGTTTATCAAACCCCCCACACTTAAGCTTTTGCTTGTCCTCAAGCAAATTAGAACAAGAAAAGGTAACAAGATAGTGGCATGACCATTCACATTCATCAACGCAGATGGAAAACACAAAATGAAATCAAGCAAGCAATTATAGACACTGCAACAATAATCAGCACTTATCGACACGAATTTCCTTAGCACTACCAATCGAGATACACACCTCACAGGGATTCACTCAAATCACTAAGTGTATAGGATAATAAATCGGTGAATCACTCAATTCATGCAATAATAAAGTCTAACCCATATGCTTGCAAGTCAATCGCACGTCCACTACTTAATGCAGTTAGCATGAATCGGAAGGTCTTTTCGGGTTAAATGGGTTCAGAAAGTAATGAATGGGTAGTGGAATCACATATGAGTAGCAGTCGTGTCGGTCTCCATGTCATTTTCTAAAGCGCGCCAAGAATTAGCCTTTTTAGTTACGCCCGTCTTCATATTCCTCTTATTTCTGCTGCATTCACTAAGCCTTTCTTCTCCCAAGTCTCAAAATGAAAGATGATGTGGAATTCACGAGACTGGAAGATTATCGAAGGAAAGGTTCTTTCTTTCTTTTCGCAACAGTTCATCCTCTTCTTGCTTCAGTTTCCCAGCAGCCACACCATTTCTCTCTCTCTTTTTTTTCTTTTCCCTTTTATTTTCTTTTTTCGCTCTTTTTCTTTTTTGTTCTTTCTTTTTTTTTTTTCGAATACCCTTTCACATTGCGGTGCGCTGCCCTTACGCCAACTCCTTGTGAGTTAAAACTTGTTGAAGAGGGGGTTCTTGACTGCTTTCGGCGTTGTCTTGAGGCGTCATCCGACTACGCTTTTCGACTTTGACATTCGACTTTCACTTCTGCTTAACTCGGTTTCAGATGATCTCTGGAGGCTGATTTAGGTTAGTGGCTTATGATATACGAAGTGTAAGAAATAAATAGGCTTAGGCTCAAAGTGGCTAACTACGGTGATCAGTCGCGGTAGGGAACTTTGGCCGTGGACTTATTTCCTAATGCCTTCGTCATATTCATACAAAACACGCTATAAGCAATTTCAATGCGTATGAAACAAGCAAGTTCTAGAGAGCGTAAATTATGCACTACTCACACAACCAAGAAAAATGAGCAAAAGCTCGTCAGCTCAAACTCTCACAACGGAACATGGGTTATGTGTGTGAATCTCTCAAAGTAGCACTATATCTATTCATGCTGAAAAGATTAAATTACTGATGCATGTCTTTATCGCTCACTAGACTCCCTAGCATGCAATCCACTTTGTGATGAACGCAAACAATCATGCCAGACTTCTTTAAATTCGAAAACCACAGCGCATCATAAAAATTGTCACGTAAATTTTTCACAAAATTCCAACAAAATTCCCCCTCCCCACACTTAAGATGCACGTTGTCCTCAACGTGTAAAATAAATAAAAGGACGGTAAAAGAACGTGACTCCCCTGAAAAAAAGTTGGCGTGGTCCGGCCTGGAGCAGTTGATGTAGTTGAGCATGGTTGTTGCACCTGAGTTTGAAATATTTTGTGTCGTAGTTCGACGTCGTGTCACGTTTCCTGAAAACACTCAAAAGAAAATTAAACGCACATAGAAAAAATATTAAAAGATAACAAAGTAAGTCTTAGTCATCACAAGTGACTTAAGTACTAGACCATCACAAAAGAGTACTAATAGAAAAACATAACAAAATAAACGACACTAAGGGGGTGGTGGAGGCGATGGTGGCCGCGGGCGAAGGAACGCCAGTGACTCCTGTGATCGCCTGACCGCGTCTTCCATGGCGTTAAGGGCCTGCTCATAGCGCTGTTGCTCCTCGCGGTAGCGTCGATGGCTTCTTCATTTCGACGCTCATACTCGTCCTGGCGGCGCCGTGTCTCCTCGTCACGCCGTATGGCCTCCTCATGGTAACGTAGCATGTCCTCGCGTAGTGTGTGAAGGTCTGCGGCTGACGCGTAAGGAGCGACCCCTGATGACTCCCCCTCGTGGTAGCTGGAGGAATGGGAAGGTCCGGTAGTGTTTGTATCAACTGGAAATGGTCCCGGATCTTCGACATCCAGTGGCTCAGGTAATGCGTCGCCCAGGTCCGTCTGTCCACGGTAGACTGCATGCCAGATGTAGACCTTGTTTGAGCGGGACCAGGTGGGAGCTTTTATCAGCATTTTCATCTTCAGAAGCATGTCCTCGTTCAACGGATTTCGCCCACCTACGATCTCCATCCCTGGTGGAGTTGTTGGCCACATGTTGAGCCCCTTGACAACCTTCGTAACAAATGGCCCAACTGCAATTTTCCCTCGACTACGAACATCTGCCTGGGCGCTAAAGGCGTGGGCCATGGCCATTCCTAAATGCACCTGGTGGCGGCGATGCATCTGTGATAAGTAAAACAAATCACGAAGGCCAATCGCGCTATGCGAGTCGCCCCGTGGTGTGAGCGACGTCGACAGGAGGCGTTGGATGTAGCGCATCCCCGGCTCCTTAGCGAGGAAGCCTTCGACGTTTTCACGCTGAAGTTGGGTTCGTCGGGTCGCGCGAGTTCAGCCCAACATGCCTGTCGCTCCGTCAGGTTCTGCAAGTAGTCCTTGTAGTTCGCCTTTGCATGCGGCTCGCCGGGTGCTGAATATGGAACTGTAAGGCCAAGTGCTGTGCAGATGTCGTCTTCGTCAACGGTTCTTTCCACATTGAACGCCCTAAATTTCACCCCCCTCTGCGCGTATTCATCAAAGGAAAATGTGGAGAGGAACTCTAGAGTTAGTTCCTTGTAAGTTGGTTCGTCGATATGGAAGAAGTCGAGGTAGCCGCTGCGCGAAAGGTAGTTGGCAACTTGTTGGTCGAAATGATGTTTCGCCAGTGTGTTGTGGTCGATTTGATCTGTGGGTATAAATTGTATGTCTTTGAGGTCGTAGCGCCGCTTGTGTGTTTCATCCTCAAATTGCTGCATAGAATCTAATAATGAAGGTGGGTGTGCGCGTCGCCTTTGACGTACAGGCGAGCGCGAAGCGGGATTACGTAAAGCGGCTGAACGGCTTCGACCCATAGTAGCTAAAAGCAACATGTGAGTTGGCAAAAATATGATAATTAACACAGCTCGACTCGACCAACGTAGCGACAAATGACATTTCTTAAGCAAGAACAAATGAACATTTCAAAGCGGCATTTCGTCGAACATGTGATGTGCAAATGAAGATATGCATTCCAAGTTCGAAATTGACCAACCAAGCATATCTACACGATTCGTAAGATGAATCGAGGCTAACAAACGAACTAGGAAGCAAGTTACTCGCGAAAATTTCACAGAAGTCCACAAAAAGTCGAACTTAGGTTTAGTCATGCCAACGTCAAAATTGATGCACGAATTTAACAAATTGAGCAAGCCCATGGTGTTCATAACATGTAAAACAATGAAAAAGTAACACCAAATTCGACCTAATCTTGCGAATCCTCAAATCGAATTTCAATTAGGTGTAAGATCTTACATCGCGAGCTTTAATCAAGATGGGATGATAGTGATGTGCGTGTATTGGGGGTCGCCGAAGTGTTTTCGGGCGTCGGTGGGTGCGGTGGTCGGCGTCTAGTGGTGGTCGGAGGCTCTGAAATGAGTCACGGTGTCTAGTGGTGGTCTTCTGTTGAGTTCAAGTGAACTCACGTCTGTTTTATTAATGTGGGGAATTTTACTTTTTGTTACATGTTCCCACCGTGAATGTGGATGCAACAAGCCATGAATGCTGGCAGATAGTTCATCCCTCACATATCACAGCCGTGAAATGGGGTTCAAGAAGTCGTGAATGCTGGTAGTGGCTTAGCAAGTCGCTGTCGCGGCTGTGAATCTTCAGTAATAAGCCGTGATAGTATAAATAATATTTTTTTTTAAAACTAACTATCTCTTTTTTTTTTATTTAATTATTTTTTTTTCTATTTTATTTTTTTATTTAGTTTTTCTTTTATATTATTATTAGTATTATATATATATATTTTTTCTAAAAAAAAATTATTATAATTCATTTTTTTTAGTCACCAATGACAGTCACGGCCGTGAATACATATCTACGGGCCGTGACAGGCGGCAGTGGACTTATTCTGTAACGTTCACGGCCGTGAGCGTTAAGGCTATAGGCCGTGAACCATGGCAGTGCGTTTTGTCGCGCCAAGTCGCGGCCGTGATTCATGAGTCATGGGCCGTGACTTTACCCCTTTTATTTATTTATTTATTTATTATATTATTATTATTATTATTTTTTTTTTTAGTATTATAATTTTTTTTAATTATTGTTTTAGTTATTTATTTTTATTTTTAAATATTATGATTATTATTATAATAATATATTTTAACTATGATTAACACGCAATCGACGAGTTTTACGAGAACGATTTTCGCGAGAAAAAATCTGATAATCGACAAAGGAAATATCACATTCTCATGCGGCGTCAAATCCTCAAGTCAAAAATTCGTCTGTATCATTTATTTGATTTGCTGGTTTTGATAATGATGTTTTTGTGCCCTTCATGCCTATAAATAGACATTGGTAGAATAACTCAATAACATCATCTATCATAATTCACACGTCTTCAGCAGTTTTATTTTCGATATTTCTGAGTTGGCTATCCACTATGAATTGGGGACAGCAGCAAACCCGTGAGAATGAGAGTGAAGAATATGCAAGGATTCGTCATAATTTAGATATGCTGTCACTCTACCTTGCTCTTCTTTTGGGTTTGTTTGGAGTTTTACTTGCTTTCGTGTGTTGGGTTATCACAAGGTGCACTTGTGTGTAACCGCCCTTATGAAGCAAGATAAACTATTGTTCTGTCTGTTATTCGCAGTTTTAATTTGCTTTTGTGTTGGATCTTCACACGTTCTAATGGTATTGTAACCATCTTCTATGAAATAAAACTATCGTTCCTATCTCGTCTCTAGACTCTGCGTTGTACCCATCCTCAATATTCGCAATAAATTTATTATTAATTAAAGTTTTAATGTTGTTATTATTATTATAGTTTTATTTAATTTATATATATATTTTAGATTAATTTTTTATTGAATTTAATTTAGTTTTTTTTATTATTATATATATATATATATATTTTTTTTTTATATGTAATGCCTAAAACATAAAAGAAAATACCTGGGTTGCCTCCCAAGAAGCGCTTCTTTAACGTCTTGAGCTGGACGTAGTCGAGTGAGTCTTCAAGGTGGTTTGGAAAAACGGTTGGAGGGGACTGTCATCGGTTGTTTTGGACCGCCCTCGGGAAATCGCAACTGAAATGGTTTGGCTGCCGCTCAAACTCTAAAAGCGGTGGTCCGTCGATCAAACGCATCTCTTTGTGCTCCTCTTTGCTTCCCTCGATTATCCTCGTGTCTTTCTTCTCGATAACCTGCAATAAACTTGAAAAAGACATAGAAGAATTTTGATCAATAAAATCAGGATAGGAATAATTATTTTCATGCTTGCTGATATCATCATTCTTAGTTTCCGCCATGCAAAATGTTACTTTCTCTCCATCTATAGTAAACGTCAAGCTGCCGTTTTTAACATCTATCATGGTTTCTCCAGTGGCTAAAAATGGTCTCCCTAAGATCAAAGGTACATTCTCATCTTCCTTCATATCAAGAATAACAAAATCCACTGGAATAATAAACTTATTAACCTTGATTAACACATCCTCTATAATACCCCTAGGATACGTAATAGATCTATCCGCTAGTTGTATACTCATCCTAATGGGTTTGGGTTCACCTAAACCAAGCTTCTTAAACATAGAATAAGGCATCAAATTAATACTAGCACCTAAATCAACAAATGCCTTATGAATATATAAATTTCCTATAAGACAAGGTATAGTGAAACTCCCTGGATCCTTTAGCTTCTTCGGGATATTCATTTGCACAACGGCAGAGCACTCCCCTCGAAGACAATTAGCAGCAACATCTTCGAGCTTGCGTTTGTTCGTGAGTAAGTCCTTGAGGTATTTCACACATCGAGGTATCTGTGCAAGGACTTCGACGAGCGGTAAGTTAATATGTAGTTGCTTGAAAAGAGAAAGAAATTTACCGAACTCGTTGTCAACAATATACTTCTTTGGTTGAAACGCCTTGACAGACGGTGTAGTCATGACCTCCATCTCCTTGTCGACTTTCTCTTCCTCGACACGATTAATCGGCTTCACTTCCTTCTTGGCGCGTTGTTCCTCTAGGTACGTACCAAATGAGTCGTCAGTCATCGCCCTTGTTAACCTAGCCGGATATGGAATCTTCGGTGTGTAAGAATTGACTGGTGGTTTCGGAGCAATCCCCTCTTCCTTTTCTTTTCGATGCGCGTTCTCCTTCTTTTCGGGTTCGACCTCCTCCTTTTCAGGATCGACCTCCCTCAACCGAGCTGGATGGAATCTTCGGTGTGTAAGAATTGACTGGTGGTTTCGGAGCAATCTCCTCTTCCTTTTCTTTTCGATGCGCGTTCTCCTTCTTTTCGGGTTCGACCTCCTCCTTTTCAGGATCGACCTCCCTCAACCGAGCTGGATATGGAATCTTCGGCTGGTACGGCTTCACGAATGGTCGCGTATTTCCTTTGTCAGCCTTGACCTTCTCGACATCGTTGCCTTTGCTTTCCTCCGATTTTAGCTCGTCGTGGCTCTCGAAATCTGTTATTTCCTTTTAATTCTGCTTGGCAGGTACTTCTTGCAATTCTCTCTCGCTTATCAGGGTTACCGCGTTGCAATACTCCTTAGGGTTTGGCTCGGTGTAGCTCGGGAGTGATCCTTGATTTCGTCCTGCCAGTTGCTTTGCTAACTGGCCCACTTGCTGCTCCAATTTCTTGATAGAGGCGTCGGTGTTCTGGGCACGTACTTCTATGTATTCCTCTATCTTATTCATTCGACTCTCGTGGGCTTGAGTGGTGTTGCTGAGGTTTGTGAGGAGCGTCCTCATCATATCCTTCATCTCCCGCATATCGTCGGATCCCGACCTTGCAGACGCGTTCTGATACGGACGTGATGTTCCTCCTTGGAAACCAGATGGTCTAGGTTGAAATCCTGGTGGCCCCTGCCCATGGTGGTTTTGGTTCCCATACGCCAGATTTGGATGCGCTCGAGGTTGAAAACTCCGCCGGCCTTGGTAATTCCCCATATAGTCCACGTGCTCCAATGATTGCCCTAATTGGCACTCTGAGATCTCATGAGGTGCGCCACAAATCTCGCATTGTGGTGTAAATGGCTTCTGAGGTGATGGGCTTGTCATCACGGCATGTACTGGCTGTGTTTGCCTCGCCTTTGGAAGTAATGTGTTGATTACCGTCTGAAGCTGGGAATTGGTAGCTGCAATCTGTTGTTGCAATGCCTCGAACTTGGCGTTTGTAACAGTCTCCTCGATCACCCCAAACACTCCTGGAGTCTTTATCCTCGTATTGCCTCTCATGAAGCTGTTCCTCGAGTAGTCTTCGATTAAATTCCAGGCTTCTGTGGCATTGAGCTTCACGAGCCCTCCTCCCGCGGCTCCGTCTAACATATGAACTGTTTGATCATTGAGGCCCTCGTGGAATCGGTTGATCATAGCGGCCTTCGACATCCCGTGTTGTGGGCATTTCTTCAATAAGGATTTGTATCGCTCCCATACCTCGTAAAGATTCTCTGAATCCTTCTGGTGAAAAAGGGAGATTTCTGTCTTCAACCTTAACGCCTTTGACAGGGGGAAGTAATGGCCGATGAATGCTGCTCGCAGTTCTTCCCAAGTAGTGATTGATCTGGGCGGTAGCATCTCCAACCAGTCCTTCACCCTGTACTTGAGTGAAAATGGAAACAACATTAGCTTAATCGCGTCACTCGGGACCCCATTCATCTTGATGGTGTCTGTTACTGTAAGAAAAGCCTTCAGGTGAGAGTACGGGTCATCATCAGGATTCCCCTCAAACTGAGACGTCTGAAAGATCATCTGAAGCCAAGCATGCTTCAGCTCAAAATCGTTGTTCGCTATCGGAGGAATAACAATCGCCGATTCTGTACCACCGAGGGAGGCGTTCTTAAGTAGATCTTGTAAAGATTGTTCCTCTTCTTGGTCTTGGTTGGTCGGTACTCTTCGGTCTGCCATCTCGACTTCTATCTCTCGATTGTCTTTGGACGTCTCTGTTCGAGAGTTGTCTGCTGACTCCTGAGAGTTGTCCTCTGAATAGCTGACCAACGCTTCTTGATAGTTACTAGCCGTGCCTTCTGAATTGTATCTGAGCTGCCTTCGCAATTTCCGCTCGAAATCTGGATCTCCTTCAACAATTGGACCTGATGGGTGGCTTCGGGTCATCCACCGTCAAACAGTACCTTCAATGAGTGAAAACGAAATTTAGCGAAGAACTAGACAAATACGTTGAAAAGGTAACGAGACTAATAATGATGTAGAAACAAATAACGCAATTAACCAAAAACTGGGAAAATAGCTAAATTACCGAACTAGGGTGTTCCTAATATCAATCTACTCCCCGGCAACGGCGCCAAAAACTTGATCGCTTGCGTGTATGTTTAAATAAAAGATCGTGCGAGTACGTCAAGTAATAATTAAAACGAATATATTATAACTAGAATCATGCGCGATAGGCAGTGTGCCTATCGTTTGTAATATAGCTATAGTGAATATCCGAGTATCGAACACGAGGAATAAATTGAGTACTAGTATTAACCTATCGAATCGATATTTAGCCTAAATAAAAGAGTAGGATTTGTTTATACTACGATCTACTTAACAGAGCAACTTAAAGGATCGGAAGACTAAGGAACACAACTAGAAGTAATAAGAGTGACTTAAGATGATAAATATGTGTTCGGGATTCGAATCCCGCTAGGTGCTGTCAGCTAAAGCTACGGAATATCGTTCCTACGTGAAAATCGACTAAATCGCAGTAATTTCCTACCCACTCGCGGATTTGCTGTCGCCCTAAATGTTCATGGGAATCTAAGTTTAGCGATTACTAGATGGCGAGGATCGAGTATTTGCTGTCGCCCTATACTCGAATCCTAACGTCTACGAACGGCCTGATCGTTATTTAGCTGTCGCCCTAAACGATATACCACACATTCATATCAACACATAGACATATTGATACGAAGAAACAATATCATAGAACGATAAATAGTCGAATACACGTGTTCACGATTATCCTACGCCTTAACTACGACATAACCCAACGTTCATCTATTCCCGAACACACAAGAGGATTAGCTACTCATATTGAACGTCAAAACAACGAGATTTAAGGGAAACGAGGATAGAGAACTCATAAAAACTTCCCTAAGAAGTGAATATGGCGTTTCTGAGGTGGATCTCTCGTTCCTCGATCGTATGAGCGTAGCTTCGTTGTTGGATCATCCCTTGAGCTTCTCCGAATCACGGGACTGCTTCTAGTGTTCTTCCTTCTCTTCTTTGCTCTAAGTTTTCGTCCCTCTCAAGTTCTTTTTCAGTTCTAAGGAGCATCCCCTTTTTATGCTTCGAAAATGGGCTAAAACCCTGAATTTTAGCACGTTCACGGCCTCTTAATGGGCCTTTACGGCCGTGACGACGGCTCAAAACCCTATTTCTTGACTTTCTGGCATGAGTCACGGCCTCGTGCAACATGGTTCACGGCCGTGAAGGCGGCTTAAACCCTAAAACTTGACTTTCTGGCATGAGTCACGGCTTGTTGCATCTGAAGTCACGGCCGTGACTTAAAGGACTTTTTCTTCATCAAACTCTCTGCCGGAGTTCACGGGCTCTTGCTTGAGGAGTCACGGCCGTGACAAGGGACAGAGTCTCTGCCGAGATTCACGGCTTCGTACAATGGGGCTCACGGCCGTGACAAGGGACAGTGAAGTCTCTGCCGTCATTCACGGCTTCGTACAATGGAGCTCACGCCCGTGACACTTATTAGTCGACCCACTGCTCTCTGTCACGGCCTCGTGCTATATGATTCACGGCCGTGACTATGGACTTTTGGACTACTGCCCATGCTCACGGCTTCTTGCATCTGGGTTCACGGCCGTGACACTGAAGGCTTATGTCTCTTAAACTCACTGCCCATGTTCACGGCCTCCTGCGAGGTGATTCACGGCCGTGAACGGTGACTGGTAGCTTCCTACTTGGTCCTTTTCGCGTCGTTTTCGCCTTGTTTTCGTTCCTTTTCGCTCGATAATCATTCAAAGGTCCTACAATATTTAAATGGGTGTAAATAAAGCCAATAAATGCATGAAATGACCAATAATTTCTTATTATAACCCAAATAAACATAACAATAAACGTATTAAAGATACGGTTATCAGGTACATATATGTGCATTATTGGGAAAGGTACTAGACCGGATGTACGCACCCATTTTTGTTAAAGGAAATGGTTATGAGAATCGCGAAAAATTTTATATGAATATTTTATAGCTGCGTAAAAAGGTAATAGGCGGGGCACTACATGATCACTGCTAGGAAAGATGTGACCTCTAGGCAAAGGTGTAGAAACTGGAGAGCTACCCAACATGTGAGTGTCTCGTAGAATGTCCATTATATATTTCCTCTGACTGATATGCAAACCTGCATCAGAATGAACAATCTCCATGCCAAGAAAGTATTTGGCTTGTCCCAAGTCTTTGATTGTGAAGGCATCAATCAGAAAGGTTTTAACTTCTTGTATTTTTGCCTCTGATGCACCTGTCAACAAAATATCATCTACATACACCAACAGAAATAGCTGGTAATATCTGTAACCAGCTTAAAAAGGCAGTGGTCATGGCTAGGTTGAACAAATCCAAAAGACACCAATTTGGAGGTAAATTCGAGGTTCCAATGTCTTGATGCTTGTGTAGCCATAAGAGACTTGAGCAGCTTGCAAACTTTCGAAGAATATGCAAATTTATGGGAAGGTGGTAGCTTCATATAGACTTCTTCATCAAGGGATCCATGTAAAAAGGCATTGTTGACATCAAGTTGGTGCAGAGACCAGTTTTTGGCAGCTGCAACAGCAAGCAAGGCTCTCACTGTGACAACCTTGGCAACAGGTGAGAAAATTTCTGTGTAGTTTTCTCCTTCGGTTTGGGTAAAACCTTTGGCTACAAGTCATGCTTGTACTTTAATGGTCCCATCTACATTGCACTTCACACGATATACCCATTTACATCCTATCAACTTTTTGCCTTGGGAACGATCAACAAGCTCCCATGTTGCATTGGATTCAAGAGCTTGCAGCTCTTGATCCATTGCATCAACCCACCTTTGATCTGTCCTAGCTAGATTGTATGTGGAGAGTTCTTGAAAGGATGACAATTTTGCCATAAAATTCTCATGTTCACGTGTGGAGCAGAAACTGTGTACTGGTAGTGAAGGAACCAGGTCTTCCCTAGAACATGAATGGGCAGTCACAAAATCTTTCAGCCAAGATGGAGGCTGCCTTGATCTGATGCTGTGCCACAAATTCCTTGCTTCAGGTGCCTCCTCAAATGGATCAGCTGCCACAGAGCTGTAAACTGTGACAGGGGAACCACTTGGTGTTTCACATGGGATTCAGTTCTATGGCAGGCCTGACATAATCATCATCAAAAGATCTCCTAGGTGAACATCAGGCAGAACTGTGTCCTGCTCAATGAGATTCAGCAAGGGAATTGTGTTTTCATGAAAAACAACATCTCTCGAGACAACTATTTTATTTAGGGAAGGACAGAAAACCTTGTATCCCTTTTGTCCAGGAGGATATCCCAAAAATATCCCATTGAGTGACCTTGCATCAAATTTATCCTTGCAGGGATCAGTGTTATAAACATGGACAAGACATCCCAAGCTTCTCAAGTGACTGTAGTCTGGTGGCTATTGAGCAGTATCTCAAAAGGACTCTTCCATTTCAAAATCCTAGAAGGCAGTCTGTTCAGAAGGTGCACTGCTGTAAGAACAGATTCACCCTAGAAGATTGTAGTTCAGATTGAAAAAAGATTGATCTTGCCAAGAATATGTCTACGTTTTCTTTCTGCAATTCCATTCTATTGTGGTGTGTAGGGACAGCTTCTTTGATGAATCATTCCTCTACTGGACATGATTTCTTGAAAAGATGAGCCAATAAACTCAGACCCATTATCTGAACGAACAGTTCTCACCTTAGCATCATGTGTCTCTCACATTAACTGAGATAGTTCTTGAACACTTATGTGGTCTAAGACTTGTATCTCATCAAATAAATCCAGGTGAATCTGCTATACTTGGATGCTTGTAGGGGTCCCATACATCAAGATGTAGCATCTATGATAGTTAGAAAATAATGACATCCCGTTATACTTGGATGCTTGTAGGGGCCCCATACATCAAGATGTAGCATTTGAAAACAGTTAGAAGAAGTTATCTGACTTCGAAATCCAGGGGTCCTTCCTAAAAGTAATTGGTGGTAGGAGGAGAAAGCCTCTTATATATATACTGGCTGAGCTTGAATTATCCGATGTGGGACAACACCCACATTTTTTTTATAATCTCAACACACTCTCCACGTGTGGCATAACTGGCCTAACACGTGGACATATGAATTGGGTGGCAGCGAGCGGAAAATTGCTCTGATACCATGACGAATTCCAAAATTGATCGCTCAACAAATCAAATTCAAAACCAGCGAAAAGCGAGGGAGAAACTGTAAATTCGGTTTCAGTGTTAACCCAGAGAATACAAAACGTGCGCACTATGCCATTCTATTCTAGCGCTTCTCATATCGTTTCCTATTTACAAATAATTACAAAATACCCATGCTAACTTATTAATAACTGAAACCTTTTTAATGAACTGAGAACGGCTCTTGCGACGTCTTCTGCAAATCCCTCTTCAATTTAGCTTGGTAATTCTTCACTCATTTAGCTCTTCTTCTTCGATCTACTATCTCTTCTATCACTACAAGAAAACATAGTATCAGACATTTGGTTTCGTGTCTAAATTATGAGTATTAGAAACAGATACTGACACGTTTCTACTTTTATTTTAAAATAAATTAATGTTTTCCTTTAGACATGGATTAGAGACCGAAATAAAAGCGAAAATATGACAAAACTCATTTTAGAAACGGTACATATCCATAACCAAATTTGCCACTAGAACAACACCTACGGAATTTAGTTTTAGAGACCGAATTTTCTGTGTCTAATCACTCAATAAATACGGAATTTTGGAGATACTGAATTTTCCGTGTCTAATATGATGTTTTAGGTGTATATTATCCATGCTCTTCATCTTATCTTCTATATTCTTCTTTTCCTATGTAATTTATTCATATATGAGAAATTAGTACGTACACCAACCATTTGATAAAAGTACAAGTACGAAATCGACCGAAATTTGGCCGGGATCTTACAACAAGCTACAAGTGTCTATAAAATACGCAACGCACAACAGATATTAGACTATCTTTATCAATGACCTTCACAACCGGTCATGAGAATAAAATATTAATTTCTCTCTCCTACACATACACAACCTATACGTCAACAATTTTTATACTTTATCAACAACCCAACACAACCCAACCAACACAACCCATAATATTTATAGTTTATAATTATTTTAAGTCGTATTTGTATGTTTGAAAAATAGATTACATTATATGATATAAAATTTAGATACTTTGGTCATTGGAGAAAAAAATAATATAAATTATGATATATTATAGAATGTGATAGAGAAATAGATAAAACTAAAAAATCATATCTTTTGGTAAAAAATTAAAATTAAATTTTAACCGATAATTAAATGTATCATAAAAATTCATAAAAGCATACAGAACAGTTTATAGAAAACTGTGCACAACCGGTTGTGACCAGTTTGGTCCACCAACCGGTTGTGGGTTGGGTCACAACCGGTTGTGTTTATTATTTTTTTGGTTTTAATTTAAATACTTTTAATCTAACAACCGGTCATGCACATCACCGATAAACATAGTCTTACGCTTGCTTTAACTTGAACGAATGCCAGTTTTAGTGTGAGAGCTAAAGGTAAAATTTGCCGGCAATATGCTACCTTTCAAGTCATTGCTAAGTTTAAGCTTATAAATTTTGTCATGTATTGACTAAATAAGCGAACGCGCTCTAAGAATACTGATCGCCGCAGTTTAATATTCTTGAGATTTTTCTACGATTAGTTGGAGCAAAAAGATATTTAGCTTTGTTTTAGTTATACAAAAGCATAATATTATAGTAATACTACCTTTGCATGTCAACAGCAACGTGAGTGCGCACATTATTAAATTGTCTTGGTGTTGACAATTATACCTTATATAATGAGAACATATTAATCATACTTCTTTGTCAGATATATAGTTGTTGTTTCCTCCGAAAAAAAAAAGGATATATAGTTGCTGCGGATTTTGACTCGTGATAAATTAGAAACCAAATGTGTTGGTAACGTGTTGGTTTGACTTCGTACATTCACGAGCTCTCTTGTACGAGAATTTACGAATGGATACAATCGATTTAGAACAAAGCAAACTAAATTGATATTATTATATTGCTCACTATTATAATTGCGCCTCCTATACAAGTAGAAGCCGCGCATTTTACGAACTTACTGGTAGAAGAGGAGCGTCGTCTCTTCTGTTGTGCTACTTAGTGGCTTTATATCTGAGAGTGCTTTGGTGATTTGGGCGTTCATTCTCAGCTGAATCTGAGCGAAAATAATGAGACAATCCTCCTATTCCATGTGATTCTGATGAGAGGGCTCAATTATGATCATATTAACAATCAATCCAAATGTTTGTTATAAAGAGTTCCAAGATTCTTATATGCCTATATGATGAAGAAAGGGAATAAAAGAATTGTGATTCTGACGAACAGCCAAAGATTCCTTCCAAAAGATGCATCATAACTGTAGAATCATTCATCAACCCAACCCATTAAAGGAAAAAAAATAAATAAATACGACACTACTAAAATTATGGTTTGCTTAACTTTTGCGCATCATCAACCCAAGTAGAATAGCAGCGCAGCGCGGCGCTTTCATTCATAATTAATGTAACCATATCATCGTTATCCTTATTCTTCACATGGCTCCTCCCAAGTCGAGAAAGAGGTCCACGAAAGATCGAATGAAATTTATCTCATTGCAAGATGAGAATGAATGCTCAGAGTTGTAATCAGAAAGCAACAAAATATCTGAGTCATGTCATGTGTGGAGCGCAGATTGCTCGTTAGCTTCTCTATCTCAGCTCAGTGTGGTAGGGCTTATTCGTTGTTTCTTTGGTGTGAGAAGCGATGGAGCGTGGCCAAGCAAATGATCGAAAGAGCTTACAATAGCCTAAGAAAGAACTCGCAGCTGCTTTGGAAATTAATAAATTGCGCATCAACCAATAGTAAGTAGAAGAAGACAAATAAATGGAAGAATTATTAGGGTTTATCAAACATATATATTTACCGTTATACATACTGAATCTATTACAAGTGAGGGATGGATGGGGTCGACAGCGAGTCTCAGTTCAGCCAAGTTCTCAACGTCGAACTGAATCACATCTTCACTGAGTTCTTTACTTAATTCTGCTACTTTGGCTTCTTCATTTCATGAACTAGGCCGGTTTTTGGCTTCTTTAGTCCATGTAAAGAAGAAGAAGAAGAAGAAGGAGAAGAAGGAGGAGGAGGAGGAGGAGGAGGAGGAGGAGGAGGAGGAGTATATTGTTGGGATTGAGCGATAATATTTAATTCTGGGCCAGCGGTAGTTGTATTTGGACCCCGCGATAATTTATCGGGATATTAATTAAAGTCGTAATGACACCAAGAAAACACCGAAATTTTTACGTGGTTCGGCCAATACCGTCTACATCCACGGAGAGACAATAGTTTTACTATATTTGAGAATATTACACCGTACAAAATAACGCTCGTGTTTAAACCCAAACCCGAGACCCCTTACCCACCCGGGTAATGTTTTTGTACCTACTCCCAACTACCCCAGTAAAACTAAACCCGCTCTCACCCTTATCCGCTCGGATAAGATTTCCCTTTTTTTTTCTTTTTCCCTCTCATTTTCTCTCTCCCTCGCTCTCTTTCTCTCTCGTATTTGGGGTGTCCTTTACAACTGATGGAGCAAACCTTTTATAGGCAAGCTCATATGAGAAAAGCCAAAAAACATAACGTCACTGCATATATCATAAGAAGAGAAAATCGAAATGATTTCTCCACCTCCGCATTTGTGTTCAACATTGAAAAGGTCAACAATTCTCCCCCCTTTTCAACATCGGCGCCTTCTTTAGAGAGCATTCCAGCGAACCCGAGAATGAGAGTAACCCGTTCGTAAATATCACGAACATCCATTTGCCTTCCTTGTAGCACCTACACATAATCCGAATCAAGAATTTCGATCCTACCCCACTTGATTTATTCAACGGCCAATCTTATGGGCAACAACCAACTCGACCTATCGATTTCCGAAGAGGGACTTCGATGCAACCCCTTCTCCAGCAGGATTTTCCTTCTCACCATCGTCTGCTTTTATACCATGCTAGCGATTTTCGTGAACCCATCGAAGTCTGAGTATTATATATCATACTTACATCCAGACGATACAAACCTTTGCACTCTTCTCCCTCTGGTAGGACCATTTCCGCCAATGTGTGATTTCGCAGACTCCCCCTGCTATGAAACCCCATAGCCCTGGAATCTGACCGGCTCGAGAATATTAAATTCTACGCAACTTTGGGACAACACCACACCACCCAAAATGCGTACCGCTCCATCAACCATTTTGATCTTCCCCGTTCCAATCCGAACAACACAACGATATTCATCGGTCCATGGAGATCGAAAAACTGTTCGCGTTTCCCTGAACGTATCAAAATATTCTCTTGGAGAAAACCCAAATTTAATATCCTTCTTCCTGAGAACGAGCGCCATCATTAGAGACTGTGAGAACGTCTCTAAGATAAACCGTGTGCTACCTCCGTTGTGGAATTTTCCTAGCCGCTTATCCTTCTCCTCCAAGTCGGACAATTTCTCCTTACGTGTCCCAGCTCACCACACTGTAGCATCACATGCCCTTCCCGCCACCTAGATTTGGACCTGCTGCTGTCCCTAAATCCCCTGGCGTATCACCTTCCTTTATGATCACTCTGAAAAATAGTCAACGGCCGACTATTACCATAATTTGACCGCCTTCTCTTTTCTTGCTCCAAAGAGTTGACTCCACCATCCACCGTCTGCGCCGTCTCGTACCGGATGGTTGTGATCAAATTATCACCCGAATCAGGAAGCGAGGTAAGAAGTAACAGGGCCTTACTTCTTCCTTTCCGACACATCTTGACCCCAAAATTTCCGTCATTTACTCCGACTTTCCTCGTCTCCCATCAAAGCTTATCACCCAGCATTGACAAACGAGCACATCATTCACTCTTCTCTGCCGAAGAGTGAAACATCCCGCACCAGCACATTGTCGCACTTTGCTATCATCTGTCGCTATTATCCTTGCACAGATTCAACAGCCCGATCCAAACAGTACTGATCAGAAATTTTCCAGGAAAGGCTAACGACCTGCCTCACAGCACTATTGCCATAACTCGCCAAAAACTGCACCGCCGCACAAGCTCCGCCCACACCGAGCATCCCATCAACGATAACCATCTTGTACCATTATTTCTAGCACAAGGCATCACCTCGTTGAACCTCGCTCTGACACTGGCTCCCCCCGAACGACATTCTCTTCTGATATCTTTTCTAATCTGGAAGATCAGACACAGCTGCAACCACAGAGCATACTTAGAATATCAGTAGGGTAAGGCTCTGATACCACTTGTTGGGGTTGAGCGATAATATTTAATTCTGGGCCAGCGGTAGTTGTATTTAGACCCCGCGATAATTTATGATATTAATTAAAGTCGTAATGACACCAAGAAAATACCGAAATTTTTACGTGGTTCGGCCAATACCGTCTACATCCACGGAGAGACAATAGTTTTACTATATTTGAGAATATTACACCGTACAAAATAACGCTCGTGTTTAAACCCAAACCCGAGACCCCTTACCCACCCGGGTAATGTTTTTGTACAACTCCCAACTACCCCAGTAAAACTAAACCCGCTCTCACCCTTATCCGCTCGGATAAGATTTCCCTTTTTTTTTTCCCCTCTCATTTTCTCTCTCCCTCGCTCTCTTTCTCTCTCGTATTTGGGGTGTCCTTTACAACTGATGGAGCAAACCTTTTATAGGCAAGCTCATATGAGAAAAGCCAAAAAACATAACGTCACTGCATATATCATAAGAAGAGAAAATCGAAATGATTTCTCCACCTCCGCATTTGTGTTCAACGTTGAAAAGGTCAACATATATAATCGGTAATTAATTTGCCGCATTATTTGCGCTTAAACTAAACAGCAATTATAGATCACCTTGTCAAAGTTCTGTACTGTAGGTTGAACAATATACATGTTATAGTAGGTCCATAAACTAAAGCTAATTTAACAAACAAAATCTCATTTTATAAGTAAAAAGACACATGTTATACATGCCACCTCACCTTGAATAATAGATTTTTAACTCATGGCAGTACGATGATTGAGACACGTTCTCACGTGGGCAAGATAATACTTCATAGGCTATTTCATTTAATTACCTATCATTGGCATTCGATGAAAGTACATGTAGAATACGCATACAAGCTTTGTTGGGCCCCAAATAAACTAGAATTTCCTCTTCCGTTGATGTTTAAGATTCTCGTACTATATAAAGAAATTATACAAAAGAAATTACGTGCATAACTGTAAAACATATACACTGGCCTTTTTTAATTGAAATAAGGATGTTCACTTGCAAATGCCCACGTCATCCTCATTAGTATGTTAGCTGGTTCATTAATCTGTAGGTTGATACATTAATATAGGAATTAAAATCCTGCCTATGAATAGACTATTACGTTTATTTGCTTTGTAAGAACATAAGTTTCCATACAATCATTTCGTAAATCTCTGGTTTCAATTATATAATAAATAAATCATCTTAAAATTATTCTTATAATATAGTATTATATGTATATAATTTTCAATAAAAAATTATAAACATTATGAAATGCATATTTATAACACATTACCAGCACGACCGGTCCGTGTCATAAGTAAGAAGCATCGCACAACCCATTTCACGCGATCCCATGTATCCTAAATTCCCGATTTTCATGTGGTTTACCGAGCTCTTAGGCCCAAAACGTCTAAATTCCGAAAATTTATCTAACCGTGCATTCGATCTTCGTGACTGTAGTTCTTATATGTATAGAGAAGAGAACCAGTCAACTATATATTTGTATGACTATAGTTCCTACACGTGCATTCGGTCTTCGTGAATTCCTAGTGTTCAGACGCTTTTGGCACCTAAGGTCTTGAAAACCACACATACGAAATCAAATTCCATCTCTGGTCAGTTTTGCGTAGAAGTGTTTGATGTCTTTGTTCTAACCATTATAATTACCTTTCCCATGTACTGGGTGAAGAATCGTGTAGGCCACGGCGACAAAGAACACATTATATAACTCATATCATTAGATAAAGAACGAGTAACATTAATACATAGTCATGATCCCGCCTACATGGCCTTACTCACAAAATGAATTAAGCTTACACGGGAGATAAACGAAACCAACAACGAATCTAAAGAAATATTGCTGAAAACGAGATAATAAAGGTATAAAATTCGCACCCTCGATGCTCGAGTCGTCACGCGCAGCCTCGACGTCTTCCGAGGAGGTTCTTAGCTTTATCCAATGTTCTTGGTCGTCGAAAGTCTTTCCTCGTAGTCGTCAATTGCCTTGCGTGTCACCGTCACTATGCGTCCATCCATTATTTCTTTATATAGGGTTTGAAACCGATTGCACCGACTAACACCTTACTGGGCCGAAACATAAGATAGTGATTTGTGTGTAGCTTTTAATCTTTGAAACTTTAAATCCCGTTGGTTGCTTCGAAGTTGAAGTCAGGATCGGATTTGGGCCTGTGCATCCAGGCCTAGGAGTGTGCGTGGTGCGGTTTTCGACCAATTCCGCACCAACCCACTATATACGATTTTCTAAAAAAACAAGTCTCAAACCGTAGTTATGAAAAATAAACCACACGTACGTTTTCAAGCGGTTTGGTGCGGTTGCGGTGCGGTTTTGCGGGTTTTAACCGAACAAAGAAAATACTTATATTTTGTCGAATGAAAAAATAGTTTTTAAAAGAGTTAGGCGCAAAAGGTGATGAGACATCGCCTTTCCTCAGAAACAACGCAAGTCAAGGTATTTGCCTCATATATCGAAGCGTCACCATTGTCCAAAAAATTAGTATGATTATCTTATTTTATATTAGGCTTTACTTATATTAGAGGCCATTTTTTTATTTTAATATATTGGTTTAGCTTTGTGGTCCGATTGGAAGCTCAAAATATAAATAGTAGGTCAATTTGCTATTAAATGTTCGAGTTGTATCTATTTGAACCCTACATGTTCGGCTGTTTGTTCTTATAAAAATATGTTTAACATAAAAAAATAAAATTAAGTATTTTACTAATTATATAACTTTCATATGATCAACAAAATAGCATATAATTAAAAGACCTATTAGTAAAATTAATTAAACTAAAAAATAAATTTCACATATGGCTAGTGTACAATTACCATAAAGAAAAATTAGATATAATTAGTAAAAAAACTTAGAAAACTAAAGTGCGATTGGGTGCGGTGCGGTTTGTACAAAAAATTCGCACCGCACCATAATTACAGTGCGGTTTTGTAAATAAAATTAAACCATTTTGGCGGTTAATTGTATTATACAATGCGGTATGGTGCGGCGCGGGCGGTTTGGGCGATTTCTAAAGCCATTGTACACCCCCTACCAGGCCTGTTGTACATGGGCTCAAAATTTTTGGACCTATTTTTGGGACCTCCATTTTAAGGCTCAGCCCCTTAAGTGAATTTTCGGACTCCATTTTATGGCCCAATATTAAATAACTCATAAAAATGGGCCAAAAAATACACTAAAATTAAAATTACATTTATTATATTAGTATTGGACTTACATATGCTACAACAACGGAGCCACACAAATTTAAAAAAAAAAATGGCCCTGGTTGAAGTTCGGCCAAACTAGCACCAACGTTTCCTCGGGTTTCTTCTTGCTTTTGATCATTTTCGCTCTTATATCTACCAAAACATGAAAATATAAGTTGGAAAAAAAGCAGAAATTCCTTATCAGTCCCCTTTTTAAGTTTGAAATTCTTTTTAAATATCCCTCGTATTATCTCTTACGCACCGATCTGTGGAAAGGTTGTATTTAATACCCCAGACACGAAAAATACATAAGAACGACGAAAATAACATTTATACCAACATTTGTCATTACTATACCAAATTGAAATTTAGGAGTATTAATACAAACTGTTATCACTATTATACAAACAAATAATGTTACTATACCAACTATTCTCATTATTATACCAATTTAAAGGTAAGAGTATTACAGAAGTTATCACTACAATATTAAATAATGTTATAATTTTCTACCAAAAATTGGATGTTATATCAACTTTTAGCATTATTATACCAACACAAATGAATAAAGTATTCAAATATAACATAATTTCGTAGTATAATAATAATATTTGGTATAATACTGTTAAATTTGACTTGGTATAATAATGACAATAGGTGGTATAACATCTACTAGTACTCGTTGCACACTCTAACGTGTGTGCTATAATATGTAAATATATAAATTTGATATTATCGAATTGATAACTATATTTAAATTTGGTTATGTTCTTCGGCGTCGTCTATCTCCTCTGTCGAGCCTAACACTCAAAACTCAAACAAAACACGTCCATAGGGGGCCGGGGTTGGTGCCGGCGTAGCCCCTCTTATGCTTAAGTCAGAAAATGGATGAAGCTAGGTGTCTTAGGCTCGTAAATCAGTTTTAGTTATTTCAAAAGCGTACCTGGGAAATGATTCAACCACCTCTGTTTATACTAACCTCAATCCGTCTAGCCTTGTCTTTCACCCTGGTCTGCCTTTCTCTCGAACCTCGTGCTGGAACGTGGTCTTCTTCACGTTTCCACGTTCTCCCTTCCATTCCTTTCCTCTTATTTGCTTCAGCTTCTTTTCGGGCTTCTTCTTCCTATCAAGGAACTGCCCCGCTCGGACCTCGGCCCCTCCCTCGGGAATCCTGCCTATATCGGGCCTCGCTTTCCCTACTGGTCGGGCAACCCAGGAGGCCCCTTGGGCTCTCCTCCCTAGTCTGTCTTTCTCTTCCTCCAGGCGGGTTCGGCCATCTCGATCAGGCCTTTCATGCCAACACCCGACAGGATCATTCTTCTTCGGGCCTTCCCCCTCAAGTCTTTTTCCCCTCCTCGGGAATCTTCCTTCGTGCATCCACTCTTGCTCCTCGGGCTCGCTCTCGGGAGTATCCCCTTTTCTCGCTGCCGTTTCCTTCGCGCTTTCCTACTCGCGGGTTACTTCGTAGTTATCGTTACTTTATCGTTAGCTAGAAATCCCGAGGGTAACAATAGTTCCCCCAAAAATAGTCCAAAAAGAGTGTCGCGAGTATGGACGCTAGCTATCGATAAAATAACTGGTCTTAAAGTCCTCTTCGTTCTTTCCGTTGAATCTCTTCGGGCATTTCTCCCTTTCTCTCCTTGGGCGGCTTTTATCCTTTATCCCTCACGTCGATTTCTCCCGGTGCCACGTCTCAATCTATGTCCAGACCCCATTGATCAAACGGGCAGGCCGACACGATCGCCTTTATCATTTCCGCGGCCGCCCTTTGTAGTTTGATGTTTCTGACATCTGAGGAAGCTTTGCACCACTCTGATCGATTATGTCCTCATGATGGGCCAAAAGAAACCCTCCAGCATTGCCTTTTGCGCCAAGGCTCTTCCTCTGATGTGACTTTCACAGCTTCCTTCATGTATGTCTACCCTCGCAGAGGAGTCATTCCAATAAGGCTGCTTTTTACTGTTCGTCATGCTATACCAGTCACATCCAACCCTGGAGGGCCGCCTTGGTTATTTTCACAAGGTATCCTCATTCTCACATTTCTTCACATGCGAAAAACCTCTCAGCTGTAGTGTTCTCCATTTTTTACATGTTCTTGTGAGAGAAAAGAGAGAAAAAAGGTGTTGTGAGTGTGTAAATTCCAAAAGTGATAAAGAAAACAGTTGAATGCGCCCCGTGGACGTAGGATTATGCAGAATCCGAACCACGTAATCTCCTGTCTCTCTTTTTACGTCTTTATTATGCCCCATTTACGTCATATCACGGGCACAACTGGGTCCGCACCGCTCGCGGACCTCAAAAATATCCATATCCCCTACTTTCGGTTACGTCCCTTTCACGCCCCCAATACATCCCAAACACGTTCCCAACGTCCCAAACACGTCCTCAACGTCCCAAACAATTTCCTTACCCATAAGCACCTTACGCACGTCCTAAAACTTTGCGATATTAAACCTACCGCTATATAAATTTCCCCGAACCACTATAAATTTCGTTGATTAGGATAGCCCCATGTCATATGGTGCCGTCTGTGGGAAAATTTCAGAGTTGAAGGCGTGAGCAATTTTTCCTATTTGTGCGAAGTTGTGCCTAACGTTTTTGTTATTTCTTGTTTCTTTTCTTTATTTTTGCTAGGACGAGATGAAACACACGAAAAGTCAATGGAAGAAGGCCCTTCCTATGAAACAACATAGATCCACGGTTTGCAGAAGCCGCTGAATATAACCGTCTGGAGCAGACCACCATCCCAGTGCCAACCTCTGTGACCCCAAACACCCAAAAACCAGTCAAAGTCAGAAGTGAACTGCGGAGGAGGACCTCCAGAAACGGCCGAACCTGTCGAGAAACGGCCAGGACATGAAACACAGGCCATAGATGATGAAGACGAGCAAGAGGGCATAGATGAATCTTAAAGGGATCTCAGAACACCCAGGCGGACCTCCATGAGTCCTGCTAGTGAGCCACCCGAAAAAGCGAAGGGAGCTGGGAGCTCTAGAAGAAGGAAAAAAAGCTGAGCCACGCTCGGGCAAAAGGGAAGCTAATGCTACGGCCTCACCACAAGGGACCTTGGGAATCTCCACCAAGGATTCCACGGAGCTTTACACCACTATGCAAATCCAAAAGACATCCTGACATCGGCTTGGGGACCTCCCGTGATGGGGAGGCCTTAGCCGGAACTCCAGGACCCTCTAAATTTCATTCTCATTTATATACCATGATAATATGACCACCATACTAACAACTGTTGTCACTTGAAGCATAAAATCGAACGACTCATCCTAGCGGCAAATCTAAGGGAGTTCATTGATCATGGCCTCGAGCAAGATCCGGAGGTAGCTGAGGAGGAGTCTGTAGGAACTGTGCCAACTAAAGGCAGATAACGCCCACCTCCAGATAGGGCCAGTTCCAGTCAGGACTCATGTCCTTGTCATAGTAGGAGCGCGAGGCACTGGGGACTCCAATGTCCAACAGAGCTCGAAGCATGCACCTGAGCATTTGAAGGACTCAGAGGGACCTCAAACCTAGCTCCACGTTGGCAAGAAGACCCGAAGCTTCACATTTAGGACCTCTCAGCTCTAGCTGGCACGAAGACCGAAGCTCCGCATTCGGAACCTCCCTAGCTCCGCGCCGGCATGAAGACCCCAAGCTCTGCATTCGGACCTCCCAGCTCTGCGCTGGCAGGAAGACGCGAAGCTTCACCTTCGGGACCTAGAAGCCCAGCTCCGCACTGGCAGGAAGATCTGAAGCTCCGCCTTCAGGACCTAAAAGCCCAGCTCCCAAAGCTCCGTGCTGACAAGAAGACCCGGAGCTCCGCATTCGGGACCTGAAAAGCCAGCTCCGTGCAGGCAAGAAGACCCAAAGCTCCGCCCTCAGAACCTAAAAGCCTAGCTCCATGCTGGCAAGTAGACCGGAGCTCCCCTCGGGATCTAAAAGCCCAGCTCCGCGTTAGCACGAAGACCAAAACTCCACCTTAGCACAAAGACATGATTTTTCCTATTCAAGACCTTAGGGTTCAGCTCCGCAGATGGAGACTTGATACGGGATCTCCAAGCCCACTTCAACGCTCAAATGATGGCACGAACATATAAGAAGCTCCATAGCCTGTTCCGCGCTGAAAATGAAGATACGACCTATCTGCCGAGCTCCTCACTGGCATGCGAAGCCCGTTATAGAACATCTGCAAACTAGATGAAACCCGCTCTGGGTTGGTATGAAGGCGCACGAAGACCCGTAGGACCTAAAAGTCAGCTCCGCGCCGACGTCCGAAGATTCACTTGAGATACAAGCCAAGCTCCGTTGGTACGCGTAGATCCATGGACCTAGAAGCTAGATCTATGCTGACGTCGTAAAATCTGCGAGAGAGACAAGCACAGCTCCGCGCCTGAGAATCTGCAGGAGATCAACATGAAGATCCATGGGAGACATCACGCGATGAGAAGGCTCTTAGCCAGGCTTCGGGGCCCTCCAAATCTCATTCTCTATTATATATTGTTGCTGTCATAATAAAAGATATACACCGCACTAACGATTGTTATTATTGAAGGATGCGATCGAGAGGCTTATCCAGACGGGACGTCTGAAAAAGGAGTTACTCGTGGTGTGATTTAAGGGTGATCGACAAGGAGTCTTGGGGATCTGTGCCGCATAAAGGCAGACAACCCCCGCTCCCTCCACACAAAGGCACGACAGCTCCGTCATCATCTGAATACTGAGATGTGGTTTCCTGAACGGACCATTAAAGACACGAATGCTCAAAAAGTACAATTAGTCGAAGACCTGACCTAATGCTTCGGGACATAAGCCCAACTCCGCGTTAGTGTACGACGATCCGCGGGAGGTCAAAGGCAATTCCGTGCTGACGTGGGAAGGCTCGATTTCTCCCTTCAGTGTCTATAAGCCTAGCTTCTCGCTGGCATGAGAAGACTCGACCGTCCAATGGGATCTGATCTTTAGAGACCAGCTCCTCGCTAATTGGGACCTACGACCCTAGCTCTCCACTGGCATAGGAAAACCACCGAAGGGGATTTACGAAGACCAGCTCCCCTGGAAACAGAGACACGAGCTATGAGTCCGGGATTTCCAAGTCCCGCCCCTCGATTTGTATACGAAGGTTCGCTTTTGGGACCTCCAAATAGGGGTGGGCATCGGGTGGGTAGTCGGGTATTGGGTAATTCGGGTTAGGGTAGTTCGGGTTCGGGCTAACGATCGGGTAGTGAAAATCTTAACCCAAACTATTCGAACTACCCGAACCCGAATTACCCGATACCCGACTACCCGACACGATGCACACCACTAGTCTATGAAGTCAGCTCCGTGCTATTAAAGGAAGAAGGGACCTCCCATGAGCCCATCTATTTCTTGAGCAGGGTGTTGATAGAACTCGAGATCAGATACCCCGAAATCAAGAAAGCCACACTCGGGTAATGAGCGGATGGTGAAAATGGCTGTCGAGCCAGGGGAGTACAACGTAGAATTCGAACGACGAACGGCCGTCAAAGCTCGGCCCTCTCTGACTGTGCCGAAAATGACCAAAGGATCACGGAAGCAGCGATAGAAGGTGTGCGTTGGTGGATCTGCGACTTCTCAAAGATCTGGACCAGAGGCCTTATCGTTAGCCTGTGAGGAGAGGAGCTCCGTTTCGCGGTTCAAATTCTAGGTCTCCAACCGAATGCGAAGTCTTATCCATGGCCTGGGGATCACGAAGGAAATGGGGGCAGGGGATGTTGTTTTATTCCCCGATTCACGACTGGTGGTACAAGTGAAGAGGAGTTACGATGAAGGACGAGGAGATGATGGAATATGAGAAAAAGGTAGAAGAGCTAACAACAGAGTTTCATTATTGTGAAATCGTGCAGGTCTCGAGAGATGAAAGCCGCAAAGATGATTACTTGGCTAACGCGGCGAGCTTGGGTTCGACCATAAAAAAATGGTGTTACCTATTTCATAGTAGAAAGGCAAAAAGCAGGGAAGTTTGCAGGAAGCACAAAAGGAGAAGACGATTGGACTACTCCGGAGGTCCCGAAGGATATGGAGCTGGAGGAAAAGGAGGGAAATTCTCGCAGGTTCTACCTGATCGATGATAACCTATTCCAAAAATCCTCGGTGCATGCATGCGCACGATGATTTATCAAGAAGGAAGGGGAGACGATATTGGAGGAGATCTGTGGGGATGTGCGGAAGACCGTACGGGTTATGGGTCCCCGACGAGAAAAATGATAAGGGCTAGCTATTTCTGGCATACCTCAATCAGTGATGCCTGGGAGCTAGTTAAGAGATGTGCCAACTACCACAGAGACGGACCTTGGATTCACGTCCCAACAGAGGTTTTGGGAAGTGTGCACTCGCCTTCGGGGTTTGATACGCTAGACCCTTTTCCACCCAAGTAAAATCAATATATCCAAGAGGTCACAGCTCAGCATGACATCAGGAGTTTCGCCAACATCCGAGACGTGATCCGCTATGAAATTCCGTACGATACATAAAGGTCATGTCTAATGGGATCTGTTAGTGGTGCCTCACACACACACGAGGAGTCGAGAGCAATAAGCCTAGATCCACGATGGCATTCAAGGGCCCAAACCACCTGTTAGGGACATCTAAGTGCGGCTCTGACACTCGAAGGCCCTTGCTTACTCAGGACCTGGAAGCATAACTCCGTGCCGGTGTGAAGGTCCCTTGACACAAAGAACCTCCGGGTCGTTGGCGTGAATGACACCAATGACCTTCGGGTCAGCGGCATATGACACCAATGACCTCCGTGTCGGCGGCGTGAATGACACCAAGGACCTTGGGGTCTGCAGCGTGAATGACACCAATGGCCTCCGGGTCGGCGACGTGAATGACACCTATGACCTTCGGGTTGACAGCGTGAAGGAGGTGTACCTCCTTGTCGGAATAAAAATATTTTATCATAACGGTGCACCGAATAATATAATTGATGCCAAAGGTCGACGGACTTGCGGTGTACAGGACGCCAAAGTTAATATATCTGCGGTGTGACATGATGCCAAGGGTCTATGGGCCTACGGTGTACCGGACGTCAAAGATAATATATATGCGATGTGATATGATGCCAAAGGCCGACGGGCACAAGGTGTACCCGACATCAAAGACTGAAGTCTGCGACGTGTGATGATACCAAAGGCTGACGATACGACGGTGTATCCGACATCGAGATAATAAATCTGCGACGTGATGATGCCCATAAGTGTGTACAAGATGCTGCCGCTGACGGGCTGCGGTGTACAGGACATCAAAGGCTCTCAGTAAGCCTGCGACGTGAATGGTACCTAAAGCAAAGCTGGCGCTATAACCAGTCGGATGAGAGGGGATCCCCGGGTTTTCAAACTTTATAGACCTGAGTGTCTACACAAATGCTGAACTCGCTAAGGACAAAGAGAGCCTAGCGCAAAGTGACACCTGAGGACAATGATGACGGTCATTGCAACCGATGGCGTGAATTCGTACTTGGCTTACAAATTACTAAGAGAGTTGGCGCTATAACCATGACATGATAATATGTTCCCGAGGACATCCGTTAAGTCCCGAAATAGTGAAAGAGAAAAGCTAAGCAAAGTAAAAAAGTACGGGACATATAATTTAGGAGAAAGGGAACTCCAATGGAACATGCGAACATGGGGAGTTAAGCTCCCCAAGTCCCAACCATCGTCTCTCGAAAGGAAAAAATGACATAGTGTTTCTTACAGGCCATCACCACCCTGAAAAAGGCAAAAAGAGGATGCCCCAAGAAGCTAGAAGCAATGTGCAGCAGGACCTGGGGATCTCCTCTGAAGTGCAAGGCTAGAAGAGGAGCTCGGTCATCAGGTCGTCAGGTCCCTTCCAGACCCCAAGGACGACGGACGGAACGATGACGGTAAAACATAAGGAAAAAGGGCCCCAATGGAGACACATAAACACAGGGAGTTAAGCTCCCTAGAAACATTACAGGTCCCAAGATGTCCGAAACTAAAGAAGAAAGAACTATAAAAAGGTTCGCTACAGAGCCGAAAGGACTTAAAGAAATATCAAGGAGCAGGGCTCTCCGAGGCGATGAAGGTGACACATGGGGATCGGAGATATCGGCGATGCAGTGAGCCAGAACTGATGGTTAACAGGGACCTGCAACTCCCCTGGAAGCATTCGAGAGAAAGAAGCTCCCGAAGAGCAGACATGGCCTAAGTTATCATGGACCCAACATTGTAGCCTCCCCTAATATGATGCCGCGTTAAAGGTATCCCTCAAAAAAATAATCCTTCAAGTAAGTTTAAAGTTTAGCGCCAGTCCTCGGCTAGGTCCTCCAGGAACGTCTTTCCAGCCACCATGGATAGGAGATGCTGCTAACAAAGGCGGGTACCTTCACCTTTCACCCCCACCAATTGGGAATCTCATTCTTCCTCCTCTTTAGCAACGGAGCTCCGCAGACCCTCTTTGTGCTGTTCCACAAGCGGGGCGTGCTCCTGCTTTTCCTTTTCTAGGGAGCTCCGCAGTCCCCTTCGAACTGCTCTACTAACTTGGTCCTTAAAGTCTGGTTAGCTAGCTCCAACTCCTAGATTGACGACTCGACGGATGATACGGCAACTACGTAGCCCACCACCTGGGAAGAAGAAATAAAGCCTACAAGTAGAAGACTACCGAAGGAACTAGAAGACAAACGAGAGTATATCTTAAGTGGATGACACGCCAATTGGTCTTCGTTCGTCTCCGTAGACCCCGGGAGATGGCCCTCTGATCATCTGGGAGCACCAAACGACTTGTCATGCTCGCCTTTCCATCTATGATCCACAGAAGTAGGGGGTCGGCCGCTGAGGTCCCTATAGGTCCCGGAAGAGACTCGATGCTTCGCCTCCTGCAGAAGAATGATGGAATTTCTTTTTTGCCTTTCCTTCTAACCTTTTGGATGAAGTTGTTTTTCTTTTAATACCAGAGGCAGAGGTTGTGATGGGAACTTCTTGAATTCCCCTAACAGGAGAAGGAACCACGGGAACACCCTCCGTCCCTACAGAAGGAGGAATCTTCTCGCGAACGTCCCTAGCCACCAAGACCTAAAGGAGCAAGGGAGCTACAGAGGGTGCGCTGAAGAATTTGGGAACTAGTTCCCTTCTCCGCATTGGTCGACAGAGCATACCATGAGGACGTCGTACCTACGCCAGAAACCCAAGATACGAGCTGAACCTTTAACCACTCACAAGACACGTCCCTTCAAGGAATAATTATGGTGAGGAGGTAAGGCCAATATTACTATTTTACTCTAATTCACTTTTGTCCCAAAAATTAAATTAGAGTTGGGCAGTGGTTGATGTGGACTAAAACTAGATGGGTTGAAAAAAATGAGAAAAGGCCCGTCAAGCCCGTCGAGGTAATAGTTAACACTTAATTAAAAATAATAATAAAAAGGTAGACGTAGCTTCTTTGATACGCTTTGAATGAAAGACCTTTAAAAGTAGAAAAGAGTACTATTACTGTGCTAAAGCTGTGAACCTTGCAGAGACGTGTGGCGACCCTGACTTTCTAATCATATTTAGTGGCGGACTTTCGCAACGTAAGTCGCGGGAGACCCGTCTAACAAAAACTTTTCCTAAAATATGATATATTACTACAAAACATAGCCTACACCGTTTTAATTATACAAAGGCCGAAACCCCAAAATATATTCCTATCAAAACATATCCTAACATCACTCCACAGGTCGTCATCCATGTACAGCCTTGCCCTCAAAAGACCCTGGAGTACCGCCGCCAGCCCGTCTTAGTCGCGACGTTTCTCAACATCCGACTCTATCATACCTACAACACATAAAATGTGGAATGAGCTTATAAAGCTCAGTTAGTAGAAACCAAGCAATACACGTGTCCTAAAATGCAAAGGCATCCACGCCAATGCTTCCTAATTGCATCATGTAATTCGTGTCTTGTCTTGTTTATAGTTCGTGTCTTGTCTTGTTTATTGTTCGTGTCTTGTCTTGTAGGGCCCTTGGCTTATCTTGCTATGCACCATCATAGAGCTCAAACCCATTAAGGGTAAATAAATATGTAAGTGGCAATACCCACTCATGGGAGGCTAACCCTAGGGTGCCTTTTCTGTCCCAAGGTGGTTTCATACGCCACACGGACGATACTTCCACTGAGAGGCTAACCCTAAGGCGCCTTTTCAATCCCAATGTAGTTTGTCGATCCCACGGACGCTCACACTGGTAGACTCACTCTGAGGTCGCTGACACCAATCATACCCTTGGTGCCGTTTGTTGTGCATCTTCCAGGTCGCAATTTTCCGCCACATGCATGCCCTTGCCTTGAGACATGTCGTGTCTTGAAATCGGTGACATAAAATCACCATGGTAGCATAGAAGAGCCATTAAATGCGACCGTTTATCGTGTTTAAGAAATCATACGGGTCTTATGCTCGTGTCTTGTAACTTCGTGTATGCACGTGATAATGCGTACGTGAATAAAGCCGAAGTGCTTGTCATGCCATTTCATGTAATAATTAATTCATGAAAATAAATAAATCACATAAGAAATCACGTAAAGTCATAGAAACATATAATTATGTCATTCAAGCACGTAACCAGATAATTCATGCACATATAATTTATGTGTTGTAGTTGAGATTTCCACTTACCTGGTATCCTTAGCTATTAGCTTATCGGTAAGTCATTAACCTTCAAACCCTAAATATAGGAACATATAAAATTAGGGCTTGTTAGTCTAATTATAATTTCCCAAATTGGCTTAATTCAAAACCCTAATTTCGACTTCTAATAATTTCGAAACTCTAAAATTTAGAACTTTAACTAATACTATTTCAGATAGATCTCGACAGGTATTATGGAATTAATCTCGATATGACTTAGACATAAATCTCGATATGTATCTTAGGATAGATTTCGATATGTATGTCTAAGCAGTATATAAAAGACTTCGAAATATGTTCAACCTTTTAAACAAAATCTCGAGACACAGGGAAAAATAGATCTCGATGTACATAGCCCTAGAATCTCGAAATGGATTAAACAACATGCATAGACTTCGAGATTTAGACTAATAAATAGGATCTCGAGTTGTATGTGGGAATTGTAAACAAGGATTCGATATCAATCATAAAACTAAATTTCGGCATAAATCTCGACGTTGTAACCAAAATATCGAGACGTATGTTAAGCTCTTACAAATGTCGAAATGTTAAAACAAGATGTCATATTAAATAGATTTCGAAATAGGTATGTCGAGATTCATAAACAAGGATCTCGAGTTGCATGATAATTAGATCTCGACATTGTATATATAAGGGTTAAGGATCTCAAAGTATGTTTCGACATTAAGGTAATACACAAAATCTCGACATTATACTTATTATTCTAACAAGGTTTCGACATTATATATACTAGGGAAGATCTCGACATAATTTCGAGGAGCATGCTGATACTCTAACTAATGATTTCGAGGTGAGTTCTAACATGAATCTTGATATGTTCATGAAATAACATATATGTAAAGGCTTCGAGATTTTAATCATTACACATATTTCGACATTGTACATATAGCTCTCGAGGTGTTTCGAAGTTCGTTCATTTTAAATATATATAGAATCTCGACATATGACATTGGATTTCGATACCACCCTTAAGATAGATCTCGAGACTCATATGTTGACTTTATAAATAAATTTGTCGAGATTATAATCTGAAAAACCTTATCTTCACTCGAGATTTTAGATCACACCTATCTTTCAAGAACAATCGTCACATAATCTTCAGAAATCCTAACACATAATATTTTCGTGCTTATAAAATGCTTGGAGCATGCTACTATTTGAATAAAAACATGAAATCTATTAAAAATTATACCTACCACAATTCAAACTTCCCAAAACGTAACTATACACATTCATTCTTAAAACCTTTCAAAATGAAATCTATACAAACCCTAAGCATATACATAATCTTTTGTATTTAACAGAATACACGTGAAGATACATATAAAAATACGTAATTATGATAGAAATTTATACCTTTCCTGGTTTATTTCGTTTGCTTCTCAGTTCGTCCTTGTTTAGAATTCTCGAGTTGGTATAATAAGAGTTTTCTTATTGCTACAGTACTTATATTATGAAAGGTCTAGAGGAGTATTATAAAGTGACGAGATTCCTTTTGATCTAAGTAACTTATATTATTAATACTTATCTCTTATACTACAAGTTGCTTTGTTGTCTCTTTATGCTATACCTAGCGTGACCTAGTGCACAATTGACATGGATGGTTTTACTACTTATCATTGGTTAACTAATGTTTCGAAGTCTTCTATCTCGCAACTAATTTCTTTCGACATTGTTGGTTTCGAGATTAACTTCTATATGATTTCGACATTCTATACAAAATTTTGATATTTAAACTATTCAATACTCAATGATTTCGATCCCCATATCAAGATAGATCTCGAGTTTTATTTCGAGATCTCATATGGAATTCCGAAATTATGGTTAACATGAACGACATGATTTCTATACTTAAATCTCGAGATTTAACAACAAACCATTTGACATAAATCTCGAGTTTGATCTCGAGATTTTATATAACATTTCGAAATTGATTTCCAAACTAGATATCGAGTTTTATTAAGCACTACATGATTTCGACATTTTCTATTTTTATCCTTGAGCTCGAAATTATTTCTACCAATTTGTGTTCTCCAAAACGTGGTATCAATACTTAATACACTAAATCAAACCTTATAAGTTAGCAAGTCATGTACTAGAAACCGTAAAATCAATAACTGACCTAAATTAAACTAATTCTTCTAATTTCTAATTCATATATGTCATGTTAGCATATAACGTGAAATCGTATAGGCACATAAGTCACTTAAAAGTATGGGGCATTGTATCATCGGAAATACTAATTAATCCAATCAAGTTCTTAATTAAATATTTTCATCTCTACTTAAATCGTAAATCCCGTAATTAGATTTTACGGGTATTACATCCTTCCCCCTTAAAAAGAATTTCGCCCCGAATTCCATCAGTTGAAATAATTTAGTGTAATGATCGGGGAAACATTTTAATGATCTCCGAAGATAGTAGAAAATAGGGCGGAGAATTCTGAACCAATCGTGAAAATTTGGGATTAATAGTCTTGTAAAACTTGTTCGCGTATGGAAAATGTTACGTATTATTTCAACACAAGTAAGATCCTTGTATTGATCTTTTCTTGTCTATGACTTATCGTAGAAAATAATTATAATTCTTGACTTCGTATTACTTGCATTCAAAATTTCGATTGTCCTAGGATTACAATCGAATAAGTACGAAAAGTTATAGGCGACAAGACAATCGTAAATCAAGGGATTTCAGAGAAACAATATCCCTGTCTTGATTCATTTTATCTTTGTCGTTTTTTTTTCCGTCATGCAAGATTTCATCGAAAATTTCTATAGCCTTCTAATGTACTAACTGTAGGGTACATCTTTGTCCTGAATCTTAACAGTACAGGAAGGAAAACCCTACGATTAATTCATAACCTATTCTCTACCCCTTAAAAGATTCCTAATCTCCATTCCTAAAACTTTGGGAACAAATGTGGTGACAGAAGTTTAAGAAATGAAAACATTCCATTGAAGTAGAATGAAGGGAAGCAGAAACAAAAGTTAATGTAAGGTCTTTCTTGTCGTCTTGGATATTGACAACTAATTCCTGATAGAATGCGTATGACGCTCATCTAAGTTGATCGGACCTATATCGCCTTAAGGTGGGGCTAATGAGAACTGTTATAATTCTTATTCAGCCCAGAATTTAGAAATCATGAGCATCTACCACGCTTCTGCTGCGCCACTCTGATATGGAGCATGTATAATTTGCAGAAGGGGTTGAAAAATTGGAAAATCAGGCATATTCTGATATAATAGGATTTAGGCTTGTTGGGCTGAAAGAAAGGAAATGTAGCTTCACCATCATATTCCATAAGTAAGAATATTCAGAGAAAAGGAATATAGCTTCGATCGTGAATCAATCAGAAAATAATTTCGAAATATTATCGGAACATACATTAGCGTCTGTGGAAGCTATTGGCATTATTTCAGCTAAGACGAAGGAAGTTTCTCTGCTTAACCATTTGTGCGAAAAGATTCACAACTTGTCCTAAGAAGTTACAGGCTTTTACTTAGATGCTTAAAGATTCTACTTTAGCTGATCTTGCCCGCAAGATGGGTATTTCTCTTTCCAAAAAAAATGAATCTTACGATCCTTCCTAGAGAAGTCAGACACGACTTCATAATTTTGGAAACCTATCCGTAAGGTCATAGTTTAGATCAATATTTAATCTGCTATTTTAACCAATAATAGATGTTTCCAATACTTAATTAATCCGTATTGGATCTCCTTATAACAGGTTAATATATCACTGCATTCTAAAGGTCAGAAGGCATTTTCCACCTTTGGTATGTACTATTGATAACACATTGAAATGTGTGGTTCAATTTCCTAAAATTAACCATCAGAGCATAGGTACATTATAAACTATTAACGTACCCGTTATTTTCGTAGGAGGAATTTCTGTTTCCTCTAGGTTTAGGTTGAACATCCGTGGCGGAACTGGCGAGGGCTGCGTCAAGGTTTGATCTGGTTCTACTGATACGTGCATTTGACATATTTTAGCATAATGTCCTTGCTTCCCACATTTAAAACAGTTGGCATTTTGCGAAAAGCAAATGCCTCTGTGCTTTCGTCCACACTGTTGACATCGAGGTATAGGGTTCAAAACATGAGCATGAAAAGGAGTATCCATTGGGTTTGGCCTTGATGGGCAAAGTTGGGACCCTTGATGAGTTATCTGGACATTGTGAGGGTTCTTAAAATATAAGGGCTTTTTAGTAGTTTCCGGATCTGGCCTATTTTCCATCTTTCGCTTTCCTTTCTGGTTTTGGAAAATCCGAGTTTCTTCCCTAATAGGGTTAGCAATATTTGCAGGTAAGGCTCTACGGGGTTCGGATGATCTGTGTTCATTGATAAGCTTATAGACCAGGTCCTTGAGTTCACCCACTTGATCTTTAAGTTCACTGATCTGACCCGATTGCCATTGGATCAGTTCAGTAAGATGTGAGAGTGTTGAGTCTCGTTTGTTCATAGGGGACTTAGGTGTAACCCCACGACTCGACTCACCAGTAAATTCTCTATATCCGCTAGTCATTCTACAATTAGTCAAACAAATATGCATGTCATCGTAAGCACATAATCATATTGAACATATAACTTACAGGCAAGGCTGATCCTCTAGACTTTTGAGCGGCCGTACATGGACAATCTACAGAACCTATAACCTAAGCTCTGATACCACCTGTGGCGACCCTGACTTTCTAATCATATTTAGTGGCGGACTTTCGCAACGTAAGTCGCGGGAGACCCGTCTAACAAAAACTTTTCCTAAAATATGATATATTACTACAAAACATAGCCTACACCGTTTTAATTCTACAAAGGCCGAAGCCCCAAAATATATTCCTATCAAAACATATCCTAACATCACTCCACAGGTCGTCATCCATGTACAGCCTTGCCCTCAAAAGACCCTGGAGTACCGCCGCCAGCCCGTCTTAGTCGCGATGTTTCTCAACATCCGACTCTATCATACCTACAACACATAAAACGTGGAATGAGCTTATAAAGCTCAGTAAGTAGAAACCAAGCAATACACGTGTCCTAAAATGCAAAGGCATCCACGCCAATGCTTCCTAAATGCATCATGTAATTCGTGTCTTGTCTTGTTTATAGTTCGTGTCTTGTCTTGTTTATTGTTCGTGTCTTGTCTTGTAGGGCCCTTGGCTTATCTTGCTATGCACCTTCATAGAGCTCAAACCCATTAAGGGTAAATAAATATGTAAGTGGCAATACCCACTCATGGGAGGCTAACCCTAGGGCGCCTTTTCTGTCCCAAGGTGGTTTCATACGCCACACGGACGATACTTCCACTGAGAGGCTAACCCTAAGGCGCCTTTTCAATCCTAATGTAGTTTGTCGATCCCACGGACGCTCACACTGGTAGACTCACTCTGAGGTCGCTGACACCAATCATACCCTTGGTGCCGTTGTTTCCTCAGGGTGCATCCTCCAGGTCGCAACTTTCCGCCACATGCATGCCCTTGCCTTGAGACATGTCATGTCATGAAATCGGTGACATAAAATCACCATGGTAGCATAGAAGAGCCATTAAATGCGACCGTTTATCGTGTTTCAGAAATCATACGGGTCTTATGCTCGTGTCTTGTAACTTCGTGTATGCACGTGATAATGCGTACGTGAATAAAGCCGAAGTGCTTGTCATGCCATTTCATGTAATAATTAATTCATGAAAATAAATAAATCACATAAGAAATCACGTAAAGTCATAGAAACATATAATTATGTCATTCAAGCACGTAACCAGATAATTCATGCACATATAATTTATGTGTTGTAGTTGAGATTTCCACTTACCTGGTAGCCTTAGCTATTAGCTTATCGGTAAGTCATTAACCTTCAAACACTAAATATAGGTACATATAAAATTAGGGCTTGTTAGTCTAATTATAATTTCCCGAAATTGGCTTAATTCAAAACCCTAATTTCGACTTCTAATAATTTCGAAACTCTAAAATTTAGAACTTTAACTAATACTATTTCAGATAGATCTCGACAGGTATTATGGAATTAATCTCGATATGACTTAGACATAAATCTCGATATGTATCTTAGGATAGATTTCGACAGATTTCGATATGTATGTCTAAGCAGTATATAAAAGACTTCGAAATATGTTCAACCTTTTAAACAAAATCTCGAGACACAGGGAAAAATAGATCTCGATGTACATAGCCCTAGAATCTCGAAATGGATTAAACAACATACATAGACTTCGAGATTTAGACTAATAAATAGGATCTCGAGCTGTATGTGGGAATCGTAAACAAGGATTCGATATCAATCATAAAACTAAATTTCGGCATAAATCTCGACATTGTAACCAAAATATCAAGACGTATGTTAAGCTCTTACAAATGTCGAAATGTTAAAACAAGATGTCGATATGAAATACATTTCGAAATAGGTATGTCGAGATTCATAAACAAGGATCTCGAGTTGCATGATAATTAGATCTCGACATTGTATATATAAGGGTTAAGGATCTCAAAGTATGTTTCGACATTAAGGTAATACACAAAATCTCGACATTATACTTATTATTCTAACAAGGTTTCGACATTATATATACTAGGGAAGATCTCGACATAATTTCGAGGAGCATGCTGATACTAACTAATGATTTCGAGGTGAGTTCTAACATGAATCTTGATATGTTCATGAAATAACATATATGTAAAGGCTTCGAGATTTTAATCATTACACATATTTCGACATTGTACATATAGCTCTCGAGGTGTTTCGAAGTTTGTTCATTTTAAATATATATAAAATCTCGACATAGTGACATCGGATTTCGATACCACCCTTAAGATAGATCTCGAGAATCATATGTTGACATTATAAATAAATTTGTCGAGATTATAATCTGAAAAACCTTATCTTCACTCGAGATTTTAGATCAAACCTATATTCCAAGAACAATCGTCACATAATCTTCAGAAACCCTAACACATAATATTTTCGTGCTTATAAAATTCTTGGAGCATGCTACTATTTGAATAAAAACATGAAATCTATTAAAAATTATACCTACCACAATTCAAACTTCCCAAAACGTAACTATACACATTCATTCTTAAAACCTTTCAAAATGAAATCTATACAAACCCTAAACATATACATAATCTTTTGTATTTAACAGAATACACGTGAAGATACATATAAAAATACGTAATTATGATAGAAATTTATACCTTTCCTGGTTTATTTCGTTTGCTTCTCAGTTCGTCCTTGTTTAGAATTCTCGAGTTGCTATAATAAGAGTTTTCTTATTGCTACAGTACTTATATTATGAAAGGTCTGGAGGAGTATTATAAAGTGACGAGATTCCTTTTGATCTAAGTAACTTATATTATTAATACTTATCTCTTATACTACAAGTTGCTTTGTTGTCTCTTTATGCTATACCTAGCGTGACCTAGTGTACAATTGACATGGATGGTTTTACTACTTATCATTGGTTAACTAATGTTTCGAAGTCTTCTATCTCGCAACTAATTTCTTTCGACATTGTTGGTTTCGAGATTAACTTCTATATGATTTCGACATTCTATACAAAATTTTGATATTTAAACTATTGATCGACGCGTGGTGTGTGAATGAAAAGTGCGACAAGTAATAATTAAAACGAATACTCAATTACCGTCACCGACGTGCGATAGGCAGTGGACCTATCGTTTGTAGTGTAGTAAAGTGAGTAAACGAGTATCGAACACGAGGAATAAATCAAGTACTAGTAATGACCTATCGACTCGATATTTAAGCTTAATAAAATACGCAAGTTGTTTGACGACTTAACCTAACAGTCGCTCCTAAATCAACAAGAGATTCAAATAACACGCTTAAAACTGATACGAAGCTTCAGATAATAAAGATGGGCTCGGGATTCGAATCCCGCTAGGTGTTATCGACTAAGACAATAAAATCGTTCCTACGTGATCTTGACTAAATCGCAGTAATTTCCTGCCCGCTCGCGAATTTGCTGTCGCCCTAAACGCTCGCGGGGATCTAAAATTCAATAATTACTAACGGCGAGGATCGAGTATTTGCTTTCGCCCTATACTCGAATCCTATCTTCTATGAACGGCCTAAAGTTGTTTAGCTGTCGCCCTAAACGTTTTTCCACACGATCACTTCAACACATAGACATATTAAAGCGACGAAACATATTCATAGAACGATAAATAGTCAAAAACACAAAGTCACGATAATATACGTCTTAAGTACGACTAATCCTAGCGTTCATCTAATCCAAACACACGGGGAATTTAGCTACTCATGATTGACGAGATAACAACGAAGATTGTAGAGAACAGAGAAGAAGAACTCATGATCCTGAATACTGGCGAATTATTGATGCTTGGGTGATAAATCTTCGTTCTCTGATCAATTGGGCGTGATTGCATCGTTGCTCCGTCTCTTGCGCTCCGAGATGTAATTCTTTGTTCTTTTCGCCCTAATTCGTCCCTAGATGGTTTAGGTTTGATCTCTGGCAAGTTCTGTCTTTTTCGAGGTTGAATTTGGGCTTTTTATACTGATTTCTGTGTCGGTCACGGCCTGGGACATGGGCTGTCACGGCCGTGACCAACATCGCTGCGTCTCCTCACTTTCTGCCCTTGGTCACGGCCACGTGCATTGCACGTCACGGCCGTGACCATCATCTGGCTCGCTCTCTGTCCTCGGTCACGGTCACGTGCATTGCACGTCATGGCCGTGACCATCATCTGGCTCGCTCTCTGTCCCTCGTCACGGCCGTGACGCGTAATGCGTCTGGCCATGACCGAGGGCAGTGTTGCCCTTTTCGCGCCGTTTTGCCTCGTTTTCGCTACTTTTCGCCCGAAACTCGTCCTAAGCTCCTTCAACAATAAAACAAGTGTAAATATATTGAATAAATGCATAAATTGATTGCTAAAGCTCTATTATATCCCGAATAAATACTACGATAAACGCAATGAAATGCGTTTATCAAACCTCCCCACACTTAAGCATTTGCTTGTCCTCAAGCAAATTAGAAATCAGATAAGGCATCAAACTAGGATAACGGCACGATTGTTTGTATTTATCGTCAAAGCTAGAAAGCACAAAAGGAATCAAGCAAACAACCGCGGACATTACACTAATGACTTGCACTTCTCGACCTGAATTTTCTTCGCACTGCTAATCGAGACTCATACCTCACAAGGATTCACTCAATTCACTCAAGTGTATAGGCTAGCATATGATGAGTCGCTCAATTCGTGCACTAGTCCAACCCCTACCATAAACTTGCAAGTTAATCGCATCTCTACTATTCAAAGGGCAAGTATAAATCTGAGGGTCTTTTCGGGGAAAACGGGTCGAACAATCATGAAGCGGCAAGCATGAATAATGAACACTTAATCTTAGATCTAGGACACGTGATCGAAAATTATCAAAGAATATAGCATGATCAAACAGACAGTCACATGTCCCAACATAAGACTCTACGTTCTCGCTCCGAAATCCTAGACTTTTCTGCTCGACCCTCTCAACTCAGTTCCCTTTCATTTTCTGCCCTTTCACCTTAGTTACGCTCTACTTTTGTGCACTGCCCTTATTCCCTAAAAACATCAAGGTTCGGCTTTTGTCGCAAAGAATACATCGTCATAGCAAATGCCGTGTACCTAGGGATACTTATTACCGAGACCTATATCCAAATTGAACAAAGAACGAAGATTCATCCGTGCCACTATCCCTGATCATCAGTATTCGAGATCATGAATTCTTCTTCTTCGTTTCTTATTTCTTTCGTTGTTTTCCCATCAATTTTGCGTAGCTAAATTCCCTATGTGTTTGGGATTAGATGAACGCTAGGATATTTCGTAATTAAGACACATGTTTAATCATGACTCGTGTTTATGACTTTTTATCGTTCTATGAAATTGTTTCGTCGCTTTAATATGTCTATGTGTTAAAGTGATCGTGTGGAAAATCGTTTAGGGCGACAGCTAAACAACGATTAGGCCATTCGTAGAAGATAGGATTCGAGTATAGGGCGAAAGCAAATACTTGATCCTCGCCTTTAGTAATTACCGAACCTTAGATCCCCGCGAGCGTTTAGGGCGACAGCAAACTCGTGAGCGGGTTGGTAATTAATGCGATGTAGTCAGAATCATGTAGGAGCGAGAATTCATTGCCTTAATCGATAGTACCCAGCCGGATTCGAATCCCGAGCACATCTCTATTATCTGAAAGCTCTCGTACCAGTTTTAGGCGTATTCTTTTAGTCTCTCGTTGATTTAGGAGTAATCTGTTAGGATAGTTCGTAAGACCATCTGCGTATTTTATTTAGGCTAAATATCAAGTCGATAGGTCACTACTAGTACTTGATTTATTCCTTGTGTTCGATACTCGTCTACTCACTTTACTGAACTACACACGATAGGTCCACTGCCTATCGCACGTCGGTGATAGTAATTAGGTATTCGTTTAATTATTACTTGTCGCACTTTTCATTCACACACCACGTGTCGATCAGCACTCTCATGACAGCAATCGAATTATGGGTAGTAGTGATTTCGATAATGAAACTGATGAGGAAGAACCTACAGCCATGACGAGAGATTTTTTTGACTTGCTGAAATCTGCCGAAAGACCCATCTACGAAGGCTGTAAAATGACTCTATTAGCTGTTGCTTCGAGGGTCCTCAACATCAATTGTGAGTATAACATGCGACTTAGAGCTGTCGATGCGTGGACCTCATTGATGAAGGATGTTTTACCAACAGATAATCTTATGGTTGACACTTTCTATAGGACCAAAAAATTACTGAAAGGACTTAATATGCCTTGTCAGTACATCGATGTATGCAATAATGGATGCATGTTATATTGGAAAGATCGCGAGAACGATGAATCTTGTTGGCGTTGTCTAGAGGAAAGATATCGTAATACCCACCGCGGGCGTAGAGTTTCTAGGAAAAGGCTGATTTACTTTCCATTAACTCAAGATTGCAGCGGTTGTATGCCACAAAAATCTTGTCGAAGAATATGTTGTGGCATTATGAGAATCGAAGAGATGATGGGGTGATGAGTCATCCTTAGCATGGCTCGGAATGGCTAGATTTTGACGCAATGTATCTAGATTTCGCAAGTGAGCCATGAAATGTACGGCTAGGTCTTTGTACAGATGGATTTGCGCCACACGGTAAGAGCGGTAGTCAATACTCTTGTTGGCCGGTCATCGTAACTCCCTAGAATCTCCCTCCCTGGATGTGTATGAAAAGGCAATTTATGTTTTTCAATATGCTAATTCCAGGACCTCGCAGCCCTAAGGGAAACTTAGATATATATTTGCACCCGTTGATTGAGGAGCTTAACCAGTTATGGGAAATTGGCGAAACGACATATGATAGTTACCGCAAACGTAATTTCATTACGCGTGCCGCTCTTTTGTGGACAGTTAACGACTTTCCAGCTTATGGTATGTTATCCGGTTGGAGAACATCACCTCTAGGAAAGTATGCTTGTCCGATTTGTATGGAGGATACCCACTCTTTCTCATTGCACCATGGAAAGAAGTTCTCATGGTTTGACTGCCATAGACGATTTTTGCCACACGATCATGTTTTTAGGAGGAATAAGAAGAACTTCAAGAGAAATGTCGTGGAGACTAATGGGCCGGAAGAAAGAGTCGACATACATATTTTATCCGATATTGTGTCAACAATTCCCAGAACAGAAGACGAAGAAATTACGGGCCAGGTTTATCATCTTAGTTGGCTTAAGCAGAGTTTGTTTTGGGAACTTCCGTACTGGAAGAACTTGAAGATAAAGATAAGACATAACTTGGATGTCATGCACATAGAGAAAAATGTGTTTGAGCAAATAAAATGGGCTGGGAGTTAATGGTAAGTCTCAGGAAAATCCTAAAATCTCGAAAAGATGTAGCACTATATTGTAACCGTCCAACATTGAATTTATTAGAAGTACGGGGGCATGACGGTTCAGTGACAATGTAGATCCAAAGGCCATCTTTGTACTTAATAAGCAAGAGAAGATTCGTCTTTGTAAATGGCTCAAGGAATTGAAATTTCCTGATGGGTTTGCGAGTAGTTGGGGTCGTTGTTGTAATGTAGAATCCGGCAATATATTTGGATGGAAAAGTCACGACTGTCATGTATTCATGGAGAGATTGATCCAGCTGCATTTCGACATTTATTACCTTCGAATGTGTGGAAAGCATTAACCGAGTTAAGTCAGTTCTTTCGTGACTTATGCTCAAAGTCATTGTCAGTCGATGAAGCAACCAGACTTGAATTTGTTTTTTTATTTTTTTCATACTTTTCATTGTCACACTTACTTACTTGAATTTTGTAAGAGGGATGTTCGTGGGATCCTTCTGATGCAGGTCGAGTGATGTCTGAATTCCGCAATGTACTCCGTAAACGGATCAAAGATATTATGCGGGGCGAATGACTTAAATTGGAGAAAAATCCGGCATATAAGCTGAATTTTTGACTGATCCCGTCCTTCAACAACTCAAGGCCAAACGGTCAACTCCTGAGTTCAATCAAAAATCTAACATCCGAAAGGCGAATCGTAATGGTCGAGACGGTAAAGCCGCGAAGTCCGCGCAAGGATCATGTGCCACGAGTTACCTTGCAAAGGAAATAGTTTTTTTTTTCCATTTAATTTTTGATAATCTCATTCATTCTTCATTTCTTTCATTTTTCCTTTTACACTTTAAACTTTATGTTTGACAGGCTGCACAGAATCACGGAGTCCTTCCTCCACCACACGAGATTTATGAGCAGAATAACACAAAGAATGACAAGTCTTTTGTCGACGAAAAAGCCGAGAAGATGATGGTAAGTAAATATTGTTTGTTAACATATATATGTGGTGTTTTGGTGGTTGGATTTTGTTTGTTGGAAATGAACAAGTGTGTTGATATTGTCTTCTTGAATGGATTGATTTGGTGTACTCTTGTGGATATGGATTGGTTTGAGTGGTTTGAAACTTTTGGGTTGATCATTTATAGGCGAGGTTATGCCGATTTTTTTTTTTTTGAAAAATGAAAGTCTTGGTAATCGTATGTGATTGATGTTAACAGGCGGGTTTCAAGGCTAAGAAGGTTGCAAATCCATCTCTCTCGGACGCTCAAGCATTCTATGAGGTATCGGGAGGTTATACGAGGTTCCAAAACGTGCGGGGCATGGGTAATGCATCGCGCCTCTTCGTCGAGGCACCTGTGTCACAATCATCTTCATCGAGTGCCAATAGTTACATGCCTTCCCAGACTATTCAGACGCATGAGTTGTTGATAGCGACGCAGGCACGGCTTGAAGCCGTGGAAAGAAAATGCAGTGAGCTCGAGGCACGACTTGAAGTAGTGGGCATTCGTAATGAGTCGCGTGGTTCAGACGCCGAGTCGAATCCCGTGGATGACACGCAGACATGTGCTGCAGCAGTGTCACTAAGCAGAAATGTTCGATGCTCCGACGACTTTCCGAACGGGGGATCCGGCCACGATTTGGCGTAGTTTCTTAGATTTTATGGCGACCCTACTTTTGTCACTAGGATTAGTGGCGGATTTCCACAACGTAAGCCGCGGAAGGCCCGTCTAGTTAGAACTTTTTCCTAAAATAATATACATTACTATAAAGATCTGTCTACATAGTCATCACTGTACACGGACCGAAGCCCCCGAAAACATCAAAAGAACAAAAAGCGCTAACGCCGCTCCACAGGTCTTCATCCATGAACCGCCCTGCCCTCAAAAGTCCGTGGAGCACCGCCACCAGCCGCCTCAGTCACGACGCATTTCAGCGTTGGATTCAGTAACTACAACACGTAAACACTGAGCGATTTGCCCAGTAGGTGAATAAACATGCATGTATGCAAGTGTGCACTCAACCCGATCCCAATTTCTCACGACATGATATAATGCACACTATTTCTTTTCTCACATTCCTATTTCGCACAACACAGGGCCCTAGGTTAGGCTCGACGCCCTCGCGCGCAAAGACTACTGGGAGGCCACCCCAAGTCTCGCGGCAGCCTACCCTGGTAGTGCACTGGAGGATCACGCCAATGGCCTCCTACCGGGTCGCTTCGACCAAAGGTATTCACTGATAGTGCACCGGACGATCACACCAATGGCCTCCTATCACTTCACATCAATATCTCATCCGGCGGTATGCACCTCGGAACGATCACGCCCGAGTAGATAGATCGATCACGCCTGTCTCCGCCAGGTGTCCAGTGAGCCCAACCTTGACTCCTCTAGGAGTCACCAATCACAAGCATCTCATTCTACCCGTACGTCAATATCTCATATCGTTACCGTCTCACTACGGTACAACACTCTCTTCCTGACGTGATATGCACGTGCCATGCATGTTCACAAAATCTCATGGAAACATGATTTAAATAAAACGTACGTACAACAGGTAAATCACGTAAATCACATAAGTCACGAAAATCTCGAATCACAGGAAAGCACACAATTCACGTATGTGTTTACGTATTGTAGATGGATGATCCACCTACATGTCCTCCCGCTAAAATCAGTCAAGAGCTCTGTGGAATCCCTAAATGTCGAACCTCTGAATAAATAAATATTATCACATCACTTTTTTTGCTAAGTTACGCAAGTCTCGAATTTCCAAATCTTAAATATCGAAAACCCTAGAAATTTTCAAAATCCTAAAAATTGTGAAAACTCTAAAATAATGATAACCCTAAAATGCCAAAAAGTTGAATATACCGAAAATTTTGTAAATATAGGTAAAGCCGAATTTAGGAATTGCCGAAACTTTCTCAAATATGAAGATTTATATGCTTTATAGAAAATTATTATTTAACGGAACTTAGGCATGGGATGTCGAGATCTTTTATCGAGATTTACTAATATCGATAACTTTAATAATAACAAGATCTTATAAATGTCGAAGTCTATAATGGTATCGAAATCTTTATAAGATATATCGAGATTTGTTAAGGAGGTTAAATGTCGAACTGTGTCATGGAGGATGTCGAGATCTATATACATTGCGAAAGGTAGATGTCGAGAAGCTTAAAGATTAAATGTCGAAATCTCTCAGATCAAATGTCGAGATTTCATAATCATGCTTCTAAAATGTCGAAGACCTATTCCTTGAAAATGTCGAAACCTTTATAGAAAGTCGAGAACTCGTCTACACATTGCAACATGTATATCTCGAGACCTTCCTATTATACATATCGAAATTTATCCCATCTTTGCACACAGTTATCCAAGCATTTAATTATATGTCTATTGAAACTTGAAAATCTGAGCTTTAAACTAAAAACAATTCTTAAAAATTAATTCTTATGATTATGGTACAGTCTAAAATATCACATCTTACACTCATGAATATGTACGCTAAATCTAAATTGTAGAATTTCTAAGCATGCGAACGTTCATATAAATTCTAGGATTACCATTGGAAACAACTATGGTATATTAAGCTTCGAAGGTTAGGGTTTTCTAAATTAACTATTATAATCACCTTGCAAGATCATCCCATTTCCAGAAAAGGAGACGTCCTAACAACACTAATGACTGAAGATCAGAATCAGAGATAAAATCATTAAAGCACACACCTCTTTATCCCAAACACGCCGTGGATTAAACTTCAGAGATTATAGGTTTTCTAGACATGTTAGAATTCGAGCCCTACTGAGGTTATCCGTAATCATATAAAGACATGTAAGCTAACATATAAAAACACACAATACACCAAGCATGAATTCTTATTATACATTTCCTTCACAAGCACGTCAATTGAATTTGGTAAGGTCCCACGATATGTGTCTAGTTGTTTTAACGTCAGAGTTCTTCTTTCCTTTCGTAGTATTTCCCTCGTGTTTTTCTTTTCCTCACAACAAACGTTTTCTAGTAATGCTCGTTTGATGTACATATATATATTTTTTTTCTTGGGAAGTTCATGAGATGTGACTAGATACTTATCTTTATTTTTCCCCAACTCTTAAGCAAACTCTTACCACCATAATTATGTATGTTGTTGGGCCTAAATAACTACCAATTTAGCCGAGTTAAGTCGAATTCTTAATTCTACTTAATTAATTTCTTTGGCCTAAGTTTCGCACACAAGGCATAGCCCATTTCCATGTATTTCATTATTATTATTATTATTATTTAAACTTTAGAATTTCTTTGGAAATATTCAAATTCATCACCAACTTTCTACTTAGCAAATTATATTGTTAATTTAAATCAAAATCCCGTATTAAAACTTACGGGTATTACATCCTCCCCCCTTAAAAGAATTTCGTCCCCGAAATTACGCCGACTGGAACAATTCGGGATAAGGAACTCTCATATCGTCCTCACGTTCCCAAGTGGCTTCCTCAACGGATTGATTCCGCCACAACACCTTAACCAACGGAATAATCTTATTCCGTAGTCGTTTCGATTCGTACATCAAAATATCTACAGACTTCTCTTCGTAACTCAAGTCAGGCTTGAGCTGTTGATAGAGAAGTTCGTTCTGGATCACGTGGCTTGGGTCCGCGACATATTTTCGTACTGTCGATACGTGAAATACGTCGTGAACCTGCGATAGTGAAGCCGACAGTTCTAATTGATACGTGACTTCGCCGACTCGTTTGATAATTCTGAATGGGCCTATGTAGCGGGGACTCAGCTTGCCCTTTCGCCCGAAGCGCTTCACGCCTTTCATTGGGGAGATCTTTAGAAATACTTGGTCATCTTCTGCGAACTCTAAAGGTCGTCGTCGATGATCCGCATAACTTTTCAGTCGACTTTGAGCCGTTCGCATTCTTTCTCGGATTTTGGTGACTGCTTCTGTTGCTTCTCGGATCATATCGAGTAATAAAGCTCGTTCACCGGTTTCATCCCAATGAACAGGGGATCGGCACTTACGCCCGTATAACGCCTCATACGGCGCCATTCCAATTGTAGCATGGAAACTATTGTTATAGGAAAATTCGATCAGCGGAAAATATTTGTTCCAATTTCCCTTGAAGTCTAGCACGCAGGCTCGTAACATATCCTCAAGGGTTTGGATCGTCCGTTCAGACTGCCCGTCGGTCTGGGGATGATATGCAGTACTGAACGAGAGCTTAGTACCCATTGCTTTCTGTAAGCTTTGCCAAAGTTGGATAGAAATCTCGAATCTCGATCCGAGACAATAGAAATTGGGAATCCATGGAGTCGAACAATTCCTGAATATATAATTCAGCGTAATGTTCCATGGAAAAAGTAGAGCTGATAGGAATGAAATGGGCTGATTTGGTTAGGCGATCAACAATCACCCAAATAGCATTGTGGCCTTTCGTCGTCTTTGGTAAACCAACGACGAAATCCATAGTAATGTGATCCCACTTCCATTCGGGTATCGGTAAGGGCTGTAGAGTTCCAGCTGGTTGCTGGTGTTCCGCTTTGATTAGTTGGCACGTCATACATCTACTTACGAACGTGGCGATATCCTTCTTCATTCCCGGCCACCAATATATGATCCGCAAATCTTGGTACATCTTCGTAGCTCCCGGATGTACAGAGTATGTTGTTATGTGGGCTTCTGTCATTATCGTTCGTCGTAACTCCTCGTCGTTGGGTACGTATAGTCGCTTCTTGTATAACAAGGTTCCATCTGCTCGGGTTTCAAAGTCTTCGGGTAGTGCGTCTTTCGCCTTCAGGTAATATTCATCCTATTCTTGTGCTTTTTGAATTCATTCTAGCAACGTCGGCTGAAGAGTCAGCGCTGCTAGTTTTGTTTCGACTTCGCCCAAACTGACTATTTCCACTCCCAGTCTGTGCAATTCCGTACTCATCGCCTTTCGACTGAGCGCATCTGTGACTACGTTTGCTTTGCCCGGATGATAATTGATAACGCAGTCGTAATTTTTTACGAGCTCCAGCCACCGTCGTTGTCGCATGTTTAACTCCTTATGGGTGGAGAAGTACTTCAGGCTCTTATGGTCAGTGAAAATTTCACACCTTTCTCCATAGAGATAGTGTCGCCATATCTTTAAGGCAAACACGACTGCTACAAGCTCTAGGTCGTAGGCGATTACCTTTCCGATTTGCATTAGCACACATCCTAGGCCATTCTTCGAAGCATCGCTATAGACTGAGAATCCTCCCGTTCTCGATGGTATTGTTAGAATGGGAGCAGAAGTGAGTCGCTTCTTCAGTTCCTGAAAGCTCTGTTCGCACGCTTCAGACCACTTGAAAGGTACATTCTTCCTGGTCAAGTTTGTCAACGTTGAGGCGACGCTAGAGAAGTCAGCTATGAACTTACGGTAGTATCTCGCAAGTCCTAGGAAACTTCGGACCTCGGTCGGAGTAGTCGGTCGTGGCCAATTGTTCACGGCCTCAATCTTACTCGGGTCCACGGAGATTCCATTCCCAGAAATCACGTGTCCCAAGAAAGCTACTTGCTGAAGCCAGAATTCACACTTCTTGAATTTGGCGAAGAGCTGTTTCTCTCGCATGATTCCTAAGACGGTTCGTAGATGGATTTCGTGTTCGTCTTTTGTCTTAGAATAGATCAAGATATCGTCGATAAAGACGATAACGAAACGATCGAGATAGTCTTTAAAGACCCGATTCATCAAGTCCATAAAAGCAGTTGAGGCATTTGTCAGTCCAAAAGGCATGACGGAAACTCGTAATGGCCGTACCTCGTACTGAATGCGGTTTTAGGAACATCTACCTCCCTGATCTTCAACTGATGGTATCCCGAACGGAGGTCAATTTTTGAGAATACCGTCGCTCCTTGTAACTGGTCGAATAAATTATCGATCCTTGGCAGGGGTATTTTATTCTTAATCGTGATCTTATTTAATTCTCGGTAGTCGATGCACAGTCGCATCGACCCATCCTTCTTTCGCACAAAAAGGACGGGTGCGCCCCACGGTGAAAAACTCGGCTGGATAAAACCTTTAGATACTAGGTCCTCCAGCTGTTCCTTCAACTCCTTTAACTCATTTGGCGCTAAACGGTAAGGGCTTTTGAGATTGGGGCAGACCCCGGGATTAGATCTATCGTGAACTGTATTTCTCGATCAGGGGGTCCCCGGGAGATCATCGGGAAATACATCGGCATATTCATTGACTATCGGAACGTCCTTTAGTTCTGGCTGAGGTAACTCCTCCGCCTTCACCGCATATACGAGATAAGACTCACAATCGGATCTCATAGTCGTTGAGCCTTCAGCGCAGAGATTCGCGGAATACGATTCATAGTAGTTTTTCCCGAAAAAGTGAACACTTCTTCTTCGTGCAGTTGAAGTTTTACGACCTTCTTGTTGCAATCTATGATGGCTCCGTATCTCGAAAGCCAATCCATCCCAAACATAACATCATAGTCATTCATTGGGATCACAATCAGGTCGACGCTCAGATCTCTACCCTCAATGCTCACAGAACATCCTCCCAGCACTTGGTTAGTGCGTGTCGGATCACCGTGTGGAAGGGTAACTATGTAATTGCACTCAGATAAGGTAGGAGAAACTCCCACCTTTTCCACATATTTGGCCGACAAAAATGAATGTCTGGCCCCAGAGTCAATTAACACAGAAGTGGGCACGTCATGGATAGTTAACGTACCCGTTACTACAACAGAGGATTTGCTTCGGCCTCCTCATTCGTCAGAGTAAAAACTCGTGCTGGGACCGGAGGGGGTCGAATCAGTGGTTTGTTCGAGACTCGAGGCACATTCTCATTACAATTCCTAGCATAGTGCCCGATCTTCCCACACCGAAAACATTGTGGGGTCGGGTTTGGTCTTGGCCCATAACACGCACCGGAATGGTAGCGTCCACACTGTCGGCGTTGAGTTGCAGCACCTGGGGGTCGGTTTGGAATGTTGAACGGTCCTTGTTCGGCCTTGGCAACTCTGTTGGCCCGGCTGATTTCTGCGAACATTTGGCGCCTTTCCAAAGAACTGGCGTTTCTGATTCCCTCCGCTTTGCTGCCCTTCCGTTCTCCGCTTTGCATCCTGAGCCTTTAAATTTTATATCGAGAACTTTAATCTTAACGAAACTTGAAGTATATAATATTCTTAAATTGCTAAAGTCTACCCCTTAATGATTCTTTCAAAAATAATAATAAACCATATGTCGAAATCATCCTATCTCCAAGAACGATCGTTTACTTAATAATAGATCAAACTCAAAAATCACTCTACTAATCTCTACACATTTCATATAGTTCTAGAACCAAGAATTTTTTATTTAAATACTACACATACGTGACTTAGTTACGTCGACAATCTAAATTGTAAGCCCCGTTTACTAAGAAGTTTCAACACTACCAATTATTCTTATTAACAAAGTATCAAAACTTACAAATATCACATGTTCTAAATTAATACCATTATCCATATAATTAAGCACACCAGCACTCCCAAGATCTGAGAAACCCTAACATGTAGATCACGAGAATATTATTTGATCTACATTAAGCACGTATGAATGTCACGAAAATCTCATGAACACTTCGATGTTCATTCCCTAATCACGTGAAAACATATAACCATAAAAATAAATTAGTATACTAAGCATAATCGATAGTTCATATACCTTACTTCAAATTAGGTTTTCGAATTTGCTTTCTGTTGGAAAATTGAGTTTTGCTAGATCTCCACTCTCGTTTTTCTCCTCTTCTTCACTTTCTTCGTTGATATGAGATTTAGTTTATATATTAAGGTCTTGAAAACTAGTAAGTGATGATAACGATTTTCCCTTAGGCCTAAATGAATTATTTCATTATTAAAGTAACTTTCCATCCTTAGACCAACTTTCGAACTTTGCAATGAATTATTTTTCCGTTGCAATGAATTATTTTAGCTTAAGTCACTTTCGTATTTCTCTTTGCTTAATGTACATGATATATTAGATATACATGATCATGATGTTTATAATTATGTTATTAGACATGATGGTAAAGGACTCCCTTCCTAATTACCTCATTAGTTTATTATATTAGCCCCTAATGCCTACCTCTTCTTACGTAAAACTCATATTATTATTATTACTTAGTCATCCCTAATTAAGCAAATAAAATCGTCCCTTTCACAAAATTAATTGTTTCCTTAGTCAATCACAAATATGCAAATATACATATATATATATGCATAATAAATACCACACATAAACTTCCCATACAAACATGTTGAGCCAGAAAGACTTCTTCTACTTTTCTTACAATGAGTAACAAGATTTGTTGCTACTTAAACTTAACGTGTAATGTTTCCAATTCGATAGTGACCGTTACCTAATATTAATCATAAGTATGTATTAATCCCTTTTATTTTCTTTCGTGTGGGTCTTTTATGACAACTGCATATATAACTAATGTGAAGGTGACATTTGTGACTAAAAATTAATTTCCTCCCATGCTGAGAAAACTAGGTCAAGTTCTTTTCTTAACTTTATGTGCCATATTATATTCCCTTGTCTATGTCCATTATATTAAATTAAACACATCCCTTTCCTGTTTGATTAAGTAATAACACGTCCCTTATACATATTGATCTCCATTTACACCTTTCTCTCTTAGATAACCATGATAATAATAATATATATGTATTTCATGATTTCCATAATTTACAGTACTTCCCGTTTTAAATTTCACGGGTATTACATGCGGGTCCCCTACTCATAATGCGCTGGGGACCAAGAAACTAAGCACGGGGCCCCGCACATGAGCATGGGACCCATGCGTGAAAGAAAGGGACATTCGTGCATTTTCACGGGTCCCGCGCATCAGCTAGCGCAGGTCCACTGTGCATGATCCTAACTTTAAAACCATAACCGTAAAACCCTAAACCCTTTAAAACCCCAAATTTAAAATCCTCACTTTATAACCATAACTGTAAAACCCCAAACCTTTAACACCCCAAATTTAAAACCCTCACTTTAAAATAATAACTATACAACCCTCCCATGAGCCCATCTATTTCTTGAGCAGGGTGTTGATAGAACTCGAGATCAGATACCCCGAAATCAAGAAAGCCACACTCGGGTAATGAGCGGATGGTGAAAATGGCTGTCGAGCCAGGGGAGTACAACGTAGAATTCGAACGACGAACGGCCGTCAAAGCTCGGCCCTCTCTGACTGTGCCGAAAATTACCAAAGGATCACGGAAGCAGCGATAGGAGGTGTGCGTTGGTGGATCTGCGACTTCTCAAAGATCTGGACCAGAGGCCTTATCGTTAGCCTGTGAGGAGAGGAGCTCCGTTTCGCGGTTCAAATTCTAGGTCTCCAACCGAATGCGAAGTCTTATCCATGGCCTGGGGATCACGAAGGAAATGGGGGCAGGGGATGTTGTTTTATTCCCCGATTCACGACTGGTGGTACAAGTGAAGAGGAGTTACGATGAAGGACGAGGAGATGATGGAATATGAGAAAAAGGTAGAAGAGCTAACAACAGAGTTTCATTATTGTGAAATCGTGCAGGTCTCGAGAGATGAAAGCCGCAAAGATGATTACTTGGCTAACGCGGCGAGCTTGGGTTCGACCATAAAAAAATGGTGTTACCTATTTCATAGTAGAAAGGCAAAAAGCAGGGAAGTTTGCAGGAAGCACAAAAGGAGAAGACGATTGGACTACTCCGGAGGTCCCGAAGGATATGGAGCTGGAGGAAAAGGAGGAAATTCTCGCAGGTTCTACCTGATCGATGATAACCTATTCCAAAAATCCTCGGTGCATGCATGCGCACGATGATTTATCAAGAAGGAAGGGGTGACGATATTGGAGGAGATCTGTGGGGATGTGCGGAAGACCGTACGGGTTATGGGTCCCCGACGAGAAAAATGATAAGGGCTAGCTATTTCTGGCATACCTCAATCAGTGATGCCTGGGAGCTAGTTAAGAGATGTGCCAACTACCACAGAGACGGACCTTGGATTCACGTCCCAACAGAGGTTTTGGGAAGTGTGCACTCGCCTTCGGGGTTTGATACGCTAGACCCTTTTCCACCCAAGTAAAATCAATATATCCAAGAGGTCACAGCTCAGCATGACATCAGGAGTTTCGCCAACATCCGAGACGTGATCCGCTATGAAGTTCCGTACGATACATAAAGGTCATGTCTAATGGGATCTGTTAGTGGTGCCGCACACACACACGAGGAGTCGAGAGCAATAAGCCTAGATCCACGATGGCATTCAAGGGCCCAAACCACCTGTTAGGGACATCTAAGTGCGGCTCTGACACTCGAAGGCCCTTGCTTACTCAGGACCTGGAAGCATAACTCCGTGCCGGTGTGAAGGTCCCTTGACACAAAGAACCTCCGGGTCGTTGGCGTGAATGACACCAATGACCTTCGGGTCAGCGGCATATGACACCAATGACCTCCGTGTCGGCGGCGTGAATGACACCAAGGACCTTGGGGTCTGCAGCGTGAATGACACCAATGGCCTCCGGGTCGGCGACGTGAATGACACCTATGACCTTCGGGTTGACAGCGTGAAGGAGGTGTACCTCCTTGTCGGAATAAAAATATTTTATCATAACGGTGCACCGAATAATATAATTGATGCCAAAGGTCGACGGACTTGCGGTGTACAGGACGCCAAAGTTAATATATCTGCGGTGTGACATGATGCCAAGGGTCTATGGGCCTACGGTGTACCGGACGTCAAAGATAATATATATGCGATGTGATATGATGCCAAAGGCCGACGGGCACAAGGTGTACCCGACATCAAAGACTGAAGTCTGCGACGTGTGATGATACCAAAGGCTGACGATACGACGGTGTATCCGACATCGAGATAATAAATCTGCGACGTGATGATGCCCATAAGTGTGTACAAGATGCTGCCGCTGACGGGCTGCGGTGTACAGGACATCAAAGGCTCTCAGTAAGCCTGCGACGTGAATGGTACCTAAAGCAAAGCTGGCGCTATAACCAGTCGGATGAGAGGGGATCCCCGGGTTTTCAAACTTTATAGACCTGAGTGTCTACACAAATGCTGAACTCGCTAAGGACAAAGAGAGCCTAGCGCAAAGTGACACCTGAGGACAATGATGACGGTCATTGCAACCGATGGCGTGAATTCGTACTTGGCTTACAAATTACTAAGAGAGTTGGCGCTATAACCATGACATGATAATATGTTCCCGAGGACATCCGTTAAGTCCCGAAATAGTGAAAGAGAAAAGCTAAGCAATGTAAAAAAGTACGGGACATATAATTTAGGAGAAAGGGAACTCCAATGAAACATGCGAACATGGGGAGTTAAGCTCCCCAAGTCCCAACCATCGTCTCTCGAAAGGAAAAAATGACATAGTGTTTCTTACAGGCCATCACCACCCTGAAAAAGGCAAAAAGAGGATGCCCCAAGAAGCTAGAAGCAATGTGCAGCAGGACCTGGGGATCTCCTCTGAAGTGCAAGGCTAGAAGAGGAGCTCGGTCATCAGGTCGTCAGGTCCCTTCCAGACCCCAAGGACGACGGACGGAACGATGACGGTAAAACATAAGGAAAAAGGGCCCCAATGGAGACACATAAACACAGGGAGTTAAGCTCCCTAGAAACATTACAGGTCCCAAGATGTCCGAAACTAAAGAAGAAAGAACTATAAAAAGGTTCGCTACAGAGCCGAAAGGACTTAAAGAAATATCAAGGAGCAGGGCTCTCCGAGGCGATGAAGGTGACACATGGGGATCGGAGATATCGGCGATGCAGTGAGCCAGAACTGATGGTTAACAGGGACCTGCAACTCCCCTGGAAGCATTCGAGAGAAAGAAGCTCCCGAAGAGCAGACATGGCCTAAGTTATCATGGACCCAACATTGTAGCCTCCCCTAATATGATGCCGCGTTAAAGGTATCCCTCAAAAAAATAATCCTTCAAGTAAGTTTAAAGTTTAGCGCCAGTCCTCGGCTAGGTCCTCCAGGAACGTCTTTCCAGCCACCATGGATAGGAGATGCTGCTAACAAAGGCGGGTACCTTCACCTTTCACCCCCACCAATTGGGAATCTCATTCTTCCTCCTCTTTAGCAACGGAGCTCCGCAGACCCTCTTTGTGCTGTTCCACAAGCGGGGCGTGCTCCTGCTTTTCCTTTTCTAGGGAGCTCCGCAGTCCCCTTCGAACTGCTCTACTAACTTGGTCCTTAAAGTCTGGTTAGCTAGCTCCAACTCCTAGATTGACGACTCGACGGATGATACGGCAACTACGTAGCCCACCACCTGGGAAGAAGAAATAAAGCCTACAAGTAGAACACTACCGAAGGAACTAGAAGACAAACGAGAGTATATCTTAAGTGGATGACACGCCAATTGGTCTTCGTTCGTCTCCGTAGACCCCGGGAGATGGCCCTCTGATCATCTGGGAGCACCAAACGACTTGTCATGCTCGCCTTTCCATCTATGATCCACAGAAGTAGGGGGTCGGCCGCTGAGGTCCCTATAGGTCCCGGAAGAGACTCGATGCTTCGCCTCCTGCAGAAGAATGATGGAATTTCTTTTTTGCCTTTCCTTCTAACCTTTTGGATGAAGTTGTTTTTCTTTTAATACCAGAGGCAGAGGTTGTGATGGGAAATTCTTGAATTCCCCTAACAGGAGAAGGAACCACGGGAACACCCTCCGTCCCTACAGAAGGAGGAATCTTCTCGCGAACGTCCCTAGCCACCAGGACCTAAAGGAGCAAGGGAGCTACAGAGGGTGCGCTGAAGAATTTGGGAACTAGTTCCCTTCTCCGCATTGGTCGACAGAGCATACCATGAGGACGTCGTACCTACGCCAGAAACCCAAGATACGAGCTGAACCTTTAACCACTCACAAGACACGTCCCTTCAAGGAATAATTATGGTGAGGAGGTAAGGCCAATATTACTATTTTACTCTAATTCACTTTTGTCCCAAAAATTAAATTAGAGTTGGGCAGTGGTTGATGTGGACTAAAACTAGATGGGTTGAAAAAAATGAGAAAAGGCCCGTCAAGCCCGTCGAGGTAATAGTTAACACTTAATTAAAAATAATAATAAAAAGGTAGACGTAGCTTCTTTGATACGCTTTGAATGAAAGACCTTTAAAAGTAGAAAAGAGTACTATTACTGTGCTAAAGCTGTGAACCTTGCAGAGAAGTGTGGCGACCCTGACTTTCTAATCATATTTAGTGGCGGACTTTCGCAACGTAAGTCGCGGGAGACCCGTCTAACAAAAACTTTTCCTAAAATATGATATACTACTACAAAACATAGCCTACACCGTTTTAATTATACAAAGGCCGAAACCCCAAAATATATTCCTATCAAAACATATCCTAACATCACTCCACAGGTCGTCATCCATGTACAGCCTTGCCCTCAAAAGACCCTGAAGTGCCGCCGCCAGCCCGTCTTAGTCGCGACGTTTCTCAACATCCGACTCTATCATACCTACAACACATAAAATGTGGAATGAGCTTATAAAGCTCAGTTAGTAGAAACCAAGCAATACACGTGTCCTAAAATGCAAAGGCATCCACGCCAATGCTTCCTAATTGCATCATGTAATTCGTGTCTTGTCTTGTTTATAGTTCGTGTCTTGTCTTGTTTATTGTTCGTGTCTTGTCTTGTAGGGCCCTTGGCTTATCTTGCTATGCACCATCATAGAGCTCAAACCCATTAAGGGTAAATAAATATGTAAGTGGCAATACCCACTCATGGGAGGCTAACCCTAGGGTGCCTTTTCTGTCCCAAGGTGGTTTCATACGCCACACGGACGATACTTCCACTGAGAGGCTAACCCTAAGGCGCCTTTTCAATCCCAATGTAGTTTGTCGATCCCACGGACGCTCACACTGGTAGACTCACTCTGAGGTCGCTGACACCAATCATACCCTTGGTGCCGTTTGTTGTGCATCTTCCAGGTCGCAATTTTCCGCCACATGCATGCCCTTGCCTTGAGACATGTCGTGTCTTGAAATCGGTGACATAAAATCACCATGGTAGCATAGAAGAGCCATTAAATGCGACCGTTTATCGTGTTTAAGAAATCATACGGGTCTTATGCTCGTGTCTTGTAACTTCGTGTATGCACGTGATAATGCGTACGTGAATAAAGCCGAAGTGCTTGTCATGCCATTTCATGTAATAATTAATTCATGAAAATAAATAAATCACATAAGAAATCACGTAAAGTCATAGAAACATATAATTATGTCATTCAAGCACGTAACCAGATAATTCATGCACATATAATTTATGTGTTGTAGTTGAGATTTCCACTTACCTGGTATCCTTAGCTATTAGCTTATCGGTAAGTCATTAACCTTCAAACCCTAAATATAGGAACATATAAAATTAGGGCTTGTTAGTCTAATTATAATTTCCCGAAATTGGCTTAATTCAAAACCCTAATTTCGACTTCTAATAATTTCGAAACTCTAAAATTTAGAACTTTAACTAATACTATTTCAGATAGATCTCGACAGGTATTATGGAATTAATCTCGATATGACTTAGACATAAATCTCGATATGTATCTTAGGATAGATTTCGATATGTATGTCTAAGCAGTATATAAAAGACTTCGAAATATGTTCAACCTTTTAAACAAAATCTCGAGACACAGGGAAAAATAGATCTCGATGTACATAGCCCTAGAATCTCGAAATGGATTAAACAACATGCATAGACTTCGAGATTTAGACTAATAAATAGGATCTCGAGCTGTATGTGGGAATTGTAAACAAGGATTCGATATCAATCATAAAACTAAATTTCGGCATAAATCTCGACGTTGTAACCAAAATATCGAGACGTATGTTAAGCTCTTACAAATGTCGAAATGTTAAAACAAGATGTCATATTAAATAGATTTCGAAATAGGTATGTCGAGATTCATAAACAAGGATCTCGAGTTGCATGATAATTAGATCTCGACATTGTATATATAAGGGTTAAGGATCTCAAAGTATGTTTCGACATTAAGGTAATACACAAAATCTCGACATTATACTTATTATTCTAACAAGGTTTCGACATTATATATACTAGGGAAGATCTCGACATAATTTCGAGGAGCATGCTGATACTCTAACTAATGATTTCGAGGTGAGTTCTAACATGAATCTTGATATGTTCATGAAATAACATATATGTAAAGGCTTCGAGATTTTAATCATTACACATATTTCGACATTGTACATATAGCTCTCGAGGTGTTTCGAAGTTCGTTCATTTTAAATATATATAGAATCTCGACATATGACATTGGATTTCGATACCACCCTTAAGATAGATCTCGAGACTCATATGTTGACTTTATAAATAAATTTGTCGAGATTATAATCTGAAAAACCTTATCTTCACTCGAGATTTTAGATCACACCTATCTTTCAAGAACAATCGTCACATAATCTTCAGAAATCCTAACACATAATATTTTCGTGCTTATAAAATGCTTGGAGCATGCTACTATTTGAATAAAAACATGAAATCTATTAAAAATTATACCTACCACAATTCAAACTTCCCAAAACGTAACTATACACATTCATTCTTAAAACCTTTCAAAATGAAATCTATACAAACCCTAAGCATATACATAATCTTTTGTATTTAACAGAATACACGTGAAGATACATATAAAAATACGTAATTATGATAGAAATTTATACCTTTCCTGGTTTATTTCGTTTGCTTCTCAGTTCGTCCTTGTTTAGAATTCTCGAGTTGGTATAATAAGAGTTTTCTTATTGCTACAGTACTTATATTATGAAAGGTCTAGAGGAGTATTATAAAGTGACGAGATTCCTTTTGATCTAAGTAACTTATATTATTAATACTTATCTCTTATACTACAAGTTGCTTTGTTGTCTCTTTATGCTATACCTAGCGTGACCTAGTGCACAATTGACATGGATGGTTTTACTACTTATCATTGGTTAACTAATGTTTCGAAGTCTTCTATCTCGCAACTAATTTCTTTCGACATTGTTGGTTTCGAGATTAACTTCTATATGATTTCGACATTCTATACAAAATTTTGATATTTAAACTATTCAATACTCAATGATTTCGATACCCATATCAAGATAGATCTCGAGTTTTATTTCGAGATCTCATATGGAATTCCGAAATTATGGTTAACATGAACGACATGATTTCTATACTTAAATCTCGAGATTTAACAACAAACCATTTGACATAAATCTCGAGTTTGATCTCGAGATTTTATATAACATTTCGAAATTGATTTCCAAACTAGATATCGAGTTTTATTAAGCACTACATGATTTCGACATTTTCTATTTTTATCCTTGAGCTCGAAATTATTTCTACCAATTTGTGTTCTCCAAAACGTGGTATCAATACTTAATACACTAAATCAAACCTTATAAGTTAGCAAGTCATGTACTAGAAACCGTAAAATCAATAACTGACCTAAATTAAACTAATTCTTCTAATTTCTAATTCATATATGTCATGTTAGCATATAACGTGAAATCGTATAGGCACATAAGTCACTTAAAAGTATGGGGCATTGTATCATCGGAAATACTAATTAATCCAATCAAGTTCTTAATTAAATATTTTCATCTCTACTTAAATCGTAAATCCCGTAATTAGATTTTACGGGTATTACATCCTTCCCCCTTAAAAAGAATTTCGCCCCCGAATTCCATCAGTTGAAATAATTTAGTGTAATGATCGGGGAAACATTTTAATGATCTCCGAAGATAGTAGAAAATAGGGCGGAGAATTCTGAACCAATCGTGAAAATTTGGGATTAATAGTCTTGTAAAACTTGTTCGGGTATGGAAAATGTTACGTATTATTTCAACACAAGTAAGATCCTTGTATTGATCTTTTCTTGTCTATGACTTATCGTAGAAAATAATTATAATTCTTGACTTCGTATTACTTGCATTCAAAATTTCGATTGTCCTAGGATTACAATCGAATAAGTACGAAAAGTTATAGGCGACAAGACAATCGTAAATCAAGGGATTTCAGAGAAACAATATCCCTGTCTTGATTCATTTTATCTTTGTCGTTTTTTTTCCGTCATGCAAGATTTCATCGAAAATTTCTATAGCCTTCTAATGTACTAACTGTAGGGTACATCTTTGTCCTGAATCTTAACAGTACAGGAAGGAAAACCCTACGATTAATTCATAACCTATTCTCTACCCCTTAAAAGATTCTCCTAATCTCCATTCCTAAAACTTTGGGAACAAATGTGGTGACAGGAGTTTAAGAAATGAAAACATTCCATTGAAGTAGAATGAAGGGAAGCAGAAACAAAAGTTAATGTAAGGTCTTTCTTGTCGTCTTGGATATTGACAACTAATTCCTGATAGAATGCGTATGACGCTCATCTAAGTTGATCGGACCTATATCGCCTTAAGGTGGGGCTAATGAGAACTGTTATAATTCTTATTCAGCGCAGAATTTAGAAATCATGAGCATCTACCACGCTTCCGCTGCGCCACTCTGATATGGAGCATGTATAATTTGCAGAAGGGGTTGAAAAATTGGAAAATCAGGCATATTCTGATATAATAGGATTTAGGCTTGTTGGGCTGAAAGAAAGGAAATGTAGCTTCACCATCATATTCCATAAGTAAGAATATTCAGAGAAAAGGAATATAGCTTCGATCGTGAATCAATCAGAAAATAATTTCGAAATATTATCGGAACATACATTAGCGTCTGTGGAAGCTATTGGCATTATTTCAGCTAAGACGAAGGAAGTTTCTCTGCTTAACCATTTGTGCGAAAAGATTCACAACTTGTCCTAAGAAGTTACAGGCTTTTACTTAGATGCTTAAAGATTCTACTTTAGCTGATCTTGCCCGCAAGATGGGTATTTCTCTTTCCAAAAAAAATGAATCTTACGATCCTTCCTAGAGAAGTCAGACACGACTTCATAATTTTGGAAACCTATCCGTAAGGTCATAGTTTAGATCAATATTTAATCTGCTATTTTAACCAATAATAGATGTTTCCAATACTTAATTAATCCGTATTGGATCTCCTTATAACAGGTTAATATATCACTGCATTCTAAAGGTCAGAAGGCATTTTCCACCTTTGGTATGTACTATTGATAACACATTGAAATGTGTGGTTCAATTTCCTAAAATTAACCATCAGAGCATAGGTACATTATAAACTATTAACGTACCCGTTATTTTCGTAGGAGGAATTTCTGTTTCCTCTAGGTTTAGGTTGAACATCCGTGGCGGAACTGGCGAGGGCTGCGTCAAGGTTTGATCTGGTTCTACTGATACGTGCATTTGACATATTTTAGCATAATGTCCTTGCTTCCCACATTTAAAACAGTTGGCATTTTGCGAAAAGCAAATGCCTCTGTGCTTTCGTCCACACTGTTGACATCGAGGTATAGGGTTCAAAACATGAGCATGAAAAGGAGTATCCATTGGGTTTGGCCTTGATGGGCAAAGTTGGGACCCTTGATGAGTTATCTGGACATTGTGAGGGTTCTTAAAATATAAGGGCTTTTAGTAGTTTCCGGATCTGGCCTATTTTCCATCTTTCGCTTTCCTTTCTGGTTTTGGAAAATCCGAGTTTCTTCCCTAATAGGGTTAGCAATATTTGCAGGTAAGGCTCTACGGGGTTCGGATGATCTGTGTTCATTGATAAGCTTATAGACCAGGTCCTTGAGTTCACCCACTTGATCTTTAAGTTCACTGATCTGACCCGATTGCCATTGGATCAGTTCAGTAAGATGTGAGAGTGTTGAGTCTCGTTTGTTCATAGGGGACTTAGGTGTAACCCCACGACTCGACTCACCAGTAAATTCTCTATATCCGCTAGTCATTCTACAATTAGTCAAACAAATATGCATGTCATCGTAAGCACATAATCATATTGAACATATAACTTACAGGCAAGGCTGATCCTCTAGACTTTTGAGCGGCCGTACATGGACAATCTACAGAACCTATAACCTAAGCTCTGATACCACCTGTGGCGACCCTGACTTTCTAATCATATTTGGTGGCGGACTTTCGCAACGTAAGTCGCGGGAGACCCGTCTAACAAAAACTTTTCCTAAAATATGATATATTACTATAAAACATAGCCTACACCGTTTTAATTCTACAAAGGCCGAAGCCCCAAAATATATTCCTATCAAAACATATCCTAACATCACTCCACAGGTCGTCATCCATGTACAGCCTTGCCCTCAAAAGACCCTGGAGTACCGCCGCCAGCCCGTCTTAGTCGCGATGTTTCTCAACATCCGACTCTATCATACCTACAACACATAAAACGTGGAATGAGCTTATAAAGCTCAGTAAGTAGAAACCAAGCAATACACGTGTCCTAAAATGCAAAGGCATCCACACCAATGCTTCCTAAATGCATCATGTAATTCGTGTCTTGTCTTGTTTATAGTTCGTGTCTTTTCTTGTTTATTGTTCGTGTCTTGTCTTGTAGGGCCCTTGGCTTATCTTGCTATGCACCTTCATAGAGCTCAAACCCATTAAGGGTAAATAAATATGTAAGTGGCAATACCCACTCATGGGAGGCTAACCCTAGGGCGCCTTTTCTGTCCCAAGGTGGTTTCCTACGCCACACGGACGATACTTCCACTGAGAGGCTAACCCTAAGGCGCCTTTTCAATCCTAATGTAGTTTGTCGATCCCACGGACGCTCACACTGGTAGACTCACTCTGAGGTCGCTGACACCAATCATACCCTTGGTGCCGTTTGTTTCCTCAGGGTGTATCCTCCAGGTCGCAACTTTCCGCCACATGCATGCCCTTGCCTTGAGACATGTCATGTCATGAAATCGGTGACATAAAATCACCATGGTAGCATAGAAGAGCCATTAAATGCGACCGTTTATCGTGTTTCAGAAATCATACGGGTCTTATGCTCGTGTCTTGTAACTTCGTGTATGCACGTGATAATGCGTACGTGAATAAAGCCGAAGTGCTTGTCATGCCATTTCATGTAATAATTAATTCATGAAAATAAATAAATCACATAAGAAATCACGTAAAGTCATAGAAACATATAATTATGTCATTCAAGCACGTACCAGATAATTCATGCACATATAATTTATGTGTTGTAGTTGAGATTTCCACTTACCTGGTAGCCTTAGCTATTAGCTTATCGGTAAGTCATTAACCTTCAAACACTAAATATAGGTACATATAAAATTAGGGCTTGTTAGTCTAATTATAATTTCCCGAAATTGGCTTAATTCAAAACCCTAATTTCGACTTCTAATAATTTCGAAACTCTAAAATTTAGAACTTTAACTAATACTATTTCAGATAGATCTCGACAGGTATTATGGAATTAATCTCGATATGACTTAGACATAAATCTCGATATGTATCTTAGGATAGATTTCGACAGATTTCGATATGTATGTCTAAGCAGTATATAAAAGACTTCGAAATATGTTCAACCTTTTAAACAAAATCTCGAGACACAGGGAAAAATAGATCTCGATGTACATAGCCCTAGAATCTCGAAATGGATTAAACAACATACATAGACTTCTAGATTTAGACTAATAAATAGGATCTCGAGCTGTATGTGGGAATCGTAAACAAGGATTCGATATCAATCATAAAACTAAATTTCGGCATAAATCTCGACATTGTAACCAAAATATCAAGACGTATGTTAAGCTCTTACAAATGTCGAAATGTTAAAACAAGATGTCGATATGAAATACATTTCGAAATAGGTATGTCGAGATTCATAAACAAGGATCTCGAGTTGCATGATAATTAGATCTCGACATTGTATATATAAGGGTTAAGGATCTCAAAGTATGTTTCGACATTAAGGTAATACACAAAATCTCGACATTATACTTATTATTCTAACAAGGTTTCGACATTATATATACTAGGGAAGATCTCGACATAATTTCGAGGAGCATGCTGATACTAACTAATGATTTCGAGGTGAGTTCTAACATGAATCTTGATATGTTCATGAAATAACATATATGTAAAGGCTTCGAGATTTTAATCATTACACATATTTCGACATTGTACATATAGCTCTCGAGGTGTTTCGAAGTTTGTTCATTTTAAATATATATAAAATCTCGACATAGTGACATCGGATTTCGATACCACCCTTAAGATAGATCTCGAGAATCATATGTTGACATTATAAATAAATTTGTCGAGATTATAATCTGAAAAACCTTATCTTCACTCGAGATTTTAGATCAAACCTATATTCCAAGAACAATCGTCACATAATCTTCAGAAACCCTAACACATAATATTTTCGTGCTTATAAAATTCTTGGAGCATGCTACTATTTGAATAAAAACATGAAATCTATTAAAAGTTATACCTACCACAATTCAAACTTCCCAAAACGTAACTATACACATTCATTCTTAAAACCTTTCAAAATGAAATCTATACAAACCCTAAACATATACATAATCTTTTGTATTTAACAGAATACACGTGAAGATACATATAAAAATACGTAATTATGATAGAAATTTATACCTTTCCTGGTTTATTTCGTTTGCTTCTCAGTTCGCCCTTGTTTAGAATTCTCGAGTTGCTATAATAAGAGTTTTCTTATTGCTACAGTACTTATATTATGAAAGGTCTGGAGGAGTATCATAAAGTGACGAGATTCCTTTTGATCTAAGTAACTTATATTATTAATACTTATCTCTTATACTACAAGTTGCTTTGTTGTCTCTTTATGCTATACCTAGCGTGACCTAGTGTACAATTGACATGGATGGTTTTACTACTTATCATTGGTTAACTAATGTTTCGAAGTCTTCTATCTCGCAACTAATTTCTTTCGACATTGTTGGTTTCGAGATTAACTTCTATATGATTTCGACATTCTATACAAAATTTTGATATTTAAACTATTGATCGACGCGTGGTGTGTGAATGAAAAGTGCGACAAGTAATAATTAAAACGAATACTCAATTACCGTCACCGACGTGCGATAGGCAGTGGACCTATCGTTTGTAGTGTAGTAAAGTGAGTAAACGAGTATCGAACACGAGGAATAAATCAAGTACTAGTAATGACCTATCGACTCGATATTTAAGCTTAATAAAATACGCAAGTTGTTTGACGACTTAACCTAACAGTCGCTCCTAAATCAACAAGAGATTCAAATAACACGCTTAAAACTGATACGAAGCTTCAGATAATAAAGATGGGCTCGGGATTCGAATCCCGCTAGGTGTTATCGACTAAGACAATAAAATCGTTCCTACGTGATCTTGACTAAATCGCAGTAATTTCCTGCCCGCTCGCGAATTTGCTGTCGCCCTAAACGCTCGCGGGGATCTAAAATTCAATAATTACTAACGGCGAGGATCGAGTATTTGCTTTCGCCCTATACTCGAATCCTATCTTCTACGAACGGCCTAAAGTTGTTTAGCTGTCGCCCTAAACGTTTTTCCACACGATCACTTCAACACATAGACATATTAAAGCGACGAAACATATTCATAGAACGATAAATAGTCAAAAACACAAAGTCACGATAATATACGTCTTAAGTACGACTAATCCTAGCGTTCATCTAATCCCAAACACACGGGGAATTTAGCTACTCATGATTGACGAGATAACAACGAAGATTGTAGAGAACAGAGAAGAAGAACTCATGATCCTGAATACTGGCGAATTATTGATGCTTGCGTGATAAATCTTCGTTCTCTGATCAATTGGGCGTGATTGCATCGTTGCTCCGTCTCTTGCGCTCCTAGATGTAATTCTTTGTTCTTTTCGCCCTAATTCGTCCCTAGATGGTTTAGGTTTGATCTCTGGCAAGTTCTGTCTTTTTCGAGGTTGAATTTGGGCTTTTTATACTGATTTCTGTGTCGGTCACGGCCTGGGACATGGGCTGTCACGGCCGTGACCAACATCGCTGCGTCTCCTCACTTTCTGCCCTTGGTCACGGCCACGTGCATTGCACGTCACGGCCGTGACCATCATCTGGCTCGCTCTCTGTCCTCGGTCACGGTCACGTGCATTGCACGTCATGGCCGTGACCATCATCTGGCTCGCTCTCTGTCCCTCGTCACGGCCGTGACGCGTAATGCGTCTGGCCATGACCGAGGGCAGTGTTGCCCTTTTCGCGCCGTTTTGCCTCGTTTTCGCTACTTTTCGCCCGAAACTCGTCCTAAGCTCCTTCAACAATAAAACAAGTGTAAATATATTGAATAAATGCATAAATTGATTGCTAAAGCTCTATTATATCCCGAATAAATACTACGATAAACGCAATGAAATGCGTTTATCAAACCTCCCCACACTTAAGCATTTGCTTGTCCTCAAGCAAATTAGAAATCAGATAAGGCATCAAACTAGGATAACGGCACGATTGTTTGTATTTATCGTCAAAGCTAGAAAGCACAAAAGGAATCAAGCAAACAACCGCGGACATTACACTAATGACTTGCACTTCTCGACCTGAATTTTCTTCGCACTGCTAATCGAGACTCATACCTCACAAGGATTCACTCAATTCACTCAAGTGTATAGGCTAGCATATGATGAGTCGCTCAATTCGTGCACTAGTCCAACCCCTACCATAAACTTGCAAGTTAATCGCATCTCTACTATTCAAAGGGCAAGTATAAATCTGAGGGTCTTTTCGGGGAAAACGGGTCGAACAATCATGAAGCGGCAAGCATGAATAATGAACACTTAATCTTAGATCTAGGACACGTGATCGAAAATTATCAAAGAATATAGCATGATCAAACAGACAGTCACATGTCCCAACATAAGACTCTACGTTCTCGCTCCGAAATCCTAGACTTTTCTGCTCGACCCTCTCAACTCAGTTCCCTTTCATTTTCTGCCCTTTCACCTTAGTTACGCTCTACTTTTGTGCACTGCCCTTATTCCCTAAAAACATCAAGGTTCGGCTTTTGTCGCAAAGAATACATCGTCATAGCAAATGCCGTGTACCTAGGGATACTTATTACCGAGACCTATATCCAAATTGAACAAAGAACGAAGATTCATCCGTGCCACTATCCCTGATCATCAGTATTCGAGATCATGAATTCTTCTTCTTCAGTTCTTATTTCTTTCGTTGTTTTCCCATCAATTTTGCGTAGCTAAATTCCCTATGTGTTTGGGATTAGATGAACGCTAGGATATTTCGTAATTAAGACACATGTTTAATCATGACTCGTGTTTATGACTTTTTATCGTTCTATGAAATTGTTTCGTCGCTTTAATATGTCTATGTGTTAAAGTGATCGTGTGGAAAATCGTTTAGGGCGACAGCTAAACAACGATTAGGCCATTCGTAGAAGATAGGATTCGAGTATAGGGCGAAAGCAAATACTTGATCCTCGCCTTTAGTAATTACCGAACCTTAGATCCCCGCGAGCGTTTAGGGCGACAGCAAACTCGTGAGCGGGTTGGTAATTAATGCGATGTAGTCAGAATCATGTAGGAGCGAGAATTCATTGCCTTAATCGATAGTACCCAGCCGGATTCGAATCCCGAGCACATCTCTATTATCTGAAAGCTCTCGTACCAGTTTTAGGCGTATTCTTTTAGTCTCTCGTTGATTTAGGAGTAATCTGTTAGGATAGTTCGTAAGACCATCTGCGTATTTTATTTAGGCTAAATATCAAGTCGATAGGTCACTACTAGTACTTGATTTATTCCTTGTGTTCGATACTCGTCTACTCACTTTACTGAACTACACACGATAGGTCCACTGCCTATCGCACGTCGGTGATAGTAATTAGGTATTCGTTTAATTATTACTTGTCGCACTTTTCATTCACACACCACGTGTCGATCAGCACTCTCATGACAGCAATCGAATTATGGGTAGTAGTGATTTCGATAATGAAACTGATGAGGAAGAACCTACAGCCATGACGAGAGATTTTTTTGACTTGCTGAAATCTGCCGAAAGACCCATCTACGAAGGCTGTAAAATGACTCTATTAGCTGTTGCTTCGAGGGTCCTCAACATCAATTGTGAGTATAACATGCGACTTAGAGCTGTCGATGCGTGGACCTCATTGATGAAGGATGTTTTACCAACAGATAATCTTATGGTTGACACTTTCTATAGGACCAAAAAATTACTGAAAGGACTTAATATGCCTTGTCAGTACATCGATGTATGCAATAATGGATGCATGTTATATTGGAAAGATCGCGAGAACGATGAATCTTGTTGGCGTTGTCTAGAGGAAAGATATCGTAATACCCACCGCGGGCGTAGAGTTTCTAGGAAAAGGCTGATTTACTTTCCATTAACTCAAGATTGCAGCGGTTGTATGCCACAAAAATCTTGTCGAAGAATATGTTGTGGCATTATGAGAATCGAAGAGATGATGGGGTGATGAGTCATCCTTAGCATGGCTCGGAATGGCTAGATTTTGACGCAATGTATCTAGATTTCGCAAGTGAGCCATGAAATGTACGGCTAGGTCTTTGTACAGATGGATTTGCGCCACACGGTAAGAGCGGTAGTCAATACTCTTGTTGGCCGGTCATCGTAACTCCCTAGAATCTCCCTCCCTGGATGTGTATGAAAAGGCAATTTATGTTTTTCAATATGCTAATTCCAGGACCTCGCAGCCCTAAGGGAAACTTAGATATATATTTGCACCCGTTGATTGAGGAGCTTAACCAGTTATGGGAAATTGGCGAAACGACATATGATAGTTACCGCAAACGTAATTTCATTACGCGTGCCGCTCTTTTGTGGACAGTTAACGACTTTCCAGCTTATGGTATGTTATCCGGTTGGAGAACATCACCTCTAGGAAAGTATGCTTGTCCGATTTGTATGGAGGATACCCACTCTTTCTCATTGCACCATGGAAAGAAGTTCTCATGGTTTGACTGCCATAGACGATTTTTGCCACACGATCATGTTTTTAGGAGGAATAAGAAGAACTTCAAGAGAAATGTCGTGGAGACTAATGGGCCGGAAGAAAGAGTCGACATACATATTTTATCCGATATTGTGTCAACAATTCCCAGAACAGAAGACGAAGAAATTACGGGCCAGGTTTATCATCTTAGTTGGCTTAAGCAGAGTTTGTTTTGGGAACTTCCGTACTGGAAGAACTTGAAGATAAAGATAAGACATAACTTGGATGTCATGCACATAGAGAAAAATGTGTTTGAGCAAATAAAATGGGCTGGGAGTTAATGGTAAGTCTCAGGAAAATCCTAAAATCTCGAAAAGATGTAGCACTATATTGTAACCGTCCAACATTGAATTTATTAGAAGTACGGGGGCATGATGGTTCAGTGACAATGTAGATCCAAAGGCCATCTTTGTACTTAATAAGCAAGAGAAGATTCGTCTTTGTAAATGGCTCAAGGAATTGAAATTTCCTGATGGGTTTGCGAGTAGTTGGGGTCGTTGTTGTAATGTAGAATCCGGCAATATATTTGGATGGAAAAGTCACGACTGTCATGTATTCATGGAGAGATTGATCCAGCTGCATTTCGACATTTATTACCTTCGAATGTGTGGAAAGCATTAACCGAGTTAAGTCAGTTCTTTCGTGACTTATGCTCAAAGTCATTGTCAGTCGATGAAGCAACCAGACTTGAATTTGTTTTTTTATTTTTTTCATACTTTTCATTGTCACACTTACTTACTTGAATTTTGTAAGAGGGATGTTCGTGGGATCCTTCTGATGCAGGTCGAGTGATGTCTGAATTCCGCAATGTGCTCCGTAAACGGATCAAAGATATTATGCGGGGCGAATGACTTAAATTGGAGAAAAATCCGGCATATAAGCTGAATTTTTGACTGATCCCGTCCTTCAACAACTCAAGGCCAAACGGTCAACTCCTGAGTTCAATCAAAAATCTAACATCCGAAAGGCGAATCGTAATGGTCGAGACGGTAAAGCCGCGAAGTCCGCGCAAGGATCATGTGCCACGAGTTACCTTGCAAAGGAAATAGTTTTTTTGTTCCATTTAATTTTTGATAATCTCATTCATTCTTCATTTCTTTCATTTTTCCTTTTACACTTTAAACTTTATGTTTGACAGGCTGCACAGAATCACGGAGTCCTTCCTCCACCACACGAGATTTATGAGCAGAATAACACAAAGAATGACAAGTCTTTTGTCGACGAAAAAGCCGAGAAGATGATGGTAAGTAAATATTGTTTGTTAACATATATATGTGGTGTTTTGGTGGTTGGATTTTGTTTGTTGGAAATGAACAAGTGTGTTGATATTGTCTTCTTGAATGGATTGATTTGGTGTACTCTTGTGGAAATGGATTGGTTTGAGTGGTTTGAAACTTTTGGGTTGATCATTTATAGGCGAGGTTATGCCGATTTTTTTTTTTTTGAAAAATGAAAGTCTTGGTAATCGTATGTGATTGATGTTAACAGGCGGGTTTCAAGGCTAAGAAGGTTGCAAATCCATCTCTCTCGGACGCTCAAGCATTCTATGAGGTATCGGGAGGTTATACGAGGTTCCAAAACGTGCGGGGCATGGGTAATGCATCGCGCCTCTTCGTCGAGGCACCTGTGTCACAATCATCTTCATCGAGTGCCAATAGTTACATGCCTTCCCAGACTATTCAGACGCATGAGTTGTTGATAGCGACGCAGGCACGGCTTGAAGCCGTGGAAAGAAAATGCAGTGAGCTCGAGGCACGACTTGAAGTAGTGGGCATTCGTAATGAGTCGCGTGGTTCAGACGCCGAGTCGAATCCCGTGGATGACACGCAGACATGTGCTGCAGCAGTGTCACTAAGCAGAAATGTTCGATGCTCCGACGACTTTCCGAACGGGGGATCCGGCCACGATTTGGCGTAGTTTCTTAGATTTTATGGCGACCCTACTTTTGTAACTAGGATTAGTGGCGGATTTCCACAACGTAAGCCGCGGAAGGCCCGTCTAGTTAGAACTTTTTCCTAAAATAATATACATTACTATAAAGATCTGTCTACATAGTCATCACTGTACACGGACCGAAGCCCCCGAAAACATCAAAAGAACAAAAAGCGCTAACGCCGCTCCACAGGTCTTCATCCATGAACCGCCCTGCCCTCAAAAGTCCGTGGAGCACCGCCACCAGCCGCCTCAGTCACGACGCATTTCAGCGTTGGATTCAGTAACTACAACACGTAAACACTGAGCGATTTGCCCAGTAGGTGAATAAACATGCATGTATGCAAGTGTGCACTCAACCCGATCCCAATTTCTCACGACATGATATAATGCACACTCTTTCTTTTCTCACATTCCTATTTCGCACAACACAGGGCCCTAGGTTAGGCTCGACGCCCTCGCGCGCAAAGACTACTGGGAGGCCACCCCAAGTCTCGCGGCAGCCTACCCTGGTAGTGCACTGGAGGATCACGCCAATGGCCTCCTACCGGGTCGCTTCGACCAAAGGTATTCACTGATAGTGCACCGGACGATCACGCCAATGGCCTCCTATCACTTCACATCAATATCTCATCCGGCGGTATGCACCTCGGAACGTTCACGCCCGAGTAGATAGATCGATCACGCCTGTCTCCGCCAGGTGTCCAGTGAGCCCAACCTTGACTCCTCTAGGAGTCACCAATCACAAGCATCTCATTCTACCCGTACGTCAATATCTCATATCGTTACCGTCTCACTACGGTACAACACTCTCTTCCTGACGTGATATGCACGTGCCATGCATGTTCACAAAATCTCATGGAAACATGATTTAAATAAAACGTACGTACAACAGGTAAATCACGTAAATCACATAAGTCACGAAAATCTCGAATAACAGGAAAGCACACAATTCACGTATGTGTTTACGTATTGTAGATGGATGATCCACCTACCTGTCCTCCCGCTAAAATCAGTCAAGAGCTATGTGGAATCCCTAAATGTCGAACCTCTGAATAAATAAATATTATCACATCACTTTTTTTGCTAAGTTACGCAAGTCTCGAATTTCCAAATCTTAAATATCGAAAACCCTAGAAATTTTCAAAATCCTAAAAATTGTGAAAACTCTAAAATAATGATAACCCTAAAATGCCAAAAAGTTGAATATACCGAAAATTTTGTAAATATAGGTAAAGCCGAATTTAGGAATTGCCGAAACTTTCTCAAATATGAAGATTTATATGCTTTATAGAAAATTATTATTTAACGGAACTTAGGCATGGGATGTCGAGATCTTTTATCGAGATTTACTAATATCGATAACTTTAATAATAACAAGATCTTATAAATGTCGAAGTCTATAGTGGTATCGAAATCTTTATAAGATATATCGAGATTTGTTAAGGAGGTTAAATGTCGAACTGTGTCATGGAGGATGTCGAGATCTATATACATTGCGAAAGGTAGATGTCGAGAAGCTTAAAGATTAAATGTCGAAATCTCTCAGATCAAATGTCGAGATTTCATAATCATGCTTCTAAAATGTCGAAGACCTATTCCTTGAAAATGTCGAAACCTTTATAGAAAGTCGAGAACTCTTCTACACATTGCAACATGTATATCTCGAGACCTTCCTATTATACATATCGAAATTTATCCCATCTTTGCACACAGTTATCCAAGCATTTAATTATATGTCTATTGAAACTTGAAAATCTGAGCTTTAAACTAAAAACAATTCTTAAAAATTAATTCTTATGATTATGGTACAGTCTAAAATATCACATCTTACACTCATGAATATGTACGCTAAATCTAAATTGTAGAATTTCTAAGCATGCGAACGTTCATATAAATTCTAGGATTACCATTGGAAACAACTATGGTATATTAAGCTTCGAAGGTTAGGGTTTTCTAAATTAACTATTATAATCACCTTGCAAGATCATCCCATTTCCAGAAAAGGAGACGTCCTAACAACACTAATGACTGAAGATCAGAATCAGAGATAAAATCATTAAAGCACACACCTCTTTATCCCAAACACGCCCGTGGATTAAACTTCAGAGATTATAGGTTTTCTAGACATGTTAGAATTCGAGCCCTACTGAGGTTATCCCGTAATCATATAAAGACATGTAAGCTAACATATAAAAACACACAATACACCAAGCATGAATTCTTATTATAATTTCCTTCACAAGCACGTCAATTGAATTTGGTAAGGTCCCACGATATGTGTCTAGTTGTTTTAACGTCAGAGTTCTTCTTTCCTTTCGTAGTATTTCCCTCGTGTTTTTCTTTTCCTCACAACAAACGTTTTCTAGTAATGCTCGTTTGATGTACATATATATATTTTTTTTCTTGGGAAGTTCATGAGATGTGACTAGATACTTATCTTTATTTTTCCCCAACTCTTAAGCAAACTCTTACCACCATAATTATGTATGTTGTTGGGCCTAAATAACTACCAATTTAGCCGAGTTAAGTCGAATTCTTAATTCTACTTAAATTAATTTCTTTGGGCCTAAGTTTCGCACACAAGGCATAGCCCATTTCCATGTATTTCATTATTATTATTATTATTATTTAAACTTTAGAATTTCTTTGGAAATATTCAAATTCATCACCAACTTTCTACTTAGCAAATTATATTGTTAATTTAAATCAAAATCCCGTATTAAAACTTACGGGTATTACATCCTCCCCCCTTAAAAGAATTTCGTCCCCGAAATTACGCCGACTGGAACAATTCGGGATAAGGAACTCTCATATCGTCCTCACGTTCCCAAGTGGCTTCCTCAACGGATTGATTCCGCCACAACACCTTAACCAACGGAATAATCTTATTCCGTAGTCGTTTCGATTCGTACATCAAAATATCTACAGACTTCTCTTCGTAACTCAAGTCAGGCTTGAGCTGTTGATAGAGAAGTTCGTTCTGGATCACGTGGCTTGGGTCCGCGACATATTTTCGTACTGTCGATACGTGAAATACGTCGTGAACCTGCGATAGTGAAGCCGACAGTTCTAATTGATACGCGACTTCGCCGACTCGTTTGATAATTCTGAATGGGCCTATGTAGCGGGGACTCAGCTTGCCCTTTCGCCCGAAGCGCTTCACGCCTTTCATTGGGGAGATCTTTAGAAATACTTGGTCATCTTCTGCGAACTCTAAAGGTCGTCGTCGATGATCTGCATAACTTTTCTGTCGACTTTGAGCCGTTCGCATTCTTTCTCGGATTTTGGTGACTGCTTCTGTTGCTTCTCGGATCATATCGAGTAATAAAGCTCGTTCACCGGTTTCATCCCAATGAACAGGGGATCGGCACTTACGCCCGTATAACGCCTCATACGGCGCCATTCCAATTGTAGCATGGAAACTATTGTTATAGGAAAATTCGATCAGCGAAAAATATTTGTTCCAATTTCCCTTGAAGTCTAGCACGCAGGCTCGTAACATATCCTCAAGGGTTTGGATCGTCCGTTCAGACTGCCCGTCGGTCTGGGGATGATATGCAGTACTGAACGAGAGCTTAGTACCCATTGCTTTCTGTAAGCTTTGCCAAAAGTTGGATAGAAATCTCGAATCTCGATCCGAGACAATAGAAATTGGGAATCCATGGAGTCGAACAATTTCCTGAATATATAATTCAGCGTAATGTTCCATGGAAAAAGTAGAGCTGATAGGAATGAAATGGGCTGATTTGGTTAGGCGATCAACAATCACCCAAATAGCATTGTGGCCTTTCGTCGTCTTTGGTAAACCAACGACGAAATCCATAGTAATGTGATCCCACTTCCATTCGGGTATCGGTAAGGGCTGTAGAGTTCCAGCTGGTTGCTGGTGTTCCGCTTTGAATAGTTGGCACGTCATACATCTACTTACGAACGTGGCGATATCCTTCTTCATTCCCGGCCACCAATATATGATCCGCAAATCTTGGTACATCTTCGTAGCTCCCGGATATACAGAGTATGTTGTTATGTGGGCTTCTGTCATTATCGTTCGTCGTAACTCCTCGTCATTGGGTACGTATAGTCGCTTCTTGTATAACAAGGTTCCATCTGCTCGGGTTTCAAAGTCTTCGGGTAGTGCGTCTTTCGCCTTCAGGTAATATTCATCCTCTTCTTGTGCTTTTTGAATTCATTCTAGCAACGTCGGCTGAAGAGTCAGCGCTGCTAGTTTTGTTTCGACTTCGCCCAAACTGACTATTTCCACTCCCAGTCTGTGCAATTCCGTACTCATCGCCTTTCGACTGAGCGCATCTGTGACTACGTTTGCTTTGCCCGGATGATAATTGATAACGCAGTCGTAATTTTTTACGAGCTCAAGCCACCGTCGTTGTCGCATGTTTAACTCCTTATGGGTGGAGAAGTACTTCAGGCTCTTATGGTAAGTGAAAATTTCACACCTTTCTCCATAGAGATAGTGTCGCCATATCTTTAAGGCAAACACGACTGCTACAAGCTCTAGGTCGTAGGCGATTACCTTTCCGATTTGCATTAGCACACATCCTAGGCCATTCTTCGAAGCATCGCTATAGACTGAGAATCCTCCCGTTCTCGATGGTATTGTTAGAATGGGAGCAGAAGTGAGTCGCTTCTTCAGTTCCTGAAAGCTCTGTTCGCACGCTTCAGACCACTTGAAAGGTACATTCTTCCTGGTCAAGTTTGTCAACGTTGAGGCGACGCTAGAGAAGTCAGCTATGAACTTACGGTAGTATCTCGCAAGTCCTAGGAAACTTCGGACCTCGGTCGGAGTAGTCGGTCGTGGCCAATTGTTCACGGCCTCAATCTTACTCGGGTCCACGGAGATTCCATTCCCAGAAATCACGTGTCCCAAGAAAGCTACTTGCTGAAGCCAGAATTCACACTTCTTGAATTTGGCGAAGAGCTGTTTCTCTCGCATGATTCCTAAGACGGTTCGTAGATGGATTTCGTGTTCGTCTTTTGTCTTAGAATAGATCAAGATATCGTCGATAAAGACGATAACGAAACGATCGAGATAGTCTTTAAAGACCCGATTCATCAAGTCCATAAAAGCAGTTGAGGCATTTGTCAGTCCAAAAGGCATGACCGGAAACTCGTAATGGCCGTACCTCGTACTGAATGCGGTTTTAGGAACATCTACCTCCCTGATCTTCAACTGATGGTATCCCGAACGGAGGTCAATTTTTGAGAATACCGTCGCTCCTTGTAACTGGTCGAATAAATTATCGATCCTTGGCAGGGGTATTTATTCTTAATCGTGATCTTATTTAATTCTCGGTAGTCGATGCACAGTCGCATCGACCCATCCTTCTTTCGCACAAAAAGGACGGGTGCGCCCCACGGTGAAAAACTCGGCTGGATAAAACCTTTAGATAGTAGGTCCTCCAGCTGTTCCTTCAACTCCTTTAACTCATTTGGCGCTAAACGGTAAGGGGCTTTTGAGATTGGGGCAGACCCCGGGATTAGATCTATCGTGAACTGTATTTCTCGATCAGGGGGTCCCCGGGAGATCATCGGGAAATACATCGGCATATTCATTGACTATCGGAACGTCCTTTAGTTCTGGCTGAGGTAACTCCTCCGCCTTCACCGCATATACGAGATAAGACTCACAATCGGATCTCAATAGTCGTTGAGCCTTCAGCGCAGAGATTCGCGGAATACGATTCATAGTAGTTTTTCCCGAAAAAGTGAACACTTCTTCTTCGTGCAGTTGAAGTTTTACGACCTTCTTGTTGCAATCTATGATGGCTCCGTATCTCGAAAGCCAATCCATCCCAAACATAACATCATAGTCATTCATTGGGATCACAATCAGGTCGACGCTCAGATCTCTACCCTCAATGCTCACAGAACATCCTCCCAGCACTTGGTTAGTGCGTGTCGGATCACCGTGTGGAAGGGTAACTATGTAATTGCACTCAGATAAGGTAGGAGAAACTCCCACCTTTTCCACATATTTGGCCGACACAAATGAATGTGTGGCCCCAGAGTCAATTAACACAGAAGTGGGCACGTCATGGATAGTTAACGTACCCGTTACTACAGAAGGATTTGCTTCGGCCTCCTCATTCGTCAGAGTAAAAACTCGTGCTGGGACCGGAGGGGGTCGAATCAGTGGTTGGTTCGAGACTCGAGGCACATTCTCATTACAATTCCTAGCATAGTGCCCGATCTTCCCACACCGAAAACATTGTGGGGTCGTGTTTGGTCTTGGCCCATAACACGCACCGGAATGGTAGCGTCCACACTGTCGGCGTTGAGTTGCAGCACCTGGGGGTCGGTTTGGAATGTTGAACGGTCCTTGTTCGGCCTTGGCAACTCTGTTGGCCCGGCTGATTTCTGCGAACATTTGGCGCCTTTCCAAAGAACTGGCGTTTCTGATTCCCTCCGCTTTGCTGCCCTTCCGTTCTCCGCTTTGCATCCTGAGCCTTTGTAACTCTAAGCTCTGCCTGCTCGGCTAGGATTGCACGTTCAGCGATACGGGCATAAGTCTTCCCTTCCGTATCGTACATATTTACGCTTCGGAAGATCTCGGGTTTCAGACCCTCCAGGAAACGTTCTATCTTTAGCTCGTCAGTGGCCACGATATGTGGCGCAAACCTAGACAATTGCTCGAATTTGCGGATGTATTCTGCTACAGACATCCCTCATTGTTTCAGATTTATGAATCCATTCAGCTTCTACGCTCTATCAGGTGCGGTAAAGTATTTGCCTCGAAAGAGCATTTTGAATCTATCCCATGTCATAGTAGTGGGATCCTCGAGCACCTGAATGGTGTCCCACCAGTAGCCCGCGTTCCCACGTAGCATAAAGGTGGCACACGTCACCTTCTCAGTATCAGGTAGGTGACTCACACGGAACATATTTTCAATAGTCCTGAGCCAATCCTCCGCATAGGTAGGATCGGCGGCTTCCTCAAACGAAGGGGGGTTTAACCTTCGGAACCTTTCCCCGGCAGCTTCTGCATGTTCTAGGCCAAGGGATGAGTGACGTTCCGAGGAATTTTGACGGTGGATGAGGTCGTTAATCTGATCTGACTGTCGGCGGATCAGATCAGTTAGCTGGTGGATAGTAGAGCGGTCCTCATTAGGTGGGGACTCAGACCCCGCCCTACGACTAGTTTCACCAAGTTCTCTACGTGTTCTCGGCATTCATAATTATTTCTACAATTATTCACATAACGCAGATATCAGATAACACAGAATCACATAATCAAGTATTAAACTTACAAGCTAGGCTGGTTTTCCAGGCTTTTGGACAGTCTTCCGAATCTAAAGCCGAAGCTCTGATACCACCTCTGGCGACCCTACTTTTCTAACTAGGATTAGTGGCGGATTTCCGCAACGTAAGCCGCGGAAGGCCCGTCTAATTAAATCTTTTTCCTAAAATAATATACATTACTATAAAGATCTGTCTACATAGTCATCTTTGTACACGGACCGAAGCCCCCAAAAATATCAAAAGAACAAAAAGCGCTAACGCCGCTCCACAGGTCTTCATCCATGTACCGCCCTGCCCTCAAAAGTCCGTGGAGCACCGCCACCAGCCGCCTCAGTCACGACGCATTTCAGCGTCGGACTCAGTACCAACAACACGTAAACACTGAGCGATTTGCCCAGTAGGTGAATAAACATGCATGTATGCAAGTGTGCACTCAACCCGATCCCAATTTCTCATGACATGATATAATGCACACTCTTTCTTTTCTCACATTCCTGTTTCTCACAATATAGGGCCCTAGGTTAGGCTCGACACCCTCGCGTGCAAAGACTACGTGGAGGCCCCCCAAGTCTCGCGGCAGCCTACCCTGGTAGTGCATTGGACGATCACGCCAATGGCCTCCCACCGGGTCGCTCCGCATCAAAGGTATACACTGATAGTGCACTGGACGATCACGCCAATGGCCTCCTATCAGGTCACATCAATATCTCATCCGGCGGTATGCACCTCGGAACTGTCACGCCCGAGTAGACAGATCGATCACGCCTGTCTCTGCCAGGTGTCCAGTGAGCCCAACCTTGACTCCTCTAGGAGTCACCAATCACAAGCATCTCATTCTACCCCGTACGTCAATATCTCATATTGTTACCGTCTCACAACGGTACAACACTCTCTTCCTGACGTGATATGCACGTGCCATGGATGTTTACAAAATCTCATGGAAGCATGATTTAAATAAAACGTACGTACAACAGGTAAATCGCGTAAATCACATAAGTCACGAAAATCTCGAATTACATGAAAGCACATAATTCACGTATGTGTTTATGTATTGTAGATGGATGATCCACCTACCTGTCCTCCCGCTAAAATCAGTCAAGAGCTCTGGTGGAATCCCTAAATGTCGAACCTCTGAATAAATAAATATTATCACATCACTATTTTTGCTAAGTTACGCAAGTCTCGAATTTCCAAATCTTAAATATCGAAAACCCTAGAAATTTTCAAAATCCTAAAAATTGTGAAAACTCTAAAATAATGAAAACCCTAAAATGCCAAAAAGTTGAATATACCGAAACTTTTGTAAATATAGGTAGCCGAATTTAGTAATTGCCGAAACTTTCTCAAATATGAAGATTTATATGCTTTATAGAAAATTATTATTTAGCGGAACTTAGGCATGGGATGTCGAGATCTTTTATCGAGATCTTACTAATATCGATAACTTTAATGATAACAAGATCTTATAAATGTCGAAGTCTATAGTGGTATCGAAATCTTTATAAGATATATCGAGATTTGTTAAGGAGGTTAAATGTCGAACTGTGTCATGGAGGATGTCGAGATCTATATACATTGCGAAAGGTAGATCTCGAGAAGCTTAAAGATTAAATGTCGAAATGTCTCAGATCAAATGTCGAGATTTCATAATCATGCTTCTAAAATGTCAAGATCTATTCCTTGAAAATGTCGAAACCTTTATAGAATGTCGAGATCTTCTACACATTGCAACATGTATATCTCAAGACCTTCCTATTATACATATCGAAATTTATCCCATCTTTGCACACAGTTAACCAAGCATTTAATTATATGTCGATTGAAACTTGAAAATCTGAGCTTTATACTAAAAACAATTCTTAAAAATTAATTCTTATGATTATGGTACAGTCTAAAATATCACATCTTATACTACTCATGAATATGTACGCTAAATCTAAATTGTAGAATTTCTAAGATGCTAACGTTCATATAAATTCTAGGATTACCATTGGAAACAACTATGGTATATTAAGCTTCGAAGGTTAGGGTTTTCTAAATTAACTATTATAATCACCTTGCAAGATCATCCCATTTCCAGAAAAGGAGACGTCCTAACAACACTAATGACTGAAGATCAGAGATAAAATCATTAAAGCACACACCTCTTTATCCCAAACATGCCCGTGGATTAAACTCAGAGATTATAGGTTTTCTAGACATGTTAGAATTCGAGCCCTACTAAGGTTATCCTGTAATCATATAAAGACATGTAAGCTAACATATAAAAACACACAATACACCAAGCATGAATTCTTATTATACCTTTCCTTTACAAGCACGCCAATTGAATTTGGTAAGGTCTCACGATCTGTGTTTAGTTGTTTTAACGTCAGAGTTCTTTCCTTTCGTAGTATTTCTCTCATGTTTTTCTTTTCCTCACAACAAACGTTTTCTACTAATGCTCGTTTGATGTACATATATATTTTTTTTTCTTGGGAAGTTCATGAGATGTGACTAGATACTTATCTTTATTTTTTCCCAACTCTTAAGCAAAACTCTTACCACCATAATTATGTATGTTGTTGGGCCTAAAAAACTACCAATTGAGCCGAGTTAAGTCCAATTCTTAATTCTACTTAAATTAATTTCTTTGGGCCTAAGTTTCGCACACAAGGCATAGCCCATTTCCATGTATTTCATTATTATTATTATTATTATTATTATTATTATTATTATTATTATTTAAACTTTAGAATTTCTTTGGAAATATTCAAATTCATCATCAACTTCCTACTTAGCAAATTATATTATTAATTTACATCAAAATCCCGTATTAAAACTTACGGGTATTACAGATTTGTGTCGAACTTTTTATTTGATGTTGGCGACTTATTCTCATTTATTCGACTGTTTTATTACCGTTTGAATTTAATTTCTTGTATTCGACTTTTGGATTGTCGAATGGATATTTTTGCCGTGTGTATTTATAACTTTTATATTTATGTATAATTTATTTGCAAAATAGTTGATTAATTGCAGAAAATTGGCGATTAGCGACTAACATAGTGACTACGAAGTACCAAATCCCGACTACAACATTAAGCTTGAGCGATTTGCAATAGCGACAGCAGATTCAAATCAGCGACTACACATGTAGTCGGAGATTTCTGAACACTGCTGTAGTCGCAGTAGTCGCTAAATTAGCGACTACGGATTGTTGGTCGCCATGTCGTCGCAAATCAGCGACTATAGCAGCGTGGTCGCCAGCAGTCGCTGTTAGCGACTGCTTCGCGACCGCGTCCAATCAGCAACAACGAGTTTAGCGACTACGTGTTGTAGTCGCTGATGTAGTCGCTAAGATAGTTTAGCGACTAATATTTCTATTTAGCGACTAATATCTGTAGTTGCTAGATGTGTTTTTCTTGGAGTGAACGAGAGCACCCAAAGAGTGAATGTATTTGTTCTAGTCTTCGTCTTCTTCAATTTAACCCTAATTTGATATGGACCTGTGGTTGCAAGTGCAGTGGATCCGTGGTTGAAGGCATACGTCCGAGCTTGCAATCATAGGACCACACTTGCAAGCATAGAACCTGTGCTTGCAAACATGGGACCCCTGCTTGCAAGAATAGGACCCACGCTTGCAAGGATCAGATCGTGCTTGCAAGCCTAGGACCACGCTAGCAAGCATCGGACCTGTGCTTGCAAGCATAGGACCCCCGCTTGTAAGCATAAGACTCGTGCATATGCAAGGGACCCTGCGTGCAAGAGCAGGAGACCGCACTATGATACAGAGGACCCGCGCATATACGCATCGGACCCGCACGGGAACCGCATCATTGCGTGTCGGTCTGATGCGGTTTTGTGCGTGAATCTCAGCATATGCGATACGTTCCCTGCTCAACTGTGCATTAGAGTTTTATATTGTCAGTATTCATACCATGTAATTAGCTAAAATCTGTTATAATTATGTGTGAAATAGGTTGTGATGAAATGCAATTCGACAAAGGTGACGAAGCTTTAGACAAGCGTATTACGTTGACCTCGCTATACGACGAGGCCAACCAGGTCATAAGAGGGTGTCTCAACGACCTTGAGTGGGAGATATATAGGCCGAGAGTGCTTTCGGCCGACTCGTTAGTGCCGAGCCGAATTATAATTTCTCGGCCCAGTTGCTATGGTACCTCATGCAGAGGCAGACGACGTTGCACAACCGCGAGGAGCTTTGGATGGTTGTTGGCAACAAACCACTCCGATTTTCAAAATCGGAGTATTGCCTAGTCACCGTGCTCAAGTTCGCAGCCGAGCCGCACGTGTACCCCAATACAGCTTTCGCGGATAGACATTTTGGCGACCTTGCCCACGTCCGCATGTTGCACATGAGCGCCGGTTGGAGGAGTTGGCTGGCGATGAGGAACGCATGGACCGTGAAAAGTTGAAGCTGACAAATGTCTACTTCGCCACCGCGGTCTCGGTGCCCCGACCGTTGAAGAAGGATACCGTCGTCAGCTCTTGGGTCCTTTATCTTGCCGAAGACGTGGTCCGCCAAGCAGCAAGGAAGGTAAGCAGTCCCTAATATTAGAAATTTTTTACTATGATTTCCGTATTAAGTATATTGTTCTACATTGCAGTGGAGAATGCAGGGTTTACATGTTACGGGCAGCATTGTCTCTCCGGTTGACGGCGTTTCCAATCTGACGATTGAGCAAATGCGAATTTTCGGAAATTTCTTGCTCAATCGATTTTCCGTAACGAGTGGCAAGGCATGGTATAAATAATTATCCTCCCATTGTAAATTTTTTTATGACAAATAATGTATGCTTGTAAATTATGTATCTGAAAGTTTTGACAATTACCGTTATGACAAATAATTCTTTTTAGTGTTATTTGAATTTAAATTAAATTTTTGTACTGAAACATCTGTGTTGAAACGTGATGTGCGATTTGACATGTGACTGAGAAAACACTTTTGATCCAATAATCAATAACTGTTCAATTATTGGTACAACTCAATAAGCGAACGTGACCAGCCCTAAATTGGCAGACGACCCGTTCATATACGCTAGGGGCCCGTCCATCAGCGCCCATGCAATATGCGAGGGTTTTACGTGCGGGTCACCTATTTTTACGTGCGGGTCTCCTGCTCAACAAGCGCGGGTCCTCTGTGTATATGCGCATGGACCTTGCCTGATATCGCTGAGGTCCTGCACATAAGTTCGAAGGGACCAATAAGGACCCGAACATCTCAATGCGGGGACCATACAATATGCATTGGTCCTCTGTTTTTATGAGCGGGAACCTTGCTCACAACGTAGGGTCTCCTGTGTTCATGTACGATTTCAGATTTGTTAATGCGTGGAGTTAGCTGTATAATTGTGCGTTTTTATACGTTGTTTATCCTCTACAATATTAAGTCATCAGGAAATAACACAACGTCAAAAATTGAATCAAATCACAATAATTGCAATCGATTTATAAGATTGGTACATCGTAGAAAATTTACAAACACAAGGTACATTTTTGGGTCTTTTTCCATCTTCACCTTTCAGTTTGGTCAACTCGACATACGTGTTGGAATTGTTTTTTAAACGTGGGCTTATGTATTGTTAATCTAGCGGTTATTTTTCATTTTTTTATTCGCGTACTTAATTTTTTTATTAATTACTATCTTATTAAGATATTTAATATTATTAGATTTTCACATCCTTCCATTTAATCCAGAATCAAATGTCAAGTCATCTGTCCCGTATATAATGTATACTGACGCTCCTCTGATATGTCACTTTTGACCAATAATTGAACAATTATTGGTCTCACTCAATAAGCGAATGTGACCAACCCTAACATGCGGGTACCTTGTTGTTCCCGTCGGGTCCCCTGTCCTCAACATGCGGTGTAACAACCCTCACTTTTAAAGTAAAAATGTTGGCGGATTTTCAGCAACGAAAACCGCGGAAGACCCAATTAATAAAAATTGTCCTCGCAAAATAAAATATATTGCAGTGGAATAAAAGTATCTTACATGCACACACGTTTCACACACGTCATATTTTACGTTCACGCTCAATTCAAGTTTATTGACACACGAAACACACTAAAACCGCTCCACAGTTCACATCCATGTACCGCCTTGCCCTCAAAAGACCATGGAGCACCGCCACCAGCCGTGTTAGTTTTGACATGTTTACACGTCGGCCTCGTCAGTACCTACAACACGTAAACTGAGCTTCTTGCCCAGTAGATGAAATAATGCATGATGTAATCGTGCACTCAATCCCAAACCCGGTATCTCACATGTAATGAACGCTCTTTCTTTTCTCACGCTATCTCCCATTTTGCGAGTTAGGGCCCTAGGTTAGACTCGACACCTCGCATGCCAATCACAATAACGGTAGCCTACTCTGTAAGTTCACGCCAGGTCGCTTCTTTCGTATAATATATAAGACGGTCGCACCTCGGGAAGTTCACTCCCGGGTAGACAAAACGTTTGCATCTGTCTAGTTGACATAACGCTCACACCTGTCTGTCGTCAGGTGTCATATTGAGTACTAATCTCGACTCATCAACGAGTCACCAATCACAAAACCATCATCTACCCCACTTATCAATGCATTACCGTCTCCAACACGGTACACACGGTCTGAACCTCCATCGTTCTAGTATGAAATGCACATGACAGATAAATACATGATGTACATAATTTATTTAGATCACATAAAAATATTCACATATTGCACGTAAAACACGAAAGCATGAAAACACATAAAAGCACATAATGTTTACGTGTCGTAGGTGAATATTTCACCTACCTGTCATCCTTAATTTCGCAATCGATAAATCCCTATTGTTTTAGAACTCTGTAAATACGATAATTATGCATGAGTTTTAGACTAAAAACATGGAATGATTGTATTTCGAAGGTCATACATGTTTCTAAAATATAAGTTTCCTAAATCACTTAGTTTCGAACTTTTGACTTGCCTCAAAATTCTCATACAATTCGAAATGACTAGACTCATAAATTAATAAGTTCGAAGGTAAGCATAATTCGAATTATAAATTTCATAACCTAAATTTCGAAACTTAGCTAGTTTTCAAAAATGACATTAATTATTTCAAATCCTAGTTATTTATTCGCCTAAATTTTCTTAGGTCTCATAAACAATAATCAACCCGAAAACCATCCACTCCTAAAATTTTATATCGAGAACTTTAATCTTAACGAAACTTGAAGTATATAATATTCTTAAATTGCTAAAGTCTACCCCTTAATGATTCTTTCAACAATAATAATAAACCATATGTCGAATTCATCCTATCTCCAAGAACGATCGTTTACTTAATAATAGATCAAAACTCAAAAATCACTCTACTCATCTCTACACATTTCATAATAGTTCTAGAACCAAGAATTTTTATTTAAATACTAACACATACGTGACTTAGTTACGTCGACAATCTAAATTGTAAGCCCCGTTTACTAAGAAGTTCAACACTACCCAATTATTCTTATTAACAAAGTATCAAAACTTACAAATATCACATGTTCTAAATTAATACCATTATCCATATAATTAAGCACACCAGCACTCCCAAGATCTGAGAAAACCCTAACATGTAGATCACGAGAATATTATATTGATCTACATTAAGCACGTAATGAATGTCACGAAAATCTCATGAACACTTCGATGTTCATTCCCTAATCACGTGAAAACATATAACCATAAAAATAAATTAAGTATACTAAGCATAATCGATAGTTCATATACCTTACTTCAAAATTAGGTTTTCGAATTTGCTTCTTGTTGGAAAAATTGAGTTTTGCTAAGATCTCCACTCTCGTTTTTCTCCTCTTCTTCACTTTCTTCGTTGATATGAGATTTAGTTTATATATTAAGGTCTTGAAAACTAGTAAGTGATGATAACGATTTTCCCTTAGGCCTAAATGAATTATTTCATTATTAAAGTAACTTTCCATCCTTAGACCAACTTTCGAACTTTGCAATGAATTATTTTTCCGTTGCAATGAATTATTTTAGCTTAAGTCACTTTCGTATTTCTCTTTTGCTTAATGTACATGATATATTAGATATACATGATCATGATGTTTATAATTATGTTATTAGACATGATGGTAAAGGACTCCCTTCCTAATTACCTCATTAGTTTATTATATTAGCCCCTAATGCCTACCTCTTCTTACGTAAAACTCATATTATTATTATTACTTAGTTATCCCTAATTAAGCAAATAAAATCGTCCCTTTCACCAAAATTAATTGTTTCCTTAGTCAGTCACAAATATGCAAATATACATATATATATATGCATAATAAATACCACACATAAACTTCCCATACAAACATGTTGAGCCCAGAAAGACTTCTTCTACTTTTCTTACAATGAGTAACAAGATTTGTTGCTACTTAAACTTAACGTGTAATGTTTCCAATTCGATAGTGACCGTTACCTAATATTAATCATAAGTATGTATTAATCCCTTTTATTTTCTTTCGTGTGCGTCTTTTATGACAACTGCATATTAACTAATGTGAAGGTGACATTTGTGACTAAAAATTAATTTCCTCCATGCTGAGAAAACTAGGTCAAGTTCTTTTCTTAACTTTATGTGCCATATTATATTCCCTTGTCTATGTCCATTATATTAAATTAAACACATCCCTTTCCTGTTTGATTAAGTAATAACACGTCCCCTATACATATTGATCTCCATTTACACCTTTCTCTCTTAGCTAACCATGATAATAATAATATATATGTATTTCATGATTTCCATAATTTACAGTACTTCCCGTTTTAAATTTCACGGGTATTACATGCGGGTCCCCTACTCATAATGCGCTGGGGACCAAGAAACTAAGCACGGGGCCCCGCACATGAGCATGGGACCCATGCGTGAAAGAAAGGGACATTCGTGCATTTGCACGGGTCCCGCGCATCAGCTAGCGCAGGTCCACTGTGCATGATCCTAACTTTAAAACCATAACCGTAAAACCCTAAACCCTTTAAAACCCCAAATTTAAAATCCTCACTTTATAACCATAACTGTAAAACCCCAAACCCTTTAACACCCCAAATTTAAAACCCTCACTTTAAAATAATAACTATACAACCCTAAATCCTTTAAAGCACTAATTTTAAAACCCTAATTTAAAATCCTAACTGTAAAACCATAATTGTAGAACTCTAAACCCTTTAAATCCCCAATTTTACCCTTACTTTAAAACCATAACTGTAAAACCATAAACCCTTTAAAAGCCTAATTTTAAAACCCCAACTTTAAAATCCTAACTTTAAAACCATAACTGTAAAACCCTAAACCCTTTATAACCCTAATTTTAAAACCATAACTTTAAATCGTTACTTAAAACTATACCTGTAAACCACTAACTTTATCGTAAAACCCTAAACCCTTTCAAACCCTAATTTTAAAACCCCAAATTAACTTTACTGTAAAACCCTAAACCCTTTCAGACCCTAATTTTAAAACCCTAACTTTATTGTAAACCCCTAAACCCTTTAAAACCCTTAAAACCCTAACTTTAAACCATAACTGTAAAACCCTTAACCCTTTAAAACCCCAATTTTAAAACCCTAACTTTAAAACCATAACTGTAAAACAATAAACCCTTTAAAACCCTAATTTTAACTTTAAAACCATAACTGTAAAATTCTAAACCCTTTAAATCCCTAATAAACCCTAACTTTAAGATCATAACTGTAAAACCATAAACCCTTTAAAACCCTAACTTTAAAACCATAACTGTAAAACCCTATTAAAACCCTAATTTCAAACTCTGATTCAGCCCTCGCACACAAATAGTAATGGTAATAATGATCGGCGTCCATTTGTATAACACATATATGACATAATTTCCACAGCTATTGGCAAGTTTGGAAGATAACCTACGTAGTAGTCAGCAAAGGATAACACTTAAGAGATATGAACAACTCAGCTTGTAAAATAGGACAAAAAAAAAGTTCCTTTTTCTACCCTTCGTTTCCCACGATCCTCTTTCCTCCATTACCATTTTGTGTATCTTTTTCTCGCCTTTCTCCAATCCGAACTTGTTCGACGTCCTTCTGCAAGCCATCGTTTCGGACAGCCTCAGCCTCCGATCGATCGCTCACTTCGCTCAGAGCATCGTCGTGGCTATGTAGGTCGATGTCGAGGGCATCATCTTCGCCGCGTAGGAATATGTTGATCTCATCCACGATGAATGCCCTCCTTTGCGAGAGGTCGACGTCGAGGTCGGCCTTTAGAGGGCAGCAGATGGCGGTGGCTGTGCTAGTCTTGAGGTCGGGGCAACTGACAATTTCGTGGGGCGGGAGACAATTTGGGCGTCCGTCAGCATTCTTGCTGCTTTGTTTATGAGATTATTTTAAAATGTTATTTTCGGATACTGTGTGTTTGATAGTGTGATTTCGAGACATAATTGAAGTCCTAACAACTTGCAAAACCCTAAGAGCTCTCGAAAACCCTAACAGCTCGCGGAAACCCTAACATATAACGCGGGACCCCTGCAATGCAGCTCGGGCCCAACTCACTGATGCGCAGGACCCCTGCTCAAGTGCACAGGACCCCTGCTCTAGTGCGCGGGCGGCACTGATGCACTGGTCCCCTGTACTGATGCGCGGGGCCCGTTCTCCAGTGCACGGGACCCGTGATTTAGTATGCACGGTCCCTGCACTGATGCACTAGGACCATGTAAAGATGCACGGGGCCCCTGAAGTTATGCGTGGAGACCCAAATCTAATGCAATGTGCCCTTGTGGATATCTGTGCGGGTACCCTAAAGCATGACCACGAGTTTCGTCTTTCCAACTGGGAATTCGACATTCTCACGGCCAAACATCTTCTCTTTGACACAATCATGTAATTTTCAGGGTTAAATTTGTAATTCGAAACGAAAAAACTTACTGCAAAGAGTTAGAGCTGGGTATTTCTTTCAAGACTTGTTTCGTAGACTTCGAGCTCGACTTAGTCAGAAAAGGAGGCTGTTTTAGATGATGAAGATGAAAGGATGGATCGATCTGGGTGGTTGGAGTAATTATTACGTGCTGCTGTGCGCTTAAATGACGTTTCGTTTCTTTTATATAGGTAGAGATCGTCTGTATGTATATTTATTTTTCTTTTCAATTATTTTTAGTTAATAACGAGGGTTTTGAAGAAGATGGTTAACACTTAATTAAAATGAAGGCCATTGACAAAAAAAAAAAACGTCAAGAGTACTCTTTTTCTTAAAATTGACCAGGTCAAACGCTATTTTTTAGAAAGACCCGTGGATCTCCTTTTTATCTTAACTCGAGATTATAGAATAGTAGATTTTAAATGTATGGTTGCATGCTTTTAATTTTAAATTGTTGCATTAAACTTCGCCGTTCTTGACAAACTTTTTTTTTAATCGATAGCTTGTCATGTACATAAACGTAGTACAAATAGGTTAACTAGCCCGCACAGTAGACGTGTTCATACGGTTACGGTTCACGGTTATGAACCGCCGGTATACGGTTTCAAATTTTTTTAAACTAACAAAATTTTAATAATGTTAAAAAAATTTCAATCCAACCAAGAAATTACAATGCATTAAACATTTAAAAATAATAATTACACATTGAATAGTTAAAAAGAAAATATGATAATTGCTCCAATGGTTTAGCAACCGGATGCTAGAAAAGTATTTCAACTACTTCTTTTTCATTTGTACAATGCATTTGCCCAAAATTGTACGTGAACGCTACTTTTAAAACTGCACAATTTTATCATAATGATCTAAGACAAAAATAAACGTAGAATATGGACACCGAATAAGTCTTCGATAGCTTTTTCAATTACGTAAAAATTTGTAACAAATAATAACATGACTAACAAAAAGTCGGAAATAATGTAATTAATGATTTGAAGGAAAACAGAGGAGGCGAGTCTGCTCTTAGCTAAGGGTCACGGATGTGAAGGTCACTGCACTTGGCCGTGACACATGCCTGGGACGAGTCTATGCACTCTGCTGTCATTCACGGCCGTGAAGGTCACTGCACATGGCCGTGAAGGTTAAATGAATTTGCTAGTGAAGACTTTGATCTACAACCACCAATAGATATTGGCGCCAACAATCAGTTCTTTGATTTCATCAGCTCATTTTCCATTTTATACATTTTCTGAGTTCGTGCGATCCTGAGTGATTGTCACTCTCAATCTTGAATTAGGGTTTATCTTGTGGCGCGAATTAGCTGAGAGATTTGTGTTCTTGTCACAATCTTGTAATCTCTTCGTCATCAATAAAGATCGCCCAGTTTCGTCCGTGGAGTAGGATTTCTTGGAAATTCGAACCACATTATGTTGTTTTTGTTCGATCATTTCTTCATAGAATTTTACATGCTATCAGCGCTAGCGTCTTGAAGCTGCCAAGGTTGATTCAGTTCATAATCCTGTAATCGTTTACTCAAGATTCTTCCACGATGATGTCAACTGAAGCCAGTTCACCAAACCAGAATCCAATGTCCCGGAATCAAATGTCCTCGGCAAACAACTCTGGTAATTCTGGAAATCTTGGTAATCTGAATGATCCTTACTATCTTGGCAATAATGACACCTCAGGGCAGCTCTTGGTGCATGAGAAACTAAATGGTGACAACTATATGACATGGAGCCTTGCCACGATGATAGACTAATTTGGAGAAATAAGGAGGGCTTTATCAATGGTGAATTAGTTCCCCCTGCTGTAACCAACAAAGACGAGACTAATGCACTGAGAAGGAATAACAGTATCATCATTTCTTGGATCATGAATGCTGTCTCAAGGGAGATATCAGCTGGCATCCTCTATAATTCGACGGCAAGAGATGTCTGGATTGACCTTCAAGAAAGGTATGGGCGCACAATCAAGCCGAGAGTTTTGCGGTTCAAGAAAGATCTCATGAATTTGACTCATGGTTCATGCGGGGTAGCTACTTACGTCACTAGGCTAAAAACTCTTTGGGATGAACTTAACAGCTATCGGCCTCCACTTCAATGTAATTGCGGGGGTATCAAGCACTGAGGATTTACATGGAAGAGGAATATGTCTTGTTCTTAATGGGGTTGAATGACTCATATTCCCAGATTCAAGAAGAAAAACAGAGGTCAATGGTGCCAGGGGCTGTGAACATGGTTGAAGATCAAGTGAACAACATGGCAATGTTGGCTGCCAAATCTGACTATGAGCGGCCTGCTAAGAAGGGAAGTTTCTATCAAAAGAAAGATCAGACAAAACCAGTCTGTACTCATTGTAATAAGAAGGGGCACTCGGTAGACACCTGCTACTAGCTACATGGCTTTCCACCGGGGTATAGACAACGAAGTAAATTCAAGAGTGCAGAGTCAACCAAGTTTCAAACTGTGATTTTGTTACCAGAGCAGGGCAGCATCTTAGTCAGGATAATCAGAGTACTAGCAGTGTTGGGGTTGCAATGGTGCACTTGCAGTTAATACCTTTTCAGTTGCAAGGGCTGAAAGCATTGCTCAATCAGTAGGGTAACAACATGCCACAGAACAGCACAGACACAACACAATAGGGTGAGAAAGGGACTACAGGTTCATTTTATCCTTTAACCTACCTGAACTTGCTAATTCCAATTATTGGCTTATAGACTCGGGTGCTACCATGCATGTGAGTGGTAATAAAGGCATCTTGCAAGATCTGCATGAGATAACAAAGTCTAGAGTAATATTTCCTAACAAGAGAATAATTAGAGTAAATAAAGCTGGAAATTTCAGGCTACATAAGTTCACCACTTTACTTAATGTCCTTTTCGTACCACAGTTCAACTTCAACCTGATATCTGTGAGTTCTTTGGCTAACAGTAGTTCGTGTAGGTTTTGTTTGAGGCTAATAAATTTCAGATACGGGGTCCTTCTATGCAAGTGATTGGCAAGGGGATCAAATAGCGGGACTTTATGTCATATGGGCAGATTCACCCTTCACTGTCCCAGCTGATCAGTTACAGTCCCATTTCCTAAATAATCTGACAGGAGACTTATGGCACAGGAGATTAGGTCATCCTAGTAATGAAGTCTTAGACATACTTAGAAGTACTTTGAACCATGATAGTTGTTTTGTTGATTCATGTTGTAAGATTTGTCCTATTTCCAAACAGAAAAGGAACAAATTTCCTAAGGATGATAAACAAGTTTGGTCACCCTTTGATCTTATTCATTGTGACACATGGGGTCTATTCCATGTTCCATCATATCTAGGCTATCAATACTTTATTATAATAGCCGATGATTATTCAAGATTTACATGGATCTTTATGACTAAACATAAATAAGAGACTAAATCATTTATAAGCTTCTTCCTTAGTTTAGCCGAGCCACAGTTTAGTTGTAAGGTTAAGACTATAAGAACTGATAATGCTAGAGAGTTTAACATGACTGAGCTGTTTAAAGACAAGGGAATCATTCACCATATGTCCTGCGTGCAAACACCATAGCATAATTCTGTGGTTGAAACGAAACATCACCATCTATTGAATGTGGCACGCTCATTATGTTTTCAATCTGGGATAGCTATAGTGTTATGGTCTGAATGTTGTCTACAGCTTATTTAATCAATAGGACACCATCAGTTAAACTAAACAACAAGAGTCCTTTTGAGCTATTATATAAAAGGACTGTAGATTATAGTGTGCTGCGGGTATTTGGTTGTCTATGTTGTTCAACACTCCTTGCAGGAAGAAAGAAATTTGACCCGAGGGCTCGTGAGCATCTTTCCGGGCTACCCAAATGGAGTTAAAGGTTACAAAGTCATGGACCTACCAAGGAAGTCTTCATTTCTAGAGATGTGAAATTTCAGGAAAATGACTTCACACTGAAAGCAGCGCATTACTCAGAGATGAGGGATTCTTTTCCATCCCAAGTGATACCTAGGCCTTGTGTGGAAGAGCCAAAAGAGAAAGACATGGTCCTCTCACCTTGCTTGCAACCTCCCTGTGATGTAGCAGCAGACTTGTCTGATTCTGCCCCAAGTTATTGATGAACAAGTTCTGCAGACTGTGCAGGTGCCGGATTCCTTTCAGCTTCAGAAACAAAGCCAAAGAGTATTTTAGATTGATCAGGAACAATGTCAGCCTCAGGAACAGGGTCAGGCTGATTTTCAGACTGAGCAGCATCGTTACCAGCCCCAAGAAACCCATATCAGAGTGAGAAGGGAGCTAAAGAGGCCTAATTATTTGAAGGACTACTACTGCAATGCACAAACAGATAGGAGAATTCTTTATCCTATAACGGACCACCTGTCCTATCAGAAATTCTCTCCACAATATCAGTTCTACATCAATAGTATTGCACTAGTTGAAGAACCACAAACATATGCACAAGCTGTCAAGTGTGAGAAGTGGGCTTCTGCTATGAGTGAGGAACTAAAGGCACTCAGGGAAAATGGCACTTGGTCGATTGTCTCCCTACCAGAGGGCAAGAAAGCCATCGGATGTAGATGGATTTACAAACTGAAGCTAAACTCACATGGTAAGGTTGAAAGGTATAAAGCGAGGTTGGTAGCCAAGGGTTATGATCAACGGGCAGGAGTTGATTACATAGATACCTTCGCTCCAGTTGCCAAACCAACACCATTAAGTTAGTCATCACTCTGGCAGCTAAGCTCCAATGAGACTTGATCCAATTAGATGTAAACAACGCATTCTTAAATGGTGATTTGCTTGAAGAAGTATACATGGAGCTGCCACAAGGCCTTGCTGAGAATTCTGTTAAGCAGGTCCTGGAAAATCATTGTGCAAACTTCATAAGTCTCTATATGGACTTAAGCAGTCCTCTAGGCAGTGTAACAAAAAGTTTACAGATGCGGTTAAGGCCTTTGGTTTGAGATAAACACAATGTGATCACACATTGTTCGTTAAAGATAAGGGAAGCCAGCTAGTACTTCTCCTTGTGTATGTCGATGAATAATAGTGGTAGGGCCTTGCACAGATCTAATACAAGAGACTAAAGACTTTCTATGCCACTGTTTTAAGGTGAAAGATCTTGGTGAGTTGAGATTCTTCTTAGGAGTTGAAGTAGCTAGAAGCAAGGAAGGAATATACATCACTCAAAGGCAATACACATTGTAGTTATTACAAGACGTTGGTTATATGAATTTAGAGCCTCTGACAACTCCAATGAACCCAAGCGATAAATTGACTGCAGCTGATGGTGAGCTGCTTGCCGAGCCCTTTCACTACAGAAGGCTAGTTGGGAGGTTATTGTAGGTCGTAGAGGTTTCAAACGAGTTTTTTGATCGAACTTTGAATTCATACCATTCTAATCGATTAACTAAGGATTGAAGTCTAGGATCGTAGAGTTGATAAAATATGACCTAACAATATCTTCATTAATATAACCATGTACGAATGCATTTTTAACCTCTAATTGCCGGATTGGCCAGTGTTTGACAAGAGCAACAGTTAAAGCTACGCAAATTTCTGGACGGATGACAAGTGAAAAAATATATGTATAATCAAGCCCGTAAATATGATGGTAACCTTTTTCCACTAAGCGAGCTTTGAGACGATCCAGAGTACCATCAGGTCGCCGTTTAGTCTTAAAGACCCATTTTGATCCAATCAAATGCATGTCTAGTGTTCACGGAACTACTCGCCATGTTTTATTTTGATGAGGCTGTAAGTTCATCAAGCATAATACCTTTTCATCCCGGATGTGATAGCGCTGTTTTAACTCTTGGGTTCACTAGGTACCATTACAGAACAACAACATTTAATGCATATGTAGGATTTTGAACATTACCATGATGAGAGCAGTCGTCATATGAGATGGAAAGGTGGAGAGCTGGAGTGCGGCTTAGACAATATAGTAGTGGAATTGGATGTGTGCACATTCAAAGGACTTATTTAATCAAGTGCTAGGAAGTCGTCAGATTCAGATGTGGCTTCATCGATAATATCGTCAAAGGATGGTGTCGGGTCACTTTGTGAAAACATGCCATAGTAACTAGCGGCAGGATATTAGAGTTAGGATGCTAGATAATATCCTGCGAGGTCATACGTGATTCAGAACTAACAGGAGAAGTCAGCTAGGAGTCAAATAAATTATGAGCGCGAGGGTTCGTAGGAAAAATTTTATTATATTTGAAAGGAAAATCATTTTCATAAAAACAACATATTGAGAAATAATAAACTTGCGACTAGAGAGATGACAACACTTATATTCTTTATGTTTCTCGCTGTATCCTACAAAAACACTAGATTTAAGATAAAACTTCTTATTTTTTGCATCCCATGTATATGGAAAACATTTGGACTCGAATACTCGAGGAGAACTATAATCGAGGTGAGTTCCATGCAACTTGAAATACGGCGTTTCAGACTGAAGAGACGATGAGACGATTAATGAAAAATAGATGATGAAAAAGCTTCTACCCATAAGGATAGTGGAACATGACTGCATAACATCGTCATACCTAATCTCGTATAATACGAGACGTTCAACCATACCTGTTTGTTCAGTAAGGGCATGGGATTTGATGAATGATTCATGTGGTAAGGAAGTGAGATGATAACTGATAATTAACAAATTCACCCCGCCACTGAGTGGATGATCTTGTTTTATTAAATTGCCACACAACATATTTTCAAACATTGAATAAGTAGTAAAAAAGTCGATTTTTTAAAGGAATAGTCCAAGTATACTTTGAAAAATCATCAACTAGACATGCATAATTTTCCAATAGATAAAACAAGAGTGAACCCCAAAATCACAATGAATTTTATTAAAAATATCAAAAGTTAAATTCTCATAAGAACTAAATGGAAGTTTGCTTAATTTTTCTAATTGACAGCTACAACACAAATGTTCTTATTTCGAAGACCATACGACATCGTAAGACTTTTATTCTTTAACAAATGAACTACAAATGATTGTGGATGACCCAAACATTGATGCCACATGTCTGATGTGCCAATTTGAAACGATATGAAAAATATGCTTCAGCCTCATTAGAGAGGACATATAAATTATCCTTTCGTTCCCCGTTATGAGAGAATTCGCAATTAATAGGAAACTTAGATGTAAGTTGATTAATGGAAAAGCAAGTTTTTCTTAAGATCTTGAAGAAAAAGAATATTATCAAGCAGAAAGCGTTACCTTTTTTCTTAATTAAGGAATTACCAATACATACATGTTATGTGTAACGGGGATCCATCACTAATAACGACGAGTCACAAACGTTATATTTATGAATATTATTTAACATAACATACATACCTGGTTGTCCTGTCATATGATTAGAAACTCCGATATCTGATGTCCATTCCGTATCAAATATGCAGTTGTCGAATGTGAGCGCTGCCGGTGCTTGTGAGATTTCCCTATTCCGAATTTCCTTCTTTGCTAACCACCAACAGATCTTTGCAACATGACATGGCTTACCGCAATACCGATAGATTGCATCATGGTATAGTTCTATTCTGAAATAGTCATTCGGCATTGTCCAGGTTGAGGCGGTTTGCGTTGTGCATTGGGATAGCCTTGTGGTTGGCTACGAGACTATTGCGCTTGGAAACCACGGTCTGCAGAATTGAACTGGTGATTTTGACTTTTTGGCCTGAAATTTGGCGTCGGTTGATGTCCGTAAAATGGTAGATGCGGTGTGAGCGATGTGACAGAAGTATCATGTTGATTTGAAAGCCAGCTTTTTGGTGTTGATTTAGGCTCTGCAGTTTCGAAACAACTTCAGCATACGTCGGTAGTGGGGGTTTCGACATTGTTTTTGTGAGGGTTTCATATTGAGGCAAAACAGTTTTTCTTGATTTGGGATTGGTTTTCCTATAGCGCCCTCGCATAACCCTTTGAAAGTCCGTATGTGTTCCGTAACATTTGGTGTCATCTTTGCGCAAATAGGTTAATTGTTATTGTAGTGTGAATTCTCGCTCTTGAGAGTCTTGTGCGTAGGCTTCTTTGAGTGCACCGATTGCAATTGATGTGCCTAACACTATGGCAAGTCCAAGGGCCTCTTCGGATAGAGTTCCCATAATATAGCCACGAAGGGGGAGATCAGAATTTTGCCATGCAATGAATACTTTTGTTGGAGTAGGTTTTGTTTCTGTGTTGGAGGGTGTTGTTTTTGAGCATGAGGCTTGTGCTTTTGTTTAGTGAATATTGATGGAATTGTGTTGTCTTTTTCGAAGTGGTAAACTAGGTCTTGACTTTCTGCAAAGCCTAATATACATGTTCTCTCCATAATGGAGAGTTGATTGGGGTTAGTTTTAGCGTAACTAAGTTACCAACGTTCGGAGATAGGGAAGCCATGGTGAAGAGGCTGTGGTACCAAGAGCAAAACTGGAAGTAAGAAAAGGCTAATGAATATTTTATTGACTGATAGCTACGACTATTACAAGTGAAACATATATATTTATAATATATAGTACGTCGTAGATCTTATAATCGATCATAATAATGAGCACAATGTAAAGATATCGTTTCCCTTATTGACCAACCATATGTAAGAGAATATGTTACTGTTTAGGATCCTTGATACCATCCATAACCTTTAACTAAATCTTCTTATTGATATCATCGTTCTTGTCACTTCATAATTTGTGGGATTAGGCTTATAACTCCTAGGTCATCCATTTGATCACATATTGCCAATAATTCGAACTCAAGAAATAAGGATCAATAAGAAAAAATGCGGAACACGACGGAGCTATCGCGGAAAACGAGTCTGCCATGCTGAATGAAAAAATTAGGGTTCTTAACAGTTGCTACTCAACATTAATAGTTCTGATACCATATCAAAATATATAATAAAAAGATGGATTTAACATGGTTTGGATATTTGAAATCTTACGTCCACAGAGTAGAAGGGAATTTTATTATGTGTACAGATCTGAGTTTTACAGTAACAAAAGAAAAATAGCAGAGTATCTGCAAGAACTAAAAATGAAGATGAAAATGAAGAAGGCACACACAGAGCCTTTTGATCACATGTAGTTCTATGCTGTAAATTTGCGCCAATTTAAAACATTTTCTCATGTTGATTAGAAGAAACATTTTTCTCTTCCAAATAATAAAAAACGCCTCTTGTTGCCCGTTCCGAACTTGAGCTTCAGTCCAGGCTTGAAGCATCTTCACAATCTTCACTTCTTTGCTTCAAATAGCTATAAGTGAAAGCGCAAAGTTACCCGCAAGGTAAATATCTTCCGTGAGTCGACATGGTACATACAAGCTAAGCTAAGTCGTAACTAGAAATTTTAAAATTTGAATTCGAATAAAATTTGTTTTCTGCCTCGAATAATATTTGAAAACGAATACAAATATCACAATATTTGATTAGTCAATATATTTAACAAATTATAAGTCAGTATATATTTTAGATACAGTATTACTTATCTATATTACATAAAAAATAGAATACGCATCCATACTCGAATATCTAATACAACAATGTCACCTAGTCAATGGAATACAAATAATATATGATATTTGATTCGATTTCGATTGCATCCTTCTCCATATTTTCATAATTCTCTAACATGTATCAACTAATGAGATCATCGTTATCGTTACATGAATTGATGCTACATAAAGATGTACCTACTTATCTAGTTAATTTTCTATTAAAAATTAAAGATTAGCTAACTAAGACCCGTTTACCCGTTGGATTCAACGAATTTGGGTCTATATCCAATTATCTAATATGGGTCTGAATTTAGGTCTGTCTAGACCCTTACCCATTGTCATCTCTAGGTAAATAGGACAATGATTGTGCCTTATTTAACATGGCTCTAGGAAAATAAGGCCAACTAACTACGTTCCTTTCAAACTTATAAATGGCGCCATTTGTATCGATCTACTGAAATATTATCGTTGGAGTGTGGCATCGTAGTATTCACTTCAGCGATTGCTTGATCCTCAGGTATAACGGGTTTTCAGATTTGTCCTAATGAATGATTTTAAATCATTAAATATACTAATGTTTTGAAAATGCAAGTTAAATCGAGACATAAAATCTGCTCAACACACAACTGATACTACTCTGTTACCATTTGTTTTAAACTACCGAGGACCTTAATATAAAATTAAGTTTAGGGTGTGTTTGTTTTGTGGTGATCCTCCAAAACTTCACGTTGCTTCATTCATCTCCTTATCATTTCGTTTCTTTTGCCTTGGTGTGGCGGATCACCTTGGTGATGAAAACGTAGTGATATCAACATTCCGGTGATAACTTATGAGGTGATTTTTCTGATTTTTATTTGGACAACATTGCCATAACTTTTAACATTTCTCCATTATATGCCATTGTTTATATTTTTTAAAGTATAAAATTACTAAATCTTAAAAAAAATTAAATTAAAAAAATAATTATACTGAATAATTATATAAAATATTTAATGTAAATGCTTTAAAACCCTAACTGAATATTAAAATGTATCATCATTAAATAAAGTATTATCTTAGAATAAACATATTCATCCATATTAACTAGATAATTAGGTAAGGTTACTTGTGCTATTTCGACAATATCATTCCACACATCATCGTGATTAAACAAACGCATTATTGCATATCACGTTGATATACAAAACGAAATATCATCCCAAAATAAACACGTCAATGATATATCAAATAGATCCACAACATGGTGATATTCACATTACGGTGATCCGAGTATCGCCGTAATGTTGGGAAAAAGATATATTAAAAGGACTAAGGAAATACAAAGCTAGAACGTCATAACAAACATGTTTTTGGGGTCCTAGCTGATTCACTTTGCTTGTTTGACGAGTTGGTAATGTTGGGACGCAATTATAAAGATTGGTGCATGATAAACATTTTTTATACGTTTACATACATGATAAATAAGTCGTTTGCGGGTTAAATTGAGTCGTTTTGATACACACTTTTCAGATTAATTAATATTTATATTTTTGGATTTCAAGGCAAACATCGGAGTAAACTTGGGTGAATAAACTGTTATTTTCTAGGAGTAACTACACCACGAAATTTATATGTTGCGATCATCCATGAGTCTAGGTTTTGGAAAGTTCTACGCATCGAAATTTAATATCCGAGCGTAAAATTATTCCATTTGCACCGATGTTGCGCAATCTACCGTAATGTCAATTTGAGTTCGGCTCGTTTGTTCTTAACTCGAAAGCCCAACAACTCACGGCCCATAAGTCACCAGCCCATCAGCCGAACATCACCTCAGCCCATTAAGCATTTTGTTATGTTAGAAGATAAGATGGAGCAAGGACTTTGTTACACTGGTCCCCTGTACTGATGCGCGGGACCCATTCTCCAGTGCACGGGACCCGTGATTTAGTATGCACGGTCCCTGCACTGATGCACTAGGACCATGTAAAGATGCACGGGGCCCCTGAAGTTATGCGTGGAGACCCAAATCTAATGCAATGTGCCCTTGTGGATATATGTGCGGATACCCTAAAGCATGACCACGAGTTTCGTCTTTCCAACTGGGAATTCGACATTCTCACGGCCAAACATCTTCTCTTTGACACAATCATGTAATTTTCAGGGTTAAAATTCGTAATTCGAAACGAAAAAACTTACTGCAAAGAGTTAGAGCTGGGTATTTCTTTCAAGACTTGTTTCGTAGACTTCGAGCTCGACTTAGTCAGAAAAGGAGGCTGTTTTAGATGATGAAGATGAAAGGATGGATCGATCTGGGTGGTTGGAGTAATTATTACGTGCTGCTGTGCGCTTAAATGACGTTTCGTTTCTTTTATAGGTAGAGATCGTCTGTATGTATATTTATTTTTCTTTTCAATTATTTTTAGTTAATAACGAGGGTTTTGAAGAAGATGGTTAACACTTATTAAAATGAAGGCCATTGACAAAAAAAAAAAAAACGTCAAGAGTACTCTTTTTCTTAAAATTGACCAGGTCAAACGCTATTTTTTAGAAAGACCCGTGGATCTCCTTTTTATCTTAACTCGAGATTATAGAATAGTAGATTTTAAATGTATGGTTGCGTGCTTTTAATTTTAAATTGTTGCATTAAACTTCGCCGTTCTTGACAAACTTTTTTTTTAAATCGATAGCTTGTCATGTACATAAACGTAGTACAAATAGGTCAACTAGCCCGCACAGTAGACGTGTTCATACGGTTACGGTTCACGGTTATGAACCGCCGGTATACGGTTTCAAATTTTTTTAAACTAACAAAATTTTAATAATGTTAAAAAAATTTCAATCCAACCAAGAAATTATAATGCATTAAACATTTAAAAATAATAATTACACATTGAATAGTCAAAAAGAAAATATGATAATTGCTCCAATGGTTTAGCAACCGGATGCTAGAAAAGTATTTCAACTACTTCTTTTTCATTTGTACAATGCATTTGCCCAAAATTGTACGTGAAGGCTACTTTTAAAAATGCACAATTTTATCATAATGATCTAAGACCAAAATAAACGTAGAATATGGACACCGAATAATTCTTCGATAGCTTTTTCAATTACGTAAAAATTTGTAACAAATAATAACATGACTAACAAAAAGTCGGAAATAATGTAATTATTGATTTGAAGGAAAACAGAGGAGGCGAGTCTGCTCTTAGCTAAGGGTCACGGATGTGAAGGTCACTGCACTTGGCCGTGACACATGCCTGGGACGAGTCTATGCACTCTGCTGTCATTCACGGCCGTGAAGGTCACTGCACATGGCCGTGAAGCTTAAATGAATTTGCTAGCGAAGACATTGATCTACAACCACCAATAGATATTGGCGCCAACAATCAGTTCTTTGATTTCATCAGCTCATTTTCCGTTTTATACTTTTTCTGAGTTCGTGCGATCCTGAGTGATTGTCACTCTCAATCTTGAATTAGGGTTTATCTTGTGGCGCGAATTAGCTGAGAGATTTGTTCTTGTCACAATCTTGTAATCTCTTCGTCATCAATAAAGATCGCCCAGTTTCGTCCGTGGAGTAGGATTTCTTGGAAATTCGAACCACATTATGTTGTTTTTGTTCGATCATTTCTTCATAGAATTTTACAGGCTATCAACGCTAGCGTCTTGAAGCTGCCAAGGTTGATTCAGTTCATAATCCTGTAATCGTTTACTCAAGATTCTTCCACGATGATGTCAACTGAAGCCAGTTCACCAAACCAGAATCCAATGTCCCGGAATCAAATGTCCTCGGCAAACAACTCTGGTAATTCTGTAAATCTTGGTAATCTGAATGATCCTTACTATCTTGGCAATAATGACACCTCAGGGCAGCTCTTGGTGCATGAGAAACTAAATGGTGACAACTATATGACATGGAGCCTTGCCACGATGATAGACTAATTTGGAGAAATAAGGAGGGCTTTATCAATGGTGAATTAGTTCCCCCTGCTGTAACCAACAAATGGAGAAGGAATAACAGTATCATCATTTCTTGGATCATGAATGCTGTCTCAAGGGAGATATCAGCTGGCATCCTCTATAACTCGACGGCAAGAGATGTCTGGATTGACCTTCAAGAAAGGTATGGGCGCACAAACAAGCCGAGAGTTTTCCGGTTGAAGAAAGATCTCATGAATTTGACTCATGGTTCATGCGGGGTAGCTACTTACGTCACTGGGCTAAAAACTCTTTGGGATGAACTTAACAGCTATCGGCCTCCACTTCAATGTAATTGCGGGGGTATCAAGCACTGAGGATTTACATGGAAGAGGAATATGTCTTGTTCTTAATGGGGTTGAATGACTCATATTCCCAGACTCAAGAAGAAAAACAGAGGTCAATGGTGCCAGGGGCTGTGAACATGGTTGAAGATCAAGTGAACAACATGGCAATGTTGGCTGCCAAATCTGACTATGAGCGGCCTGCTAAGAAAGGAAGTTTCTATCAAAAGAAAGATCAGACAAAACCAGTCTGTACCCATTGTAATAAGAAGGGGCACTCGGTAGACACCTGGTACTAGCTACATGGCTCTCCACCGGGGTATAGACAACGAAGTAAATTCAAGAGTGCAGAGTCAACCAAGTTTCAAACTGTGATTTTGTTTCCAGAGCAGGGCATCATCCTAGTCAGGATAATCAGAGTACTAGCAGTGTTGGGGTTGCAATGGTGCACTTGCAGTTAATACCTTTTCAGTTGCAAGGGCTGAAAGCATTGCTCAATCAGTAGGGTAACAACATGCCACAGAACAGCACAGTCACAACACAATAGTGTGAGAAAGGGACTACAGGTTCATTTTATCCTTTAACCTACCTGAACTTGCTAATTCCAATTATTGGCTTATAGACTCGGGTGCTACCATGCATGTGAGTGGTAATAAAGGCATCTTGCAAGATCTGCATGAGATAACAAAGTCTAGAGTAATATTTCCTAACAAGAGAATAATTAGAGTAAATAAAGCTGGAAATTTCAGGCTACATAAGTTCACCACTTTACTTAATGTCCTTTTCGTACCACAATTCAACTTCAACCTGATATCTGTGAGTTCTTTGGCTAACAGTAGTTCGTGTAGGTTTTGTTTGAGGCTAATAAATTTCAGATACGGGGCCCTTCTATGCAAGTGATTGGCAAGGGGATCAAATAGCGGGACTTTATGTCATATGGGCAGATTCACCCTTCACTGTCCCAGCTGATCAGTTACAGTCCCATTTCCTAAATAATCTGACAGGAGACTTATGGCACAAGAGATTAGGTCATCCTAGTAATGAAGTCTTAGACATATTTAGAAGTACTTTGAACCATGATAGTTGTTTTGTTGATTCATGTTGTAAGATTTGTCCTATTTCCAAACAGAAAAGGAACAAATTTCCTAAGGATGATAAACAAGTTTGTTCACCCTTTGATCTTATTCATTGTGACACATGGGGTCTATTCCATGTTCCATCAAAGAACTGATAATGCTAGAGAGTTTAACATGACTGAGCTGTTTAAAGACAAGGGAATCATTCACCATATGTCCTGCGTGCAAACACCATTGCATAATTCTGTGGTTGAAACGAAACATCACCATCTATTGAATGTGGCACGCTCATTATGTTTTCAATCTGGGATAGCTATAGTGTTATGGTCTGAATGTTGTCTGCAGCTTATTTAATCAATAGGACACCATCAGTTAAACTAAACAACAAGAGTCCTTTTGAGCTATTATATAAAAGGACTGTAGATTATAGTGTGCTGCGGGTATTTGGTTGTCTATGTTGTTCAACACTCCTTGCAGGAAGAAAGAAATTTGACCCGAGGGCTCGTGAGCATCTTTCCGGGCTACCCAAATGGAGTTAAAGGTTACAAAGTCATGGACCTACCAAGGAAGTCTTCATTTCTAGAGGTGAAATTTCAGGAAAATGACTTCACACTGAAAGCAGCGCATTACTCAGAGATGAGGGATTCTTTTCCATCCCAAGTGATACCTAGGCCTTGTGTGGAAGAGCCAAAAGAGAAAGACATGGTCCTCTCACCTTGCTTGCAACCTCCCTGTGATGTAGCAGCAGACTTGTCTGATTCTGCCCCAAGTTATTGATGAACAAGTTCTGCAGACTGTGCAGGTGCCGGATTCCTTTCAGCTTCAGGAACAAAGCCAAAGAGGCTTTTAGATTGATCAGGAACAATGTCAGCCTCAGGAACAGGGTCAGGCTGATTTTCAGACTGAGCAGCATCGTTACCAGCCCCAAGAAACCCATATCAGAGTGAGAAGGGAGCTAAAGAGGCCTAATTATTTGAAGGACTACTACTGCAATGCACAAACAGATAGGAGAATTCTTTATCCTATAACGGACCACCTGTCCTATCAGAAATTCTCTCCACAATATCAGTTCTACATCAATAGTATTACTCTAGTTGAAGAACCACAAACATATGCACAAGCTGTCAAGTGTGAGAAGTGGGCTTCTGCTATGAGTAAGGAACTAAAGGCACTCAGGGAAAATGGCACTTGGTCGATTGTCTCCCTACCAGAGGGCAAGAAAGCAATCGGATGTAGATGGATTTACAAACTGAAGCTGAACTCACATGGTAAGGTTGAAAGGTATAAAGCGAGGTTGGTAGCGGTTATGATCAACGGGCAGGAGTTGATTACATAGATACCTTCGCTCCAGTTGCCAAACCAACACCATTAAGTTAGTCATCACTCTGGCAGCTAAGCTCCAATGAGACTTGATCCAATTAGATGTAAACAACGCATTCTTAAATGGTGATTTGCTTGAAGAAGTATACATGGAGCTGCCACAAGGCCTTGCTGAGAATTCTGTTAAGACAGGTCCTGGAAAACCATGGTGCAAACTTCATAAGTCTCTATATGGACTGAAGCAGTCCTCTAGGCAGTGTAACAAAAAGTTTACAGATGCGGTTAAGGCCTTTGGTTTCAGATAAACACAATGTGATCACACATTGTTCGTTAAAGGTAAGGGAAGCCAGCTAGTACTTCTCCTTGTGTATGTCGATGAATAATAGTGGCAGGGCCTTGCACAGATCTAATACAAGAGACTAAAGACTTTCTATGCCACTGTTTTAAGGTGAAAGATCTTGGTGAGTTGAGATTCTTCTTAGGAGTTGAAGTAGCTAGAAGCAAGGAAGGAATATACATCACTCAAAGGCAATACACATTGTAGTTATTACAAGACGTTGGTTATATGAATTTAGAGCCTCTGACAACTCCAATGAACCCAAGCGATAAATTGACTGCAGCTGATGGTGAGCTGCTTGCCGAGCCCTTTCACTACAGAAGGCTAGTTGGGAGGTTATTGTAGGTCGTAGAGGTTTCAAACGAGTTTTTTGATCGAACTTTGAATTCATACAATTCTAATCGATTAACTAAGGATTGAAGTCTAGGATCGTAGAGTTGATAAAATATGGCCTAACAATATCTTCATTAATATAACCATGTACAAATGCATTTTTAACCTCTAATTGCCGGATTGGCGAGTGTTTGACAAGAGCAACAGTTAAAGCTACGCAAATTTCTGGACGGATGACAAGTGAAAAAATATATGTATAATCAAGCCCGTAAATATGATGGTAACCTTTTTCCACTAAGCGAGCTTTGAGACGATCCAGAGTACCATCAGGTCGCCGTTTAGTCTTAAAGACCCATTTTGATCCAATCAAATGCATGTCCAGTGTTCATGGAACTACTCGCCATGTTTTATTTTGATGAGGCTGTAAGTTCATCAAGCATAATACCTTTTCATCCCGGATGTGATAGCGCTGTTTTAACTCTTGGGTTCACTAGGTACCATTACAGAACAACAACATTTAATGCATATGTAGGATTTTGAACATTACCATGATGAGAGCAGTCGTCATATGAGATGGAAAGGTGGAGAGCTGGAGTGCGGCTTAGACAATATAGTAGTGGAATTGGATGTGTGCACATTCAAAGGACTTATTTAATCAAGTGCTAGGAAGTCGTCAGATTCAGATGTGGCTTCATCGATAATATCGTCAAAGGATGGTGTCGGGTCACTTTGTGAAAAACATGCCATAGTAACTAGCGGCAGGATATTAGAGTTAGGATGCTAGATAATATCCTGCGAGGTCATACGTGATTCAGAACTAACAGGAGAAGTCAGCTAGGAGTCAAATAAATTATGAGCGCGAGAGTTCGTAGGAAAAATTTTATTATATTTGAAAGGAAAATCATTTTCATAAAAACAACATATTGAGAAATAATAAACTTGCGACTAGAGAGATGACAACACTTATATTCTTTATGTTTCTCGCTGTATCCTACAAAAACACTAGATTTAAGATAAAACTTCTTATTTTTTGCGTCTCATGTATATGGAAAACATTTGGACTCGAACTCGAGGAGAACTATAATCGAGGTGAGTTCCATGCAACTTGAAATACGGCGTTTCAGACTGAAGAGACGATGAAGAAGACGATTAATGAAAAATAGATGATGAAAAAGCTTCTACCCATAAGGATAGTGGAACATGACTGCATAACATCGTCATACCTAATCTCGTATAATACGAGACGTTCAACCATACCTGTTTGTTCAGTAAGGGCATGGGATTTGATGAATGATTCATGTGGTAAGGAAGTGAGATGATAACTGATAATTAACAAATTCACCCCCGCCATCTGAGTGGATGATCTTGTTTTATTAAATTGCCACACAACATTTTTCAAACATTGAATAAGTAGTAAAAAAGTCGATTTTTTAAAGGAATAGTCCAAGTATACTTTGAAAAATCATCAACTAGACATGCATAATTTTCCAATAGATAAAACAAGAGTGAACCCCAAAATCACAATGAATTTTATTAAAAATATCAAAAGTTAAATTCTCAGAAGAACTAAATGGAAGTTTGCTTAATTTTTCTAATTGACAGCTACAACACAAATGTTCTTATTTCGAGACCATACGACATCGTAAGACTTTTATTCTTTAACAAATGAACTACAAATGATTGTGGATGACCCAAACATTGATGCCACATGTCTGATGTGCCAATTTGAAACGATATGAAAAATATGCTTCAGCCTCATTAGAGAGGACATAAAAATTATCCTTTCGTTCCCCGTTATGAGAGAATTCGCAATTAATAGGAAACTTAGATGTAAGTTGATTAATGGAAAAGCAAGTTTTTCTTAAGATCTTGAAGAAAAAGAATATTATCAAGCATAAAGCGTTACCTTTTTTCTTAATTAAGGAATTACCAATACATACATGTTATGTGTAACGGGGATCCATCACTAATAACGACGAGTCACAAACGTTATATTTTAATATTATTTAACATACATACCTGGTTGTCCTGTCATATGATTAGAAACTCCGATATCCGATGTCCATTCCGTATCAAATATGCAGTTGTCGAATGTGAGCGCTGCCGGTGCTTGAGCGATTTCCCTATTCCGATTTTCCTTCTTTGCTAACCACCAACAGATCTTTGCAACATGACATGGCTTACCGCAATACCGATAGATTGCATCATGGTATAGTTCTATTCTGAAATAGTCATTCGGCATTGTCCAGGTTGAGGCGGTTTGCGTTGTGCATTGGGATAGCCTTGTGGTTGGCTACGAGGCTATTGCGCTTGGAAACCACGGTCTGCAGAATTGAACTGGTGATTTTGACTTTTTGGCCTGAAATTTGGCGTCGGTTGATGTCCGTAAAATGGTAGATGCGGTGTGAGCGATGTGACAGAAGTATCATGTTGATTTGAAAGCCAGCTTTTTGGCGTTGATTTAGGCTCTGCGGTTTCGAAACAACTTCAGCATACGTCGGTACTGGGGGTTTCGACATTGTTTTTGTGAGGGTTTCATATTGAGGCAAAACAGTTTTTCTTCATTTGGGACTGGTTTTCCTATAGCGCCCTCGCATAACCCTTTGAAAGTCCGTATGTGTTCCGTAACATTTGGTGTCATCTTTGCGCAAATAGGTTAATTGTTATTGTAGTGTGAATTCTCGCTCTTGAGAGTCTTGTGCGTAGGCTTCTTTGAGTGCACCGATTGCAATTGATGTGCCTAACACTATGGCAAGTCCAAGGGCCTCTTCGGATCGAGTTCCCATAATATAGCCACAAAGGGGGAGATCAGAATTTTGCCATGCAATGAATACTTTTGTTGGAGTAGGTTTTGTTTCTGTGTTGGAGGGTGTTGTTTCTGAGCATGAGGCTTGTGCTTTTGTTTAGTGAATATTGATGGAATTGTGTTGTCTTTTTCGAAGTGATAGACTAGGTCTTGACTTTCTGCAAAGCCTAATATACATGTTCTCTCCATAATGGATAGTTGATTGGGGTTAGTTTTAGCGTAACTAAGTTACCAACGTTCGGAGATAGGGAAGCCATGGTGAAGAGGCTGTGGTACCAAGAGCAAAACTGGAAGTAAGAAAAGGCTAATGAATATTTTATTGACTGATAGCTACGACTATTACAAGTGAAACATATATATTTATAATATATAGTACGTCGTAGATCTCATAATCGATCATAATAATGAGCACAATGTAAAGATATCGTTTCCCTTATTGACCAACCATATGTAAGAGAATATGTTACTGTTTAGGATCCTTGATACCATCCATAACCTTTAACTAAATCTTCTTATTGATATCATCGTTCTTGTCACTTCATAATTTGTGGGATTAGGCTTATAACTCCTAGGTCATCCATTTGATCACATATTGCCAATAATTCGAACTCAAGAAATAAGGATCAATAAGAAAAAATGCGGAACACGACGGAGCTATCGCGGAAAACGAGTCTGCCATGCTGAATGAAAAAATGAGGGTTCTTAACAGTTGCTACTCAACATTAATAGTTCTGATACCATATCAAAATATATAATAAAAAGATGGATTTAACATGGTTTGGATATTTGAAATCTTACGTCCACAGAGTAGAAGGGAATTTTATTATGTGTACAGATCTGAGTTTTACAGTAACAAAAGAAAAATAGCAGAGTATCTGCAAGAACTAAAAATGAAGATGAAAATGAAGAAGGCACACACAGAGCCTTTTGATCACATGTAGTTCTATGCTGTAAATTTGCGCCAATTTAAAACATTTTCTCTGTTGATTAGAAGAAACATTTTTCTCTTCCAAATAATAAAAAACGCCTCTTGTTGCCCGTTCCGAACTTGAGCTTCAGTCCAGGCTTGAAGCATCTTCACAATCTTCACTTCTTTGCTTCAAATAGCTATAAGTGAAAGCGCAAAGTTACCCGCAAGGTAAATATCTTCCGTGAGTCGACATGGTACATACAAGCTAAGCTAAGTCGTAACTAGAAATTTTAAAATTTGAATTCGAATAAAATTGGTTTTCTGCCTCGAATAATATTTGAAAACGAATACAAATATCACAATATTTGATTAGTCAATATATTTAATAAATTATAAGTCAGTATATATTTTAGATACAGCATTACTTATATCCTATATTACATAAAAAATAGAATACGCATCCATACTCGAATATCTAATACAACAATTCACCTAGTCAATGGAATACAAATAATATATGATATTTGATTCGATTTCGATTGCATCCTTCTCCATATTTTCATAATTCTCTAACATGTATCAACTAATGCATCGTTATCGTTACATGAATTGATGCTACATAAAGATGTACCTACTTATCTAGTTAATTTTCTATTAAAAATCAAAGATTAGCTAACTAAGACCCGTTTACCCGTTGGATCCAACGAATTTGGGTCTATATCCAATTATCTAATATGGGTCTGAATTTAGGTCTGTCTAGACCCTTACCCATTGTCATCTCTAGGTAAATTGGACAATGATTGTGCCTTATTTAACATGGCTCTAGGAAAATAAGGCCAACTAACTACGTTCCTTTCAAACTTATAAATGGCGCCATTTGTATCGATCTACTGAAATATTATCGTTGGAGTGTGGCATCGTAGTATTCACTTCAGCGATTGCTTGATCCTCAGGTATAACGGGTTTTCAGATTTGTCCTAATGAATGATTTTAAATCATTAAATATACTAATGTTTTGAAAATGCAAGTTAAATCGAGACATAAAATCTGCTCAACACACAACTGATACTACTCTGTTACCATTTGTTTTAAACTACCGAGGACCTCAATATAAAATTAAGTTTAGGGTGTGTTTGTTTTGCGGTGATCCTCCAAAACTTCACGTTGCTTCATTCATCTCCTTATCATTTCGTTTCTTTTGCCTTGGTGTGGCGGATCACCTTGGTGATGAAAACGTAGTGATATCAACATTCCGGTGATAACTTATGAGGTGATTTTTCTGATTTTTATTTGGACAACATTGCCATAACTTTTAACATTTCTCCATTATATGACATTGTTTATATTTTTTAAAGTATAAAATTACTAAATCTTTAAAAAAATTAAATTAAAAAAATAATTATACTGAATAATTTTATAAAATATTTAATATAAATGCTTTAAAACCCTAACTGAATATTAAAATGTATCATCATTAAATAAAGTATTATCTTAGAATAAACACATCCATATTAACTAGATAATTAGGTAAGGTTACTTGTGATATTTCGACAATATCATTCCACACATCATCGTGATTAAACAAACGCATTATTGCATATCACGTTGATATACAAAACGAAATATCATCCCAAAATAAACACGTCAATGATATATCAAATAGATCCACAACATGGTGATATTCACGTTACGGTGATCCGAGTATCGCCGTAATGTTGGGAAAAAGATATATTAAAAGGACTAAGGAAATACAAAGCTAGAACGTCATAACAAACATGTTTTTGGGGTCCTAGCTGATTCACTTTGCTTGTTTGACGAGTTGGTAATGTTGGGACGCAATTATAAAGATTGGTGCATGATAAACATTTTTTTATACGTTTACATACATGATAAATAAGTCGTTTGCGGGTTAAATTGAGTCGTTTTGATACACACTTTTCAGATTAATTAATATTTATATTTTTGGATTTCAAGGCAAACATTGGAGTAAACTTGGGTGAATAAACTGTTATTTTCTAGGAGTAACTACACCACGAAATTTATATGTTGCGATCATCCATGAGTCTAGGTTTTGGAAAGTTCTACGGATCGAAATTTAATATCCGAGCGTAAAATTATTCCATTTGCACCGATGTTGCGCAATCTACCGTAATGTCAATTTGAGTTCGGCTCGTTTGTTCTTAACTCGAAAGCCCAACAACTCACGGCCCATAAGTCACCAGCCCATCAGCCGAACATCACCTCAGCCCATTAAGCATTTTGTTATGTTAGAAGATAAGATGGAGCAAGGACTTTGTCACACGAGAGCATCACCATCAAGCACAATGCTCCAAGCATATCTCGAGTAGTCCAAGCAGCCTCGAGCAGTCTTTAGCAGCAATGAAAAGAAAGTTGATGCAAGGATCGTCTATAAATAGAGACTGGTGTGTTGGTGAAAAATAGGAGGGAGAGGAGAACTTCGATCAAGCGAACTCACAGTCATCAACAAATATAATATACCTCTGTTGAAAGGGTTGCGTCTGATATGTGGGTAGCAGGGTAGCGGTGCGTAGCAGCGAAGGCGTTGACGGGGTGAGAGTTGTGCGTGTGTGCGGATAGTGGTCGAGCGAACGCTGCGAACGGCGAGCAACAGGAGCGATGGGTTGAGCTGGGCTGCTATCGAAGCCTGAAGTATTGAGTGAGGCAGTGGACATAATTTCCAGAAGAGAGCACCCACCACGTGTTCGACGAATTGCCCAGCCAAAACGACGTCAAAGTAGCGCCGCACGGATAAGATAGTTTGCAAAGTAAAACCATCACGATTTGGTGTTGTGTGTTGCTGACGAAAATCGACTTCGCACGTTCGTAAGATTATTAGTACGCCAATTAGTTATAAATGTGTTTTTTTGAATCGTAGCTAAGTTTATTATAGTTGAAGTATTATCAAAACCTTGATTTATAATATTGTGAGAATATTGTACTTATTCGTGAACGCGTGAGTATTCGCTTAAGCTTGACATCATTTTTTAGTTGGTGAA